>OU015748.1:86265836-86290273 GCA_907169655.1 Acomys percivali | reverse complement strand
AGAGAGAGAGAGAGAGAGAGAGAGAGAGAGAGAGAGAGAGAGAGAGAAAGAGAGAAGAGAGAGAAGAGAAGGAGGAGGAGGAGGAAGAAGAGAAGAGAGGACAGGAGAGGAGAAGAGAACAGAAGAGCAGAGGAGAGGGAGGGAAATAATTGGGTGGTTGGATGATAGGGAAGTGAGGGAGGCTCAGTATGAAATTCTCAAAAACAAAATAAAGTTTTCTGTAGAAAACAACAAAACTAAAGAAAAACAATAACAACAAAACAAAAACCCAAAAAACCAAAAAGAGAAAGTGAGCTGAGCACAAGCTTTCATTATTTTTTCTTTCTGATGGTAGATGTGATGTGACAGCTGCTTCAAGCTCTTCCTGCATCATCGCTGTCATGATGTCATGACAGTCTGCACCCTTGAACTGTGAGCCAGAGTAAGCCCTTTCCCTCTTAGGTTGCTTTTTGGGTATTTTTCTTTTTTCTTTCTTTCTTTCTTTCTTTCTTTCTTTCTTTCTTTCTTTCTTTCTCTCTTTTTTTCTTTCTTTCTTTCTGTTATGTATACATTGTTCGGCCTGCATGTACACCTACAGGCCAGAGAAGGGCACCAGATGTCATTATAGATGGTTGTGAGCCACCATGTGGTTGCTGGGAATTGAACTCAGGACCTCTGGAAGAGCAGCTAGTGTTCTTAACCTCTGAGCCATCTCTCTAGCCCAGCTTTTTCGGGTATTTTATCACAGCAGAGGAAAAAGTAACTAAGACATGTATTCTAGACATAAATGCATTTTGGGGGAAGAGGATTTTCAGTCCAGTACATCACTGTAAATGTGTGTCTGCGTGAAATACATCCGAGATAGACTTTGCACACATTCCTCACTTCTTGCCTACCCTATTATTATCTTAACTCAGACCTCATGAATTTTACTTTAACTATTTATACATACGTTCATAATCCTATTAAACTGATTCTATGCATTATCTTTTCCCATCAACAGAAAGTCACTTTCCGAAGGCCACACAGCTTGTATGTAGGAAGAGGTCTATCTAATCCTGGGGGCTGATTATACACAGTGCTGTATAAAGCAGCACAATTTTCCATTGCTTTTCAAACCTTGCAGATCACTCAGGATGAAGGAAAAGTCCTTCTAGTTAACAAGTTAAAGTGGCAATGTTCTCTCTTTAGTCAGTCAGTCAGTCATCAATCAATCAATCAATCAATCAATCAGACATAAACCACTTAATACTGACTGCTCTTTATGTTGGTGGTAACTTACTGGGCCCCAAGGATACAGGGGTGAGTGAAAGAAATTCTAAAGTCCACAGTCTAGCAACAAAGGACACATCTATGCAAACAAGTATACAGACCAGTAGACACTTGGAATTTCTGATGGCCAGGGTCAGGGGAAGGGAGAGGAAATGACAGGATGTGTTTTCATTTTAGATTGTGGATAGGGCCCAATCCTGACTCTGAGAAGGTAGCATTGGAATAGAGCCAGAGAGGGCGTGGAAAGTTCCAGGGATGCAAGCAAGCAGTTGGGTGGTTTGAGAGAATGGGGGAAGCTGGCGTAGTTGTCAAGACAAGGAGAAATCATGAAGACAGAGGCGACAGTTACTTGTGGATACAGCTGGGTGACACTGGGGTTCAGCTTTTGGGAGGTAAGAGAAGGGACAGAGTCTGAGAATTTTGGAGAGGGGACAGGAAGGCTCCTTGCAGATATGAGGCCTTCCAACCCGTAGCAGCAGGTTTCCTTCCTATTGATGGGTTGCTTGCTCCTGTTCACATCTTGGATGAGAAATGACAATTGGCATCAGGATATAGTTCTTACACGTGGTCACATGTGACCACCTTGGGGACTTGTTCGTGATCATGCGGGGCACCACATCTTATAGCAGTTAGATGTCACCAGACTGCTGAGATCAGCGGAAGTCACAGGCTCCAAGCCCAGCAACCCCCACCATGATCTCTACTTATTTCTGAATATGAGCAGATGCCAGACAATCATCTTCATGCATGTTGGAAAACACCCAGTCCTGTCAGAGAAGGAGTGGGGGCGGGGATGGGGTGGGGACCGGATGCCTGGAGATGAAGCCATCTGTTTCTAACCACATGCAAGAGGGCTGGCGACATTTGACTGGAAAGATTTTTGTTGTTGTTGTTGCTCCTGAGCAGTGTGTGCTTTTTCATTGTGGCTGGGGATAGTTCAGGGCTTTTCTGTTAGGTAGGTATGGGAGCTTTAAGATTTGGAGGTGAGAATACATGTCAAGAGTACCATTGAGTTTTCACATTATTATTATTACTTATATCTCAACCCTAGGAGCCACACATTTTGTGTGTGTGTGTGTGTGTGTGTGTGTGTGTGTATCCTTATGTGTAGATGGGAATAGAGGAATTGAAAGGCCATTGAGAACTTTCCTAGAATATCACTACTGAAAAGCAGATTCAGAGTCAAGCATTTTCAAGTCTCAGGCAGTCAGTGGGTCATGCCCATCTATGTTATATTTGGGATAATGTCTGGGTGTTTGCATACCTCAGTGGAGGAGAAAATGTATTTTCACAGACAGGAAATGAAGGGTCAGAGAGAAGAAGCGAGGCTATTATTCGCCTTGCCCAGCGCTGCCTCACAGTATGTAGTGACCATGTGGCTGCTCTTCTTTTGGAGCTGGACACCCAACTGCTGAGGACACTGCTTTGTCTAAGTTACCCATGTGTCTCAGGCAGGGCCTGGCACTTAGTGAGTGCTTACTGTACTTCTTTTTTCGGTAAATTGCATGACCTCTAAGTACGTATACATGGGTGAATTTCCTCTCATCTTACTTGTGGGAGCTTCAGTACTGGCCACTGGCCATGACGCTTAGCTTTCTACTTTGGATGGACACACACACACACACACACACACACACACACACACACACACACACAGTCAAACACACCCAGTTGTGACAGCTTTTCTATTCTCACTGCAATAGAGTCGTTTATTCCATAGGCCACAATATATCTGCTCCCTCCATTTATTGGAGTTGTTTCTGTTTCTTGGTTACTATGTATATTATTAACACATATACTTATATATAATATAGACATATTATATATACTTATATTATATTTTATTATTTTCTATAATTATTTTATTTAATATACAAATATATTATATAAAATATATTATATAAATATATAATAAATATAAAATATTATATAATTATGTTATGTATACTATATGTAAGTACATAAGCCATTTGTTTATATTAATACATATGACATAATTAATTCATTAATATATATTTTATATATGCCTATATCTGCGATTCTGTTCTAATAAAGGCCTCCAGGTGCAAATACTTAGCAATTATTTGATGAAAGAATGACTTATTATTGGAAGAAATCACTCATAACGTGTTTTCAAGTGAAGCCCCCACATCCCTCATGTAGCATGAAGTTCATGCGAGTTTGAGAGAGAGCAGTGTGAGCAGGAGAGTTCCTGGAGGATGTCCTAAATGAGGAAGGTGGAGGAGAGCGCCAGAGGGTTGCATCCGCAGGAAGGCTGTGTCCTGGAGAGGAACTAGACAGAAGTGGTGGTGGGGCCAAGGGTGAAGTGAGAAGCCAAAATATTCGTGGCATTAGTGTGAGTCTTCTGACAGGTGGGAGGGAGCTGTGCATGTTTTTGGAGCTTGAGAGAATGATTTTTTTTCCTCTTTAATTTTTAAAAAGGAAGTTAAATTGCCTGTGGTTGCCTTGGAGATGGGGGGGCGGGTGACAGGAGTCTGGGAGCTGGGTTAAGAGGAGGCTGCACAGGATCTTGTGTGTTAATGAGGTTGCTGTTGGGACAGAAAAGACCTTCAGGGAGAAACTTGGGAAGAAGCAACAGAAAACACTTGTTTCCCCCTCCCCTGCAAAAAGAAATGAGGCCAGAAAGAGGCAGCTAAGCATAGTTGTAAGGAGTAGAGTTTGCAAGGCAGATTTGGGAAAGTGGATTCAGCCATAATAGTCGCATGCGGCCGAGGTGGGGATGGTTTGGGGTGGGGTGGCTGCTCCCATAAAGGATTCTTCCATGGCACTGGAGTGAGACGAGCTCTCAGTTATGAGCGAGGGTGTGGGGCCCAGGGTCAGGCATGAAAACTGTATTCTGAAAAAAGCAAAATAACAACAACAAAAAAACCCATAAAGCAGTGCAGGCACCTGGGGAGCCAAGAACCCTCAGAGTAAATGCCAGCCCTTTGCAATCACTAGGTAAGGAAACATTAGCTTCCTCCCTAATCTCTGCAATCTGTCATCCCCAGCACTTATACCGTAAAAAGTCCTGATGCCTGCCATCCTGCCTGTGTGCAGTGTGGGTGTAGCAGGGCTCCTGCTGCGTCCGTTTTATTGTTCCTGTCAAATAATCAGCTTTTGGCTTTCCTTTTCCTGTTTCGTGTTTTGGTTTCCAATTTAGCAGCATTTCCGCGTGTCTTTATTATATAGTTTCCTCTACGTTCTTTAGATTCGTTTTGTTGTTCTTTCCTGGTGTGATTGCAAGGTTAGCTCATTAATTTTCAATCTTTCTCCTTTTTCTAATGCAATATTAAAGGCTGTAATTTCTGTCTAAATATCACGTTATGTGAATTCATGTCTTCATAATCACCTAGTTCTGACTATTTCTAATTTCCATTTTTATTCATCCTTTGATCTTTACAAACATGGTAAAGACTGCAAATATTTCATTTGCTTTTTGTTTATTTATTTATTTATTATTTATTTATTTATTTTTGTACATGAGTTTTATTGTGCGTGAAAGTGCTTGGTCATTCATTGGTTGACTCTTGTCTCTAAAATTTTCCTTCCTTCCTTCCTTCCTTCCTTCCTTCCTTCCTTCCTTCCTTCTTCCCTCCCCTCTCTCTCCCTCTTTCCTTCTTTCTTACTTTTTTCTCTTTCTTGTGCGCACTCATATGCCAAGGCACACATGCCCAGGGGACAGCTTACTGGAGTCAGCCAGCACCTCTACTCCTTGAGCCATCTCACTGGCCCCTCTCTTTGTCTGATGTCAGCTCACATTGATGATCTACTATTCTAGAACAGGGGCCAGGAGCTTAAGGTGCCCTGAGACAAATAAATCACTGCCCATAGTAATCATTCTTATGTTGCTGTGAGCAGATACCTTACCGAGGCATCCTGAGAGAGGAGAGATTTATTTTGTCTCATGGCTCAGGGGATGTCTTCCATTCTGGCACAGAGATAGGGTCGCTGTACAGCCATGGTAGTAGGACCTAAGGTAGAGACTTCTCACATGGTGTCAACTAGGAAGCAAAGAGCCAGGACAGAGGTGGAGTGGCTTATAACCCTTAACACCTACCTCTAAGGTCCTAGGCCTGTCAGTTAGGCTATGTGCCCCTCTTCCAGTTGTGTTGCATGTGTTATAAGCTATGCATCTTCATATTTCCAGTGCTTGGATTTTGTCTGTTTTTGTCTGGTCTTGTGTGTACTATCACAGTCTCTGTGAGTCCTTGAGACACTGATCCAGGATCTTATGCTTACAAGGCAGGAACTGTGCAAACGGAGCACCTTCCCAGCTCTTACCACATTTTCTTTAATCCCCCTTTTCCTTTCTAATCACTTAGGAGAGATTTTCTATTTCTGATATCTTGATACTTACTTTTAGTTTTAGCCTATATTTTGACTGGATAAAGACTGAAATTATACATAAACACTCCCAGAAGTAGAAAGAGCTTTGCCACAGGCCTCCCTCTTTTGCTTATATATCAATGCCATTATTTACAATGAAATTTGTTTTTATCCCAAAATAATCAATAGAGTTTCACTAGTTAATTAATTTTTAAAATAAGCTTACAAATGCTGGTCTAGACTTGCCCAATGTTTCAAAGATTGATTTCCTCATTTTTTCTAGAACCTTCTTTCTGATACAAATTTCCTTCAGGAGGAAATATAGTTAGCATATCATTTTCTCAGTACAAATCTGTCAGTGATGAACTTTTAGGCCATCCCACATTTAAAAAATCCCTAGCTCATCCTGAGGAATCAGCATTTCCCTGTGTCTTCTGTTATTATCTTTCCCAGGTGGACCTTCTGTGTATAATGGCACAAATGTCTTCAGACCACGTACGATTGCGGATGCTGGAAAATCTCCCAGGTCACCAGGGAATAGGTGATCTTGCAGCTTGAATCCAAAGGCAGTGTCCAGGCAGGAGTCCTTCTTTCCTGGGAGACGGCTCTGTTCTCTCACTGCCATCCACTGGTTGGACAAGACCCACTCATACACCAGAGGGAGATAGTGTCTGCTGATTCTGATGTTCATCTCATCTGAAGAATACCTGCAGATTGATGTTTAACAAAACATCTAGGTACCGTGGCGTCGCCTGATTTGGCTTATCAAATTAACCCTGTGCAAGTTCAAATGAAGAAATGGGTAATCCATGACTGGCTTGAAACCCATAAATGGAAATGCAGCTGGTCTTTGTGTGCGAGGCAGAAAGGGAGATATTAACTGATGCCTCCGCTGAGCCTTGGGCTGATAGGAGAACGGGAGTCTCTCCCAGCTCTCACTGGCTTCTGTTTTTGCCACCGTCAGAGTCATTTGAGATGAGCGTTGCCTCTCTATGTGGAGAGAATGGCACCACGTGGCCAGCGGGGAGCCGGGTTAGAGTTCCTGTTGCAAACCAGCCTTTCTACTGCCAGTTAGAGAAACTAATTATAAGGCTCCAGACGACTGTGGCACAGAGATGATGTGAGCTGAGGGAAGGAAGAAGGGATGGGTAAGGGCAGCGGAGCCTTGTAAGCCCAGAAATGCTCATGCAAGGCCATCAGCATGAGGTATCTATACAGACTCAGGACCCAACCCTGCTTATGTGGGACATGGAGACAGATGGGAGGACCCACAGAATGGAACATGATGGTGACTCAGGACCCAGCCCTGCTTATGTGGGACATGGAGACAGATGGGAGGACCTGCAGAATGGAACATGACGGTGATGGCTCTGGTTATTCTCTGGGTCACTCACTGACAGGAAGGTGGAAAGGCTGTTGTTATTCTGCATGGAGGCTACTCTAGCCATGGCTCAGCCTCCGAAAATATGTTTCTGATTCCTGCTCTCTTCAACATGCAGTGGCCTCCCCATCTTCTCTGTAGATCTTGAACCCCACTCCTCCCCCTTTTCTGTGTAGATTCATGGTCTCTGAGAGGCTGTCTTTGATTTGTCATATTTGAAGAACCCCACATGTCCCTTTATTTGCTGAACCCCAGGACTTCCATCTTCCTCCTCTCTTTCTTCCTCTAACACTCAACAACTCAACCCGGTATTTCCCTGGTTCGTGGTCAGCACACTGCTGTGGTCCTCTGAGCTCTTTTCACTCTAAGGATAGAGGGAGGCCAAACATATGGAGTTTTCTGACAACTAGGAGGATCAAGGGGGCTGGAGGAACTTGGGAGTTTTAGGGTGGGTGGGTCTCCAGGGCTTGGGACACAGCATGTGGCATATGTAGACAGGACCTTAGGTCCTGGGCTTCCAGCCTTGGCAAGGGTCCCAGCAATTAGGCTTGAGGCAATCTCTTAACAGGAGTTTATCAGAAGAACCACACCAATGCCGGTGGGATTTTTCTGGGGTGCTAGGGACATAAGACTGTTGGGAGCCTCCTATGACCCCAAAGGAGAAACCTTACAAGGGGTTCCCACTTGGCACTGGGATTGCGCTTCTTACATCCAGTGGGAAGCAGCTAAAAGGAGATTAAAATTGGATTTAGAAACATGACATGTCTTGTACCACACAGTTACAGTGTTGCTAATTTACTCTCAACTACTCCTGCATCAAAGTGTGTTTTCATATAGGCTCCAATTAGTTTCGTCCATACCCTGGGTGCAATCTTTTACCTTCAGTCAGGGATTCACTTGCCAGGACTGGGCAGGAGGTAACCTAATCAGAACCCTCGTTCTGAAAACTGCTCTGTGTCCTCTGTTTCTTTTTTCCTTTATTAATAGTAGCGACCTTTCTAATTAGTGCAATGAATTAAGAAATGGCTTCTCACTGGTGATATATATCGGCTATTAATACGAGTAATGGATGTTAGAAAACTAGGCTTGCTAGCAAAATTAGTGCTTCTCACACACTGTGCATTCAGCTAAGCATTTCAGAGAAAACCTTCAACTTTAAATACAAGGTCCGAGAACCTGGCAACCCCGGAGCCTGTGTCTTCAAAGGTTGTGCCCGGGCTTGATGTCTAAAGGTTCCTCCCACAACCAGGAGCTTGGCTTCCTGATGCTAATTAGAAGGGCAGCCTGTTTCTGACTGATGGAATATTATTTTGGCATGCAAAGTGGCTGTGGGATGAATAGAGGGGTCTGTGCATTCACTGAGCTCATGGATCAAGCTTCATGGATTGTTTTTGTCTTGCACTCGTGGATGCTTGTCTGATGAGTCATTGTACACATGTGAGCGCTATAGTCAAGGAACCGGTGCAGGGAGGAAAAGGAGAGGAGAGGAAAGGGGAGTGGGAGAGGTGAGGAAGATGGAGAGAGGGGGAGATATTCCTTTGCATGGGTCCATGGCTTAGTCAAATCATCTCATGCAGTTAATTACCATGTACCAGATCATGTACCAGATCACATATACCATTTGATCTGTCCCAGATCACATGTACGATTTAATCCGAGTCTTGTTTCCCTGTAACTTGACAGAGAACTTGTAGGAGAGTAAGGTAACATGCCTTAACCTTTAACTTTTGGCAGGTTATGACCCACCCTTATCTATCAAAAAGGGACCTAATAGCTAGGAATTTTCAAATTAGCTTCCAGTATCCAAGGAGTAAAGCATGCACCCATGTCCAGTCATAATCTCATTGGGTCTCTGCATGAGTCTGCACATACCTCACCTTTCAGTTTAAAACCTCAGACTCTGGCACTTGTGGCCTCCTTAATGTTATGTAATCCTTAAGGGACCAATGAGATGACTCCTCTTAGGATGCCAGGATGCCTCTCTTTGTTATGCTTTACTCACAAGATGAAAAGAGGCTCTGTCAAGGATACAGGGGCTAAAACAAAAAGAAGGAACTCACTGCCTGGGCCTATGTTATGCCTGTTTTGAGAAATCCCCAATGAACCCTTGTTGACTCTTCCTGTGTGCTGAAGATGTTGTTGGGCTGGACATAAGTGATATTGACTTTGGGTAGCTCTCACAGGTCTCTGGGAGTTGAGCAGATATGTAGAGGCATATAGTGATTCTGATGTGCTGGGGTAGCTGGGAATCATGGCTGTTCTTCCGAACTCTCCCCATACAGGGCAGATGGTAAACCCTTTGGCCTTATGGGCTGTGCAGTCTGTTGTAACTTCTCAAGTATGCCTTTGGGCCTTGTGAGGGAATGAATCCATATATGACATACAAGCTAGTGATCACATTGTGCATGTTCCAGAAAAATTTGAGGGACAAAGTGGACAGTTGAATATGTGCAATTTCCACATGTTACAAAGTGATAAGTAATATTTTGATTTTTTTCCTGCCTGTGACTTAAAAATACAAAAATTACCCATAGTTTGTGGTCTGGGCCAACAGGCACAGGCCAGATTTGCCAAACAAGCCATGTCTTTCTGTCCCCTGCCCTATCCTTTTGGAGTTGCCACCCAAATATCTTTGTTACAGATAGCTTTTTCTTAGACTCTTTTAAAAAATATTTATTTATTAATTTGTGTATATGAGTGCCCTATCTGCATATATACCTAAGAGGGGATCTGATCACATTATAGATGGTTGTGAGCCACTATGTGGTTGCTAGGAGTTGAGCACAGGACTTCTAGAAGAGCAGACAATGCTCTTAATTGCTAAGCCATCTCTTCAGCCCCTTTTCCTTAGCATCTTATTGCCAGGCGTGGTGGCACACACCTTTAATCCCAGCACTTCGGAGGCAGAGGCAGGCGGATTGCTGTGAGTTCAAGGCCTGTGTGGTCTACAAAGTGAGCCCAGGACAGCTAAGGCTACACAGAGAAACCATGTCTCAAAAAACCAAAAAACAAACAAACAAACAAAAGCAAAAAACCCCCACAAAAACACCAAATAAACAAACAAACAAACAGAAAATTAAATTATTTAATACAATGATCTGTTGCAGAAGCTAAAGGCATCAGTTTTGCCTGACAAGGTGGACTTTAACTGTGCTTTTGGTTGGGGTGTGGCTGCTGGTCAGAGTGCTTCTTTAAAGATTGTTATAATTGCCAACTTTCTCTGGGGAATTGAAGGAGCTGAGAATATGCCACTCCCAAATGTGCAACTTTGAACCACTGATTTATTTTGAGCTGAAGACACCTGAAAAACGGCAGAGGCCTGGAGGGGCTTCCCCTGAACTCCTTCCCCATCGCCACACACGTTCTTGCCTTCTGATAGCAAAGTAAATAAGGGAAATGCATGAAAAGGTTCATAAAAATGAATCATAGATGGAGCCTTAGGGAGCCTGCATGGGACTGTAGTTAGAAACAGGATGAACGACTGTGCAGGAGAGCCACGTTTCTGAGGGTGGGGAAATGCGCATAAAAGTCCAAAGAGCTTGTTTGTTTCTGGGGTGTTCCAGACACAGCAGGACAGTCACTGAGTGTAGAGATAAGTAAGAAAGGGAAAGAAACATTTTATTGCATGATTTTTGATGGATACAGAACACATACTTCCTTTTGAAGACTTAGTGACTAAAGAGAAACTGAGGTCAGAGAAAAGAATAATTTGTCTAGGACCACAGATGGCAGCTGACTAGTATTTGATCTGCAGCCTTGGGGCAGAACCCTGATGTATGACAGAGAGCCCTGTGGAGGTCCCTCTGACAGGCTCAGACCTCCTAGGTATTTGTCCCTGTGTCCTGTCCTGAGTAAAAGGGGAGGACAGAATTCAGTTAGACACTGTCCAGGGAGAAACTGTCTACCAGAGCCTTTAGTAACAGAGACTTTGAAGCTGCTGTATGTCTGCCTATACAGGATGTTTTCTTGTTCTGAAACCTTTTAATGGATGACAAGGTATGTCCCTAGGTGTATTCCAGAACACAAGTCTTTGCTAAACTGGTTGGACAGCCACTTTCTTTCAAAGCCAAGGACTTCCCTGGAGGGTAAAACTATTCAGAGGATGTTTTATTTTTGCAAAATGTTGTGCTGACACATTGTCATTTGCTTCTTTCAACGGTTCAGTGAGATTGGAGAGTTTCCCAGATGCATGATGCATTTGGAAGGAAGGGGTGAAGGACCCAATGAGTTCACGGTGGGCTTTTCGGTGGTCAGTGGAATCATTGTCATCATCACCACCACTACTTTCACAATTACTACCATCGCTATTGTCATCATCAACAATACTTTTGTTTTTATGAAGTACAGAAAAGTATAAGGCACGGATTCTGCTTGTGAGAAATTTACAATCTAGTTGGGTAGACAAATTTATTGATTCATTGATCATTTGTTCACATAGTCCATAAAATAATGCCTTTATACTCAAAGTTGTTGCCTTGCTCTACTTTACATTATTGGGTTTCCACATGTAATTTCCCGAAGTATAAGACGTGGCTCTAGCCTATAAGAAATACATTTAAGTGTTGGAGTATGAGTGGGATCTTATAAAGAAAGCAATTGAAAGAAGATGCTTAGTTCAGGCTAAGAGAGCAATGTCATTCAGTGTCCAAACTTTTCACATTGTGACATGGTATTTGTCATCTATTAAGCTCATACTCAAGAACTTCACAATTGAGTTACAAGAAAAACCCATAATATTTTGATTTTATGGTTTGAATTTATGGTTTTGTGTTGCACTGCATTCATTGCTTTTTTGGTCTGCAGATGTCCTTGCTGTGGACATGCCTGGGAAGAAAAGGCAGGGAAGGTACAGGGGAAAGATGCAGGGAAGGCAGGAAGTCTGATGTGGCTAGGATAGAGAGGCTGAAGGATAGAGTGGCCAGTGGTGAGGTGGTTGGGCTAGGGCCTGTTTCCCATGCTAATCTAAAAGGTACATTTTTTATGTGGATGGGTAGGAACAGGATAGTGACATGATTAGATATGAGTATTTTAGGATGTAGTGCACAGTGACATGGAACAAAATACATGGAGCATGCAATGTGATAGAGATAGGTTTAGACTGTTGAGAATAGCACGACAAGTGACAATGTCATGCTGTGTTTTCCTATCCATGTTATTCCTTTACCAGTGGAGGAGGCTGCAAGAGCAATGTCCTGGCCTGTGTACCATTCTACTCATGTTGAGATGGCCTGGACCTGGGGCTGCCTTCGTGTCATGAAACTGGACAGGCAATCCTTCAGGATTAGGAATCGTACTAGTCTAACTTATAAATGATATATATTCTCTACTGTCCAGTTTGTATCAGTGCAATGTAAATGGTTGGTTGTCTCACAAGTCAACTATGTTGTGTTATTTCTCAATTGATTCAGAACCCATCAGAGAAGAGAATGTTGGTGCTGGACTTCCTTAAAAAAATCAAGAGAATAGTCTTGACAATGCCCTGGACATTGTAGAACCATCAAACTAATGTGAACAGCTGTTGACCTATAGATTACCTATGTATTATTGGATAGATGACCTATTGTATGATCAAGATAAAGTTCTGTGCCCTTTGGTTAAGAAGATGGCTTAGGAGCTAGTCAGAACAAGTAGTTGATTATAGTTAGCAAAACAAAGGGAATAGAATATTTAATCCCTAGATCAGCTGCTTCTCCATTCTACAGAATCCACTTGGTACATGCCCCAAAGAACTTGCTTTGCTATCTGTCTCAAACTTGCTGCTATGGCTGCAAGCATTACAGTACCTACTGCAGCTGCAGAATCTGGCAGACTCCAGTGGTTAGTTGAAAACAAGTATTAATGATGTCTTCCAGGAAATCTACAGAATGTGTGCCAAGAGGGATTGTGTAGAAGGGTTCCCAATGGCTGCCACCAGGACAACCATCAGCATCCCTGCGGGGAGCCAGGCAACAGTGAGAACTAAGCACACACTTGAAGTAGTGCTTCAGGCAATGCACAGCTACCCACTGTTGCTGGCTGTAGGGTGGCAGCAGCAGTAGCTGGGCAGAGTTTGTTTCAGATACTCCCAGTTCAGATGATAGAGCAAGTAACTTCACAAGAGGCAGACTAGATGAGGGACTATGGGGAGGGTAATCAACACTAAAGGCTTTTGAAAAGGTCATATAGAAAACTACTACTAGATAAGCTTTCTAAAGTTATATATAAAAACATAAAAAGAGGCTTAATAGAGTTACATCTCAATTGAGAAGGCATGTGAGCAACCCAACTAGACACCTCGTGATAGCATATGGAAACCCAAGAACTAGGACTTGGTTGCCACTTTTTGAGTTGTTGGCCAATGGAGGTCACATAGACCCATAAGCCTAATAGTCAATATTCTTGAATACACTACAGAACTTGATGCTAAGACCCATTGGATACGTCAAAGACTTGAGTCACATGTAGAGAAAATCAGGCTGGTATTCACTTGGAAGCTCATTCCTATTGGCTAGCTTTTATAGTGCTGGAAGGTGCTGTATTTGTTACCAGAGGGGAAAATAATAACCATTGTCACCCAGCTGTGAATCCTGAATACTGCAGCAATGACTGACCTGGAAAAATATGCCCAGAGGCATAATAATAGCATGAATGGTAAGAAATTAACTAGTTGCTTTCTGATGGGATTTAAGATCTGCTCTGTGAGATGGACCCCATGCCTGGTACTGTTAAAGGAGCCAAGAGCCAGTGGCTAGCTTGTTCATAAGTGCCAGGGTAGATCCCAATACTGTTATTCTGTTAAATGGACATAGTAGTAAAATGACCTGCAGTTAAGTTGTTACCATTGTTATTCTAACCATAGGTCAGGACGTCTCTCAATCTTCATCAGAGAAGCTCTTCTTTATAGAGGATGGTAACCCTCCCTCAACCGGCAGTTTTGCAAAGAATAAGAAACTATGGCTTGCTGGTCCTAAATGAGACATTTATAAGACACTTTTCACCCCCAAGGACCTTGGATCTTCATGGGAGAGGAGATGGAAAGACTGTAAGAGCCAGAAGCAGTAGGCAACACCAAGGAAAAGTGTTTCCCCAGCGCAGCAGGGTAGATGCACATTTGACTTCCCAGTGGTTGCAACGTCATGTACAAGTTCAAGTCAGACAAACTGCAGCCAAGAAGGGAATGGTAGGTCTGAGAGCCCACCACTAGCTGAGGAGCTATTGGCATTTGCTGGCTTCTAGGAGAAGAAGACTTGGTTTCCTTTTATTGAAAATAGATTTTTTTCCATACAACATATTCTGGTTATGGTTTTGTCTCCCTCTACGCCTCCCAGTTCCAACCACCTTCCTTCCCATCCAGATTCATTCACTAGAGACAGGTGGATCTTTGTGAGTTTGAGGCCAGCCTAGTTTACAGAGCTAGTTCCAGGATAGCCAGGGCTACACGGAGAAACCCTGTACCCCCCACCCCCCCCCCAAAAAAGAAAAGAGAAAAACAAACAGGTATCTAAGGGATAATAATAAAATATGGTATAATAAGAGAGAACAAAAGTGAGCAAATAGAATATGACAAGGACAGAAGGAAAAGAGTCCAAGAAAAAAAGCACAAGAAACAGATACAGATGCAGAGATACACTTATTTGTACATTCAGAAATCCCCCAAAATCCCCACAAAACCAGAAGCCATAATAAGTGCAGGTGGTGCCTCCCAGCACTGAGGAGTCAGAGGCAGGTGAAAAGCAGAGATCTAGGCCAGCCTGGTCTATAGTGAGAGTCCTTGGACAGCAAGTGCTACACGAGACCACCACCACCACCACAACCACCACAACCACCACCACCACCACCACCACCTCCACTACCACCACCACCACCACCACAACCACTATCACCACCACCACCACAACCACCACCACCACCACCACCACCACAACCACCACCACCACCACCACCATAACCACCACAACCACCACCACCACCACCACCACCACCACCACCACGACCACCACCACCACCACCACAACCACCACCACCACAACCACCACCACCACCACAACACCACCACCACCACAACCACCACAACCACCACCACGACCACCACCACCACCACCACGACCACCACCACCACAACCACCACAACCACAACCATTACCACCACCACAACCACCACCACTACCACCACCACCACCAAAAACAACAACAAATCAATACTATCTTAGATTGAAAGGATGGGAACAGGCATTCTAAACAAGTGAAATCAGGAAGCAAGCAAGAGTTGCTATTCTAATATCTGCCAAAAATAGACTTGAACCCAAATCTAGTCAGGAGCGAGAAAAAGGGTCAATTTTTACTGGTCAAGGGACCCATCTACCAAGAGAAAATTTAGTTCTAAAAATGTATGCACCCTACAACAGCTTACTAATTTCATAAAACAAAATCTGCACTGCCCCAGATTAAGCCCACCACAGTAGCAAGGGTGATCTGGGGACCCCACTTTTCCCATTAGAAATATCAACTTGGAAAGAGACTCTGGGTATCAGATGGAGTAGGACATCTATTTACAGAGCACTCCATGTAAACATCAAAGATGACACATAATTTTCAGCAGTTCATGACCATTTTCTAAAATGGATGCTGTGTTAGGTCACAAAACAAGTCTCAACAAATACCAGAACTAGGATGGATGAGCATACTGGGATAAATGTAGAAACCAACATGAAGAAAACTACAGGAATCATAGAAACTCATGAATGTTGAACGGTGCCCCCATTGACTGATGAATGGGCCATTGAAGAAACCGAGAAGGAGATAAAGTAGAGTTGAATGAAAATAAAAACATAGCATATAAACCCTACAAGATGTATGGTGCAGGCAGCGCTTAGAGGAGGTGTAAGCTACAGGTACCTGCAGGAGCCGTTCAGCATTAAGTATATCAATACATGTGATTTATCAGATAAATGGACTCAAAGGAATAACATGATAATCTCAATATGAGAAGAAAAAGCCAATATCTCTTCATGACAAAATGCCTGGAGAGACTAGGAGTGAATACATCCCATCAGAATAAATGCTGTACACAACAAATCTACAGCCCCCACCATCGTATATGGAGAAAAACTTGTGGAATTCTGTCCTGGACATAAAGAAGGAAAAAATGACATTCTGTTTGACCTTAAATAGCCCCACAGGCCAACTGTTGTTACTTAGAAATGTTTGAAAATACTAGGAAACACGAATAAATGCCATGCTTGCCTTTGAAAATGGCAGCAGAGAGGCCTCGGTCTAGGCCTTGGCCTAGTATTTGTTTTGGTGGAGAAATCCATCCTTCTTCCCGATCTTTGCTATGGAATGGCGTTTGATGACACAACTGGGAGGTGGCTGCAAGGGAACTTCCAGGCTCTAGTTCATGCACCTATGGTGACACTTGGCCAGAGAACACCAGGACATGAGTCTTTAATCCAACAAGGGACCCTCTTTTGTAAAGTAGGGACACTGCTAATATTAATTGCCCGCCATGTTAAGCTTCCTCATTATTCCCCTCCCTCCCTCTCCTCTTTCTCCTTTTCCTCCTCCACTTCCCCTTTGTAAAAATCAGGACACAGTCCCTTCTTAGCCTTAGGACAGCTACAGAGGCAAGCCGGGAACCCCAAACTCACATTTCTCCTCTGCCCTGCTTTCAACAGTCTGTTTTGTCTTTTGTAAGCCTCATTTCCCCTTAAGGCCTTGACCCATTAAATGATTTTTGACAGTCTCAACAGCTTGCTAATGTTGATTTCATGTTTGGCTGCTTGTAGTTTTCCTTATTGACAGAAGGTGGTGCTATTGAGTCTTTTATGCTATTAGAGTTGGATGTTTGCTTCAAGTTTTGGGAGATCCTAGTAGGCCTCTGGTGATGTCACAGTAAAATTTTGTTTGAGGGATCCTTTGTGAGTTCCTGAGTCTTCTTTACCCTCAGGTCCTTCTCAGCATCTTTCTGAGGCATGGGCCTCACCACTTCAGGCCTCAGCACAACCTTCAGGAGGGAGGCTGGGGTATGGAGAGTGTTCCTGGGGGTTGGGATCACAGGTCACGACCATTGCTGATACAGAATTTGCCCAAGACTGAAGTGGCTGAGGGCTTTGCAGATACTCGGTTTGGCTTGGCTAGGATTGAGTCAGGCTATTGATACATCTGTGTGCTCCTATAGTCTCAGTTTCCTTTGATAAGTTTGTAGGGTGCAGCATCCTCTCTCTCTCTTTTTTTCCCTTTAGGAATAAATTATCTATTGATCTGTGTCTTGCTGGTGTTACAAGACAGATGTGTTGCTTACATACCCACCAAGGCATACTATAGAAGCCTCTTCCATTCTCAGATGGAATCAAATGCCGTCTTTTAGGGCAAAGTACAATCTGCAGAACTATTTTACGTAACGTGGAGTAATTTAGGGCAGGGAACAGCCTGATGGCAACAGTGGCCTCAGACATTTCCTTCCCCTGCACAGCCATACAGGGGCCACTGCCAGTTCATGGGAACGAGAAGACGGTAACTGTTCGCTGGACCTCCAGAATGGGCTGGGAGCCTCTGGAGGCAGGCACAGGTCTTGGGTGCCCTTTCAAGGAGGCTTTGCCTTTACTTTGTTCCATCTGCACTTGTCCTCAGAGAGCTTGGGGCTCCATCACCAGGAGCTTTTCAGCCCTCCCAGGCTATCTGATTTAGTCTGTTTGGTTCCTTTTCTCAGCATCTGTACTGTGGGCTTTTTACAACTTCAAAGAGCTTCTTGCCCATATTCACTAATTAATTCATTACTCCTGTGAGTAAAACCTGGAGCAGGGAGAATGTCATTAGCAAGACTACCAGGGGCTTAGTATTTAAAAGAGGTGGCCTACAGCCAGACCCTCTTCACCAGAGCTGTTAACCCCTTCACAGCTGTCAGTGCCTCCACAGGCAAGCGTGGCTCAGGTGGCCACCAAGCACCTGTTGTGTGCTGTGCTACCCCAGGCACCTCTGGCCTATAAGGACTTGTAACACATGGCTTCTAAGCCACAGCAGCAAAACCCATCCTCACCAAGCTGTGTTTTGGTTGACCTGCAAGTTGAAAGAATATATGTTGACTATTGTCAGTCTTTTGTCTAACTGGAAGACAGACCTTAGGGTTGTATAGACCTCAGTTTTTGTTTAATCTTTTGTTTGATTCTTTTTCCTTTGAGACAGTTTCTCTTTCTAGCTGTCCTGGAACTTGCTCTGTAGACCAAGCTGGCCTCAAACTCAAAGAGATCCTCCTGCCTCTGCCTCCCGAGTGCTGAGATTAAAGGTGTGTATCACACTGTCAGGCCTTAGAACTTGAGTTTTAATTTTGACAGTTTATTAGATGTGTGAGCTTTGGCTAAGCAGCCCCTCTGAGGCTTAATTTCCGTATCTTTGAAATGAAATAGTTATATCTCCTTGAGGGCTGAATGAGGAAAACTGGGATGTTACAAATGGAAGGTTCAGAGCAAAGCCAGGCACAAAGGGAGTGCTCCATTACAATAACACCAGGACCACTAAGATAGTGGGCTTGTGTGCATGGCCTGCAGGACAGAGCTGCCGAAGGAGGAGGCCTGGCAGATCCCTCTGCGGATGTATGTTACTTTTTGTTGCTGTAATAAAACACTATAACCAAAAGCGATGGAGGGAAGAACTTATTTTGGCTTACAGCATCAGAGGGTAGAAAAGGGTGTGGTGGCAGAAGGCCAGAGCAGGAGGCTGAAAGATGGCATCTCAAGCTCTCAGCCGTACACAGGAAGCAGAGTGAGCTGGAAGTGAAGCAAGGCTATGAAATCTCAAGGCCCACCCCAACGACACACTTGCTCCAGGAACCTTCAAGCCATCAGTGTTCCATAACCTCTCCAAACACAGCCACTAGTGGTTCAAATTCCTAAGCCTATGAAGGGCACTTCTCATTTCAACCCTGCCCCCATCCACTCCTCGGTCCCCACAGGCTTATGGCCATACCATAAGGCAAAAATGCATTTAGTTCATCTCCTGAAGCACCAAGAAGCAAAATGTCCATTTCTAACATACACCGGTGTAGAATATGCATTCCCAGTCCAAAAGGAGGAATGGGGCATAGTGAGGAAATACTGTATCAATGTAAGACTGAAACCTAGCAGCCCAAACACCAAATCTTGTAGCTCCATGTCCTGTATTTCAGAGTCTTAAGTTTCAAAGGCCTTCAATTGCTCTACCCCTCTAGCTTTGTTGCATGCAACATACAACTCTCTCTTGGATTAGTTCCACTCCCTGTTTGTAGATGCTTCTCAGCAGATGACTCACGGCTCTGGCATATCCAACATCTTGGGGGTCTCTACTGTAACCCTGGTTTCATTTTCTCAGCTTTAAGCAGTGCTTTTTCAGGTTGCTTGTCTTCTCAAGGCCTTCTCTTAGTGACTCTAGTGTGACCACACATTGTCTGGCCTCAGCAGCTCTCTGGAAACGTGGAGGAAGAATCTATGATCCCCGTATGCATGCATTTTTCATGTCCTCAAAGCCAGCACTAAGTGGATGACACAGCCAAGTTTGACTAGCAGCCTGGGATGGACCCGTGTCCCTCTTGACTACATTATCAGGCACTTTGGGGGGCATTTATCTCATTCAAACCACCCCAGGGGAGAAATTTATGTCATAGTTGAAAGGAAGAAGAGAGAACAAAGGAGAGAGAGGAGGGAGGGAGGGAAGAGGGAAGCTGAGAGAAGAGATGTGAGTACCCAGAGGCCAAGAAAGTTGCAGCAACAGTGAAAGAGGAACATGGTGGTCAGCCTTGACTTACCCTGAGGACAGACGCAGCAGGTCACAGGGAGGAAACATCTCCCTAATAACCTAAGAGTTCCCCGGTACCAGAGTTGACTGTGGAAATAACCAGCCCAGCTTCTGTCCTGTGGGTTAACCATGCATTGTTGCTGAGGACACAGGTCTCTAAGTGGTGACCAGTGAATGACTGGAGATAGGGGACTACTCCTATGGATGCAAAACTTCTCTCAAAGGCTTCCCACTGAGCTGCCTGCAATTTGGTTAGAATTGTCACCAATCTAAGATTGTTCCTCTCTCTCTTTTTCACAAATCTGAGTTACATTTTGATTCCATGGCTCTTGTTGCCTTGTACTCTTGTCTTTTACAAATGGTATCTGTAATATATCTTTTGTTGTTTTAACTCCATCTGCCATGCGGCTCCCAAACTAACACCTACTAACCTATTATGTGTGATACAATAAATTTTATAGTGAGGTTATAATGGCAACCAAGATAAACTCTCCCAATATCATGTAGCTAATAATGATGATGGCAGAAGTGACAGAGACTAAATAAGGCAATACATAAGCAAATAATATGATAGTCTTACATAGGGAACCTTGCTACTGAAATAACAAACCAAACCAAACCAAACCAAACCAAACCAAACCAAACCAAACCAAACCAAACCAAACCAACCCAACCCAAAACACAGAGGCTACTTCAGATTAGAATAAATAAGAGGAGTTTTTAAACAGTAATGCTGCACTTGGGGTCAGAAAGTTGAGTTGTAAGCACAAGCACAAGTAAGTACAAGTAGTAGAGATAATGTATGGATCTAATTGATAGCCAATTCATTTTTGAGAAAGGCCTTTCCTCTGTACCTCTCTGACTAGCTTAGAAACCACTGTGTAGTCAAGGCTGTCCAGAAACTTGTAGCAAACCTCCTGCCTCTGCCTCATGAGATCTGGACTATAGTCATGTGTCACCGTGCCTGGTAAGTTGAATTTGAAGTTGCATTTCATCTGTTGACTTGTCAGTGCCATAGTGCTTAGCTATGTGACCAAATAGAATACTGGATGTTTCTAAGCACATATTTTAAAAGGAGGGTACAATTTAAATTGGTGAAAACTGAGTATAGCCTGTTGTCCTTCGAAATGCCGTGGCTCACACCCAGTTGTTGAAACCTGAGTAGAAGAAAAGACTGACACCCCCACACTAGAGAGAACTGTGCCCTGCCCACGTGAACTTCAACATCTGTTCTTCTTGGTTCTTCAGCCTGACATCCTTTGGACTCAAACTGCAATGCTGGATCTTTCTGAATCTTTGCCCAAATACGCTGCAGGTTTTGACCTTGCTATCCTCAGTAATTACATGAACCAACTCCCTACATAAGTCTCTTCCTATATACATATTTGTCGATTAGAGGCATTTCACGGGAGTACTATGAAGGTGTTCTAGGAAGAAGGAAGGGCTATCGTAAAATATGTGAACCTTTGATTAGAATTAGCAAAAGACCAGTGAGGCTGGGGCTGGTGGGGGGGCAGATGTAAAGAAGGATGAAGTCTTGGAACACTATTAGAGAGGCCTGTTTAATTTACTATTAAGGGCAGAATCCAGGTTGCAAGGGATTAAGGCCTGGTGGATGGCAAAGAATTTGAAGTTTCATGTCTAGATAAGTCTTCAAGGTGTTCAACATTTACCGTATAAAGAAACACTGCAGGAAGTAGGTTCTAGGGGATAAAGGCTTGCTCTCGCCCTTATGGGCAGGCAAATGGGAGAGACTGATGCAGCTGCTGGGTGGGAGAGAGGAAAGAATTGGAGGGAAGAAGTTTTCAGACATTGTGGAAGCTTGGAGCATTGTGGGTTGGATGGTGGCCTTTCTTCTTCAGCTATTTCTATGTCTTAATGCCCAGGGCCTGTGAATGCATATGGACAAAATTCTTTGCAGGTGTAGTCAAAGTAAGGCTGTTGAGATGAAATCATGTTGGTGGCTAAAGCCTTTGGTAGAAGGACGGTGGACTGAGAATCCTATGATAAGCATTATTGTAGGAGACACAAGAGAAGAGCCAGAGATGCATAGTGTAATAGCCATGGGGCAGAGATTGTGGCCATAATGTTGTTTTTTTTGCCACTTGGAACTGCCACAGGCCATATGGCTTAGCTATCAACTTGAATTAGGAGATAGAGATCTTGGGATTCTGGCAGAGAGCACTTTCCTTGTGAGGAACTGAATCTGTGGTAATTTGTTATGCAGCCTTAGGAAACTGAGATGGGTGAGATGAAGCCAAAGTTCTATCCCTTTCTAACAATCACAAGGCTCTCACCTGTCTTCAGAGAGTGCCCTGCCTTGAAATACATTATTTAAGATATAGCCTTGATATAGCCCAGCCTTCTGTGGCTGTTTTTGAAACCGTCTGTGTTTTCTACTCTAGGAGACCAGCATTAGAGGGAAATGCCATGGTCCTTGAAGATGAGCACGCTGAGTTTTTTGTGTCTTGGCCCTTGCTGCGCCATAGCTTCAGTCTGTGCCAGTCTTCTTGAGCACTGAAAGTGCTAATTTACACAGAATACAGCACAGGCCCAGGCCCAGAGTATGTGATGAGTGTCTCCTCACTTACCATTAACGAGCCACTTTCCTCATATACCCAGAAAATGCTCCACCACATGACAAGGACATATGCTCAAGCATGTTCATAGCAGCCTTATTCATAATAGCCAGAACCTGGAAACAGCCTAAATGCCCCTCAGTTGAAGAATGGATAAAGAAACTGTGGTACATTTACACTATGGAATACTACTCAGCTATTAAAAACAAGGAAATCCTGAAATTTGTGGACAAATGGATGGGACTAGAGATGATCATAATGAATGAGTTAACCCAGAAGCAGAAAGACTCACATGGTATATACTCACTTATAATTGGGCATTAGCCCAAAAGTCATGCCTTATGAAAGTCTTTACTTACCAGGAGATTGGGATAGATGTGAGGACATCCTACTGAGACTCTAGGTAAGACAAATATAGGATATGGGGAAATAGAAGGACCCAGAGGGTCCTAGAAACCTACAAGAAGAACATCATGATGAGTGGATTGGGACTCAGGGGGCTCTGCTCAAACTATTGCACTAACCAAGGACAATACAATAATAAACATCCAACCCCTACTCTGATCTAGCCAATGGACAGGACATTCTCCACTGTTATGTGGAGAGCAGGGACTGACTCTGACATGAACTCTGGTGCCCCATATTTGACCACCTCCCTTTGGTGGGGAGGCCTGGTGGCACTCAAAGAAAGAATAAGCAGGCTACCAAGACGAGACTTGATACCCTATGAACATATAGTGGGGGAGGAGGTCCCACTTGGTCATAGATCTAGGGGAGGGGAATAGGGTGAAAGCGGAAGGGAGGGAGGAACAGGAGGATACAAGTGATGGGATAACAATTGAGTTGTAATCTGAATAAATTAATAAAATAAAAAAAGAGCAACTTTCTTCCTCATACCCCCATTCAGAATTTCCAGTTACAAAGCTTTACAATGAAGATGGTTTGTTGGAGCTCTGGTTTGCAGCTATGGGGGAGTTTTCTGTCTATTTCTTCAGCGAGTTCTAACATTCATCTTACAGGACTAATTCTGGCAATCCTAAGACCTAAACGTTATGATGTTTGCTTTATAGGTGTGAAAAAAGAGCTGAAGCCATGTTTGGCACCCAGGCCTGGTTCCGTGTCTTGCACACATTCCTGATAAAGTGCTCATTAGTAAGGAAAGTGGGAGTGAAGTTGCTGCCATCAGCTTCCGGAGAGCCTGGGTTCCTCTGCTTACGGTCCTTTTGTATTCTTCAGCTAAGCCTAGTGCCTGCCCTAGTCCAAGTCTAGCTCTGCCTCCCTCCCTGGTCCCCGCATGTCTTTCTTTTTCATTTCCCACAGTGGGTGTGGGGAGGGTTAACGCTTAGCATGCTGCTGGCTCTGCATCGCTTACAGATCTTTTCGTATAGCACTAGTGGCTGGCAATGACTCTGACCCTAGCAGCAATCATCTATTGAACTTCAACTTGGCATTTCAATTAGTGTACTGATTGTTGGGCTTAGGCTTTTCATGTTTGTGGGGAAGTTTAGTGCGAGAGCAGTTGGCTAGGGGACCGGTTTCTGCAGCGCTTCTTGTGGGGAATAAATAACTTCATTATTGTTGCTCGAGTTGTCAGGGGAAGTTGAATCTCTCAGGTGTTTCTCTGCATAGAGAGGAGCTCAGTGCCTGCAGCCGCTGGAACATGTTGGGGACAGAGGGACGATACCTCTTCTCCTGTTCTCTTTCCTCCCCTCTCCTTATTTTCCTTTCCTCTATTTTTCTTTTATCTGTTAAAGCCTTTGGTAGAAGAATGGGAAAATAATGTCTCCAAGTCTCCCTGGTTCATGGAAACAGATGGGGTCAGCTAACAGCTGAACTTAGGAAGTACAGACACACAGGCACAGAAACACACACAAACATACACACACATATACACAGACGTACACAAATACAGACACATACATGCACACGCAGACATACATACACATAAACACACATACATAAACACACAGACACATACAGAAAGACACACAGACACATAGACACACATGCATAAACACACATAAACATATACACAAACATACACACACATACACAAACACACACAAATATAAACATAGATACACACATACATAAACACACAGACACACACAGACACACACATACATAAACACACATGAACATACACACACAAA
>OU015748.1:86251625-86265826 GCA_907169655.1 Acomys percivali | reverse complement strand
ACACACATACATAAACACACATGAACATACACACACAAACATACACACACATACACAAACACACACAAACATACACACAGACACACAGACATACACAGACACACACAAAGATACAGACAGAGACACATAGACACAGACATACATATAGACACAGACACACAGAGACACATAGACACAGACATACATATAGACACAGACACACACACAGAGACATAGACAGACACACATATACACTTTTAAGACTCATTGTACTGCTTCAAAGCATGTAATTGCATGCTGCCATGGTTCTAAACACCTTTGTTACCCACCTGTAAAGCCTCAAACCTGCCTTCACATTTTCCACTTTAAGCCTGGCTTCTCTGATCTTCAGCAGGAAAGACTGGGAAACATGTAAGATTTGGGATAAAGAGACTTAGGCTTTAATTCAGCCTCAGCTATGTAGTAGCTCTATGAGGTGGTTCAGGTTGTGGAGATTCTGAATCTATTTGCTTATCTTCAATGCAAAGTAGAGTTTTGGGTGTGTGTGAGGGTGCTTAGTGCCCTCTGGTCTCTCTTATCACTGCAGGATGGTCTTCAGTGCTTTCTCTTAAGATCTCAGCCGTCTTCCGTCAGCTTTAGTCTGAGTTCCTAGGCCACAGGTTTGATAGAGGGCAGAGCTCTATGGTATGTTTGTGGGAGGGCCTCTGAGACCGTACTGAAGAGGTCTGTTCCCTAGACACTACACACAAAGATTGCAGCATCCATGAGAGAGACACATGAATTAAGGGAACAACGAAGAGAGCCGGCATATCCCAAGTGTCTCCAGCGTGCCCTCTTGTCACTTCCATTTGATTGATGAGTAGCTTGAAGGGCAAAGGTCAATGTGACTCACATTGGAAATGGTGGACACCCATCTTCAGAGCCAGAAGGTTCACTGGATTGCTCAGAACCTAAGTGGAGCCTGTGAAGTGGTGATTAGACTTCAAAAGAGGCTACAGTCACAAAAGGAGACATGGAAGGGAAGAGTGATGGGTGACACGGAGCACACAGGAGCAATGAAGGCGAAATGGACCAGGGTCTCTTGGGGCTGGCCCTATGGGTGCCCACTGTGTGTGGCTATCACACCAGTAACTAGCCTATGATAGTTATCCATCGATAATTTCAGCGTGACTTTCTGGAGTACTGTCTTCTTTGCTGAATAAAGTCAGGGATTTTAATCACCATTAGAAAATAAAGAGTGCTTTGTTTTGAGATTTTAAAAAAAAGTTCAGGCTCATAAAAATCATAAACTTCCAGCTTAATCTAGTGCAATAAGATGATTTTGGTGGAGTCTAGTGTACTCGTCCTCAGGCTGTGTTCCTATTCTCTTTGAAGTTTCCCGGCCCCTGCTGGGCTACTGCTGCAGGAGGCTGAGGGATGGCAGCTGACTTCATCTTGCCTCCTATGGATCAGGTCCTGTTTCTGATCCTTCTAGAGTTAGCCTCAGGGGAGAGGGCATTTGGGAAAAGGTCACTTGGCAGTGGCATTCTCTCATGGCGCTGTACAATTGTAGGCTTTAAATTTTTTTTTTTTTTTTTTAAATTAAGGAACATCTCTGTGTTTCTCCTGAGCCCTGTGTTGGTGATTTCCTGCAGTGCCCCCTAGATAGTCACTGATCTCTTCTGTTGCTATCACGATCCTCTTAGACCCTGAAATGCCAGGTGATCCTCTCCTCTTCCAACCATGCAGTCCCTTCAGGAGAGGCTTTTGCTGGAATGTAATTAAAGACAACAGGCCATTAAGTCTTGTAAAAATCAATCCCCCATGCCTGGAAGATGCCTTCCTTCAATTGTTGACAGACCAGTGTGCAGAATCTCTTTATTTTGCTACCAGCAATGGAGAATTCAGATTTTTCCCCCCTGTGTCTTAGAGTCTTCTTTCTTTACACTTTCCAAATTCCAGGGACGACTCATGTTATGCTCCCTGACGGTCCCCAGAAACCTTTCCCCTTTGCTTCAACATGAAGGGAAGTAGACTCCCCAGAGGTGGAAGATGGAAAACACATGTTCTGCTGCTTCTTAATGTCCTAGTGGAGGCCGGAGAGTACAGTGTTCATCCAGCATGCTGGAGGAGCAGATCCAGGATTCCCCAGCAGAGCGTCCTCTTTAGAGAGTCCAACTTCTGTCTTTACGATGCAAGAGTGCCTAGGACTTACTATTTTTGTCTCAACTTTTGGGGAACTTTGTTAAAAATCCATGATGACATTTTACTTTCTGTCCCCTAGGGCTTGGGGAACTCTCTCTGGCTTTTGAAAGAGGGTTATGAAGCAACATCTATCTTAGATATGGTTTGCCTGTGGGAGTCATTTGATTCTCTCAGTTCGCATGGATCCTGTGATTGCATATTCATTTGCACTTCTTGATCGGCTGCTCAGTATCCTGAGTCATTCATATTTTTCACTCAGGATTTAACAGAAAATAGCACCAAGGAAATATTTCCATCTGGGTGTGGTGACACATGCCTCTAATCCCATCTCTCAGGGTGTCGGAGCAGGAGGGATTCAGGGGTTGAGGCTAGCCTGAGATGTATAGTGAGGTGCTGTCTCCAAAGAAACAAACAAACAGACAGACAGAGAGACAGTCAGTCAGACAGACAAACAGACAAACAAACAAACTGTGCCCAAAGAAAGAAAGAAAATAAGAACACTTGAAAGAAATATTTCCATAATAACTGATTTCACATTTGGTCTAAAGTCATTCTGTATGTAGTCCTGGCTGTCTACTGAGCTTGGGGATTTCTCAGGCCTAGTGCTTAGGCTTTCCATGTCTTCAGAAATCCCCACAATTCTCAACAAGATCTGGTAGGTACTTCATATGCTCCAATCAATATGTGATTGATTGGTTGGGTTCTGGGGTTACTTATGAGTTCTGCTTACGTGTTAGGTGTTTGGCCATCGTGGCAGCTTGAGCATGAAATGTTACCCACAGGCTCATTTGGCTCTGACTGGGGAGATTATGGAGCCTTTGAGAGGTGGAGTCTTGCTGGAGGAAGTACGTCACTGGGGATGAGAGTGAGGTGTTGTAGGCTGGCCCTACTTCCTGTGTTTTTCCTGCTTCTGGATTGCTGATGCCAATTGACAGGCCAGCCCCATGCCTTCCCTGCCATGCTGAGTTATATTCCCTTTGAATCTGTGAGCCAGATTTAACCCTTTCTCCCTTAAATTGCTTTTGCCTGGGTATTTTTATCCTAGAAATGGCAACTAAGCCAGTTATACATGTTGACATAGCAGGTGTGCAAAACGACAAACTAAGTTTTGGCCTCTGATTTCCTGTTGCTCTTTGTGAAGATAGCAGTGGGGGATACTTTTGATCAATTCAAAGGGTTTCTGTTAAAACATTGCTGTATTTGTGTACCCCAAAGAAGCCTTAAATAAGAAAAGGAGTATTACTTCAGACAACCAGGAATAAGTTGACATTAGGCTTTGGATAGTCGCATTTCCTAACAATTACAAGATAACAGCAGTAGAAGACATTGTATTTTCACCTACACTTGTGTTCAGAGGAGAAAAATAATGAAGAGGATGGATCCAGAATAAAAAAAAAAAAAGCTTGACACAAGCTAGAGTCATTTGTGAAGAAGGAGCCTCAACTGAGAATACCTCCATCAGATTAACCTGTGGGTAAGTCCGTGGGACACCTTTTTGATTAACAGTTGATGCAAAATGACACCACTGTGGTTGGTGCAAGCCAGTCAGCCGCAGTCCTCTGAGCCTTTGCTTCAGTTCCTGTCTCCAGGTTACTACCTTGTGTTCCTGTTCTGACTTCACTTCATGATGGACTGTCAGCTGTCAGCTGAAATGAACCCCTTCCTTCTCGAGTTGCTTTTGGTTGTGGTGTTTCTCACGGGCAATAGGAAGCGAACTGGAAGATGTATTATTTTGCGATACTGATTGCTTCTGTGGGATGTGTCCATGCCTAAGCCAGTCATTGGTGAGGTAAATGGAATTCATGTGATTGGCCCAGGTCACTCAAACATGCACTCTTCGGGCTGAGGAGGAGCCACAGGTAATATGTCCTCTCATCTGGAAGCATGTTTCCTTAGCAGGGAAGAAGTCACGAGTGATTGCTGGTGATGCTGATGTCATCGTATGGGTGATCACAGGGGTCACAGCAGTAGTATGGAAAATGAATCTTTCTTCATCAGTGTTCTATCGCTGTGAAGAGACACTGTGACCACAGCAGCTCTTATAAAAGAAAGCAGTTGATTGGGGGCCTTCTTACAGTTTCAGAGGTTTAGCCCATTATCATCACAGTGGGGAGTATGTCGACGTGCAGGCAGTCATGTTACTGGAGAGTTCTACATCTGGATCTTCAGGCAGCAGGAAGAACCCTGGGGCTTGGAATGGGCGTTTTGAAACCTCAAACCTTACCCCGAGTGACACACTTTCTCCAACAAGGCCACACCTCCTAATCCTTTCAAATAGTGCCACTCTCTGGCGACTAAGTACTCACATCTTTGAGTCCATGGGGACCATTCTCATTAAGCCACCACAGAATTCATAGATCTTTATGAAGTTTATGGGAACAGGATTCTGTCTCCTTTCTCACCCTACCTTCTAGAAAGACCAGCGTCCAAATCCTCATGCCATTGTCTATTGACGGGAAAAGATGGGCTTCCACTTTGAACATAGCTGAGTTCATCTCTCTAGTAATTATTGGCTCTGTGACCATTGGCAATTTTCTACTCACTGGCTTAGTTTTTAAGTTACTTTTTAAATTTTTATTTAGTCATTTTACAGCTTGATCCCAGCCCCCCCTGCTCTCCTCCCAGTACTGCCCTCACACCCGCCTCTCCCTATTTCCCCTTCTCCTTCTTTCCAGAGGGAGGAAGCTAAGGAATATCAACCCACCCTGGCATCTCAAGTCACAGCAGGACTAAATGCATCCTCTCCCAATGAGGCCAGACAAGGCAGCCCAACTAGAGGAAAGGGATCCAAAAGCAGGCAACAGAGTCAGAGACAGCTCTTACTCCCACTGTTAGGGGGCCCACATGATGACCAATTTGCATATCTGTTACATATATGTGTGTGTGGGGGGATCTAGGTCCAGTCCATGCAAGCTCTTTTGATTGGTGGTTCAGTCTTTGTGAGCCCCCATGGGCCCAGGTTAGTTTCCTTGTGTCCTTGATCCCTCTGGCTCACTCAATCTTTCCTCCCACTTTTACACAAGACTCTCAGAGCTTTGCCTATTGTTTGGCTGTGGGTCTCTGCATCTGTTTCCATCAGCTGCTGGATGAAGCCTCTCAGCAGACAGTTATGCTAGGCTCCTGTCTGCAGGCATAACAGAGTATCATTAACAGTGTCAGGGTTTGGTTTTCTTATCTACGATCGGAATACCACGGACTCTATCACTCCTTCCCATCGGTTCCCTTTTGCAGGGAGCTTCCTGGTGGCATGGAGTGCCTCTTAAGCACTGCTGCAGATGGGGCAACCCTTTGCTAGCAGCATTTGAATTCAGATTAAAGAGCTCTTACAGAGACAGCCTTGTCACCGCCCACCTTGATGCCGCCATCCCAGTTCCAGGATCTTAGCCCATCCCCATTGTCCTGGGACAGTACTCTCTCAGCTGTATCTTCTCCTCAGAGACAGGAGTCAGATGCATGGGGCATCTTTTCTCCATTCCTAAGATTTAGTCAGTTTAACCTTTATCCTGCGCTTATTATATTTTTTTATTGATTGAATTTTTTTGAGACAGGGTTTCTCTGTGTAGACCTGGCTATCCTGGATTTGCTTTGTAGACTAGGCTGGCCTCGAACTCACAGTGATCCACCTGCCTCTGCCTCCCAAGTACTAGGATTAAAGGCGTGCACCACCACTGCCCGCCATCCTGGGCTTATTATTGTACCCTCTTCCCTAGGTGACCACTTTGAAAAGGAGTCCTTCCCTTGAATGTCGTCGCTACCAAGCTAATGACATTATGGCTTTATGACTAGCTAACAGCCATAACTTCTTAAAAACAGTTAATGTGTGTGCTGTCCCAGGACTGGCCGCTGACTTACGCATGTGTCTCTGTGGCTGATGAACTGCTCCAAACACTAAAGAGAATATAATAATCAGGATGAGAAGTAACTTGCCTAAATGAGATCATGTAGCATCAGAAAAAAAAAAAAACCAGAAAGAAGCATGTATATGAAGAAAATATGTTTTGATGGTTGCATTAAAAAAGCTGTAGTGAGAAATATCATCGAGTTGTATATGATAGTGATAGGGCCAGACAGGACTAGCATTTTAAGCTTGTGTGTCTACCACTCAGGACATATGGAAATACTGTGTACCCAAAGATACTGAGTTACTTTGTTTCATTCATAGCACAATCTCCTTGTGAACACTGAGGGTTCTGTATAACAAAGGAGATTATAGAATTAATAGGGCTCATGTTATGGGGTACCCAACTGCTTGTGGATTGGATTTGAGGTCCACACCACAGGAAGTGATTCATGGTGGGTACTGTAAACTCAGTGAAGGACTCATGGCTGAGAGATCTCAGACCCTGGGAGAGAAGGCATTGCCACTGTTTAGGTAAATCATCACAGCGCTAAACAGCATCCTAAATATTTATGTTTAGAGTCATAGACAAATTCTACTCACATCCTTAATCAGAGAAGTCTCTTTGCTGTGAACAGTGGTGAGTGTACAACTTCACGGCTGCTCATGATGCTTAAAAGTTGACAATTGAGTGCTCAGCTCTAAAAGGACACTTATCCCACCCAGGAAATATCACAGAAGAGAGAATGGGAAGAAAATAAGAACCAGAAAATAGAGAGAAGGGCTGTGGAATCCGATCTTCAGGCATGGCACAGCTATGGCAAACATGATCTTACATCAGCAGCAGGTGTTTACCCTGGGCCTGCACAAGATGGTGGCTGGGAACAGTCAAGCATGGGGCGGAGTGGTGCTGGTGGGACCTTAGTCTCTTAGCTGCATTATTGACTACTGATGGATTCTGGTGAAGAGGCAGTCACTGACTTGAGTTGTGTGCTCAACAGTGAGCCCTCCAGTGTCTGATGGATGGTTCCAAATCCACGGTCACACAGACAGCCCTGGTTAAACTCAGTGGGACACAAAAAACAAACAAACAAACAAACAAACAAAAAGACATGAATGTGTGAAAGGGACTTACAGGGAAGAAGGGGAGATGTCAGGCCTGGGAGAGAGGTATGAGAGGGTGGGATGAGAGTAAACAACACATTTTATAGTCCTATGAATTTGTCAATGAACAAATCTAATCAGTAAAGGAAAAGAATTAGGAGGGCTCTATGTAGATTGTCACAGACAGAAAACAAGGGTAAGTCTTTTAGTTGGTGATATTTGTGTGTGTAATGTGTGTGTATGATGTGTGTGTGTGATGTATGCACATGTGTGGTATGCTTGTGTATTTGGGGTGTGTGTGTGAGAGAGAGTAGTGTGCATGTGGTATATGTGACATGTGTATACTTGTGCATAATATGTATATATGTGTGATGTGTGGTGTGTAGTGCATGTGATTTGTGTGATGTGTTTGTTATGTGTGTGTGCATGTAGTGTGTATGTGGTATGATGTGTATTGTGTATGCTTGTGATTTGTGTAATGTGTGTGTGGTATATGAGTACGTGTATGGTATATATGTGGTATATGTGTGTTGTGTTGTGTATGTGCATATGTGTGGTACGGTATGTGTGTGTGTGTGTTACTTCCTTCGTCTGATGTAATCATCCTTGAATTGCATCCTTCTGAGGACAGATCTGAGGCTCGTTTTACATAGATTGGTGGTCTGGCCCTTAAGGACCATATCTTTCCTCATCTTTTAGAGCTCCATGGAATCCATTGAAATCCCTAGCACAGTGTCCATTTGCCCCTTGATAGGTCTCTTTGACTCTAGGTTTCATGGAAGAACTTCTCAAAGGGAGACTTGAACAGGGTCTTGGGGACAGAAAGGCATGGTAATAGGTGACAAATCCTTTAAGAGGGAACAGGGCTTGCATCCTGTTTCTTCCTGGGGGCTGTGGTGTTGGCTCTTTATCACACCTTTGCTCAAGCTTGGAAGTATCTGGACCTAGGCTGACAGTCCCCTCTGTCTTTCCGAGCAGCCATGTACTGGTTAGAACACTGGAGGGGAGGCGACAAGTGAGGCTGCAGGTAGGCTCCTACGAGATACTTGGGCTGCTGCTCTGGGACTGGATGTTCACAGTAGAGGATTCTTTTGTCCCAGTTTAGGAAAAGTCACAGGGTTTTCCCCGCTGGCTTTCTGAAAACCCTCCTAGGCTGCAAGGCTTACTTTAGTTATTGCCAAGGAGAAAGAATAGATCTGCAGTTCCTCTCCTACTTATTATGCTTTTGGAATTGATTCGAAGTTAAAGTTTATCTTATTACTGTTGTGAAGGGGCCTGCCTATGGCATCCCTGAGCATGAGGATGCTTGAAGCTCCGGTGCCTGAAACCATGATAGGAGCCATAGGAGCTCTCATCTCGGTCAGTCCACACAGCCACCTCTGCAGATGGGTAGGTTGTCATGGTTGCTGAGTTCTCTCACGTAGAAAGAAATACAAGTTCACAGTGACACTTTGTGCTCCTGTAACAAAGTGTCACAGACAGGGTAAACTGAAGTTTGTTTCTCAGAGCTCTGGTGGCTGGGAAGTCCAATATCGGGGCCCAGGCAGAGCTAGTGTCTGATGAGGGTTCATTTCCTGGGCAGTAAATGACGCCCTCTTGCTGTGTTATCGCACAGCAGATCTCTGGGGTCTGTTTTTAAGATCACTGACGCCGCTAGGAAGGCTCCGTCTTCGTGATTCACCCCGGCCCCCCCCAACCCCACGCCCCCCCCCAACTATGACCTGACCGGGTTGAGATTTCAACATGTGAAATCTGAGGAACGGAGGCATCATATGGCGGTGCATTAATCACTAAAGCTACGTAAGGGTTAGAATTGGAACTCCAACCTAGGTATGCTTGAAGGATTTACAGGAGATCTTTACACGAGGCAGGCGGGAGTAAGGGGGGCTTTTCAGACAAAATCACTTCATGCCCGTTTAAATTACTCATGATTGCAGGAAGACTAATCTGGAAGAAAGGTTATCTTTGCTTTGTGTTCTTAAGACCAACCACTTAAAATCCAATCAAATCTGCTAGTCACTATCTCTATCAGGCTAGGTACTAACTTAAGTGCTTTCAAGCGCCTAATCTTATTAAATTTTCTCAATATCTTGTAGGACAGTGATTAATATCTCCATTGTACAAGTGGGGTCCCTGAAGTTCATCTTGAATTAATCTGAATGAACTGCCATGGGTCAGGTGTTGCCAAAGGTGGGTCCAAATTTTAAGGGTTAATCTCTTCTGGGAGATCAACAGGCTGGGCTTTGGTTCTCTGCTGCTGGGAACAAATTGTTCCAAACTAAGTGACAAAAATTGCATCATGTCCTGTGCTCACATTTTCCTTTTGGGTTATGAATTCTGATGGTGTACAGCAAAGTGAGTTCCTCAGTGATTAGGAGGGCATGGCTAGAGTGGCACTAACTATGGGTGGCACCTGGGTGGGACACCTGGGGCTACATATGTAGGGCTGGCTCTTGGTTCTTCTTCATATCACTTCTGCTGGGACTGGAACATTTCTCTGTACTCACATGTCTGGTGTCTGGGTTGGAAGGCTAGCACAGGTGGGTTTGTTTAGGCATTTTCTATTTCTGCCTGGTCAAAGAATATAGTTAGCATCCAGTTTATCATCATAAGTTATTTCAGGGTTGATAGAGTTCTTTTTAAAAGTATACTTTTTTTATTTTAGGTTTTTATTTTCTGCACATGGGTGTCTTGTCTGCATGTATCTGTGTATAATGTACACGCAATGCCCTCAGGGGCCAGAAGAGGGCACCGGATCTTCTGGCACTGCAGTTACAGAAGCGGGTGAGCTGCCAGTGAGTCCTGGGACACAAACACCTGTCCTTTGGAAGATCTTTCAGAGCTCTTAGCCACTGAGCCATCTCTGCAGCCTACATGGAGTTCTTAAACAGCCGTCTCCTGCTAGGCTTGGCTTCTCAGCCTTAGTACAATGTGGGGCTGGAAGAATCTTTGTTGGGAACGAGGTGTCCTGTCCAGTGTAGGATGCTTGGCAGTTTTCCTATGCTCTAGTCATAGAAAAGTATATCAGGTGTCACCAGGGAACAGATCCTTCCACCCTCATGAAGAACTCCAAAGAAACCTCCAAGAGGCACCTGGAAAAGCCTCAAATCTCATGACCAGGTCTCAAGACTCCCAGAGTATTGCTAACAATTTCTCTTGTCAGGAAGATCACCAAAGCTAGAACAGTATCTCAAAGGGAAGAAAGGAGAATTAGCTCTTCAACAGATGGTACAATAAACAATTAACAGCTCTTAAAAAAGTTTTATTGATTCTTTGTGAGTTTTACATCATGCCCCCTTGCAACCTCCCTCCAAACACACACACACACACACACACACACACACACACACACACACACACACACACACCCCAAAGTTCCATAGAATATCCCTCTGTCCACACATCTTCACTCACAGAAGATTACTGCAATGAGTCATTGGTCTGGCTTGAGGTCTCTGGCTTCTGTGACACCATCAATATTGGATCCTCACTGGGCCTCCTCCAGGTTATCCTGTTTTCACCCTGTGTCATGGAGATCCTGCAGCTCTGGATTAGCAGGACTGGCCCTGTCACATGTCTCAACCACTCACAGACGATATAGATTTTGGGATGGGTCAACTCAGAGCTCTGGATTTGGGCCTGGGTGGTAGCTGAGCTGGCCAGTATGCCAGCTTTCCCTTATGTGCACTGTCCAGACAAGTTTTCCAGTACTGCTCGGGCTAGGCCACCCAATGCCACCATCAGCAAGAAGCAGAGTCAGCTCTCCTGCTCTCAGGTCCTTGGGACTGGCTCCCCCACTCTCTTGCCTCTAGAGTCAGCTCCACTGTGCTGCTCAGTCAAGGCATGGAGCCCACTCTCTCAGGTGCTGCAGCCAGATCTCCCATGGTCATGCTTTTGGGGCTGGCTCACCCATGCCTTTGCCATTAGGGCCAGCTCCACTGTGTTGCCCAGGTGGAGTACAGAGCCTGCTTTCCTGAGTACTGCAGCCAGCGAGGGACAAGCCCAGCCCACCTGCTCTCATAAGCCCAGGGTCAGCTCTCTGAACTGCCACAGGTGGTGAGGGGAATGGGACAGGGGAGGGCATCACTCTGCACTCTTGCTACCTCACAGCAGTCAAGTGGCAATGCCAGCTGTCCAGTGCTCTCACTCTCAGGACCAGCTCACCTGGGTCCCCTCCACCAGGGTCAGCACGGTTGTGTTGTCTAGGTGAGATGCAGAACAGCCAGTGAGGGCAGGGCCAGTTCTGCCCAGCCCCTGGACAGCTGTGTGTTTCCTGGCAGCTTTCCAGACCAGGGAAGTCCCTGACTTCTGCTGATGTGCAGTCACGGACCCAGATATGGCCCTCAGTGGCAGCCTAGGCTGTGACCTCACCCTGGTCCCAGATGGCAGGGCTGGGCACTCACAATAGGCTACTCCTCCCCACTCTTAACTCTCCAGTTCCATCTCTCTTCATAATGCTCAAGCCAATCCACTTCTCTTTCTCTCCCATCCGACCACCACATACTTGCACACTGTGGTGGCTCCCTCTGCAGGCTGGCCACATGGCTGGTGGGCCTCTGGGTAACATCCTTCAGAGAGTTGGTGGCTACAGCCTGCCTGTGCCATGGGAGAGCAAGTCTGTGGGTGGCATGGTCATCTACAGGTCTCTGTCCATCTTCCTCCTCCTGTGCTGCATGGCCTGGATTTGACTTTTATGTGTCCTAGGCATAAAACAGCTTTGGCCACCAAGCCAGGCATCAAACTAGAATGAACAAAGAACTGCCATCTGCTTTGCCCCTGACTTACATAAGAACAACACTACCAACAAGTTGTTGCTTTGCTCATCGCCAGGGGACTTTTTTTTTTATTGTGATAAAGTATACATAGCATAAGTTTTATCCTCTCTGCCATTTGTAAAGGTAACCATACATGCATGATATTGTTGCACTAAAGCCACCCTTATCCATTTCCAGAAATTTCCTCATTTTTTTCCCAGGCTGGAACGTTCTACCTTTTATACAGTTACTCCCATCTCTTTTCATTCCAGCCCCAGGCAGAAGCCTACACTTTCTGTCTTTATTAATTTGGCTGTCTTGTGTATCTTATGGAAGAAGACTCATGTGGTATTTGCCTTTTTGTTGCTGGCTTATTTCACTTAGCTTATTGCTTCCAAGGCTCGAGCCTTGCACATTGCAGTGTATGCCAGAATTTCTCTTTAAGGCTGGAGAATATTGTAGACATCTTTAATCTCCCACAGCTATTTAATTTCAAAGCCCCATTGGCCTGTAAACAGTGGGAGGCAAAAAATCTACTTTATCTTAGAATTCTGTCTTGGAAATGTTTGCCTAGGCTTGAAATATGGACTTGAGCTGAATCAGTCATGGCAATATGGCTCTGGCAGACCTAATAAAATAGGACTTGGGACTGTGGTTTACTCCTATTTGGTGATGTAAATGTTACCTATAATTAGATGGATCTAGACCAGAATTCTTTTACTGTTTGTAGGGAAGTGTGTGCATGTGACAAATTATCATTGCTGTGTTTACTTTCAGTTGTGAGTTGGAGGGCCATTACAGGCTCAGTGTTTGTATTTTTACCAAATTCACATTTTGGAACTTAACTGTCTGGGTCATGATTGTGGGGCTTTGTTGGAGAGTCGAAGGCTGTGTTTCCGGGTATCCTCTGAGCTCTGTATACAGCAACAACACTCTCTTTCTCAGCGGGGTCCTCTCTCTGAACCCAATAAACTCTAAAGAGTGTCACAGAACCAGCAGGGAAGATTGCAGGCCTGACTCTTTCCTGATAGAACCTGTTCAGCAAGCACCTGAGGATTCCTGGAAATACCTCATCCAATGCTAAGGACATCCTAGCTTTCAGCAAATGACCTTTAATGGTACCTGGAAGTTCTTCCTTCACTTATAGGATAATTAAGTACCGTGATCTCCTTGTGATAGGACCCATGCTATTGCATGTAAATGAGGTACTGTACCACTTCATGTAAATCATGTATCCTGGCATCTCTTGCCCCAGAGAATCAGACACATTCACCCTCAAATCCCTCCCCACTGCCCAAGGTTTATAAATCCCTGGTTCACAAATAAAGGCTGGCTTGCCTTTTCACTCCATGCCCCGGCTGTGACTATCTGAGCCTCATCATTTATTCTGGGGAAGAATAGCAGCTGGATGTCTGGGGCTTGACTGATGGTCAGGCAGCAGTGGGAGAGCTGCCTTGGCAGCCACTGAAGCTTGCTCCATCACCTTCCTTCTGCTTCTACCCACTTCCTCTGCTATGCCTAACATGGCAACTTGACAAAGGGCTGTAACCCTTTTGGTGTCATCACAGGCTTATGGAGATCCCGAGTCTCCACTGATGCTTGATACTGGCAGTCTCATCCTAAAAGAGCTAATTGTAACACTTGGTGGAAAACTCAATTCTACGTCCATTGGAGAGACCAGGAACCTCACCTAACACATTGGGTTCACCCTGAGTGAACCTCTCCTAGCACATGGGATTCGCCCTGCGCACTCTAAGCAGCCCCTGAGCAAGAAATGGGACCACTGACCTTGAGGTCCATCTGTTCTCATCCAGAAGCAAGCAGCACCTGGACCAGACAGCCAGACATGGAACCCAAGCCACCCACCAAATGGTGAACTACAATGCTGTTAAGAAGCTGGGGCCTTTGGGAACTGATGAGGTCTTTAGGGTGGGGCTTTCATGGAGTGGATTAGCACCCTAATGAAAGAGACCCAAAGAAGCTTGTTTACCTCAGTCCTTTCACTAGGTGAAGGCAGTATCTATGAGGAAAAGGTCTCATTTGAATGCCTGGCCTTGGAAAGCCATTTTAACAAATTGTTATGGCTATAAATTACTCAGCCCAAGATTCCTTTTTTTTTTTTTTAGTCCAATATGATTAAGACCAAGATATGGGCACAGGCGGGAAAGGACAAAGTGAGTACATTATGATCTTAGAATGAACTACAGACTCTGAACCACAAGATGGCAGAACTTGAAGTAAGCTTGAGGATCAGCTGTTTTTGTTTGTTTGTTTTTTGAGGCCAGATCTCTTTGTATAGCCTGGACTTTCTTTGTAGACTAGGATGGCCTCGAACTCATGGA
>OU015748.1:86246625-86249125 GCA_907169655.1 Acomys percivali | reverse complement strand
ACATCAGTCCTTTATTATACTGATCTAGAAAGTGATTTAGTACTTATGCCACAAATGAGTTCTGAACCCACATGGTAGGGTCAAGTAGCTGGAACATGATTCAGACAGTGAGAGACAATAAACTTGGACACGATCAAGGGCACGTCACATCTACAAAATACAAGGCAGAGGGATCCTGACTCACAGCAAGACACTCCTGCCCCTTGAGGACAAGGAGTTTTTCCCATTTGATATAAGGAGGGGTTTCTTTCCGGGTGACCCTATGGGACTATTTCAACTACCACTAGAAACACAGAGAGGCTTTTGTGTGCTGATATGTGTCTTATTTTATTTTATTCTTTGTAAAAGTAAATGTAACACATAGAGTTGACAGGATTGATCTCAACCTTCTTGGGACAGCAGATTCCTTTAGGGTCACAGAGGAAGTAGTATCTTTTAAATCACCATGCAAGTTACTTTTTGGAATGACTACAGCCCCTGGTCCCCTAAATGCAGAAGAGTGTAGGACAGGATCCAGGGACAACACTGGGCCACAACTTCTCCTAGTTGGTCATACCACAGCATAGTTCTTCCCTGATCGATTTCTAAGAGCAGACCTTAGCAAACAAAGGACTAAGAAAAACAATAATTACTGCTTCTCAGCTCTCCTGGAAACTGCACCCCCAGACATGATATTCTGACTAGATTCTATGAAGTGAGTGGGTGCAGGGGATCAGACACTGAAATGAAAATGTGAGCCCAAGGTCTTCATCTGAAGCTACAACTCAAGCTAAAGAGTCTCAAGATGTCAGTGTGACAGGCATTTGGAAAGGGTGCAGGAGGCAAGACAGGCAACAGGGAGGGTGTTCTTGGGGTAGGAGTCTGCCTTCACTTCTTCACCTTATCTCCAGCAGCCACAACTTCCATGGCTTTACACATGATCTCATCATCTCCCAGGAACTCCACGAGCTCGGTGAGCTCCAAGAGCTTCAAGCTCTTGTCCAATTCAGCTCCATGATGGCCTTTTCTGAGAGAACCTCTACATGCTTGCTGATGTCTCATGTCGCCATGGGCCACAATCAGGACCCGTTTCTCCTCCTTGAGCAGCAGCACAACTCCTTTATTCCAAAAGGCCAGTACTCTGGCAATAGTGTCCTTCAGGCAGTCACAGGAAGTGGGCTGGTCCTCAGTAAGGTCTATGTATCTGTGGTCCTTACTGATGCTGCTGTGGAAAGGATGATCAGGTTCTACTGGAGGTGATGGGACATCATAAGATCACCTCCAGATCTTTACTGGCTCCTTAGCGTGCTCTGCAGCAGTTTGTGCTTTACTGAACTCAGTCAGACCCTATAGCATCACTCACTGGGGTGCCAGGTTCTGACCACTGGCAGCCACATCTGGTCAGTGACACCAGAGCTGACCAGATGGTCCAGATTGCTCTCTTCTGCATGGGAGTGGAACAGATGTCAAATCCATAGCCAGCATCTCGCAACACCTGCCGTCTGCACTTTGCCAACAAGCTGTACCCAAGGTTCCAGGCATGTTCTTCGTGCTGGATCAGTGCCAGCTTGTAGGAGGCCATGGCAACAGGCAGGGGATGAGGTAGTCACTCTCATCCTTTTTTATTATTACTATTATACACTGTTATCTGTAGTTCGAGGGATGGAACCCAAGGCCTCATGTACGTTATGTAATCATTCTGTCACTGGTCTACACCCCAGACTCATTTATTACGTAATAAAATGTTTATAGTCAATATCTCGAGTTGAACTGAGGATCCGCATCTTGTGAAGGTCAAGATCCCACTAAAGAGTGATTAAGTGAACGAGTAAATTAATGAAATGGGTGTCTATGGCCAGATTATTCAGCATCACTGAAGAAAGAGTGAAGAGGAAATAGCTTGACTTCCTTCCTCATGCATTTCTTATACTGTAACTGATGGCCTACTTTTAGTTTTTTTCTGACATGAAGAAAGTTCATGTCAAAAAGTACAGTCTGGGAGAGAAAATAGTTTTGCTGAGATTTTGTGATGTTTCATTTCACAGACCAACTTCCCTGGACAATAGGTGCCCAGAAATCTGCTTATGCATTCTTCTGTGAGAGCATTACTGAATGTGATCAGAACACGGGTCAGTCAATAGGGCAAAGCAGATCATCCCCCACCCTCAACTCCAACAGGTAGACCTCCTCCATGGCGATGGAGCTCTGACTAGAATATAAGGCAGAGGAAGGGGAAGCCATCCTACCTGCCTCAGTATTTTTGACATAAGTTCTCTATATAAGAAATATCTGTATAAGAAACAGCACCCGGGGCTGGAGAAATGGCTCAGAGGTTAAGAGCACTGGCTGTTCCTCCAAAGGTCCTGAGTTCAATTTCCAGCAACCACATGGTGGCTCACAACCACTATAAGATCTAGTGCCCCATTCTGGCCTGTATATACAATAAATAGGTAAATCTGAAAAAAGATAGTAATTAATAATAATAATAATAATAATAATAATAATAATAATAATAATAATA
>OU015748.1:86203412-86216694 GCA_907169655.1 Acomys percivali | reverse complement strand
TTTTTTTTTCTCTCCGTGCCTTTATCACTGTTTCTATTTTCATCTTCCGATCTTGAACCGTTTTATTGATTTCCTTCATATGACTGTTTGTATTTTCCTGAAAAATTTCCAATGCATCTCTATAGGCCTCTTTTATGTCTTCCACCTGTTTCGCTGCATCTTCATGCATTTGATTATGGATGTTATTTGTTTCTTTTATTATCACCTTCATTACCAAGGATTTGAGGTCATTTTCTTGTATTTTGATTGTGTTTCAGTTTTCAGGATTGCTTTCTTTGGGATAGCTGGGATCTGGAGATGTTGAGTTGTTTTGGTTTTTGTTGTTTGCATTCTTATACTGTCCTTTAGTCTTCTTGCTATCTCTGATGCTAGGTAGTAGCTTCTGGTGTCCTCCACTGGTCATTGAGAGTGGATAGTTGGTGAGTGATTATAAGTCATGTGTCCTTGCATGTGCAGATCAGGAGGTTCTTCCTTGGAACTGGCAGGTTACCTGGTTTCTGCTCCAGGAGACTTTGCTCTACACCTTAAGCTCCTGGCTAGGTCATCAGAAGTATGCATCTTCCTAATACTGTTCACATTCCTGAGGGGATTCAGACCAGCTGTGTTGGGGGCTGCTGTTTAATTTTATGTCCTGAGCCCTTGGGGCATTCCAGCCTTTCCCAAGCATGTGGGAGATGCTGCCAGGCTTGGGGACTGGCCAGGCCAGATTTTAAGTGCCCAGTTGTCCAGGTCTGGACCACAGTGGCTCACAGTCAGGTTCCTGCCCAGAACTCTCTAGATAGCAGAGCAGTCCACATTGCTCAACTTTGATGATTCAGTCCCAATGAGTTGTAGCCACAATTTAGACCCCCTTTCAGACTCCTCAGGGCAGTCCAGTTTCTCTCACAAGTGTGGGAGTCCCTGTCAGGCAGTGGGGACTGTCCTGGCTAGGATTTAGCTGTAAAAAAGCAATTTTAATTAAAACTAAATTGACTCTAAATGGAGGATTGACACCATCAAGGAAGATAGGGTTTTAGTAAGTTCTTTTCTTTTTCTCTAAAGTTAGTGGTTTCTACAGAGCAAGCAGAAAAGAGAACTTAGAACCCAGTTCCTTGTTAATGAGGTAAGAGGCATGCTAGGGTCAGACAGTAAAGGCAGGAAATATACCCACTTGCTGTTTGTGTTACCTTCTAATTTGTTCAGAACTGGGTAAGGAAGAGTGATGTTAGGATGTCCTGAAAATGCCTGGAAAAATGTTCTAATTGACTTGATATGTGTAAATCCTGCAGCCCAAGTTTAAGTGTTTTTTATTTTTTAATAATTATAGGAAAATGCTGTCTTAAATGTCCTTTGATATTCATTTTAAGTCAGTTTCTAAAGGCAATGGCTGCTGTTTCCATCTGGCTTTCAGTCAACAGAAAGCTGGATGAATCTCCATTGGTAGTCAAAGGACAGTGTTGGCTACTGGCCACCAACTCACTAGGATCCAAATGGGTACCATAATTAAAATAAGAACTTATTGAAAAAATTGAAAGGCACAGAGTGATAATGCCATTATATTCTTTAACATTTGCTGAGGCATCTTTCTAATTGTTCTTTGGACTGGAATTAGGCCCCTCATTTTGATAAAAGGAAGGATTTAAATCTTATCAAGGGAACCTGGAGGCAGAAGCAAGGCCTTTGTATGCACACCGATTGTTTTAGGAGCTCTAGTGACCCACCTGGCAAGACATGATGTTTCCACATTTGTCATCTCAGATTTCCTGGCACCAGAACTGCTCAAGCTCCGGCTTTAAAGTTTTTTACCCTAGTGATGAAGACATCTATTTCCACAGCAATGGGAAGGAGGAGTTCCTAAATGCCCCTTTCTGAACTAGAGTGGAAACGAGACTGGTTACAGTGTCATATGGAGCAAAGCAAAGAGAGGGGATTTCCTGAATGCCCTTTGTCCACAGCAAGTCCTTGAAAACCAGACCAAGATTTGAGCAAAACTGGTTTGGCTTGTCCCTAATTGAGGGTACCAAAGAAGAAATGGGAAAGTCCTAAGGAATCATTAAAAATGTAGAATCCTGCAACTGGAAGGACTTTTCTTACAGTTTCATGTGTTTTGACAGTGGGCCCTTAGTTCCAGTCTTTCCTTCTAATTCATTTGGTTCATGGCTGCTAAACAAATCTGCCTGGAAAACCATCTTTTTTTTTGTGTGTGTGTGTGTGTATGTGTGTGTGTGTGTGTGTGTGTGTGTGTGTGTGACACTTTTGCTGCCTAAGTATCTATAAGAGTGTCTTATTGATCCTAGGAGGAAAATGGGGCTCATTGTCTGGCTTTTAATGGCCATGCTAGGCAAGGCTCTGCCTCCCTCTTAGCCTCTCTACATCCATAGGTTTCTATTTTCCTCAACATCCTGTGGACACCCTCACCAGAGTTTGCTTTAAAAAATGAAGACCTACTTTGCTTTGTCTGAGACTGCCTTAAGAAACTTATTCAAAACCCCAACAAAATGTTTGTCTTCTTCTGAGGTGGGTCTCTAGCTCTACGTGCTGAAGTCCTGGTCTTCTTTGCAACACTAGTTCAAGACTTCTAAGCTGTCAAACTTAGATGAATAAATGTAAAAAGGAAAAAGACATTCTTAAAAATGACCATACAGAATGAATAAGTGGAAATAATCTGTCAAAATTTGTGTGTACATATTGTGTCTAATTAACCATTATTGCTGTGTGTGGCTACACACAACTCTAATGTTATTCGTTGAAAAGGTACTGGTTTTGAAGTTATAAAGATTGAAGTCTAGATCCTCTTTCACTAAGTAGGACTAGACCACATGTGGTAAGGAAGTCCTTTATTACTCAACATCTAGTTCGTTTGCTTGAAAAAATGGGGCATGTTTATAAGTTGGGGTAGAAGTGATGATATTTGTGGGGCATCCAACACACAATGGGTGGTGATGATACTTGTGAGGCATCTGACACATAGTAAGTAGTTTATAAATGCTGATTCCATTCTATTCTGCATTCTTGGGCAGCTGAGACAGGATGGAGAGGTAGCCATCTTGACATAGTAGATGCTGCCAGCGTCTAGTCATCCACATTTCCAACTGCGCAGACCTATCCATTTCTGTGTTAGAGAATTTTCTACTCAAGATAGGTGTCTCCTGCCCACGCAGTACACTGGAAATGCTAGGGAATTAGGACTCTTCTGGGGCAGCTTTCAGCCCATGACTCTGGAACTGTTGTATAAACACAGCTTCTTCATCCCTTGGGTGTGATAGCTCAGAGGCCAGGTTTACACTTACTCCCAGTGTGATTCTGCTAGATTAACTTTGAGCCACCCAAAATGGGAGCTGGCATGACAACCACATCCTTAATTATCAGCTGTCTCCCCCGTGTCTCATTCACTCCCTCACCCACCTTCATCTTCTAAACTATTTGCTTTTGGGTCTCTATCTGAGAACTGATTCTTTTGGGAGATTCCAAACCAAAAAAGATGCTTAGTCTATATTTTTCTTTACAGCTTATTCCATGGGGATGGTCTGGCTGCTCCCAATTGCTTTATGAATCTGGATGGCAGAGTAGGTATATCATCTCGGTCCTCATAAGCCATACTGTCACTGTGTAACATAAGATATGTGACGGCAGCAATAACATGCTACATCTTAGTCACTCAAATGGGTAAACTAATACAACCATCAGGAGCCTTGCACATCTCTGATATTAAATGATGACTGAATTATTGATAACCAGTCCCACACTCCCTTGAATCAAATATTAATGCAGCAATATCTTGCTCATGGTGACTGGATTCTTTTTGAATGATTTCATTGCTCAGCAACCCGACCACGTCTTTCACTTCACACAAGATGAATTGGGTACCTTTCTGGAAGACAAGTCGAGGAGTTGGAATGTTTAACCAGTGGCTGTTGTGTTCTATCAGAACGGATACATGGCAGGCTTCCTTGGGACAAGTGTCAATCCCTAAAACAGGCTTTCAATTCTTCTGAGACTTTCACTAGAGTCTATTATAGAGTTTGTTTTTGCTGATATATTTCACAACGGCATGCTTCATACTCACTATTTGCAAATAAGGATTTAAGTTTATACAATTACCCCTCCTCTGGATTCTGTAGCACATTATGCTTTATTGCCTCCATGGTTCCTATGTATGATCTGTATCACAAATTTGTTAGCTCAATGTTGTTGAGCTGTTCTTTCCCTAAGGATGTTATACCTTGTTTATTTTTGTACCCTTTGCACCTAAGAAGGTATGCCACTATATTACCTGGCCACCAATGTGCTTTTTTAAAAATACTTGCTGAATAACAACATATGGCATTGCATGCTTGCAACACTGAGCGTTGTGATAAAAATGTCCTTCCATCTCTGAAAAGTTTGGTTGCTGAGGGATACTTAGGATATATTATCATTCTCTTTCTTCTGCATCAGAGAAATTCTCTTTAAAGATTTAAGAAGGAAATAAAATATGCTAAGTGAGCCCCTTGGAAGACATTGAAGGAATTTTTGATCTTTTATTAATATTGTTAATAGTCCCATACCTTGTCATTCAATTAGAATCTATGGAACCTTTACTGTAGTCCAAAAACTGTGCCTAGTTCTTGAGATATAGAAAACTCCTCATCACTCATCACTTCATGCATTTACTTAATTACAAGTCATTGGTGAACATAAACTGGAGCCACAGACATTGTTTAAGCTTCTTAGAGTGTTACAAAGCCAGAAGCAAGTGGAGTTGCTAGCTATCATCAAGTGTTATGTTCAAAATGTATGCAAACTTTAAAATTTAAAAAATAACAATGAGCAACCTCTAGATATTAGCCACTGTGATATATAAGAATTTAAGGAGCCATGAGTGGACTGATTTATGTAAATATTTTCAGCTGTCCTGTGGCGGATGTATTACTACTTGAGTTTTCAGGTGTGAAAAATGGTGAGACTAGTTTCATAGCCAGTAGGATGTCAAGAGTTCTGGGATGTGAATTCATGGAGTGTAGTGTGATTTATTTTGTGTGCTTGGTCCTTTAAAGGCTCCCAGTTGCTACTCAACTGACCCTTTTGGTATGCTTAGCCAATAGAATTGCTTGACCCTATGTCCTTCAGTGTTGCCTCTTGGACTTCTGGGAAAGGGAGAGGATATAAAACAGCCAGCAGAGGCTGAAAGGAAGAGTAGGGCCCAGGAGACAGAGTATCTGGGTCCAGGCAGCAGAAGAGAAGGGTCAGAGAGTAGGATTTAGAGAAGACAGTTGTTGCAGGAAGAAAGAAGATTGAGTAGGGCTCAAGAAGAGAAGAAAAGAGACTAAGCAGAGTGAACTTAGGAGGCAGTTGACAGTGAACTGGCCTACCAGAGTGAGAAGACAAGACAGTTGGTGACAGTTGAACCTGGAGAAGCTGAGCTGAGCCAGGGAAGATATCATTAGGAGACGGGAGAAAAACTTATGAAGAACCCACAAAGTAGTGACGTAAAACAACAGCATCAGCATCAATAATAACAGCAGCAGCAGCAGCAGTAACAACAATAACAACAACCCAAAAAGCTTCAGTGGAGTATAACACTGGCATGCTTGTCTCCTTCCTTCCTTCCCTCCTTTCTTTCTTCTGGCTTCTATTACTTTTTTGTCATATTACTTTTTATTGCCATTTAGTAACATAAAATTAAAATGATGTTTGACATATGTAGAATAGAAAATAATTGCTAAGACTAATAGAGCATGTATCTTTTTGAAGAAAGGCATTAAACAAATTTCATATGTACTTTGATTTGAAGTCCATTTGCTTTATCACAAAAATCATTCAAATTTATTTAAACTTTATTGTAAAGAACATGTAGATCAAAAGCATCACACAGAAAAATTAACCAGACACAAAGTCTAACATATATTATTGAACACCTATGTAGTTAGACTAGCCATTCTGAAATTATGGAACTTCACATTGGATTTTATACTTTTTCTGTCAAATAATATTTTTATGTTCTTATCCACCTCCAAAAAGCTGAAAAATCCATGACAGAGTTAAAAGTAGAAAAACTATTAACTATACACCCTATTTTATAACTCAAGTGTCCATTTATTGATGAAACAGAAGGAAATATAAAATCATATGTATATGACTTCATATAATTTATACATATTACATGAAAATAGAAAGGAGACTATTTGAGAAATATAAAGGTCACAATAGAAGGGAGAGGAACAGGGGAATTGAGAGGGTAATGGTTAAAATACTTGATATACTTGAATAGAAATTCTATTATGAGATAACTCTGTATAACAAATATATATTGAAAATTTTTATATAAAAGAATAAAAAGGCTATCTTATGAGCCACTCTGGCATTTTTTGGTAGGAGGTGTCTTGAAACTCTAAGAATGAAATCTGGATGGGTGAAGCAACTTGTTTTATGTTGCAGAGGAAATGCATTATATTGTGGCAAGAGCCTAACATGGATGTTTCTGCTGTTCCATCTGGCTGCATGTCATTTTTGATCATCAACTATCAATCTCTATTTCTCAACCATTTCTTATATAATATCCTCTCCCTAAAATAAAAGTAATCTTTCTTTTGTCTTAAGTAACTTCATACAGCCATTGTAGAAATCAGAGGGTAAAAATAGAACCTACCATATGACCCTGATATTCTACTACCAGGCTAATATCCAACCTCATACATGCTTATTGGGGCTCTGGTCACAATAGCAAAGACGTGGGATAAGCCTAGATATCCACAAGCAGATGAATGGATTATGAGAATATGCCATATAGACAATATAGACATACAATGGAATTTTAATCAGCTATAAAAATGAGGTAACAATTCTATCAGTTTCAGACTCTTCCTGATTTTTTATTGTTCTTCATAGTAGTTATTAGTCTTAACTATTTAGGTGAGAGATAAAAAAAAAACACCAAAAATTTACAAGTTGAAGACAAGGTACCCCTCTCCCCACAACAAACAAATGAATGTCAGGGCAAGCTAATAAGATCCCTATTTGGAATCATTTGAAAAACAAAATCAAACAAACCTAACTTATTTCTCATCTCTCCGTTCATGGCCATTGGCTTTCTTATATCTAACTTTAGATTCTTTCTACATAGAGGGTTGTAAGGTGTGAGCTTTTGGCCCCTCTGAAGGTAGGTTGAGTTGTATCTCCTCCACTCACTGTGTCATTATTAGCCTTCACTTTGGTACTGAACTCATTCAACCTTGAGGGCAGAAAGCCACCACTGAGGCAATGATCAGGCGTTTTCCTCTCCGGGAAGAACTGTGGATTCTCTTTCAAGAATGTGTCTTAGAAGGCTAGCATCACCTTGTGAGAGGGTACAAAACACAAATTTGTTCTGCTGACGTTTGTTCAGTGCTGTGGTAGAGGATATGAGGAGGTATGCATGAACTTACCTTGGAGGATTGTCATGTTTCCTCCTAAAGAATTACCTCGGGATCATTCTCTCTATTTTCTGTATGTTCTGTTATTCAGGAGTTGTTATGATTTAAAGGACATTTTCTCGCATGCATTTTGCAGTGGCATTATACATGACTAGCTTCTGTTGGGTCACCCATTTTTGTACTCATCTACTCCTCTTTAATGTGGGTTAACTTTGTGAATCTCTAATCAACACAATGCAGTGATGCAATGCTGTATAATTCCAAGGCCTAAGTCCTAAAAAGACACAGAAATGCGTGACTTTACTTTTTTTTTTTTTTTTAGGTGCCATTATATACCATGAGATAAATCCGGTTGCCTTTCTAGAGATACGATGCCTCATTTCTTACCTTCTGAGGTCCCCTCATACCAACAGTTGATATTCCTTCTAGACCCTGCAATAAGATAAACATATGTCTTAGTGCTTAGTGTGTTTGCAGATGTGCCTTTGATAATTTATAACCCTTTAAGTTTCCTGAGACAGACGCCACATGTTTCTCAATTTTTTTTTTTTTTTTAGATGTCACACAACATCCAATTCCGGACTTGTAACCCATATTAATTAAAAATTCAAGGAAGGTTCTCTGAGTGAGTAATAAACAGGAATTCACCATGTTCTTGCTTGGCTCACACAACTGATGATTAATACTTCTATTGTCTAGCTCTGTAGCTTTGACCTTATATTTTATTTTTGGTGAAAGAGATGAAGAGAAAGAAGCAAGCTTTGAAACATCTGCTGAACCAGGTCTATTATAAACATAATCTAGTGATTTCTTTTTTATTCAGGCCAGTGAGGAGAGCATTGAGCTCTGTATGCAGGGCCACACAGAATGGTAATTGGTAGAGGTAGTGTGTGGACTTCTAGAAGTCATGTTGCTTTCATTCCATGGCGTTTGCTGTTGAGCTAGGCCTCAAGACAATTTTCCTGTTTTCTTTAAGCCATTAGATCAACTTATTTTCTGTTCTGATTCTATTATAATGATATGGAGACATTTTAGAATATGTAGTTCTTTTTTTCTTTTTTGAGTGGCAAAAACATTTTTCATTTTTTGCTATTTTTAGAATTTAAATAATTTATTCAGATTACATCCAGATTGTTATCCCCTCACTTGTATATTCCCATTCCCCCTCCCTCTTTCATCCTATTCCCCTCTCCTAGACCTATGACAGAAGGGGACCTCCTACCCCACCATATGATCACAGCCTATCAAGTCTCATCCAGATAGCCTGCTTACCCTTCCTCTGAGTGCCACCAGGCCTCCCCACCAAGGGGAAGTGGTCAAGTAGGTGGCACCAGAGTTCATGTTAGAGTCACTCCCTGTTCTCCACACAGCTGTGGAGAATGTGCTGTCCATTGGCTAGATCTGAATAGGGGATCTAGGCTTACTGCATGCATTGTCCTTAGTTGGTTCAGCAGTTTGTGCAGGCCCCCTGGGTCCAGATCCACCAGCCTAGATGGTCTTCTTGTAGGGTTCCTGGACCCTCTGTGTCCTGTACTGTATGCTCTTTTCCTTTCAGATACTGACAGAACTCTAGAGATTGAAACAGTCAAAGTGAAGGTTCATGATAGGTCAATTCAGAACAAAGGCACAGAAATTCTGGAATGGCCTTCAGGATCAACTGGAAGACAGGCACCCACCACCCTGTAAAAAAGTCCTACGTGGTGATGATAATCTGAAGAAGAGAATTTCTTTTGGATTTCATGGCTACAAACAGAAAAGAAAGCCTGGGGACACATAGGCCAATGTCGTTGCATTCCTGAGAAAAGGAGAAAGGGTATCATTATAGGAATCACCTCTAAAGTCAATATACCTCCTGGCATCTAAAGGCTGCAGTTAGAATTTTCAGAACAAACAGGGGTGAGAAAGGCTGTGGGAAGCTGAGAATGAGGGAGGGGTGAGAAAAGCAGCACCGCTGAGTGGCTTCAGATGGCTAGTGCTGTTCATTGCTTTTAAAAATATATATATTTTATTAATGTATTCATATTACATCTCAATTGTTATCCCATCCCTTGTATCCTCCCATTCCTCCCTCCCTCCCATCTTCCCATTAATCCCCTCCCCCATGACTGTGACTGAGGGGGACTTCCTTCCCCTGTATATGCTCATAGGGTATCAAGTCTCTTCTTGGTAGCCTGCTAGCCTTTCCTATTGGGCTTGTTTAACCAAGGTGCTAACTGGGGAGGAATGCAACTTATTTGAGTTAGAACCAACCTGAGTGTTCTAGGCAAGGATCTGTGACCCCAAAAACCCGACATCTGGTGCCCTCCCAAAAAATTCAACTCCCAACTTTATAGAGTGTCTCTGCCACTCTGATTTGCTTCTAACTTATAGTTCATATGGTGAGTGAGTTCTAGTCAGTTGAAATTTGATGTCAATGCCTGAATCACTTGACAAACTTTCCTGGCATTGAAATTTCTGTGTTGTACATGACAAAAATCTCCATAATCCCATATTATTTGTTTCTCACTATTTTTTTCAAATTACTAAAGTCTTTAATTTTTTCAATACATCAATCATCTTTTTATCTTACAATTAAAAATAAAGTTGTCCATCAGGACACCTCATGTCTGGCCATCTTTTTAAGTCCTTTTTATTAAAAAAGAAACTTTTATTGAATGTCTATGATTTACATATCATGCACCACAATCCCTCTTCTGCCCCCAGTAAAATAAAACAACTAGACAAACAAAATATCTTGTCACAGAAGCTGTAGTATCATGCAGTATAGCCTTTTGTCCACATATGTTTACTTTTAAATGTTCATCACTACAAGTCATGGGTCTGGTTGGAGGCCTACACTACTGTTACCAGATCCTCATTGGGATAGCTGTTGGATATCCTGTTGTTTCCATGTGTCAAGGAGATTCTTAATCTTTGAATCTGCAGGTCCGGCCCCTTCATGTGTTCCAGCAGGTCATATGTGGGGTGGGGTTGATGTTGGGGTGAGGTCCACTCAGAGCCTTGGATCAGGGCCTCCTCCCTTGTCCTAAGGCCTTCCATTCCCATGTCATCATGACAGGGCCTGCTCTCCCACTACCATGTCCTCAGGGCAGGGCCAGCTTACCCACTCCCATGTCATTAGGGCAGGGCAGGCTTACCTGCTCCTGTGTCCTCAGGGTTGGCACACCAGCTCCCATGTCATCAGGGTGGGGCCAGCTGTACAGCTCCTCAGGGAAGGGCCAGCTCTCCCACTCCCATGTCCTCAGGGCAGGGCCAGCTCTTCATCTCCTGTGTCCTCAAGACAGTGACAACTCTCAGTCTCCCATGTTCCCAGGGCTGGCTCTCCTGCTCCCGTCCAATTTGTCAGATTGTTGCTGGCTGTCAAGGCCTGCATGGCCTCCTACTCCTGTGGGTACTGGACCTTGTGAGCCATCAAGCAGGTGGCAAGTGGAGGCCCCTCAAAGTCTTCTTTGAGTAGCTCGCAGAAAACATTGATGTTGTCCCAGCTCAGCTTCCTGTTTGGGGAACTTGTGGCTCTGTTGATTTGCGCCTCCCGAGTCTCTGGTTCCATTGCATGCTCCATCTGCCATGGGCCCCGCCTCGGTATTCACTTCTGCATGACCCAGCTCTTGGCACTGAGCATGGGCCCAGCCTGTGAGAGGAGGTCTGTGAGGTCTGTGCTCTTGGGCTTGACTTGAACAGCACCCCCTCCTCAAATGCCATCTCCTTGGCCAGCACTGTGCCAGGCTGCAACCCAAAAAGCAGTGGCTGCAGCAGCAGTGGTGGCCCAGGGTTCCTGGAAGCTCACCAGAGTATGGTTCCATGATCTTGCTATGGGAGGGCATGGATGATCCACATGACAGGATTTCTTTCTTTCTGGGAAACACCAGCACTGCGTTCTGGAGCTCTCAGTACGGTCCTTTGGTCGCTGTGCAGTCACTGCTGTTCTGAGGATCAGACACAGTGTGCTATCGACACCATCTTGGATGATCTAGGCTTGAGTATTTCTAGTTCATTGTACTAAGTGTTTCCTCCCAATCAGGCAGCTCTCAGTGTGAACATTTCTGTGTAGCTCTGGAACACAATCCTCCTCCTCAGGATGCATTGAGGACCTCATCTTTGAACCCTGCAGACCCATGCCTGTCACGTGGACCTGCTCCCACAGCCTGTTTCTTACTAATTTATGGATACTTTTCTCTAAGGTTTAACTAAAATAATTCAACTTTATATGTTAATTACTTATACAGTTAACTCATTTACATGATTATTTGACATGCACACATATGCAGATATATCTATATTTGTGCATGATATATGCATATGTATATATCACACATATAATGCATGTCTGTGATATACAGATGTCAGTAATATTTGAATTTATAGAAACAACTCAGTTATCTAATCTGATTATAATAACAAGATCTAATGTAGTACTTTTTATGTGAGTAAGTCTTTTAAATACCTCTCATAATGCAACCTCTAAAACCATTCAATTCTTATAAGATTAATACCAGTGTTTTTGCCCTCATTCTCTATTTGAAGAGCCAGAATCAGAAGTTAAATAAATTGTCTAAGTTCTCTCTGATTCAACTTCAGGACATCTGTCTCCTAAGTATTTGCTTTTGGCTTTTACAATCTCCACACGACTGGAGTTGAAGCTGCCATATCTAAATATGTTCTTACATGAATTCATATGTTGAAGACCCAATTCCAACAGTAATTTTGTGGAGGCAGAGCCTTGAGGAAGTAGTGAGGTCATGAGGATGGGGAGAAGGGGGTGCTCGTGAATGGTAGGATCAGTACCCTTTTATAAGAGCCCCGAACTGCTGGTTTCCATTTTCTATCATGTAAAAGACACACTCAGGATGAGTTCTTTACACACCAGAGAACAGGCCTCTACTGGAGATAAAAATCTTGGACTTCCAGCTCAAATACTGTGAGAAAGAAATTTCTGTTATTTCTAAGCTGTTTATGGAACTTTGTTGTATCAGCTTAAAAGTGGTAGAGGATGCCTATAATCCCAGCAGTTGGCAAGGGAAAGGAAGAGGATCATGAACTTTTTAAAAAATATATTTTATTAATTATTATATTATATTAATAATTATTCATATTACATCTCAATTGTTATCCCATCCCTTGTATCCTCCCATTCCTCCCTCCCTCCCATTTTCCCCTTACTTCCCTCCCCTATGACTGTGACTGAGGAGGACCTCCTCCCCCTGTATATACTCTGCTCAAACTATGGCATCAGCCAAGGACAATATGTCCAGTAAACTTTGAACGCCTACCCGGATCTAGCCAATGGACAGGACATTCTCCACAGTTGAGTGGAGAGTGGGTTCTAACTTTCACAAGAACCCTGGTGCCCCACATTTGACCACGTCCCCTGGATGGGGAGGATCAGGAACTTTTAAAAAATTTTTTATTAATTTATTCTTGTTACATCTCAATGGTTATCCTATCCCTTGTATTAAGGCCAGCTCTGGCTCAATAGAAAGTTCAAAGTTTGCCTAATCCAAATAAGAACTTGTCAAAAACAAACAAAATCACACAGACAAGTAAAGTTCAAATATAGAAAGTTCATTATGGATAGCAACAACATTTATTTCAAAGTTTAGTAATTCTTTTATCTATAGGAGCTCAGGCTTATACACATAGTCTTTGAGTTAGGATCTCATGTGGCCGAGGCTGGCCTGCAATGTTCTCTGTAGCTGAGGATGACCTTGAACTTCTGATCTTCTTGCCTACTTTTCCTAATTGCTGAGACTACAGGTATGGGTCACCATGCTTGGCTTAAACATATTTTTCAGTCATCTGGCCATTTGACATTTGGTGATGTGCATCTATGCATACTAATCTTAGGATGTGCTGTATGTGCATGTGGTGTGTGTGTGTGTGTGTGTGTGTGTGTGTGTGTGTGTGTGTGTGTG
>OU015748.1:86192221-86203402 GCA_907169655.1 Acomys percivali | reverse complement strand
GTGTGTGTGTGTGTGTGTGTGTGTGTGTGTGTGTGTGTGTGTGTGTGGTGTATTGGGGAAAATAGTTATTTCCTGTTCTCAAATATATATTTCTCGTTTGTTTAGGTGATTCTCACATCCTTTTTGGGGACTATATCAAAATTTTAAATTGCTTGTATTTTACAAAAAGAGGTAGACTTAAGGAGAGAGGAGGAAACAGGAAATTAGCTTTATGAAATCCACTCACAGAGCTGAATGCTGAAGTGAAGGCGATAACCAGTTTGCTACATAGAATCTCCCCCCCCCCCCGACTTGATCTATTCTTGCTCTGTTCCTGAAGTGGTTGCCTTTTTCCAGTCATTGCTGACTGAACTACAGAAGCATGTGTGACTTCCTGTGAGTGATGAAGTGAATGAAAAGATCTAGCTAGGTTAAATTTGCCTCTCTGGAAGTCATATGAAGCAAGCCCTGAGTAACTGAATGCTGTCCCAATTGAAGAGATATCAAAGAGTGTCAGAGCAAAACAGGATTTAGAGACAGAATGATATGGGGGATAGACCGAATAGTAGAAATGCCTGTCCTGTGAGGTTGGTGTTTGTTTAAATCATTTTTCCTGGGATTGCTGGCTTGTTCGAGCTTTCTGACAAAATCTTCCTGGTGCCTTGCCATAACTGCCTTGATTCTTTTTCTTGACACAAAATGACCCTTGACATTGACATTAACAGACGTGGATTACTCATCTTTCTTTCAGTGAGTAAACATTTGGAAAATTTCCTTCCAAATCCAAGCGCTATGACAGTTCTGTCATGGTGTCATTGGCTCTACACATCCTCAGACTTTCACTTCTTCACTGTGGAAATGCAGTCCACCCCACAACCTTTGTTTCTTTGTTTCTTTCTTTCTTTCTTTTTTTTTTAGCAAAGAGAGCTCATAGCAGTGACGGTCATCAGCAGACTGAAGAGTAGCTAGAGTGGTGAGGACAAGCTAAAATGACTCTGATTTCAGTGAGAGGGTAGGTCAGTAATTTTGCTCATCATGTGATAGGTGTTACAATGACTGGGAGGCATATCAACCTGCTCCAGTTAATGTACTGATCAGTCTCCAGAGTCAATGGAAACAGTTTGGCAACAGCATAGGTTTTAATGGAAACATAGAAATTCTAGAAAAATCAGAGGGAGGGATTCCTCTTTGGCTGGGTAGACCTGGGGCTTTCTTATTCATTTAAGTACCTTCCGAATGAATACAAAAGCAGAATGGTCGTAAGGACTATCTGCCTTCTAGGTTTTTTGTGTCTGGAGTATCAAAATGATAAAATGCAATGCGGATTCCCAGGAATGACAGCAGAGGCTTCCTCTTCTTCTTGGTAGCACTTAACACTGTGCAGCCATTTATATAATTGCAACATTAAAAGGGAGCCGTGTTCCCAGGGCACTTGGACCTTACTTTCTATGACCCCAGTGCCATGAGTTTGACTTCAATATTAGCTATTTCCTGTAGTCCCATTCAGCAGCGAATGGGGTACTCACCAAAATCTGATAAGAGGTACATAGCTTTTCCACAGTGGAACATTTTGTTCTTTAGTGTTTCACTTTCTGAATGTTACTGAAAGTATTCAATAACCATAGATGCCTGAACTTTATTTAATCAGTTTATTTATTCTTATTTATTTTCAGATTATGTATATGGGGGGTTTTGCCTGCATGTATGTCTGTGCAACATGTGTGTGCTTGGTGATCACTGAGGCCAGAAGAAAGTTTCAGATTCCATGGAACTGGAGTTACAGACGGTTATGAGACATCATGAGTGTTCTGGGACTAGAACCTGGGTCCCCTGAAAGTGTAGACAGTGTTCTAAACTGATGAGCCATCTCCTCCAGCTCTGCTTTATTATTTTAAATGAAGAAACTAAGGCCCTGTATTTAAATGACTTTCCCAAGTGACCCTGAGAAGAAAGAACTTGAAATGTTTACCACAACCAGTCTGTAGGCAGATCTTCCCTAGGGGCCCCCAAGGCTTACATGATAAAATCACCTGGCCAAAGCCAATCAGCACATACTACATCTCCTGCTCTTCTTGAATTCTGCTAATAAACAGTATTGCAATGGTCTATTTTGTCTGTTAACTTTAGAGCACAAGCGAATCACAGTATAAATTTTGAAAATAATGTTTCTTCATCATATTTCTAGAGATTTATAGGTGTTGGTCTGAGAAGGGCCAGACCCTTCATTTAAAAAAAAACCCCTATCCTTAGTTACTCTGTGTATTGTGGTACCTAGTTAAAAGTCATAGCTCATGTATTTTTTTTTCTATTCAGCTAAGCAGTATCAAGAGGAGACCTACATAGTTTGTTTATTGTTTTCCTGTGTTTTTGTCTCTGAGTTCATAATGTTTGATCATCTCTTAGTTCTCGCCACATGTTCTTCTTCTGGAGTTAAGACTCTACCACTGAGTTACATCACTGTTGTACAACTCAATGTGATCAAAATTGTTTTAGGCTCATTTGCTCTGGGTAGTTTCACCTAATTTCTCATGTTGCAGTGACTTAGAAGCAGGCACTCTTTTTTTTTTTTTAAGCAATTATGTGGTTTCCTGATTTGAACAGCTTGGAGCCTAGCTTATTAAGAAGTATCCACAACTTACTTATACGATATGGCTTTCAAATACTGCCCTCGATAAGCCTTTGGGTTCCTCTGTATTTCCCCGAGAGTGGGTAATGATATACCTCATAAGATTGATGAGGTATGTTGATTTTGAAAACATTAAAGAAATGTCTGCTAACTCAGTTGGTGCAGACTTCAGACCAGATGCTTATCAATGGCTTTCCCCACTCTGAATGAAATAGTAGCATAGTTGAAACAAAACTGAACTATTGAAGCTGGTTTCTTTGAAAGCATGGATCCTAATTCATGATCCCCACCCTGTATGCTTATCTGTACAAGTCTGTGAATAGATGACTTTAGGAAAAATGAAGAGAGAAGCACCAGACATCCCAACATGGCATCTATTCTTTAAGCCTGCTGTGCGGCCTATGCCTGATCCAAGGGTAGAGAGAGATTGAAGTGTAATCCTTATGAAGAGAATATGCCCCCTTAGAGCTGCAAAGGGGGATATGTTCATTTGTAGTGTCAGACCAATATGGGTAAAGAACACAGTGAAGAGTGAGAGTGGCTGCACCTCAGGAGTTTGAACCTTTGTACCAATAGCAGTTTCTAGAAAGAAAAATTGTATTGCATTCTAATGAGGGAAGGAAGCAGCAAGAACAGAGGCAGCAAAGAGTTACCACCTTCCGACTCAGGGGAACATCATGAAGGGCTGAAGGGGAAGGATTGATAGCACCTCAGTCTCTACTGGGGATCCAGAAGACTGAGTTGGGGAACCTGGGGAGGGATGCAGAGGGCTGAACTGTCAGGGCTTCTTCAGGCTCTGTTCTTGGGTAGCCTGGAGTTTCTTCTTACAGATAGACCTTTTTTGTGCAAATAACACCCATAGTTGATACCACTATGACCTTTAAAAGGTCATAGGCTTCTAAGTGGTCAACAACTCCGCTTCATGTCTCTTGGGTCTTTCTAACTTAACACATCCCCAACATATTAACCAAACATGCAACTTGATTCTAATCTTTCATTCCGTGGATCATTTTATGATTCACTCACACAAGTCACTTCCTTTCTCTTTAGTCAATCATTGTACGTAGCTTATTTTCGACCCTGACAATTTACTAAATTGTCATGCTTCAGACTGCATTTCTTTATCTGTGCTGTAAGCATGGCTACTTTATCAGTCAACTGAATCCCTGATGGGTATGCTAGTTGCCTTCTCTACATCTCCTGTCCCAGGTCCTTATTTTACCTTCAGGTAGACGTCAGAAGGATAGTTTAAAGATTCAACTTTAATCCAACCCTTTGTGATCTTGCATTGTTAGTAAGGGGAGGACTGAACTCCTCAATGCGGCTCATGTAGACATGTATTTTGGCATCATCTTCCTCCAGTTTTCAGCTGTAAGGTCTTAGCTCATTGGAAGGGTTCATCTCATTCCTATGCCTGGATTTTCCCCCTATGTGTTGGTCAGTGCCTTTTCCTCCAGTTAACCCTTTCATTTACAGACCACTCCAGAGAATGGTGGTATGAAGGATCAAACACAGCATCCTACTTCACCTAACTCCTTGTTCTTCTCTTTGTACTTCTCAGCACACTCACTCAGTTTTTAGGACAGGTGACATAAAATCTAGTAGATACTCAGTAAAGAATTATTTATTAATTAAATAAGTATGACAGTGAAACAACAGCTTTACAAGGATGACATGGAACTCATTTCTGCAGCATCCTACCCAGTGATTTGTCAAACCTCCCTGTTAAGGGGGCAGACTGATTCACAAGCCAGGCATCTAAGATTGTTAATAAAACAGCACCTTTCTTTCTTTCTTTCTTTCTTTCTTTCTTTCTTTCTTTCTTTCTTCTAAAAGTAATTACTGACTGCTAAATATTCAAACATATACAGAAAAAGCAGCTCATTACATTATGTTAAGAAATAAATTACTATTTCTAATTGCTTCTAGTAGTTAATTACTTCTAATTATTAGTCTGAGTAATAAATTACTGCTTCTTATTATGTTGTGGGCACAGTTGGAGCATTCAAAAATGCTATTTTCACTGTTGTTTACATCAGAATGTGTTTACAGAATTATAGACCATAATAACCCAGAATAGCTGGTACCGCAAAAATAATCAACATTTGATAAATTCAATTGAAGCATGTCACTTTTTGTCAGCTTATTTAGAAGATCAGACATTAAAATGAGAAACCATGCTTGACTTTTCCAGTCTCCTCAGGGAGCACCAATATGTTAAAATTGAGGTTTTTGTTTTGTTTTGGTTGAATGAGAACTAAATTAGAATTCCTTTTGTTATTTTAAACAAGAAAAATATGCAGGCCCTTAATAGTGCAGAAATTAGGTTACACTACCAGCATACATTTCACAGGATGAAATAAATTATGGCCACTTCAAAAGAGTTGTAAAAAATACTGAAATGTTGAGAAGTATATTTTTTTGAGTTGTAACAGATTTAAGGTGTGCACACAGAGTGTAATATTAGAAATGTCCAAGTGTCTGACTCAAATCTGTCATTTTACTTAGTAGTTTGAGAAGAGAGTGACAGAGGATAGTAGCCATGGCAAGTTGTGGGCTGATGTTTGAAGACACTGACTGCTTAGTACAATAATCAGCTATAACCATTGTTTGCCCATCCCCCACTCTTGGTGTATATCATTATTGCTTGTGTACTAGACAGACAAGCATGGTGGATAATCTTTATTCTCTACCACAGGATTTAGAACCATCCAGGAGACAACAAATCTCTGAGCCTTTCGGAGTGCTTTACTGAGGGTGGGAAGACTCAACGTCAATGTGGGTGTCACCGTTCCCTGGGCTAAGTCTGGGGACTGAATTAGAAGGAGAAAGGACAAAAGAGTGGACCAGCATTCATGCCTCTGCTTCCTAGCTGTGGACAGTGTCATCAGGCACTTTGTGTTGCTGCCATTAGACCTTTGCTACCACAGTAGACCTTACCCTTAGGCTGTGGCCCCCAATAGGCCCTTCCTTAACTTACTTTTGTGAAGCATCATGTCATATCCTTGAGAAAAAGCAACTAATACAACACATAAGATGTTACCCACATTCTTGTCTTTGTGGAATCTGTTGTGGACTGTGAGCAGGCCTTGTAACTTGCTTCTAACCATCGGAATGTGACCGGTATGATGGGGTGCTTCTGACTGCCTAGAAGTGATTGAGTCATTAGTGTGGACTATTGTAAAACAGACTAGTTTCCCTTACTGGCTCTGAAAAAACCAAGTTGGGAAAGCTCACCTGGCAAGGACCTATGGCTATGATGGAGGTGAGCCTGGTCTCTAGCCAACAGCTTGTAAGAAGTAAAGGTATCAGTTCTTCAGACCCACCCCTGTGAGGAACTGAATTCTGCATACAGATGACTTGAGCTTGGAAATAGATCATTTCCATTAGATAAACCAACTGCGTCTTTGCGAGCTAACAGAGATAAGCAAAGGCATGCCTTATCTCTGGGTCACTGATTGGAACATGATAAATGCATCTTTATTATTTTATTTTTTTATTTAAGTAATTTATTCAGATTACATCTCAATTGTTATCCCCACACATGTATCTTTCTGTTTCCCTTCCCGCCCATCCTCTTTCACCCTATTCCCCTCCCCTAAGTCTGTAACAGAAGGAGACCTCCTTCCCCACCATATGGTCACAGCCTATCAGGTCTATTCCTGGCAGCCTGCTTACCCTTCCTCTGAGCATCACCAGGCTTCCCCACCAAGGGGAAGTGGTCAAATAGGGGGCAGCAGAGTTCATGTCAGAGTTAGTCTCTGCTCTCCACACAACTGTAGAGAGTGTGCTGTCCATTGGCTAGATCTGAATAGGGGTTCTGGATGAACTGTCCTTGGCTGGTACAGTAATTTAAGCAGAACCCCCTGGATTCAGAGCCACCAGCCTTGATGGCCTTCTTGTAGGTTTCTAGGACCCTCTGGATCCTTGTATTTCCCCATTCTCCCATACTTCTTTCACCTAGAGTCCCAATAGGAAGTTCCAGCATTTATCCCAATCTCCTGATAAGTGAAGACTTTCAGGGGACATCCCTGTTGGGCTAATGTCCAATTTAAGTGAGTATATACCATATATATATATCTTTCTGGGTTTAACTCACTCAAGATGATCATTTCTAGTTCCATCCATTTGCCTACAAATTTCAGGATTTCCCTGTTTTTAATAGCTGAGTATTATACCATAGTTTAATATACCACAGTTTCTTTACTCATTCTTCCACTGAAGGACATCTAGGTTGTTTCCAGGTTCTGGCTATTACAAATAAGGCTGCCTGCTATGAACATGACTGAGCATATGTCCTTGTTTTGTGGTGAAGATTCTTTGTGTATATTCCAAGGAGTGAAATAGCTGTGTCTTGAGGTAGCCCTATTCCCAGTTTCTGAGAAAGCGCCAGATTAACTTCCAAAGTGGTTGTACAAGTTTGCATTCCCACTAGCAATGGAGGAGTGTTCCTCTTTCTCCATATCCTCTCTAGCATATTCTGTCACTTGAGTTTTTGATCTTAGCTATTCTGATGAGAGTAAGATGGAATCTCAGAGTAGTTTTGATTTGCATTTCTCTCATGACTAAAGACATTGAGCATTTCCTTAAGTGTTTCTCAGCCATTCAATATTCTTCTGTTGAGAATTCTCTGTTTAGTGCTGAGCTCCATTTCTTAATTGGTTTATTTGGTTTGGTGGTGTTTAATTTCTTGAGTTCTTTATATATTTTGGATATTAGACCTTTGTCAGATGTAGGGTTGGTCAATATTTTTCCCAATCAGTAGACTGCCTCTTTGTTCTATTTACAGTGTCTTCTGCCTTACAGAAGTTTCTCAACCTCATGGGGTCCCATTTATTAATTGTTGACCTTAAGGTCTAGGCTGTTGGTGTTCTGTTCAGGAAGTTGTCTCCTGTGCCAATGTGTTCCAGGCTCTTTCCCACTTTTTCTTGTAACCAATTTAGTGTCTCTGGTTTTATGTTGAGGTTTTTAATCCACTTGGACTAGAGTTTTGTGCATGGTGATTAATATGGATCTACTTGCATTTTTCTACATGTAGACATCCAGTTAGACCAGCACCATTTGTTGAAGATGTTATCCTTTTTCCATTGAATAGATTTGGCTTCTTTGTCAAAAATCAAGTGTCCATAGGTATGTGGATTTATTTCTGGGTCTTTGATTTTATGCCATTAGTCCACCAGCCCATTACTATGCCAGTACCATGCTGTTTTAATTACTGTTGCTCTATAGTATAGCTTGAGATCAGGTATGGAAATTCTTCCAGAGGATCTTTCATTGTACAGGATTGTTTTAGCTATTCTGTGTTTTTGTTTTTCCATATGAAGTTGAGAATTGATCTTTCAATGTCTTTAAAATATTGATTAGGTATTTTGATAGGGATTGCATTGAATTGGTAAATTGTGTTTGGTAAGATGGCCATTTTTACTATGTTAATTCTCCTGATCCATGAACAAGGGAGATTGTTCCATCACCTGATGTCATTTTCTATTTTCTTATTCTTCAGAGAGACTTGAAGTTTTTTCCAATCTTTGACTTGCTTGTTTAGAGTTACTCTTAGAGATTTTATATTGCTTGTAGCTATCATTAAGGATGTAGTTTTCCTAATTTCTTCCTCTGCATGATTGTCATTTGTATACAGGAAAGCTACTGACCTTTTTGAGTTAATTTTGTATCCAGCCACTTTGCTGATGGTGTTTATCAGCTGTAGGAGTTCTCTGGTAGAATTTTTGGGGTTACTTATGTACACTATCATATCATCTGCAAATAGGGATAAGTTGACTTCCTCCTTTCCCATTTGGATCCCCTTGATTTCCTTTTTGTTGTCTTATTGCTCTAGCTAGAACTTCAAGAATTATATTGAAGAGATATGGAGAAAGTGGGCAGTCTTGTCTGGTCCCTGATTTTGGAGGAATTTCCTTGAGTTTTTCTTCATTTAATTTGATGTTGGCTATTGGCTTGCTCTATATAGCCTTTATTATGTTTAGAGTTAATACCAATATTCTTCAAGCTACCCCCCAAAATAGAAATGATTGGAACATTACCAAACTCATTCTATGAGGCCAGAGTTACTTTGATACCTAAACCTCAGAAAGACCCAACAAAGAAAGAGAATTTCAAACCATCTTCTCTTATAAACATTGACATAAAAATACTCAATAAAATACATGCAAACTGAATCCAAAAACCATGTGAAAGATTTCCTTCATCATGACCAAGTAGCCTTCATTCCAGGCCTACAGGGATGGTTCAATGTACGTAAATCCATCAAGGTATCCACCATATAAACAAACTGAAAGAAAAAAGCCCACATGATCATCTCCTTAGATGCTGAAAAAGCATTTGACAAAATCCAATACCCATTCATGTTTAAAGTTTTGGAGAGATCAGGGATACAAGCACATCTTTCTAAGCTGCCCAACTTGTGCCAATACTAAACTTAGAAGGGCCCACATTTTCTTTTCCTCCTTTCAGTGATAATTTTGAAGTTCCAAGAGGTAGGCCTTCATGCTAAGACTGTGAAAGCTGTCAACAGTAAGGTTCTCAGCTGTTCTTATGGTCTAGTCCATAATGCAACAGCGAAGCACAGGACTCGGGGAAGAAATCTCCCTGGGTTGAAACACATGGAATTGCCATTTCAATGCCTCTAAACTTGGGGATGTCAGCAAATTCAAAAATTTAATCTCAACTCTTCACTAGGAGTGAGTCCCTTACTTTGATTGTTTCTTCTTTTCTTCCTTATCAAATTAGGAATAATAAAATATGATGTTTTAGCATTTGATCCACTTTACCTCACTTTATGCTCCTTGTCTCCTCTGGTGAATGTTAGTGACTCCATGTTTCAGGTGAGAGAATTGCAAAGTCACACAGCAATGTCCATAGGATTCAAATGTGCCTAGGCTGACTAGTACACACACTTTTGATTTTAGTATACTGTAATTCTTCTTTCATGCAGCCTGATTAGTGAGGTCAAATTTCCAGGTCACACAGTCAGGCAGATCTGAATCAAGTGCCATTGCTCTGTGCCATTACCTTTTTTGGCATACATTTGATAGTCTAACATATATGTTATGTATTATGTGTAATATATGATAAAACTACTTTATTTTTTTGATAATCAACTGAGATTGTGCTGTAAGCTAAGGCCATACAGAACGTACTATCTATTTTAATCAGTACTGTGAGGCCAAACATGGATCAAAATATTTTTAAACAAGTATTTTGGCAAACCTGTTAAGATTTATTGCTAGCGTAATCTTTCAGTATTCTGAAAGTAGAGTGCTTATAAAATTAGAATGAATCACCATGATGGCCAACTAATTAAGCATCATATCCAAGGGAATTAGCCAAAGAAAGAAAAAGAGAAAAGCATTTGGTTGTTATCATAGAATGTGAACAAGTTGTAAGGAAAAAAATTCTGATCTGGAGATGTTCTGGATAGCGTAAGCATGTTTGGACTTCCTTATGAACAGTGTATACCAGGGCCCACTGTGTCTCCATTACCTTTTCTTTGTAATTAGGTGAGGAAAAGATCATCAGACAAATAATCTGGAAAAACAAGCATTCAGATTGTTATGCCCAGATAGCTAGATCCACAAAGACCACCAGGAGTTTGAAGCCATATGCAAAAGCAAGGGGTCTTTATTTAAACTTGAGCTTGAGGGGTCTCAAACCTCACTGTGGCAGCAGGTCAGTAGAGGAGTCTTGAACTTCCCTTATGCAGGGTTTTTTAAATCATGGTATGACAAAGAACAGGAGTTTCCAGTTTGGCAGTTACAGGATTTGTAGATATTTAGCAAGGTTGGGTTGGTGCTAAGGGATTGGTTGAGGTTGACCTTGAAATGCTTAACATCTGGGGACATTAGGTGCTTTCCTGCTGTCCCTTAATTGGCTCAGGCTTAGGGTAGTTTTTTTCTGGAACAGTTTGTGGTTTTTACAGTAACTGGGATGACCTTGAGGACAGGCATGAGGACAGGCCTAAAATGAAGTCTAGCAACAACATGGAGTCACAATGGCTGGGGTGTCACAGGATCAGCAGGGTGATATAATCCAATCTGCATTCTAAAGTAACACTGCCCAGTGCATTGAGAGTAGAGAACAGAATGGCAGACAACATGGAAGGATGGAGGCAGAGCAGCTACCACAGCCATCTAAGACAATGGCCTGCTGTGGTCACTGTGGAGAAGATACGGAGAAGAACTGCTTGAAATGGCATTCACTCAAAGGTTTAAAATTTTGATTTTCATTGTGTTTTATGTGCAAATATTTTACCTGCACTGCGTGTGTGCTTGGGGCCCTAGGAGGTCAAAAGAGGGCACCAGATCACCTGGAAGTGGCATCATGATGGTGTGAGGCATTGTTTGGGCATTGGGAACCAAACCTATGTCCTCTATAAGAGCAACATGTGCTTTTAACTATTGTGCCATCTCATCAGCCATGGAATTCACTTTCAAGTGAGAAGTATAAGATGCAGTAGTGGTTTCTATAAGGGAGAGAATAGGAGAAAGGGGGAAAGAAGGAAGAAAGTGAAGGGAGAGAGAGAGAGAGAGAGAGAGAGAGAGAGAGAGAGAGAGAGAGAG
>OU015748.1:86162286-86192211 GCA_907169655.1 Acomys percivali | reverse complement strand
AGAGAGAGAGAGAGAGAGAGAGAGAGAGAGAGAGAGAGAGAGAGAGACAGAGACAGAGACAGAGAGACAGAGAGACACACATACATGCAGAGACACAGTGGCTCTGTAACTCCAGCTCCAGGGGATTCACCACATTCAAGATGACTGAGGGTTCTGTTACAAGCTCTCAGAAGGATGGAGTCACTATGATTGAGACACTGAGATGGCGGTAACTGCAAGAAATTTACCAGAGAGAAGAGTAGTTGTTCAAACATGTGCATATCAGGCTTCAGGTGGCAGCATTTTCAGAGAAATGACAACAAGCCTAGACTTCAGGAGTGTCTGGGTCATCAGAGTGCATTTGGAAATTGTCATATCTAGATGCATAGTTTAGACCCAGGAGCCCTGTGATCTTCAAGAGGCTGGAGATGCAAGAAGAGGTGATGATGGCTTGGAATTAGGTGATAGAGGTGGATGGAGGTGGAGAGGCAGGCTTACACTGGAGTAGATGAGGCTGAGGCAAGGGTGCCATGGAGTGACTCCCAGCTGCTTTGACTAGAGACATGGGAGAAATAGAATTGGCTCTTATGCAGATGGGAAAACTGGTGCTCTAGTACCCAGTGGCAGGATCTGCACAGATGTAAGTGGGCAAAGCTGCCTGGGGGGGGAGAAGTTGGTGTAGCCATGAGAACTTTACAGGGGAACAAAAAGACCTTATTAGAAGGTTAGAGAGAAGGCTGAGTGCATAAAGGTGCTTCCTGCTCTTCTTGAAGATGAGTTTAATTCCCAGCACTCAGGTGCAGTGGCTCTGTAACTCTCACTTCAGGGGAATCATCACATTCTTCTGGCCTCTGTGAGCACCTGAGCACATGATACACAGATATACAGACATAAGCAGACGTGAAGACACAGACACACAGACAGACACATAGATACAGGCACATACACACACACACATAGACACACACAGACACTCACAGACACACACACAGACACACACATAGACACACACAGACATACACACACAGACGCACACACACATGCGTACACACACACACACACACACACACACACACACACCCAAACTTCTATCACAAATAGATGTGGGTTAGAAAGGTGCAAAGCCTTTAGTGCTTCAAGCCTCAGGACTCCCTGGCCTCCAGGCTCTTGCTTTTCCCTTGGCTGACAGCCTCACACCCTCCGGGTGGCCCAGCTAGATCAAACAGGTAAAGGGGCATGTGATGACAGCAATGGGAAGATGAACTCAGAGTGGCATGTGGCAGAGAAAAAGGCTCATTACACACTCCTTTTATTGTGGGTCTAAAGGACTTAACCAAAGAGAGGAAGGGAGAACTTCGAGGTCCTCATTGTCAGAATCTACAAGCACATCTATCTGGCTAGTGGAAAGGCTGTCATTGTCCTCTTACTTGGGGGTCCACTAGCAAGTGTGCGGGCTCCAAGTTGAGATCTGAGTAAGTGAAGCTAGGAAAGAGAGAAGGGCGTCTTCTTGCTGGCTTCTACCTGCCATCTTCTCTCCATTTTCTTCCCCTTAAACCGGGGATCACGTGACTCTCTAGCCATATTTGACCTAATTCATGATGGATTCTTCTCTTTCCTTAAGACTGGAGACTTTGTAGCCCAAACTAAGAGTCAGAAAGCAAGGTTCTTGGACCAATGCGACAACCTGCTGATTTCTCACATTTATTGTATGATTTTGTGTGATTGTGTGTGTGTGTGTGTGTGTGTGTATGCACTGCATGGCACATATGCAGTGTATGTGTGTGTACGTCAGTGGACAACTTGTGGGAGGTGATTCTGTCCTTCCACCATCTGGGAAAGGGGCTTGAACTCAGGTCATCAGGCCTGGAAGCAAGTATTTTGACGTGAGCCATCTCCCTTGTTCCACTGCTGGTTTTTATGAGCAGAGTCATATCCACTCACCTTGAGGGTTTTCATGCCTTGAACAAAGCCATGCATAGTTTACATTAGAAGACACAAGACCCATAAAGTCTTAATACTTTACTCTGTAACTATTTGTAGGAAAAAGTTTGCTGGTTCCTGGCCTAAATAGAATAAGTGTGATTATATCCAAGCTTGTTATTGGAAAGAATTTCACAAGCCATCTTGAGATATATGTACGGAATCAAAATTGGTTATTTGATTTTCTGATAAGAGTTGGGAGCCAGTAGTATAAAGGGTGTGTGTGTGTGTGTGTGTGTGTGTGTGTGTGTGTGTGTGTGTTTAGAAAACGTTTTAATGTTGTTTTCTGGCAATGATATTTATTTGTGTTGAAAAGACCCACATCAGAGGTATGGTATGTATATGCTGGGTTGTTTGCTGTAGCCAGATCTTAAGATTGAACATGTCAATATCAGATGCAAAATAATATATTGATGTAGTGGTGCTGGTGGTGGTGGCAGCAGTGACGATGCGTGTGTGTGTGTGGTGTGTGCATATGTGTGTGTATCTGCGGGTGTGTATGAGATAGTTGGGGGTGGGTGAGACTAGGAAACAATTGGGTACAGGCAAAGCTAGCTGGTTTCACTATTTCGGGATTTAGAGACATCTAAAGCATCCAAACTTTAGAAGACACTATTTGACAATTTGTTGGACTATAGATAAAAGAAAAGCTAAAGAGGAATATGCTTGTAATATGGAATTACTGTCCGTCTCGCAGTCAGTTGTGTTGACCCTTCAATGAATATGGCAATCTCGGCCTTGTTAGTTGTGCCCCAGAGTAGCCACATCCTAGTCTTGCCATCACTTGGGGCTACTTGGAGTACTGTAAATGAGAATAGCTCAAACTGAGCGTGTGTGGGACAGAGCTGCCTTCTTAGAGCTGGTCAGTTTCCTGAATTATAGACCACTAAGTAGAAGGTAGCTAGTTGCTCATCAAACCCAGCTATGGATGACATAGTGTCACTACCCGGAAAGAAGATAGTGCTAAAAATAGTCACTGGATGATAAAACAAAAGAAGTTAGATTGAGTAATGCTTAAAATTTGTGCAAACCCAGTGTCTTCTTTTAAATATCACAAGCCAGTGTTTAGTAAGTCATTTCCTTACCTGCCACACAGCAGACATATTTGAGTCTCTCAGGAGCCTTAAAGACCTGTCTCCTTCCATGGCCCCCAGAGGCCAGTGTTGAATGTCCTGGTGTCCTGGGTGGAAGGAATGTGGGTCCCTGACGTGTTTGTTGGAGAAGAGCAACCCCCACAGAAGGGTCCATTTGCAACGAACTGTGATGTGATCAGAAAAGAAAGTTTTCGTTTTGTTGACACCACTCTGATTCAGTCTCATTGGTTTGGCCATCTGTCTTTCTTCATGCATTCACATGAGCTGGTAAAATTAGATAAAAATTACCTGATTTCAGGAGAGAAATACTTTAAGTTGAAAAAACAATTTTCTATATAGTCATGGTCATGAACTACAGCGATGTGCATCTGCTTTCAGATATAATGTTCAACAAAAACGTGAATCACATAAAAGTACATGCCACAAGATGCCATTTGTATAAAGCTCAAAATAAAGTGAAATGAAGTGTTATATTGTTTAGTAATACAAACATATGTGATAAAATTGAAAAGCAGGTCAAATGCAAAATAATGACAGCCTGGAAAAGGGCAGAAAAAGGCATGCAATTAGGAAGGAAAACTTAGAAATTCAAAACTCTTGGTAACAGGTAACTTCTTAAAGCTAGCCAGAAGCACAATGATATTTATTTAAAATTTCTTTGAACTAAATATTATATATATGCTTATAATATAATGCTTATATATAATATTTAGTTCATATATATGTACACACATACATACATATATGTGTCACATCCTATGCCCACTTAATTCATTTCATTAATAATATATGTATACTAAATAGTCAATTATATGCAATTGTGTATCATATATTCAGTTGTGGTTTTTAAAATGTACTGGGTTATATATAGCATATTACTGCATCACATTAAAGATTTATGGACGTTATTGTTGAAAAATATATAATGATAACCTGAATGTGACAAATTTGATGAATTTGCAGACCCAGCACTGACTAAATACAGGTGTTTTCATATATGTTGACACTGTAGCCATCCTTGTATGATGTCTCCTAATGTCTATATGACATGAGCCATGTTAGGAAAGCATTTTTAAAACTGTGTCCACAGATCTCTAGAGGTCTAGAACTGATTATGTTTTTTGGATATGGAAGTGGCTACTGTCCATGTGTTTGCTGGTGAAGCCTCTAGGCTACCAGATTGATGTATTTGATTTAGGTTGGAATTAATACATGTGTATTTCATGTTGATTGGAAATGCTGGCTAGTAATTTATCTATCCTTGATCAATTGAGCACAGGAAAAACCAATCCATCACCTTTCTCTGCTTGGTAGACCAAATTGATCAAAGCATGAGGCTAATGGGAAGAAATAAATTAAGGGCAATTTCACCAGCAGAGGTGGGAAAATGATTTAAAAACAATGTCCTGCCTTAGTTCAAATTCAGTTTCATTCATCTGTTAACTGACTCATTCATTCAGACAATACTTTTACGTAGTGTCATGTCTGAGACAGCTGCAAGCATGGGTGGTGGAATAGTGATTAGCCAGGATGTCCCTACCCTTGTGGAATGGCCAAGGCAGAGGTGGGTGCTAGTGTAAGGAGCCAGTGCTGCTGCCGGACTGAAACAGAAAGCATGGGTCATAAGGGTCAATTTCTTGGTCACTTAACAATGTACAACTTTTGTTTTGTTTTGTTTTCAATGTACAAATTTAGACAAGAACTTTGTGTGCAACACGTGTGTGTGTGTGTGTGTGTGTGTGTGTGTGTGTGTGTGTGTGTTTAGAATAGAGAGAAAATTCAAATGTCATGCCTCAGGTGACTCCTGCCTTCATCTGTTGAGACAAGGTCTCCTATTGGCTTTAGAGTAGCCTAGGCTGGTTGATTTGAAAGTCCCAGGGACTCAGCTACTATCATTTCCATAGAGCTGGGATTCTAATATACACTAACACATTTTGTTTTTAAACGTGTGTTCTGGAGGACTAAACTTAGGTCCTCATGCATGGCAAAGGGATATCCCAAAGAAGCTATGTCTGCAGTCTAGTATTTAACTTACTTAAATCTCAGTTCCCAGTATACGTGGTAATGTTATAGTGAAGGTGACATGCACTTGTACACATTTGACAAACTGCATTTATTCCCACATCTCATCTGACTTCCCACAGTAAACCTGGCAGGGCGGTGTTGGCTATTTTCTTGTTTTTGAAATTTGAACACTGTCATCATAAAGATTGGACAGCTTTCCTTAAGGTGTGATGCTGGTCCATGAGAGCAGAGCAGTTGGAACCCAGACCCCAGTCAGCTAGCCATCAGAGCTGGAATTTTCTCACTGCTTCATGGCTCCTCTGTGTATCTATAACTTAGAAAGCTCAAAGCTTAGATCATAAGTCTCTTTGCTGGAGGATCTAGTAGGGCTCTTTTCTTCTAGCCCAGGAGTTCTCAACCTTCCTCATGTTGTGGCCCTTTAATACAATTCCTCATGTTGTGGGGACACACAACCATGAAATTATTTTGTTACTACTTTATAACTGTAATTTTGCTACTGTTATGAATTGTAATGTAAATATCTGATATGCAGGATATCTGATATTGTGACCCACAGGTTGGGAAAAACTGTTCTTCCTATTCAGTGATTCTCAGCTTCGCTCAGGCAAAGGTGATGAAGTTGCTTTGAAGAAGTAGATCTGATTATAGTCCTCTGGAAGTGAGGACAACAAAATTTGAAAAAAAATCCCATATAATTTATTTGGCTGGATTTTATAAGTAAACAGAAACATCCTAGCATGGTTTTTCTTTAATCTACTTCATAATTCAAATTGAAATGTTAGATTATGAAGGAAAGGAGACGTTTATACTTACACAAAGGGCATAATTTAAAAAGTAGAATGCAGCTGTGATCTGGAATTCTTTCAAGGGCAGGTTTTTGCTGTGAGCTTGTTTGTAGCTACAGGGTCTAGCCTGGAGGCCTGTTAGGAAGACACTGTGGAGCTGAAGTATGCCTTATTAAAAACAGTAGCTTTAGTAGAGCCGACAGAACCTGCCTATCAATAAAGATGTCTGCTGGACTTCCATGTGTGGGGCACAGAGAGGAGTAGCTGTCTTTAATAATGTAGTTAGGCTACTCCTCAGTGAGCAATGGCAAGTTACATTTCTGCTAATTATCATAGCAAATTAGTTGAATTCAGAATGAAAAGTCTTCAGGGCAAAATTACTGGCTCCTGCTGTTCAGCTGATATTGAACTGTAATACATATGATGGTCATTTCTTAGCTCTCGGAGAAAAGATAGGCCAAGATTCTAGCAGTGTGATGTGTCTTCCTTAGTAGTACTGGGCTGGGAGGGAATTGGATCCAGTAGGAAAGGAGTGAGTGCACAGGGACTGGTACTTCTGCTTTCAGTAGAGTGACCTGAGCAAGGCTGTCTTTGTGAAGGAGGCCTGGAGCCCACAGTGCTACCATTTTGTGCTCATGCAGATAGCTGAGGAATGAGCCAATGGCCTGGAGGCCAATGAAGTCAGTAAGTCTTATTTATAAAGTTGTAATGATGCCTCCAAGGCCAATAGACCCAAGACAAGAAGAAATTCAAACCTCACAGAGCTACAGGACTAAAGGGTGAATGAAGTGACTCAGGAGATAGCTTTAGCTTGTCTAGCCCAGACTCTGTATTCTTAATTGTTTGCCACCAGCTCTGTGATTCTAAGAATATCTGTCAGGATCCCAGAAACCAGCCTGTATCACAGCACCATCCTGCCTCAGTCTATGTTCAGACAGAAAAACATGACCATGCAAGGCAGTTCGATGATGGACACCAGTCACAGAGGTATAAAAAGGTGGTGGCAAGTGGATAATGACAAGGTAGCCAGTCTTTCATTGAGACTCTTCCCAGGTGAGTCTAGTTGTGTCAAGCTGACAATGGGTGCTAACTATCAAATCCACCAATTTATAGTCCTAGCAGTGCTTGATGAATAAGCACATCCGCACACATTAGTTGTGTAGTATTAACTTTTAAAAATACTTTTATGTTATGTTCACTGTCATTTATAGTCAAGTTGAGCTGAGAAAAAAACAGAGTATAACGTTAGTTGCACCAATGGTAACGATTAACTATGCACATCCAGATCTCTCTCGACTGAAATATAGGACGTTTCTTTAATCATTGGTTGTCTTAATAGTCTTGAAGTCTCCTGTGTGTGAAGCACGTGGCTCACTGTCATCTTCTCAAGTTTCACTTTGCCATTTGTCACCTCTCCAGTGATTATTATTTGCCAGGCGCTGTCCTCTGTGATTAAAACATATTAACTTACCCACCTTCACAATGACCCAGTGAGCTAGTTCCCATCCTCACTCTTGTCCTACAGATGAAGAAATGAGGTGTAGTGAGGTGAAATAGCTTGGCACAGGTCACAGAGCTTGCCAATAACTCAAGAAGCATTCAAACTCAAGGTGTGTGGCTCAACAACACATGCCTGGCTCCTCTAGACTGCATGCCTTCCTAGAGGCTTGGGGACACCCAGATTTCTATTTCCTGTTCAGTTTCTGCCTCCTATCCCACTACCAGTTTCTGGTGCTCCTTGTAGAGTTAACATGTTGAGTTAACAGAGACGGTCTGAAAATTACCCCTGAGATAATCTTACCTTACCATGTTTATGAATGAACCCTATATTCGGTGAGGAATAGGATAGGACTGGGGCATTCTTCATTCCCTCTGAGCTGAGCTCTCATTGCTGGGATCTTTGTCAATCTGTCCTCTGTGTGGATCTTTGATCTGTGTTCATAAGGTCAGCATCGTTGTCATCACTATTGAATTTCTGATCAAGAATATTTCTGTAATTTTGTGGTTTGAGTTTGTAGCTGTTCTATGACAACTTGTCGTTTATTTACATGTTTGTGTAATGAAGTTTTGTCATCGTCCAAATGATGTGGCATGGTTTTACCCTGATTACTGATGAAGCCTTCATTGTCTCTATCAGCAGGGTCTTTAAAAAATGTCCCCATAGTCCAAAGTCTTTGTGAATGTCCTCATGGCAACACAGTTGGAAGCATTAGCTACGGCAGGAATAGCCTCCCTGACTCTTTTGCTATGTCAAGTGCCGGGGCTCCTGTGAACTGCAGAAACTATACAGCTACAGAAAACAAAGAAACTGCAGACAAATGGAGAGAGGAATTAATGCTTGCTCATAAAAGAGCATAGAAAACAAATACAAAATGCTGTTTCACAAAGATTCTAAATGCTCAATTGTTATTTTTCTCTAAAATTTCAGAAGACAGATTAAATAGTCAGTGATCAGTAACAAACAAACTGTACAGATTTTTTTTTTTCAGTTTGGGTTGTTTCCAGTGCTCTCAAGCTATATGTGATAGAAGATACAGATTATTCCAAAGGCTTTTATTTTCTCTTTCACACTATTTCTTTGTGAGTCAGGGTTTTACTCTGCAGCCCTAGCTGGCCTGAAACTTGCCATATAGTCCACAGTAGCCTTGAACTCACAGACATCTGCCTGCTTCTGCCTCCTTACTGATGGGATTTCAGACTTGCTTGGCCAAGAACACTTTCTTTTTTGTGTCCCTTAGAATGGAAAAAATGTTAGCCTTCCCCATTACTGTCTGTTTCCTCTCTCTCTCTTGCAGACCCAACATATCCAAAAACATCTAAGTCAGCCTTCAGTTACTGTGTGCTTAACGCCTGCTACTGTTGCCTTGCCAGCCATTGTTGGAGAGTTTTGGGAGCACAACAGGCATATAGAGTTGTTCATCAGCATTTGCAAACTTCCCCAGATTAAGGTTTTCATCAATATCATCTTAGCAAATTTATATATGTAATTCCAGCCACTTCATAATCAATGACAGTTTGTCAGTACAGGAATATTTTATACTATGACACTTAGTTTCTGTAGCTAACTTTCTGAATATTCACACTCACCAGAAGTGCTCACTGTTTCATTAAATAACCTCACTGATTTTATGACAGTAAATAAAGCAGTACCATGCATTTATTTTATTCTTTTTTAGTCTATTAAACCTCAAATCAACAAATTATCATTTTTCCCAATGCAAAATTTCACTCATTTCTCTATTGACTGTCATTGTTACTGTAAAACATGAAAAATTGTCTTTTACCTTCATTATGTTGTATGTAGTAGAGGTTCTGACTTTAGTACTATGAAAAGACATTTTCATAGACACACCATTATTCCTGCAACAGTTCTTTATCTGACTGACTAAATGTTTCCTTCTCTTACCACAGTACGAACCAGGCCCAACCATGATTACCTTTCAAGATCAGAGGAGCTCAGGAATGTTCAAGATGGTAGAGGCATAAACTTACATTCTCTTTTCTTCTCTGTAAGGGTTAGGATGACTTTATTTCTGACATTTTCACACTGCAATTAAAAAGTCATAGAAACCTTATAATACTGCAAAAATATCAGCTAGCAGCAGAGGCACATGTGATCAGCAGAAATACCAAGACAAAGCAGGAATCAGCTGGCTCAGCTCTTGTTTGGTAATCAAATTAGGTTTGATACTAACATCACCCAGAGGATCAATGGAATTGTAGAGGTTGATACTGTTGAGAACAGTTTGCAAACTATGCCTTCTATTATCAAGCGTTGATGTTAAGAGTTGCTCAGGGTTATCTGCAAGACCAAGAGATCACGGAGAAGAAGGCGGAAAGGATGTAAGATCTAGAGGGTTGGGAGGGGCCCCCTGAAATGTTGCCTTCTGGATATGGTATAACTGAGGTAACCTGAAGTAATCATGAATACACAGCAGCTATGGCTCCATGTGCAAGCCATGCCTGCACAAAGGATTAAGACATGAAAGTAGGAGAGGATCAGTTGGATAGAAGAAAAGGTTCTACAGGAGTAAAGTGGGCAAGAAAGAGAGACATGTGGTAAACATTTTCATAATATATTTCATACATGTATGAAGTCACCAAAATTTAAATTTAAAAATAGTTTTAGAAAGAATTTTTTGGTCCAGTTCAGTTTTTGAAGTTAGACAGACGGAGCTTCTAGTAGTGACTTGGGCTGGTCTTGTTTGGTGTAGCTTGGCAGGTTGCTGACATATCATATAATCATTTCTTCAGTGGTAAAATAGAAAACTATTAACCCATACCTTGAGAAAGAGCAAGAAGATCAAATCACCGGATGCATTTCAATATATTTTCTGAATACTGGCTGATATAATATTTTCTTTGCTCAGCAGCATTCTTCCAAACTCAGGGGTAAATGAAAAATATTAAATAAGCAACTAGAGGTACAGAGTCAGGCAAGTTGTTCAATGGGCTTTAAGAAACGCACACCAGAATAACAGTTTAAAAAAGTTTACATTTATCTGTTCCAGGAATCAGGGTTTTAAAAGAATAGTGATTTTATTCTAGGTCAAAAAGCTACTATGACTATATTTTTAAAAAGCCAAAGAGCCCAAGAAGTCCATGAAGCAGAGATATCATTCAATATAGACAACAACATCTTATGACAGTAGGATGAAGTAAGAAACTTTTTTTTTACAGAGCCATAAAAATACCTCCAAAGAGTACTCATGCAGAAGTCAAATTGGGGTAATGATAGGAATTTCTATAGGGGTTTTTGAACCTCAGCTCTTACTGGCTCTTGCTGAATCTATTTGTAGAGTAGGAGAAGATACTGAAACTTACGTAAGTTTCATGGGCTTTGAATATAGATAGTTCTTGCATGTAAATCCCCATAACATGCACAGGAGATAAAGTTTTTGAGAAGTTCATACCAACAGAAACACTGACAGACTGTTCTGAAAGGCAAGAGAACTCAAAAGAAGGCGATGACCTTTTAAATTCTATTAACAGTAATCAGGATGATAAAAGCGCTCAGTGGCAAGTAAGGGCTCTGTTTATGAGACCCAGAGAGTTGAGTATGGAGAATAGAGAGCTATGAGCCTGAAGGCCCGGTGGAGTTTGCTTGTGTAGCTTCAAAACTGCTGGTTTTCGTTTCCCTTGGGTTTCCCCACTTCTTATTTGGTAACATCTAGATTTTCCATTTTGTCTCCCTCTGGTGGTTTGATCAAGAATAGCCCCCATAGGCTCATGTGTTTGAAGACTTGGTTCCCAGTTGGTAGAAGTGTTCCAGAAGGACTAGGAGGGGTGGTCTTATTGGAGCAGGTGTGTCACTGGAGATGGGCTTTGAGAGTTTGGTGTTCCATCCCCAGTGTGCTTTCTCTGCCTCCCCCCTGCAGTTTGAGAAGTGAATTCTCCAGTTGTTTGTGTTGCTCTGCCTTCACTCCTCCATAGATGCTAACCCTTTGGAACCATAAGCCTAATCAAACTTTTCTTTTTATAAGTTTCCTTGGTCATGGTATCACAGTAACAGAAAAGTAACTAATATACTTTCCATCATTAAATATTAAGGACAGATAACTTGTTTCTTGAATTTTCCAAGTTCTAGAGAAATCAGAATTATGTTTCAGGATGGATTATACCAAGAACCATGTCTTTACATAATTGAGATAGTTTAGATGGTAAGATTAGAGATGATCTAATGAAGTTTTGACCTTTGAGTTAATGGCTTGAGATAGGGCATATGTACTCTGCATGCAGGTGGATATTAATCTTTAAGTCAAAGGTGAAATGGGTAGGCTGAGTAACAACTTCTTAAAGAAGTTAATAACTAGTAGATATTTTACTTTACATGGTAGAGGGATGGTAAAGGTGAGATTAAATAAAGAAACTAAGAATGAGTGGTTTTCCTGAATTATAGTGATGAGTAGAATATAATAACGTAGGGTGTATAAGTTTAGATTGTCTTCTGATCTTGATTGATCAGAAAAAGAGATGTGGTGTAAATGATGACAGAAAGATGCTATGTGATTATCTTTTCAGATGGAAGAAATGGCAAGAAGCCAAGGAATGGAGATGGCTTTTTCATACTGGAAAAGGTAAGGGAATGGAATTTTCTTCACAGTATTCAGAAAGAAATTCAGCTGACATATTGTTATAGCTTAGAAGGACTTATTTTGGGCTTCTAATCAGCAATCCTATAAGACAATATATTTAAAAAACCCACTGTACTATTAGTTATGGCAACAGTGAAACTCTAACCAAGGCATGCTAAGATATTTTTTATTGAGATATTACTTTCTAAAAAGCAGGTTAAAAATGATTACCAAATGTGTTTGGAGCAGGGAGAGACTGCAGCCAAAGATTTTGTAGATGAAGCAGTGTTTTGGTTGGGCGCCAGCTAAAACTAGAGAGAGAAGATTCGCCAGTGTGACCTTGATAAATAGGTAGAGTATAAAAGGGAAGAGTGGCTTCTCAGAGCATCATCCATTAAGAGAACTAGACATCTTCTTCTTCTTCTTCTTCTTCTTGTTGCTTTGAGAACCTTAGTTATGATGCCTCCAAGACAAAAAAAAAATTCAGAATACATTGTAGTAGGAGTTCTTAAATCACACTGATCATTCTTGCTGCCCTTGGAAGGTTTAGTGATTTGTACACACTATACCTGGTCCTGCATCAACGGTCCTGCTCCGAGACAGCGTTCCTGGTCTTAGTTCCATTGTAGACTTCCCAAGTGTGCTTGGACAATTTATCAACCAAGAAGATACTTCAGAAGACAGAAGTACACTAGTCTCCTGCTCCTTCTCTCCACTTTTATCAGTCTCCTTCCCCATGTTCCTATGTTCCACTTCCTGGTTCCTGGGAAGGTGGAAGGATGAACTATGAATTGTGAAAAGCTTTGGACTTTTCTGGGGGAAGGGCTGTCATCTTCTTCTGAAAATGGGGCATCAATGTCACTCTGCTCTTTGAGGAGCACATGGTGTGCTGATACACTTCACTCTGGCTTATGAAACATGAGGAGTGCCATTTCCAGATAATATGGTGAGCTTGAGTATATTTGCCCATGAAAAGAACAAGCTATTGGCTTAAACATGGAAGGCTGGTTCTGAGTCTTTCTGGTAACAGTTTCTGCTTGCTCTCTTACTTTTTTCATCTGCCAGTACGTTATGTAGCAGATGTCCAACATTTAAAAAGATTTATCTGTGAAGAAAACGAAGAATTAAAAAAAATGTCATGTTATACCTTTTTTTTCTGATTAGGAATTAAAAACAAAGATATCACTATTTGATTTTCCTGTTAAAAAAAGAGCAAGCCTTGGTGAAGGTTTCAGAGACTGGGACTTAGCAGGTTCATAGAGCAGAGATCTCATATGGTGAATATACGATGAGATTCTTGAGGGAAAGGCCATACTTTTATTTTTATTTCTTTTCATGCACGTATTTAAGCTTCTGACTCCTCTACTAACCAATAATAGCTAATATTTACAGAACACATAATTATTCTGATATACCATTCTAACTGCTGGGTACACATAGGATAGAAATATTAGTATTCCAGTCTTAGGTGTGATGTGATGAATCTCAGAGATCGTCTGCTCAAGGTTGCAAAGCTGCTGCGCAGCAGAGCTAGGATCCAAACTCAGGGTTTAGTTCCACAGCTTTGTCCCAGAGTCTTGAACCATTGTTCAACTGCTGTGTCCTAAGGTCATCTCATTACCTGAAGCTTTGGGACACTAACTTCCCCCATGTTGATTTGTGCTGTCTTCCCAATCAGCTTGATACCTGCCACATTGCTTTATTAGTAGACTATGTAATGACAAACACTCTATGACCTCGTCAGTTATTCTTTGAACCAGAAGACAATGCTGAATTTCAGGCAGTGGTGAAATGTATGGGGGTGGAGTACTGATAGGATAAAGATACTTGTGGAGTGCAGACTGGTATGTGGCTACAGTTTAGAAAGGGGATGACATAATAGTGATGGTTTCAGTATAGGAATCCTCTGTAGTGCTTTATTTGGCTAATGTGGCTTTAGGGCACACACTCTTTTCTAGTGAGATAGCCCTGATTCTGCCAGGTGAAATGTCTCTGATTTTCTAAAAGTCTTTGTGTTTTATTTCTTCCACAGTATGTGATCCTATATATGTATATATATAATTTTTGTCTTCTTGCCCTATTACTTTCCCTAAGAGTGAAAACCCTAGGAGGCCAGGGATCTACAGAAATGACTGGCATACAAAGTAATTTGTGGAAAAAACTCCTCTGTGAATACATTGAAAATGTTATGAAATATAAAAGTGAAATTAATGAACATTGAATATGTACTCTGTGTTGAACATTATTTTAAGTTTCATAGTAATAAACATTGTGAGCAGATTAAAAATATTGACCTTATGTGTTACTGGCAGTTGGTGATACTGGGACTCAAGTATGATAGACAAGCACTCTACTACTGAGCTATGTCTCTTGTCCTGAATAGTGTTCCTTTCATGATCTAGTTTCTGGTTTGGATGACAAATTGTGGGGCCATTCTAGTTAAACCTGATGCATTAACCAACACAGTAGTAAAGAACAGACAAAGTAAAATCCAAGTTTGATCTTGGTCATCATTCTCAGGTGTTGTGTTGGTGAAACAATTCAGAGGGGTCTAAGCAAAGCAGAGCGGAAAACCAATGAGTGTACAGTTAAGAAGTCTGGTTCAGGCTTGACGGGCTGCACATCTCCAACTCTAGCTTGTCCATATCCCTAAGGATCACCCAGCTTGTCTTTCTCCATATAAATGACAGGAAAGGAAAGTTGGGACCTTTCACTGGAATGCCTAAGTTCTGACATTCATTTGAAGGGTCAGATCAGTTATGGGGTATGTCTTCCATTATTATAGCTGAGAGTGGACTCCTTGAGGGAAGTTCTAGGTCCAAAAGTGAAAATTTGCCAGAAGGAACAGATGTGTCAAACTGTGGGCAGGGAAACCAAATTGCCCTATTAACTATGCACTTGTATGTTTGTGTGCTTCTCCATGTGCACATATATGGTTTTGTATCAGTAAAACCATCTTATTGAACTTGAGCAATAGCTCCAATCAACCAATGTATACATCTTGACAACTTAGATTTTTAGCTTTCTGAGGTTTCATTTCTCTATTCTACAATAGCATGCTGTGTTGTATCCCCTGAGTATTCATAAACAAATACCATGCACAGGGCAGTATATTCACTTTAGCTCTTTTAGCCACAGCACTTCCGTGTATAACTGTTCCAGTGCACACACTTCACATGGGAGTTAAAGGGAGTGTATGATATGGTGTCCCAATGCCATTCTTACAGAAGTGTTCTAGAAAGTTCACTGATTTCCTCAAGACAATCCCCCAAATTCAAGCTTGCTTTTTTTCCCCCAGAGAGAGACTGGTCTCTTCAGAAGAATATAAGCAGTCATGACTTTTGTTATGTTTGCTTGTGAAAATAGATGATCACTTTTTTAAATCAGTAGAGCCTTTCCTCTATACTTTTAACTTAATACTTCTACCCAAGCCTTGAGATTGACAGGGAGTTGCACTTATTTTAGATTTAGACAGATTAAGCAGAAACAGTTTCAAAAATTAGCATGCTAGCTGTAATGTTTCTACCTTTAAGTGCAGATGAGGTCCTTAGTCGTGATCGAACTGTGAATGAGTATGCAATGAACAGCAATTCTGGCTTTGGCTTGGATCTTTGTTTCTAGTCGAAGCCATTTCACAGTTCCAAAATCAAACACAGAAAGAAGTCAGATGGCTTTTGAATTTTAGCACTATTAATAATCACTATGGGTACTGATTAAAAATACAGTTTTCCAGCCTTCACTTCAAGACTGTCGGATTCAATCAGCATCTGGAATCTGCATTTTTAACAAGCTCACTAGTGACTATGATATGAAGCTCTCACAAATATTATTTAGGAAATGCACATTTTGAATATATTTTCTCAATAAAAATGAAGCAAGGCACTCTCCATTTCTGCACACAATTAATATCCATTGAATATGAAAAACTAATAATGACCATAGGAATGCATAGTAATGAGACTTCCAACTCAGCCTGTCATTTTCTTTTCAGGGCTTGCATTGGTGGTGCTAAAAGCTAGCCCCTTTTAAAAGCAGACTAACACACAAGGGTCAGGGTGAAAAAGGTCCCAAGTCACAGGGCAGCTCTGGGCACAGTGAGTCCTCCCTTCTGAGTTCCATTAGGATGAAAGAGGCAAGCTGGCGACCCAGCTGCTGAGACAGTCTTTCATCTTTACACAGATGCTAATGTGGAGAGCTACTAAGAAGAGGTGGGAAACTTTCCAGTATAAAGACAATGCATCTTTCTCTTTTCTTATATGCCCATCAGAGCCAAGTGTGCTAGTTTCCCTTCTAACAATAGCAAAAACAGTGGCAAAATCTCTGCCATGGCTTTGGGGAAAGATAGGAAAGCGACTAGTATTTATTTTGTATCTTCCTTGTGACAACTGGGAAAAATGGGTTTTAACTTTTAAAAAGTGACTTACCTGGGATCATATAAATATTGTTTCATCTTTCTCCTCCCCTCCCTTCCCTTCTTTTTTGAGAAGGCTGACCTGAAACTCACTATGTAGCCAAGTGGACTTTTATTTCTTATCCTCCTGTCTCCACCGTCCAAGTGGTGAGTTAAAATAATGCACCATCATATATGGTTTACATAATACTGGGGAATCAAACCAAGCCCTCGTGCATGGCGCGCAAGCTCTCTATCAGCTTAAATGAATGAGATATTGTTTCTAGTTATCTTTCACAGCTAACGGCATATGGGATGTAAAATATTTTTTCCAGTCATCTTGAGCTCAGTTTTCTTTCCATGTGCTGAAGATACAATATATAATAACAACTGTAGACAGTGGTAAGTATATTATAAATAACATATAAATTCTTATCATATAAATGTATGTAGTGTGTTCTGTACAGTTGTCCATGACATCTCTTCATTTACACTTATCTATACTTCAGAGACTCATAGTCTTGGTCAATTCTGCACTCACTTCTTGGCCTATCCTAATCTAAAGATTTCTTTTTGCTTATTTAATTGCCTTCTGGGCTCTCCTCAACTTATTATCCTTCCAAATTTGAAGAGATATCTCCATATACTGGCTTTAGTCACAGCACTCACCTGGACCATTTCATATTTACAAAGTAGGCACTATTATTTTTATTGTTCTTACTATAAGAACTGGATGGTAGTGACTCAGTAGATTAGAGAGAATGATGTGCAAAACTGAGCGTCTCCGACATTGGCACATTCATGCAAAAATGAGTTTGAAACATCTAATACCCATATAAAGGAGCCAGGCACGGTTGTGTGCACCTGTTAACCCAGTATTGGAAGTGGGATACAGACAAGAGCATCTTAATGTCTTTTCATCCTTCGGATCTCATCTAAAGGGGCTCTTCCTTGGAGAAGTCTTTCTTGATCTCTTCAGGCTAAGTTGGGTTCTTTTAAAAAACACTTCTATGACATTTTCTTCTTTTATATAGTACTTGCCCACATTATAACTATTAAGGTATACCCAACATAGCCAAACCACTATGAATGTAACATTTATATAATAACTCCTTATTGTTTCATGGTTATTCTTGCTGCATGTAGTTTGTTATATATATGCTCATAATATAAATGTATATGTAAAGAAAAATTAATTAAAAATATAAAAAAGAAATAACACACATAAATAAAAATGTAGTATTTGCCTGTTCTAGAATATAATTTCCACGAAAGCATAAATTTTGTCCATTTCTGTCTTACTCCTCAAACAGAGTTTCTGCTTGCCTGATAGCATTAACAAATTACTTTTAAGATGTTTGGAATAAAATTTGAGTTTATAGGGTAGCCATAATAGGTAAAAAGTGCTCATATGGATGTATCAATCTGCCCACACAATTAAAATCAGCTGCTTTACTTGTAGTCAAAGCCCAAGTTCTGTGATCTGGAAAAACAATGGTAGAAAATGAGTATCAATTATTGCAGAGCTATCCTGGTCTACATAAGACATATTAGTCCACCATGCCAGTGTGGTGTAGCTACCACTTCTATGGCAGTGGAGGAAGCCGAGGTCTCAGATATAGCAAGAGAGTGAGAAAATACTGATTAATATATTCTGTATACAGTTAATATAGTCAAGTTACACATATATGTATATACATAGTATATTTAATTTTTATATGCACACACATGCAATAATTTGCCTTTACAGCTTATTAAATAAGAAAATTATATAATTACACATGGTAGAGTTTATTTTTGGAGAACTGGAGGAAGGATAAATGAAAAAATTATTTGAATAAACAACACATCTAAGAACATTGCAGGCACTTCGTGTGTGTTATCGTATTAAAGGGATCTTTAAATTTATTTTACTTACTTTATAAATGGAGTTATGTCTTAAATAATGCCTTAAATGGAAACTAAATAAATAAATCCCCAGGTAGTACCAATACTCCTCAGACTATTCCACAAAACAGAAACAGAAGGAACATTGCCAAACTCATTCTATGAGGCCACTCACCCTGATTCCTAAACCTTACAAAGAGTCAACAAAGAAAGAAAATTTCAGAATAATGTCCTTTATGAACATTGTTGCAAAAATACTCAATAAGATACAACCAGAATCCAAGAACATATTAGAGTTATTATCCACAATGATCAAGTAGGCTTCATCCCAAGGATGCAAGGAAGTTTAATATACAAAAATTCATCAATGTAATCTACCATATAAACAAATCAAAAAGAAAAATCCCACATGATCATCTCACTAGATACTGAAAAAGCCTTTGACAAAATCCAACACTCCTTCATGATGAAAGTCTTGAAGCAATCAGGCATACAAGGCCCACTCTTAAATACAATAAAAGCAAGACAACCGCCAACATGAAATTAAATGGAGAGAAATTTAAAGCATTTCCACTAAAATCAAGTCCAAGACAAGGCTTCCCACTCTCTTTATATCTACTCAACATAGTCTTGAAGTTCTTGATAGAGCAACAAGACAACTAAAGGGGATAGAAATTGGGAAGGAAAAAGTCACAGTATCAGTATTTGCAAATGATGTGATAGTATACATAAGTGACCACCAAAATTCTACCCAGGAATTCTTAAAACTGAAAACCACCTTCAGAAAAGAGGCTAGATACAAAATTAACTTTAAAAAAAAGTAGCCCTCCTGTATACAAAAGACAAACAAGCTGAGAAAAAAATAACCACAAATAATATAAAGGGTCTTGGTGTAATTGTGACCAAACAAGTGAAAGACCTATATGACAAGAACTTCAAGTATCAGAAGAAAGAAACTGAAGAAGATATCAGAACATGGAAAGAACTCTCATGTTCATGGATCAGTACAGTAAACAGTAAAAATGGCCATCTTACCAAAAGCAATCTACAGATTCAATGCAAACCCCATCAAAATACAAACACAATTTCTTACAGACCTTGAAAGAATAATTCTTAACTTTATATGGAAAAGCAAAAAAAAAATCCAGAAAAAAAAAAAGAAAAAGAAAAAGAAAAAGAAAAAGAAAAAACAATCCTATACAACAAAAGAACTTCAGGTATTATCTCCATTCCTGCATTCAAGCTGTGTTATAGCACAACAGTAATAAAAAAATCTGCATGAGATTGGCATAGAAACAGATAGGTGGATCCATGGAATAAAATTGAAGACCCAGAACTAGACATTTACAGATACTTGCATTTTGACAAAGAAGCCAAAAACCATACAATGGAAAAAGAAAGTATCATCAACAAATGATGTTGATCTAACTGGATGTGTACATGTAGAAAAATTATAGATTCATATCTATCACTTTGCACAAAACTCAAGTTCAAGAGGATCAAAGACCTCAACATAAAACCAGATACAGTAAATCTATTAGAAGGGAAAATGGGGAAAAGCCTTGAACTCACTGGCACAGGAAACAACTTCCTGAACAGAACACCAATAGCTCAAGCTCTAAGATAAAAAATTAAAAAGTGAGACTTCATGAAAATAAAAAGCTTCTGTAAGGCAGAGAATGCTGTCAATAGACAAAATGCCAGCCTATAGATTGGGAAAAATCTTCACCAACCAGACATCTGACAGAGGGCTAATATTTAAAATATATAAAGAACTCGAGAAATTAAACATCAAAAACCAAATAATCCAATTAAAAATGGGGTACAGAACTAAACAGAGAATTCTCAACAGAGGAATATAGAATGTCCAATGAAACAAACAAACAAACAAACAAACAAACAAACAAAACAAAACAAAAAACAAACCAAAACAACAACAAAAACACCTAAGGATCTGCTCAATGTCCTTAGTCATCAGAGAAATGCAAATCAAACGAACTCTGAGATTACATTTTACACTTGGCTAACATCAAAATCTCAAATGTCAGCACATGCTGGTGAGGATTCAGAGAAAAGTGAACACTCCTCCATTGCTGGTGGAGTACAAGCACTTTGGAAATCAACCTGGCACTTTCTCAGAAAACTAGGAATAGTGGTACCAGCTATACCACTCCTGGTGCTCCACCTTACGACAGGAACACTTGCTCAAATATGTTCATAGCAGCTTTATTTATAATAGGCAGAAATTGGAAACAACCTAGATGCCCCTCAACTGAAGAATGGATACAGAAACTGGTACATTCAATGGAATACTACTCAGCTATTAAAAACAAAGAAATCATGGAATCTGCAGGCAACTGGATGTAACTAGAAGAAGGTCATCCTTAGTGAGGTAAACAAGACCCAGAAAGACATACTTGCTATGTACTGTAAGTAGATATTAGCCATATAATACAGGATAAGTACACTACAAGCCACAGACTCAAAGAAGCCAAGGAGAGCCCAAGGGAAGATGCTTGAATCTCACTCAAAACCGGAAATACAATAGACATCAGAAGTAGATGGAGGGAGGGAACTGGGTGGAAGATGGCATGGGGTGGATAATGGGAGTGGGAATCAACTAATCACAGAGAGGAGGAGGAGGAGGAGAACTGGGAGAGAGAATAGAAATCAATAGGTGGCATCTCTGGGACAGGGGAGGCTCCTGGGAGTCTGTGGGGGTTACCCTAGCTGAGATTCCAAGCAACAAGTGTTAAGGAGCATAAAACTGGCACCTCTTATAGCCAAGTGGGACTCCCAGGAGAAGGAGGGGGACACCAACCCACACATAAATCATTTGATCCAAAATGTGTCTTGCTACAACAAGTGTAGGAGCAGAGATGGAACAGAGATTGAGAGAATGGCAAGCTAGTGACTGGTCCAGCTTGATACCCACCCCATAAGAGAGGGTTGATCACTGTCACTATTAATGATACTCTGCTATGCTTGCAGATACAAGACTAGCATAACTGTTTTCTGAGAGGGTTCATCTGGCAGCTGATGGAGATAGATGTAGAGACCCAAGGCCAAGCAATAGGCTAAGCTTGGGGAGTACTGTGGAAGAGTAGGAGGAAGGATAGAGGGAGTCCTACACAGTAATCTAACCTGAGCCCACCGGGGCTCACAGAGATCGAACTACCAGCTAAAGAGCTTGAATGGGATGAACCTAGACCCCTTATGCATATGTAGCAAAAGTACAGCTTGATCATCATGTGGGTGCCCTAACAATAGTAGTAGGGGCTGTCTTTGAATCTGTTACCTACTGCTGGGTCACTTTCCCTTAGCTGGGCTGCCTTGTTGTTCCCTGGTGGGAGAAGATGTGCTTAGTCCTGCAGTGAGTTGAGATACTAGGGTGGATTGGTACCAATAGGGACCTCCGCTTCTCTGGGAGGAAGAAGATGGAGAAATGGAAGAAGGAGGGTGTGGGTGTGGGACTGGGAGGTGAGGAGGGAGCCAGCTAGGAGCAGGATATAAAGTGATTAAATAAATAAAAATTGGAGGAATAAAACCTCAGCAACAAAGATAGATGTTGTTTCAGAGTAAAGGGCTAGAAAAAGGATTTCCTAGCAAACAGATCCAAGAAGCAAGACAGAGTAGCCATTCTAATATCTAACAAAATAGACTTTCAACCAAAATTAATCAAAAGAGATGGGGAAGGGCACTTTATACCCATCAAAGGAAAAATCCACCAAGATGATGTCTTAATTCTGAATATATATGCCCCAAATACAAGGGCACCACATTGTAGAAACACTACAAAAATTTAAAACCACACATTAATAGTGGGAGGCTTCAACATCCCACTCTCACAATGGGCAGCTTATCGAGACAGAAACTAAACAAAGAAATAATGACTAACTGATGTTATACATCAAATGAACCTAACAGATATCTACAAAACTTTTCATCCAAAGAGAGAAGAATATACTTTCTTCTTACTACTACAGGAACCTTCTCCACAATTGACACGTACTTAGCCACAAAGCAAGCCACAGCTGATAGAAGAAAATTGAAATGACCTCTTGTATTTTATCTGATCACCATGGATTAAGTCTGGACTTTAAGACCAACAGAAACAACAGAAAGCCTACAAACTCTTGGAAACTGAACAACTCTCTACTCAATGATCTCTGTGTCAGGGAAGAAATAAAGAAATTAAAGACTTCCTAAAATTCAATGAATATGAAGGCTCAACAAACCCAAACTTATGGAACACAATGAAAGCAGAGATAAGAGGAAAGTTCATAGCACTAGGTGTCTTCATAAAGAAATTGGAAATATCTCATACTAGCAACTTAACAGCACACCTGAAAGCACTAGAAGAAAGAAAGAAAGAAAGAATGAGTGAAAGAAAGAAAGAATCAAACACACCCAAAAGGAGTAGACATCTGGAAATAATCAAACTCAGGGCTGAAATCAACAAATTAGAAACTGAGAAAAATACAAGGATCAATGAAACCAAGATCTGGTTCTTTGAAAAAAAAAAAAAAACCAACAAGATAGACAAACCCTTAACCAAACTAACCAAAAGGACAGAGACAATATGCAAATTAACAAAATCAGAAATGAAAAGAGGAGCATAACAACAGACACCTAGGAACCCAAAGAACCGTTAGGACTTACTTCAAAAACCTTGACTCCAGAAAATTAGAAAACCTAAACAAAATGGATGATTTTCTTGATAGATCCCACTTACCAAAGTTAAATCAAGATTTGGTAAAAAATTTAAGGAGTCATATAACCACTAAGGAAATAGAAGCAGTCATTAAAAGTTTCCTAACCCCCCCCCCAAAAAAAAAGCACTGAGCCTGATGGTTTTATTGCAAAATTCTACCAGACTGTCAAAGAAGATAATAGCAATACTCCTAAAACTATTTCACAAAATAGAAACATGAGGAACATTGCCAAACTCATACTATAAGGCCACAGTCACACTGGTACCTAAACCACACAAAGTCTCAACAAAGAAACAGAATTTCAGACCATTTTCCCATATGAACATTGCTGCAAAAACACTTAGTAAAATACAAACTGAATTGAAGAACACATACAAAACATCATCCACCATGATAAAATTGGCTTCATCCCAGGGATGCAGGGGTGGTTCAATATATGAACATTGATTGACTATTATCCACCTTATAATCAAACTGAAAGGAAAACCTACGTTACCATCTCATTAGATGCTGAAAAAGCCTTTGACAAAAATCCAACACACTGTATGTTAAAAGTTTTGGAGAGATCAGTGATACAGGGAGCACACCTAAACACAATAAAGCAATATACATCAAGCCAATATCCAACATCAAATTAAGTGGAGGTAAACTTAAAGCAATCCCACTGAAATCAGGGAGAAGGCAAGGCTGCCCATATCTCTTCAATACAGTACTTTAAGTCCTAGCTAGAGCAATAAGATAACTAAAGGGAATACAAATTGGAAAGGAATAAGTCAAAGTATTGTGTTCTTGGATGAATGATAGCATACGTATGTGATCCCAAACAGTGTACCAGAGAACTCCAATAGCAAATAAACACTTTCAGCAAAATGACTGGGTACAAAATTAATTCAAAAGAATTCAGTAGATCTTTGCATACAAATAATAACTGCACCAAGAAAGAAAATAGGGAAACAACACTTATCACCATAGCCAGAAATAATATAAAATATCTTAGTGTAACTCTATCCAAGCAAAGGAAAGACCTGTGTGAAAAGAACATCATGTCTCTGTAGAAAGAAATTGAAGAAGATATCAGAAGATGGAAAGATCTTCCATGTCATGGATCTGTAGGATTCATATAGTAAAAATGACCATCTTATTAAAAGCAATCTACAGACTCAATGCAATTCCCATCAAAATTCCAATACAGTTCTTTACAGACTTAGAAAGAGCAATCCTCATCTTCATATGGAATGAAAAAATTACCCAAACAAACTCAGGATAGCTAAAACAATTCTGCACAATAAAAGAACTTCTGAAGGCATCACCATCCTTTATTTCAAGCTGTACTACAGAACGATAGTAATAAAAACCTGAATGTTATTGGCATAAAAACAGACAGGTTAATTGAATTGAATTGAAGACATGGAAATAAATCCACACACCTATAGACACTTGAATTATGACAAAGAAGCCAAAGCCATTCAATGGAAAACGATAGCATCTTCAACAAATGCTGCTAGGCTAACTGAATGTCTTCATGTAGAGGAATGCAAGTAGATCCATATTTCTCACCTTGCACAAAACTCAAGTCCAAGTAGATCAAAGACCTCAACAAAAAAGCAGATACACTAAATCTAATAGAAGAGAAAGTGGGGAATAACATTGAACTCATTAGTGCAGGGGACAACTTCGTGAACAGAACACCAATAGCTCAGGCACATCAACAATAAATGGGACCTCATGAAACTGAAAAGCTTCTATAAGGCAAAGAACATCGCCAATAGGACAAAATGGCAGACTACAGAATGGGCAACCCTACATCTGACAGAGGGCTAATACCAAAATTATATAAATAACTCAAGAAATTAGATACCAACAAACCTAATAACTCAATTAAAATGGGAGTAAAATGGGATACAGATCTAAACAGAGGAATCTCTAATGGCTGTGAATCACTTAAAGAACTGAGAGAGCCAACCCCTATCACCATTGATGATGGTGTGCTATGCTTGCAGACAGGAGTCTAACATTTGAGAGGCTTCACTCAGCAGCTGATGGAAACAGATGCAGACACCCACAGCAAAACAATAGGCAGAACTGAAGGAGTTTTGGGGAAGTTGGGAGAAAGGATAGAGGGAAATGGAGGATCAACAAGAAGACCTACAGAATAAGCTAACCTGGACCTCTGAGGGCTCACAGAGACTGAAATGCCAACCAAAGATCATGCATGGGCTGGACCTAGACCCTCTACACATATGTAGATGATGGGCAGTTGGTCAACATGTGCGTCCCCTAACAATGGGAGTAGGGGCTGTCTCTGACTATGTTGCTTGAATTTGGATTCCTTTACCCTAGCTGGGCTTCTTTGACAGGCCTTGGTGGGTGAGGGTACACTTAGTCTGATTTGAGATGCCAGGGTGGGTTGATACCCTTTGGGGGCCTCCTGTTCTCTGAGAAGGAGAGGGGGGAATCAGGAGAGAGGAGGGAAGAGGCTGGGATCAGGCTGTAAAGTGATTACATAAATAAATAAATGAAATGTTCCATGTCCCTAGGCATCAGGGAAATGCAAATAAAAAAGACTCTGGGATTCCATCTCACACCTGTCAGGATGGCTATGTTCAAAAACTCAAGCTGGCAAGGTTGTGGAGAAAATGAAACACTCCTCCATTGCTGGAGGGAGTGCAAACTTGTACAACCATTTTGGAAGTCAATCATGTGATTTCTCAGAAAATTGGGGATAGTGCTACCTCAAAACTGAGCTATACCATTTCTGGGTATATTACCCAAAAGATGTTCCAATCACACCACAAGGACACTTGCTAAACTTCATAGCAGCTTTATTCATAGTAGCCAGAAACTGGAAACAACTTCAACCAAAGGGGGGCTCACATAGACTGAATCAGCAACCAAAGAGCATGCACAGACTGGTCCTAGATCCCCTGCACATATGTAGCTTGATCTTCATGTGGATCCCGAAACAACTGGAGTGAGAACCCTCTGATGTCTACCTTTGGTTCTTGTTCCCTAACTGGACTGCCTTGTCTGGCCTCAGTGGGAGAGGATGCACCTAGTCCTGGATGAACTTAGTGTGCCAGGGTGGGGTCAAACCGATGGGGGACCTCCCCCTTCTCTAAGGAGATGGAGAGGGGAGAATGGGGGAGGGATGTGTGAGGGGGGAATGGGGGAAGAAGAGGGGGCCCTTGATCAGAATGTAAAGTTAACAAACAGTTTTTAAAATCAATATACTAAAAAGGGACACTGCAGAATATGAGAATGAGAGAAAGAAGGGACTACAATTAGCACAGGAACAGTTTCCTCATTTCCAAGGCAACAGTGATAGATGTCTTCTCCTATGGTATTAAAACTTATAATTAGGGCTAGAAAGATGGCTCAGCCAAGAAAGGCTAGGCTCACAACCGAAACCGTCAAAAAGTATAACCTGACACTTTCCTTACAAAGCAGGAAGGCTAGAGAAGATGGTAATGTTAGAGGACCCGAAAAAAAAATCAATAAGTAATAGAGTTTTCCTTTTTTCTTACCAGGATTGTGTTGTGTTGACACAAAGTACAATAAATGGCTGTGCAGTCACTCTGAGAATTTGTGCTTCACAGGTCAGTGGTTTAAACAGTTATTTTTTTTAAAATATAGAATAACCACACAGTTCTATAGATCATAACTTCTTCACTGAGATGTCAGAGAAAATCCACACACAGAAAACAGATATAAAAGGAGTTGTGGCGCACGCAGATCAGGGGAGGAGGTCGTGAGCCTGATCCACATTCATTCCCATACTCCTGAGGTGGTAGTTGACTTTGTTGACTATCAACTTATCTGATAATTCCTAGGCCTCTGTGAAACTCCCACTTGAAAACCACTTTTCAGCATCTACTGAGGATACACTGTGAGACCACAGTCTGCAGATGTATGGTTCATTATCTAGTTAATTTTTCATCTTTCTTTCCCTACACAGCTTGGACCCTTAATTCAGGAGATCAGCTGGCTGGGTTATTGAAGAGTGAACTACCTATGCATGCCCATGCAAGTGAACACACACCTATGTGCAAACACACACACACACACACACACACACATACACACACACACACACACACACACACACACACACACACCTGTAACTTCCCTCATGGTCTGCCTTGTGTTCTCCTCCCCTCTCTTTTTATTTCCTTCCCTCCCTCCTCTCTTATCCCATTTCCAATTATCTCATGTAGCAGGGCTACTCATCTTTATGACTGTATAGCCATCCATTTTATCATGCATTGTAATCCATTTATCCATTTTTCTGTGACTAGTCACTTGGGCCATTCTTTCATCTCTGTGCCTTTATTATTCAGTGAGTTTTACAGAGCTCTTTACCTATGTCATGTCTAATGATCTGATGGCCAGAGCTGTTTTGAATAATACTATATAAAACATGGTATTATATCATTTTTGGAGGGAAAGATATATAGTGTCATGGGCATATGCCTTATTTTGTAAATACTCTCAAATAGTTTTTAAAAATGATTGCCTAAATCTGTATTCTCCCCTGCTAGTATGTGAGAATTTTAGGTGCTGTACACCTAGTATTGGCATTTTTTTCATATTAGTCATCCCAGTGGGGCGTGAAAGTTTCTAATTATAGTTATTTGGCTTTTAATTAGCATATAAAGTAATAGATTCATTATGGCATTTTCATAAACAGTTCTTCATGTTGATTCTCCTTCCTCATTTTCCTCCATCCTCTTATTCTCCCCTCCTACACTTTCATCTCTCAAAACATTCATGCCATGTATTCAATTACCCTCCCTCCTTTTCTTAAAACTCCCAGGGTTCTCTTTCTAGGTTCATGACCTAGCCTACACTTACACCAACATGTAGACACACACATAAAAGTTAAAAGCCAGGATCCATGTGTAAGAGAGAACATACCACTATAGCTCCAATGTATATTTCCTTAGCAGCTAACTAGATAAAGTCTGGTTCTTGTCTTGTGATACTATTTGTGTAATATGAGTTACAGACTGTAGTTTTTGTAGCTTGGACTTAACTTATTTTTACTGTCATGGAGTAATTATTAGGGGGACCCCTTTTACTCTCAACACTGCCATCAGTTTGGAGAACACATTTTATTTTTATTTATTTTGAATTTATTTTTTGAAATTAAAATATAATCTCATCATTCCCCCTTCCATTTATTTCTTCCCTCCAACTTTTCCTATGTCACTCTCTCCCCTTACTCCACCTCAAATTCACGGTCCCTTTTCTTTAATCATTATTGTTATGTACATATGCTTAAGTACATAAATATGACCTGCTAAGTTGGGTTAGTGTTACTTGTATGCATACAGTTCAAGGTTGAACAACGGGATAATGGATTGGGGTGCTTATTCCTCAGGAAGATTATTTCTCCAGCTCTTAGCATTCTTAGGTTGGTATAGTTATTTGTTTAGGGGCGAGGCCCTGTGAGAGTTCCTCCTTCCATGCAAGCATGTCTACTGGTGTTGTCACTGTCAGGTCTTGCATAGGTAGCCATATCATTGAGGTATTATGGGCAAAGCTTCCCGTGCCATTTCTAGGAGACACAATCCCACAGTAAACTTCCTGATCCTCTGTACCTCACAAAATGTCCATACCCTCTCTGTGGTATTCTCTGAGTCCTAGGTACTAGAATTGAATTGTAGATGTGTCTTCTGGGCCTGGGCACCCACCGCTTGTTTTCTGTGCTTTGATCAGTCATAGTTTTCTATCTTATTTATTGCAAAGAGAAGTTTCCTGATTTTTCTCTTTCTTTTCCTCTCCCTCAGTCCTTCCCTCTATTCCTCCCTTTGTCCCTCTTTCCCCCTCCCTCCTTTCCTTCCTTCGTTCCTTTTCTTTTGAGTCAGGGTCTCTCTATCTAGTCTTGGCAGTCCTGGAACTCACTATGAAGACCAGGAGGATGGCCTTGGACTCACTCCTCTGCCTCCCATGTGATAAGATTAAAGAAGTGTGCCATCTCACCCAACAAGAGAAGTTTCTCTGAAGAGGTGAGAGCTACATTTACCTGTGGATATAAGGTAAGTATCTAGATGCAGTTAGGACTGGTGCTTCCTTTAGTAGAGTAGAGGGTAGTTGGTTCTCCTCTGAGATCTATGACCTCACTAGCTCTGGGTATTTGGCTAAGTTTCTAGTACCAGGTATGATTACCCTCCTGTTGAACAGGCTTTAATTATACCACTATAGTTACTGCCAAGGTATGACTGCACTATTGTACCTATCAAGATAGTCTGTCATGCTGGTCATTGTTACGGCTCATAGGTATCACAGCTTGCTGGGACAATTGTTTTCTTCCATCCCTTGGAAGCTTGTATAGTCCTCAGGGAGGAGGCGCTCTTATTATACCCAGTTTGGGTTGGAGGATACATAACTGTCAGAGATAGCATATACTTTAAAAGTGAAGTACCTATTTAAATATTTTTGGCCATCTTCCTACTATGTGGTCTATATTAGGACTATTTATGTAATTGTGGTATGAGTTTTTGTTTTAGTGTATGTACTATAAATGTATTTTGCTCTGTACCTTGAATAGGAATTTGTAAATACTTTTTAGTTTTGTTTACCACATACATAACTTTGTTTCTCAGTGGCTTCCTGGTTCAAATAAAACATTTTTCATGGTTTGCCTCTTTTTTTTGCATAGGATGAGGCTAAATCTCTGAAACTGAAAATCCTGCTCAACCACTTGCATCCAAGGTCTGAGCATGAGTTAGCATCTGATAGTAGAAAGGAAAGTACAGCTGCCCATCGCTGTGCTCAGAGAACAGCTTAGGGAGAGCAACTTCCTTCTCAAACAGAAGCAAACATTGAGGCTAGATCTTGGTTTTCACTCCATCTCTGCTGTTCAGGAGGTGACCAAATGATATTTTAGTTTTCTGATCTCCAAAAAAAGAAAGAGGCACTTATTTTTTAGATTGCTTTTAGGGGTATGAGTGTGTGTGTGTGTGTGTGTGTGTGTGTGTGTGTGTGTGTGTGTGT
>OU015748.1:86142286-86162276 GCA_907169655.1 Acomys percivali | reverse complement strand
GTGTGTGTGTGTGTGTGTGTGTGTGTGTGTGTGTGTGTGTGTGTGTACATATGTGTCTGTATGTACACGTGCAAGTATGTGTGCATGTACTCATGTGTTTATGCACTTGTGTGTGCATGTGCACTTATGTGTGCATGTGCAAGTACGTGTGTGTGTGTATGTGTGCCTGTGTGAGCATATGTGAGTGTGTGCATGCACTCATATGTGTGTGTGTGTGTTATATGTGAGCATGTATAACATAAGTGCATGTTTATGTGACTTCCAGAGGTCCACATAGCTGTACTCTTGCATTACTTTCCACCACACCCTTTTTTAGAGACATGGTCAGTGCTTTGAGTGGGCAGTAAGTTTCTGCCTGTCTCTGTTCCCTAACTATCAGGATTATAGAAGAGCACTCCTTCGTCTTGTGTAGATTAGAGAGCTGAACTCAGGCCCTCATGAGTTTGCAGTTACTGTATCACCTACTGAGCCATTTCCTCAGTTTCCTCTCTTCAGTTTTCAGTCAGGGTGTCTTTCTAGAACTCCTGGGTTGTCCTTGATCCTCTTGCCTCACCATCCTTGAGTAACAGTGTTACTGGCATGAGTGACCACACTGGTTTATAAGATTTTCATAATGATTAGGTGGCATACATCATTTAGACATGCAGCTTGGACAACAGATGTGGTCTATGTGCATGTTTTTATTCTTCTTTCTTTGTCTTCTCTCTTCTCTTTTCCTCTCCCCAACTCTTCTGCTTCTTTGTCTTTATTTCTTCACATTTGTTTGCTCTCTCTCTCTCTCTCTCTCTCTCTCTCTCTCTCTCTCTCTCTCTCTCTCTCTCTCTTTCTCTCTCTCTCTCTCTCTGTGTCTCTCTCTGTCTTTGTGTCTCTGTATCTTTCTCTGTCTGTCTGTCTCTGTCTGTCTGTCTGTCTGTCTGTCTGTCTGTCTGTCTCTCTCTCTCTCCTCTCTGTATTGTTGTTCCATGGCCTACAAGTAGAGACCAGGACAACTTTCTCCTTTCACCATGTGGATCCTGGGATTGTCATCAGGCTTGGAAGAAGGTGCCTTACTGAGAATCCATCTCACATCCCTTCCTTCCTGTTCTCTTCTGCCCTTACTCATTTTTTGTATGCCATGAAGGAAGTAGAAGTCAGGTATCTTCACTTTGATTCAACAAGTTAGAGAAACATATGATTTAGTGACATGGGACAACTGATGTGTGACACAGAGCATATGTATATGAAAACAAGTACAAAGGTAGGGAGAGACTCATGTTGTAACTCATGTTACAGGTCAAATGTAGGAAAGGAAGACCTAGCATTTTCCATGAACAACAGCAAGGACAAGTTCTTTCAAGCACTGTTGGAATAGAGACAATGTTAGTCAAGTCTCTACTACAGCTGTTTGATGGACAGCACTTAATTATGCTTTAAGTAAAAGCTTTGAAGTTCTAGTGTGTAGTTCAGCCAGTAGAAACAGACGTCTTCAATTTAGGGAGTGAAACAAGTGGCACATCACTATCCTTCAATCTTTGCCTCTGTACTTCTGTTACACTGCAGACCAGTAAATGACATGTCATACTAATTGATTTTCATTAGTGTTCCACAAAATAAATCCCATGAAAGATCACTGGGAAGGAACGTACCCAGGTGGAGTCTGTAAGCACTGTTGAATTTGGGTTTCCTAGGGCTTCTATAGCAAATAAAGATGAATTGCAGCAGTTCTCATGAAAATGTTCATGTTTTCCTTTACTATACTTATTAAATTCTCTTTAAATCATCGGGAAGGTAGCAGGCTGCTGCCTGTGGATGAATAAAGGATGGTGAGGATAACTAATTTCCCAGAGCATTAGGGATGGAATCCCAAGCTTTGCATTCTCCAGGCACAGTTTTCTACCACTGGGCTGCATTCCCAATCCTATTTTGTTTTCCATCATAGCTTTGTCACCAAATTGCAAAAGTGAGTTTCTCTTCTTATGTATGTCATTATATTTGTAAAAGATATTATATTTGTATGTAATTTCATATGTGTACAGGTACACAGGTGTGGGTGAACATATATGCACATGACAACATATGGGCGAAACATCAGACAAGCTCAGCTATGACTCCTCAGGCACTATCCATCTTGCTTTTTGAGATAGGGTTTCTTATTTGCTGAGAGCTCACCAAAAAGGTTAAGATGGTTGGCCAGTGAGCCTCAAGGATTCATATCTTTCCATGTCTCGAACTCTGGGATAAGAAGTGTGCACCACTATTTTTTACTTTAAAAATATTTTATGTTCAGCAGGGTGTGGTGGCACATGCCTTTAATCCAGCACTCGGGAGGCAGAGGCAGGTGGATCGCTGTGAGTTCGAAGCCAGCCTGGTCTACAAATAGAGTCCAAGACAGCCAGGGCTAACACATAGAGACCCTGTCTTGAAAAAACAAACAAAATATTTTATGTGCATTGGTGTTTTACCTGTGTGTATGTCTTATGTGAGGTTGTCAGATCTGGAGTTACAGATAGGTATGAGCTGTCATGTGGGTGCTAGGATTTTAACCTGGGACCTCTGGGAGAGCAGTCAGTGCTCTTAATCACTGAATTATCTCTCCTGTCCCCACTAATGTTAGCTTTCTTAGATGGTAAGTTCTAGGGATCAAAGTCATATCTTCATTCTTGCAAGCCAAACACTTTACCAAGCCATTCCTTTCGTCTTCCAAATAATGATTTCTTAAGATCCACAAAAACTTTGATGTCTTCCTTAAAGCTTTTGCTCATTTATTTAAAAATTAGGAACACTAGTTTCTGCTCCTAGGTCATTTAACAAACATTACGGAATTCATCATCTCTGTCATGTTTTATTGTGGGTGCCATGTACACAATGGTAAAAGTTATGATCTCTTTTTGACAGTATACAATTAATAGTTATAGTCATTATAATTGGTTAAAGATTATTTATTTACAGGCTCCTATTTATAGGAATATTTTATAGAATCTTTTAAAGATGAGGAATTCAAGTCTCTCCCTCTCTCTCTCTGCATATATAAATATGTATATATTTATACACACATATATACCATCATAGTGTGGGGCCTCAGTATATAATTATTGAATTATTTTGAATTGATACCACGCTTTTATTTTTTTTCATCCACTATCTGCTGTTATTCATTAGAACACTCATTTTGCTTATCCTGCACAATTTTATGCTTCAAGAAACTTCATTTTAGGTTTGATTCCAGCTGTGTTTGTGTACATAATAAAATCAAATCCATATATCCACATGCCATCTTAGACTGTAAAAGTTTTCTAAAGTTGTGTGGAAAAAGACTAAGATTTTCTTAGGTGTATTGAAAAAAGTATTGGGATTGATTAGTGATGTCTGAAGCACAGAGACCAAGTCATGCGTAGCATGCACACTATGTATTTGTGATAACTTCTGTATACCTTAAGACCCAGACTTTACTGAAGAAGACATGGATTCAACAAACCTTAGACTTAAAGTTAGCAGGGATGAGAATAAATAAGAATAAACCCCCATCACCATGATGCCTCTTGGGGGAGATAACTGGTGATAGCCAGAGGGAAATCCATCTCTTTATTTATTTATTTATTTATTTATTTTATTTTATTTTTTGGTTTTTTGAGACAGGGTCTCTCTATATAGCCTTGGCTGTCCTAGACTCACATTGTAGAGCAGGCTGGCCTAGAACTCACAGGGATCCACCTGCCTCTGCCTCCGGAGTGCTGGGATTAAAGGCATGTGCCACCACGGCCTGGCCCATCTCTTTATTTGTATGACTTACTATTATTCCAGAGACTCATTAACTACCACAGACATTGAATATGCAAATGAACTCAGGTTGTATAACCTCTCTGCGGATCATCTAATAACAAGTTCCTATAATTTCCTGAGCTCCCTTTGAAGATTATGTAAACCCAAACTACTTTGCCTTCCTAATCCCATGCAAGAAGATTAGTTATAGGATTAGGACTTGAAGCTGTGCTCTCCTTGTAAAGAATAGATTTGGGGATGTCTTCATTTTAAGTTCCTGAAGAGAATTTCCTATGTGGCTCCAGGTGCCAGCATGTGGATCTATGTCTTAATTTTCTCATCTACAGATTGAGAAGGTTTAAACACCATATATTTTAGGTTTAATATTTTAGGTTTAATTCAAGACTGAAATTTGCCAAGCTTATTTCTACAGAAGATATACCTTTGGGCTTTTATCAAGTTGTGACTCTTTTTTTTTCCCCCACAGGATTGGATGATTCCTGGACAATAGGACCTTTGACCCTTGTATATTCATAAATCCAGGTGCAGCAGGCTCATGTTGATTCCCTGACAGAAAATCATTCACTGAAAAGATTCTGGTTGAATACTTATATCTACTAAGTGTCACTTGAGCATTACTACCAGGCTAGGAACTTTTGGGAGCAATTCAAAACATTACTCAAAATCTGATACTTTGAATATGATTGGCGTGATTGTTAGTGTTGTCAAGCTGACAACAGAGTCACCTGGGAAATGGCCTCTGGGCATGTTTGCAGGGGATTATCTTGATTGCATTTATTGAGATGGGAGGAGCTGTCCATTGTAGGTGGCACCATTCCCTAGGCAGGGGGATCCTGGATTGTGTAAGGTTGGAGAAAACTAGGCTGGGCACTAGCATACATTCATTAGGTACTGTTCTATTCTGGATAGGATGTAATCTGCCCAACTGTTTCACTCTCCTCGCTGCCCTGACTTCTCTATCATGTTGAAGTGTGAGTTAAAATAAACTTTCTTAATTTGTCAGAGTATTTTATCATAGCAACAGGAAATGTACTAGGACAATTAATCATAAAGTATTGATTTATTTTTCACTTAGAAGAAGAAGAAGGTCTTTATCTTGAATTAAATATCGTAGTGAGTGTGCTTGGTTATTCTTATATCCCTGAGTACTTTCTGCTCAGTTAGCAATAGCAGTGGTATCATGAAGAGGCTTGGAGGGATGATCAAGGCAAATGTATTTTACTTTCCTATTCCTGATTCACTTTTAGCCAATTGCAGACAAGAATGAGTTCAGAGCTGTAAGAACCCATAAATACCAGTGTTTAGGCTGGTATGTACATACAGCAAAATATACATGGGTCCTGATAACCTCCCAATAGGATTTTATGATCCATTCCTTTCTCCTTACATACACAATGCTGTCCTTAGACACTGTAACTGGAGTTCTGACAATTCCTGGTCTGCAACAGTGGACTATTAGGTTTACATTCCACATCCACAAGTCTACTAATCAGAGTCAGACTTGATTGGCCTGAGATGGTGTCTGAGAGCTTCTGTTTTTATGAGGCTCCTTTGGGTAATTTTGATAGCCAGTAAGCTTTAGCTCCACTGATTCCTATGGGCACCTTGTTTGCCTTAGCATAGCAGCTAGGCTTTCTGTGGTACTGCCTACACCCCAACTTTCCTTTCTTCCTCATGCCTAGTTCTTTCTTTTGTGGCCTTCCAGAGGTCATGACCTCTGCAAATATGATAGGTTCCATGTAGTGCTGTGCTTCAGCATGTGTCTATAATTTCCGTACCAGACGTCTATTGAGTGAACTAACATCCTTCAAGAGCCAGTTTAATCTGCATCTCCGTCTCCGAGTTTCCTGGTAACCGCCCATCTGCCTCCAGAATTGACTGATCTCTCTTTGCATTCCTATAATACATGGAACATTTTGTTACTATTATAGCTACAGTGACATATTTTCTACTCCCAGTTTTGGCACAAACAGCCAAATAGTGGGATACGGTATTTTAAATATAACAGAAAATCTGAAATTATTTTTATGTGTAATCTTTGAAGTTTTCAACCAAGATAAAAATAAATACTTGTTATATCAAGAAATACAGAAGTGAGTTTATAATATAAAAAACTACCAAAACCTTTGCAGGGCAAGAAAACACTTCCATCTCACTAGATGAATTCCAATTTCTGGAAGCAATAACTAAGATAAAATCAATGATTTTTTACCAGAAAGTACAAAAGTCTATAGAATCAAAGAGGCCATTCTTATTTCCTTGTTAGACACCACAAGATCCTGTATCTCATTAGAGATACATGTTTGGTTGCTTCTCTTTTGTTCCTCCATTGATAATCACAATTTTCAAATGCATATTTAAACATTCACAAACTCAGAGAATTTCTGTACATGCATTATACCTTGCTTTTATTACTAAGTGATTTATTTTGGAGATTTACTCCATAGACATAAACAAGGAGATTTCTCATTATTTTGGGTGGTAGTCTGTTTCATTGCTATTAACTGTGCTAGCATTAACTTAGCTGATGGAAATCCAGTGGGCTGCTTATTTTTGCTACTATAAGTAAATGCTCAGTGTATATACATAATTTTTAGGGTATAGATATAGCTGAGGCTATAAAACTGGAATTACTGGTGGTCTTGTCAAGCTTCTCTTTATAAGGCACATCTGAATGATGCTCCCAATACAAACGTACTTGGTGGACCCGAGTACGTTACTGAGATTGTTTTAAGACTCTGATATTTGAGAAGTAGTATCTTGCTGGGTGGCAGTGGCACATGCCTTTAATCCCAGCATTTGGGAGACAGGAGCAGGCCGATTTCTATGAGCCTAGTCTACAGAGTGATTCCAGGACAGCTTGAGAAACCCTGTCTCTAAAAACAAAACAAACAAGCAAACAAAAGAAGTAGTATTTCTTGATAATTTTTATTTGCATATATCATTATAAGAAGACTGAATCTCCGTCCATGCAGTTATGGCTAATTATGCTTCCTATGAACTTCCTTTTAATGATGTATTGAAAAAACTAATCAAATTTGTTCATAGTTTTTTTTCTTTATAGTCTCTAAAATTTGTTACATTTAGAAAGGTGTTTAATGTATAAAATATGTTTCAAAAATGTTCCTCAAACTTTAAAATGTTATTTTCTGGTAAAAATGTTGATTTTATTTTAATTATTGCTTCCAGAAATTGGAATTAGTCTAGGGAGATGAAATAGGAAGTTTCTCATTGACCTGGGAAGGTTTTTTAAAATTATGTCAATATTTTTCTCTATATACTAGAATTTTATTCTGACTCGAGTATTTACTTTTGATATCTACCTCACGGAACTAGCTTTAACTATTTCCAAATCTATTCTGTTCTTTTCTATATGTCTCTCATGTCTCTCTCATCAGTGAAACTTTTTGCCATGTTGATGATAGAACTTAGGACCATATGCACACTAAGCAAGTGCTCCACCACTTAGCAATATCTCTGGACTCCTTATTTAGTTATTCATTTATTTAAGTGTTTCTGGTCCATTGAAAACATTTCAGTATGAACTTTCATTTATGATAATTTTCCCTAGAATTCTCTTTGGAGCGTTAAAAGTTGATTCTTCTCCGTTCTGTGTACTCAGTGTTACTATCAACTGTCTCCTTTGCTCTGAGCGTGTAGTAAGTCAGAACTATTGCTTGGTGAGGTTTCTGTTGATCTTTGGTTCCAGTTCTCATCTGTTGTCACACACTCCACAAGTATGTTTTTCTTGTGCTGCCTCCCATATAGGTGAATTTTGTTTGTTCTTTAAGAAGTACATGTGATATTTTGGCAACTTACCTTGGTGAATTTTTTTGAGACATTGAGGGTCTCACTATATACCTCTGGTTATCCTAGAACTCACTATATAGACCATGCTGGCCTTGAAACTACTGAGATCTACCTGCCTCTGCCTCCCAAGTGCAGGGATTAAAGTTGTGGGGCATTATTTCTGGCTTCCTTTTTAAAATAAATTAGTGTTGTATTTATATGAAAGAGAGGAAAGCATTTTCTTCTAAGAGTGGAGATGCCCTTGGTTCACTGCAAGTTTTCATGATACTTTGTCCAGTACATATACTGAGTTTCTGGTCTGAACTCTCTAAGTTCAGAGGGTGTCAACCAGTGGGGCAGCTTCTAACTTGATGTCCATCCCCACCTCGAGCTACCTCATTGCTTCTTCCTTGTGATGTCTCAGAAGGTCTGGAGATGTTTTCTTCACTAATTCTTGGACTATTCTAATAGGTACAGAGCAGGGGGAAGCTAGTTCAACCTCCAGGATATGAAATCTATCATCATATTTGTGCTCTCCTGTCTTTAGATTTACAACCATAGTCAATCCTTTATATCTTACTGAAACTTGAGTTTAAGCCTCAGGCACTTCTTCCTCACATATGAAACCTAATAGTTGTGATTATTCCCCTTTAAAGAAGAAGAATGAAAGCTCAACAAAATTAAACCGAGTCATCTAAGGGCACTTCATTAGAAAATATTGAAACTGAGATTTAAAGATAAGTTCATAACTACAGCACAGGGTTCTATCCTCTATGCCACATAGTGTAATAGTTATTTTTACACTCTGCATTGCAGTTTGTTCTCTGATATTGGTGTGAATCTCTCCTATATATGAGATGATACATCTTTGAAGCAAGTAAGACACATTTTCTATTTCTAGATTCCTAAGAGTACCGTCGGCTTGATCAATACAGCATAGGTGTCTGGGGTGATATGCAGGAAGGGTGTGAAAGTGATAAAGCCATTTTGTCTGAGACATGAGTAAAGAAGTGTGGGAAAGTAACTTCTATCAAGTTCTCTCTCCATTTCACTTCTGTTTGCAAACAGCCTGTATGCTCTGCTTTTGACTTGGGGCTATGGCCTTGCAGCTGTTTTCTGCTTGCCAGTCCGGTAGAGTTGTCACATAGAGATCTTACCTTTAGGCTTTGTTGGGCCAGATAGTCAACAGACCCCAGTGACTTCTTTCTGAAATTCTGGCTGTGCCATTATAGTGCTAGTCAGATACCAAGAAAATTACAGTTTTTCTGGAGAGCCATGGGGTGCATTGATGCTACTATGTGGGCAGGTTGCTTCTTGGCATGTGAACAAAGGCTTGTGGGAGAATCCAGACCTTTTCCCAGAGAAGCAGGGATAGGAGAAGGAAAGAGAAAAGTGTTAGCTGCCTGAATTCTTTACTTAGAATATTAAAATGACACATAAACATCTAGATTTATCTTTGTATTTTCTCATCCGTCGTGCTAGCCTGTAAATACATGTAGTCGCAAACAAGAGCAATTCCCTCTATGCCATTTAGGATGAGAGAGTGAGGTTTATCTGGAGAGCCATTGTGATTTCCTTGATGTGGGACCAAGGAAGCAAACAAACAAATCAAAACTTGAAAGCAAAAATAAAAACCAGTAGCTTGAAAAATTTACACAGAAGATTGAAGAGTAATACCCTTGACCTCTTTTTATCATTTTTCTTCATGTTCCATCCTAGGCTTCGTTTCATACATAGACCAACTTTAAGAAGGCAGAAACAAACCAGCATTCTTTAGAGTTGTCTTTATTTACTTTATATCACAAAAATTTTATTGTTATTCTTAAAATGTACTTTAATTGGAAACTACCGTTAACTCAGAAAAGGGTGAGGGCAAAGCAAGAGGCAAAGAGGAGAGGAGACTCTGGAGGAAGAACCGGAAGGAAGTAACTGGGCTGCAGCACCCGGCTCCACAGATACCAGCCGCTGGTCTTGCGGACCCGTTGGGCTTCACTTCAAAGGGCCTGGAACTTTTCATTGCCAGCCTGCAGGGCAGACAGTTGTTTCTTGAGGTCCTCTATTTCCTTCTGTAACTCTGGACAACGGGGACAGCCTTGCGTTACAGGTAGTTCCTCTGTCTCTGGGTCTGGGTTTGGGGGACTTCCAGATGCTTCCTGTTCACCGGAGGGTGCAGATCTCCTGGACATGATGCCTTTCTGACTCAAGGCTAAGGACTGAGAGTTTCCTAGATCCTGGAGACTTTGGGTGTTTATATCGCTACTGCTGAGTTCTTCCAGCACACTCTGGCAAGGTAGCTCTGCCCCATGTGTTGGAAGCTGAACCTGTGAGCAGGGGTCTCGGGTTGAGTCAGTGTCTTCTTTCACTACCAACTGTGATTCCCTTGTCCTCTTTGGCACAGATCTCTTCCCAGTGTAGAGGTTCTTGCACGGCTTAGGTCTCAAAGGTAACAGGGAGCATTTATTAGACCTCCCAGGCAGGCTAACACCAGAGATTGGGGGGAAGGTGGCTGGTTCTGCAGGAGCTGACTTCAGTCTCTGGCCCCACTGATGGAAGGCTTTCCCCAGAGTAACTGCCGAGGCATCCCACAGGGGTTTTTTCTTCTGGGCCATTTTCTTTCTAGGACTGGCCTTGGGTAGGACACCTGCCCCAGCCGCAACTTCTGGGTAGCTGGGCTTGCTTCCTCCCTTACCCCATAAGAGATTCTGCTTTTTCTTAGAGGAAAAGGCTTCTAGCTCTTTTGAGGCCTGCCTTTCCGTGCCAGAGGTGAGTCCCCGGGTAGTAGAAGTCAGCAGGGAGGAGGGCATCCGGATGAAATTGTCCCTGGCCTGGACATTTGAGTGCCTGGCTAGGTCTCCAGTCTCTGCTTGGCCACTGGTCTTACCCTGGTCTTTAAGACAAATGGTCACCCTCATCATCTGTACATCATTTAATTCGTCTGTAAACTCCGGTTCAGAAGTGATACGGTGAGTATCCTCGCCGATGACCGCTCTAGTGGTATTCTTCCTCGGGGTCACCCAAGCCCTGCTTTGCTCCAGTGCCTTGGGGAAGAGAGCGGAAGCAGAGGTTGGCTTTGCCTCCTCAGAGCCCGAGGCCTGCAGACCTCTCTTGATGGAACCCACCTCTGTCTCAGCACAAACGCTCTCTGCGGATGGTTGTTCTTCAGCTCCTGGTGTCTCTAGGTTGGTCAGTTGCTGCCCGATGGCCTCAGTCTCTACCCCGGGTTGGGAGAGGAAGTCCAAACCGACCATCTTCTCCTCCACTGGGGAACCTCGACTTTCTTCCTCTGGCAACGAGGAATCTGGCCAGTTCTCACCGGCCCAAAGCACCGCCAACTTGTTCTCTGACACTTCCAGCTGGGACATCAATGGGAACTCGCTGCCTGTGGGGCCTGTGTGGCTGCCTTTCTCCTCGCTGCTCTCGGCAAGCCTTGGGACAAGGCTCAAACTCTTGGTATGGTCTCCACCCTCAACATAACAGCCATCTCCTGGATCAGACTGCTCCTTGGGAGAGCTCATGTTGTCAGTCCCGGAAGCGGATATAAAATTCCAGGAAGACCGTTGCTCTGCTCACGTAAGACGCAAGGCATAAGTCTTAAGACGCAGGAAAACCTCCAGAGGGGGTTACACTTGCTGGTCTATCACCAGAATTTGATATGATGACTTGTTTTCTCCTAAAATTTTAATTGCATCACCAAAAGAATCTACCGAGCTTTAGTAACACATTTTATCACGTTTGTATATGACCAGACTTTAATGCTATAAAAAGCTCTCTCCCTCTCCACGCCCCACCCCCCATCCTGGCATGTGTGTTTGCTAATATATATATATTTCAGAGGGATTATGTAAAGTCAAACTCATGAACAGAGGAAAAAACATTTTTAGACAACCAAAAAAAAAATTTTTTTTTTTTTGTCCTAGGGTCATATACAGCCCAGGTTGTCCTCAAAGCTTCCTTTATATTCATTACTATGGTCTTGAATACCAAATTGTTCCGCTTTCGTCTCTCAAGTGCTACTAGGATTATTGGTCTGTGCTACTGTGTCTTGTGGTGCTGGAGATGGACTCAGGGCTTTGCTTATGCTTGGCAAGCATGCTACCAATGAGCTACATTCCCCAGCCCTAAGAGAGACATCTTCGGTACTTTAGATACACATTAGTGAACGGCTCCAAGAAGAGTTAACCTTAGAGTGGAGTGGAGCCATGGTCCTTACATTGTTCATTGTCCCGTTAACAGAAGTGTCCAAACAGAGATCTCTTTGGTCCATCCTCTTGCTGTGAGTTTAATATAATCACTTGCTATTTTTACTGGACTTGGGGAGGGGGCACTGTTTTCACTCTTTTCCCTTCTAAAGCCTTTCATTTACATACTTGTTAAAACACAAACTGAGTAACATTCATCTTCTTGAACGCTTTACTGTTCATTTAGAATGGGTTTGAAGCCATTTATATGGCTGACAGGCCAGGCCATTGACAGCTAGCTTCTTCCCACCTTATGGTGAGCAGACGCCTCAAGGTCACTCTTTCTCAGCCACACTGATCTTACTTTAAAACATGCCAAGTTGATTCTCATAAAGTCCTTGTCACTTGTTCTTTGTTGCCTACCCATCTTCTTTCAGAGATGTACACAGTCTGGTCTTCCTTATTTTTTAGAATTCAAATCAAGTGACACGTCTTTGGAGCCCCTTCCTGATCGTTGTGGCTAGTAGCCTCCTCTCTCCCAGTTGGTGGGTCTTCTTTATCCCCTACAGTGCTTTGTTTTCTTTATAGCAATTCTTACTCCTGTTTCTTTCTTATATGCCCTGCTTTCTGAATTGAGCACTGGAATGTGGATTCAGTTAGGTTAAGAACTGCATCTATCTCAGCCACAGACTGCAATTATTCTACTTAGAGTTGTTCAACTGTATTATGGTTGTAACCAAATATTGTCATTTGAATGAATGGGCTTTAGAAGGCAGGTTACCATTATTTTTTATTTTTTATTTATTTTTCTTTTTTCTTTTTTTTCTTTTTCAGGTTACAATTTTTATTGCAAAAGTAGTTTGGATAATTCTAAAACAATCTCCATGTCCAATATTTCTTTTGCACACACTAAGTTATAAGCTTCTGAAAGTGAAATCTAGAATGCAGACAAAAATTGTCGACATTGGGTGTCATAAACAATCACCTCTTGGGTTGTAGTGTTTTGCTTACTTAGGTTTCTTCCCTGCCTAATGTTTTCTTTACAGTCTTTTCTGAGCATAGCCCTGGATTGAACACTAAGAAAAAAAATGAAAGAAGTGTTTGAAATAGATCTCACCTTTTAACAACACATAGTTCAGTTGTGAAAACAAACAAATGTATTGATGTGCAGGCATTTTTCTACCAACACACAAAATAATTCAGTAGGATGACTGGAGTAAAATGGAAACACCAGTAATAATAAAAATGACTGAAGTATTTTAAATGTTATCAATTAACTCATTTGTATTCCTCCACCCAGAACACATGGGGAAACTACTATTTTATTTTTCATTTTTGTTTATTTATTTATTTATTTTACTTTATTGAATATCTATGATTTATACATCATGCACCAAATTCCCTCTCCTCCCCCAGTAAAATAAAACAAACAGACGAATATTTTATTTTTATAACTTCTTTGTTTTTATCTTTTACTACCTTAAAAATGAAAATGAAAAAGAAGAACACAGTTTATTAAATGCTTTAAATAAATAAATGTTCAATTCTCATAGCAACCATATGTGTTTGCAACTATTATCCTCATCTTTAAGAACAGGAAACTCAGACCCACATGGGAACTTGCCCGAGACTACAGAGTTATCAACTGGGAAAGCTTTTATCTAAAGCCTGTGTTTGAAATCATCATCATATGTTAATAACATTTTGGATATAAGATAACATGGACATATTTAAGTAATTTCCAGCTTGTTTCAAAGCTAAGTCAGACTAGAAAAGGTTCTTAAGCTGGGAACACAATGTGAATAAAATCTATCCATTGCAAAAGTGAAATGAAATCATTAGGTTAAGCCCGTGAAATAGAAATATCTAGAATCTTCTACTCTATTTATAACTAGGGTAGTTTAAAGATATCACTAGATTTAATATGTACCCCTTTGTTGAGATAAATAGCCACGAACAGTCCCATGGCTTCTAAATCACGGCTTGAGTGTCCTTTCATCTCCCTTTCCTCTTTGCTTTATCTTTTTCCCCTTCATTTATTCTACACAATTGACAGTCTAATCTTTGCCACACACATCCACAGATCTTCATTTAATTTATACATATTTGGGAAACACTTCATACATATTTGGAGGATTGTACAATCTTGATTAAAACAAATACATTGTATGGATTTGGGGCATATTATTTTGAGAAACAAACATAGAATATCATTATCACTCATCTGGTGTTTTTCCACATTATGTTAACCGAACATTTTTATGAACCACAGCTTTTTCAAAGGATGTCTGACCCCAGTAAATGTTATGATAATATAATGTTAGACAAATCTTAAGACTATCTAGATGATGCTTATGAGGAGGGTTAGTTTTTGCCAACACAAATCTAGAGATCTGTGGGAAGATGGAGTCTCAGTTGAGGAACTAGCTCCATCAGGTTGGTCCATATGCATGACTGTGGGATTATTTTCTTGGTTTTTTGTTGATGTATGGAGCCCAATCCACTGTGGTCAGTGCTACAGGTGGGCTGGACTCTATAAGAAGGATAGCCGAGCAAACCAGTGGACACAAGCCAGTAAGCAGCATTCTGTTATGGTCTTTGCTTGAGTTCTGGTCTCTAGTTTCTTGTCTTGGGCTCTTCCTCTGTCTAATCTCAAAGAGGAAGTAGAGCCTATGAGTTGAAATGAACCCTATTCCTCTCCAAGTTGCTTTTGGTAATGTTATTTATCATGGCAACAGAGGAATAAACAAAGGTATACTCTTATCTTCTGGAGAAAGTGTACTCACTTGAGATGAATTACTTGTTTCTAATGTTACATGAGAAGGTATTATCCATCAGATGGATTCGGTATTGTCATTCTCGTTTCACACACAAGGAAATTACAGTTCAAAGAAGTCAGAACATGAATAAGTTATTATGTGAACAGAATAGAAATGAAGGAATAGGGGGTTATACTACCAGAATATTTGATTATATAAGAAATAGTATTATTTGGTGGATAATATGAAGTGATACAGTTGTCAGAGTAATCATAAAATGAAACATTTTCCCAAGAAGTGAAAACTACATGGGCGGGTGCTATGTACTGTAAAATTCAGGAGACACAGGTTTCCACAGTCTACGTTTAGTAATCTTCTGTAAATGTTGTATATGTGGTCCGTGCACTGTGACGGCTCTGAATAACTCAGCAAGCAGCTGCTGGTACCATAATAAGGACTTTACATGCATGGATGCCATGTTTAGATGTTGAAATATGCTAACAATATATACAGTTTTCATGAAGGAGTCCCAGGCTCACAAGATTGGGAATTAAAATCTACCATGGCTCCCTGTTAGAAGCCAGGGCCTCTTCATGGACATAGATAATACCGATGCCATCAAATTTCTTGTTTGGAAACTGGAGCAAATGTGGCAACTATACCTATCCAACACTGAGGTCGCCGTGTGTTCTCACATTCCTCTCTGAACTCTGTATCTGGGGAGTTTCCTATGGCAGAGTGTATCTTGCATGTGACATGCATGCCACAGTACTCATTGCCATCCAACAGCAGACTGAAAAGAAGGGAATGTTTCTAGTCAGCGCCATGTGAGACCACAGTCTCCATTATCAACTGGGTTTGTTTTAAGCAGTTGCATACAGCATGAAGCTTACCTAGAAGTTGGATCAGTGATTGGCTCCCAGGTCACATGACCATAGTCATCAGGTATATCTACCACAACTTACTCTAGGTAGATTAAGAACATAAAAATTTCCTGAAAGGTATCATGCAGCTTGGAAGACCATCATTCTTCTGAATGGGGAACCCATTTTACACACACACACACACACACACACACACACACACACACACACACACACGAGACAGAGAGACAGAGACATAGAGATAAAGAAAGAAAGAGAGGTTATAAAATAGGAGGCTTCCTTATGACTTTTCAAACATCCTTGGGGTTAGTTATCTCTCTCTCGTCCTCCCTCTATCCTCCCTTATAGTAACTTAACCCCTACCAGTTGTTCCCCCTTTTCCCTTTTGCAGCATATGGACATGAAATTGGGAGCAGGTGCTATGATGAGGCACATCAGGAAGGAGTTGAAGGGAGGGCTGTGTGGAAGGAGTGTAAGATCAAAATACATTGCATATTTAAGTGAAACTCAATATATAAAGACATATTTTAAAAGTGGTCTCATGGAGTTTATAAAATATCTGGGACTGTCAGAAAATCAGGATTGATACATATGTAGCCAGAAAAGAAAAAAAGGCTATGGAGACTACTGCTGCAATCAGTGACCACAGACCTTTCCGCTTTCACAGGTGTTCATCAACAGAGGCACTGGCTCTCCACCTCTGCTATCTTGGAAGTCCACTTGACACTCCACAGCTTTGCTGGAAGTGTGGTTGGTATGTCAGCATCTGCCATTATCCTCTTACAAATATACTGCCATCCAGATGTGATGATGCAGCTGAGGTTGCTTTGCGCTTCATTTGTGAGGAACTCAGGATGTGTTTATTGGTTCTCTTTTGGATGGAGAGGCTCAATTGTTGATAATTTCCATATACACTGAGCCACTTAGAGCTTTCCATCATGGAATGTGGACTGGTATGACAGTAGCTAGTAAATTTAAAGGATGGATCTGGGAAAGAGAATAAATCAAGGGAAAAATGCTTAGCCCATATGACCTGCTCTTAGTCAGCCTTGAGGGGCCACATTGTTTACTCTCAGTGGAAGAGTGAGAGAAAGGACAGAGGGAGCTGGAGGGGTCAAGGACACCACAAGAAGACCAGAGTAAACTAACCTGGGCCCATAGGGGCTCAGAGGTATTGATCCACCAACCAAAGTGCTTGCATGGGCTGGACCTACACATATGTAACAGATGTGCAGCACGGTCATCATGTGGGTCCCCTAACAATGGGAGTAGGGGCTGTCTCTGTATCTGTTGCCTGCCTTTGGATCCCTTCCCCTCACTGGACTGCCTTTTCAGGGCTCAGTGGGAGAGGATGTGCTTAGTGCTGCTGGAAATTGAGGTGCAAGGGTGGGTTGGTACCCCTTGGGAGCCTCCCCTTTTCTGAGAAGGAGAGGGGCATATGGTGAGGGGCTGTGAGGGTGAGATTGAAAGGAGAGGAGGCAGGGGATTGGGATCAGGCTGTAAAGTGATTAAATAAATTGCTAAGTGAGTCAGATATGAAATGGGCATGCTATATAGTTGGGAGGGAGTGGAAAAATTCTGTAGACATAAAGGTAGACATAGTAACTATGTCTAAAGACAGTTTGTAAGGGAGAAACAAGCAAAAGCTAAGATCTGTGCAAAATGTTTCCATGTATCTCTGGGACAAATGACAGACACCTCAGCATTTGGGATTGTCAATTGGAGTGAAATTAGTTGAAATTAATCAAACAGTTCTGATGAAATTTCTTGATGTTTAATTTGGTTCTTGTGTTTTTGAACTAACTGATGGCTTTCGGAATGAAATTGAATCTCAAAGGAAATGTGTGAATAGGTGTGGAACTGCATGAGGCTGATGGAAATAGATTGTTAAAAATCACTTCAGAAGCACATCAGCAGCTCTCCTGGAGCTTGCTTTGATAGCCTCATCAAAGCCACACACTGACCAGCAAATAACAAAATACGAGAATGCTTGAGTTCTCTGTTAATGGCCATCAACTTGTTGATTCTAAGTGGTGCAGTTCTCCTCAGTGTCAGGGCATTTGCTTTCTTGAGAGTAATAGAAGTGAGACAACCTGCGTAAATTCATAAGATAGAGACCTGGGTCCCATGCAGAGTACACATTAGTCTTTTCATTTTACCTGTGCTTTGGCGGAATGAAATTAATAGTGAAAGAAGTTGCGTATAGTGTGGATCTAGAATATCCCCCAAAGGTTCATTGATTAAAGGCTTGTTCCCCACTATAGTGCTACTGGGAAGTGGTTAAACTTTAAGAGGTGGAATCTAGTGGCAAGTCTTGGGTCACTGCACATGCCTATAAGCTGGAGATTATGGGAAGTTGGTCTGGTTCTCTTCCCATCTATAACTTCCTGTCCTTGAGATGAACAGTCTTGCTTACCCACATACTACTGTCATGATATGCAACCACAGACCTCAATCAATAGGCTTAAACTTTAAAAACTATGGACCAGAATAAGCCTTTTCTTCTTGTTTACTCTCTTACGTTTTTTTTTTTTTTTTTTGTTACAGTGACAGAAAGTGAAGAGATATTATCTCAGTCTTATATAGAGCGTGGCCTAATACCCAGTAATTGCACTCTATTACTTATTGATTGTTTAAGAGAGATGGGCAGTCACATAACAAAACCAGGGCATTGTTAGCCCTTCTCAGAATGACAAATCAAGTAACGATCAAATAGGTACATATGTGAATTGAAAACCAGGATGGATATATTAAGATGAGATAATTTATGGCAATACTATTTAACCTTTTGTTGGTGACTGTATCAGTGAAGAGCTGGTGCTCCACTTCAGGTCCAGGAAGTGATCAGGAGATGACCAGATGGAAAAAACAAGAAGAAATTTCAGACAAAGGAACTGCTTGTACAAAGGATGAGTGGCTAGACATAACATGGGGAGGATAAAGAATCAACATTGTTCATGTGGCCAGAATTAAGGGAACAGACATGCATGTGTGTATAAGGTGAAGTGAGAGGAATGTGATTGCACATGGATAGAATATGATGGCTGGAGAAGTATGCAGGTGCATTGTCACCAAATATCTTGTATTTAAGTATGATGGACAGGTGTTTAAATGTACTAAGTGGTTGGATGTCTTGATATTTTCTTCTTTTTTCTTTACAATATTGCTATATTACTCTACATGAAAGTATCTATGGTTGAGCTTCTGGGGCTTATCTGTGCTCTCACTGGGATATGCATCGAAAGGTGGCCAGAGGGAGATCCTTGGTGTCTGTTCTGTTACACATTTCAACAAGGTAGGGGGCAGAAGCAAGAGGCAGGAGGCAGGAGGCAGGAAGCAGGAGGCAAGAGGCAGAGACAGAAGCAAGGGTCAAGGGTCAGGGGACAGAGGCAGAGGCAAGTTTGAAGGTTCCAAAGAAGCCACATTCCACTGCCATAATCATCTGAGTACTGTCATGGACTATGGTCATAGTTCATTATGTTGTGGTAAGTTCACAAAGTTCATTGTCTTCAGCCTCTGTTTCTTACCTGTGACTATCTTAGGGGGTAGAAATGAAACAGGCTTCATACAGTCTCATACATTTAACTACATCCTCCTGAACCTTGGCTGTACCTTTATATGGTTGGGAACCTTAACACCTAACAAGACACTAACTTGCATCTTTTCTCCAGCTCTGAGAACAATTCGCCACTAGAATGCCAGTTCTGGAGTAAACTGTTACTCCAGGTTGGGTAACTGTGGCTCTACATGTACATGTGAATACCTTGTAGAGTGTGCACATGGCACACTTTTGTGCATGTGTCAGTACTAGACAGACCCCAGTAGTACATATTAAAGGCATGTTGTGGGAGGTCAGGCCTGGGATGAGGAAGACGAGCTTTAGAAAGTCTTTCCCACTCTGATCAAGTAATGAAAAAAGTTAAGCATTCAACATTATTATTGTTGTTGTTGTTACTATTGTGTGTGCATGTGTGAGTACATATACATGAGTGTGTGTTCTTGTGTGTCTGTGTGTGTGTGTGTGAGGAGGAGGGGGATATGTGAGTGCTGCAGGGATCTATGCGCCATGGTGTGCCTATGTGCCTATGGAGATCAGAAGAGAATTTTTGGAAGCTGGCTCTCTCCTATCATGGGATCTCAGGATTGAACTCAGATCATCAAGTTTTACTTGACAAGTGATTTTACTTTTTGAACCAACTTGTTGGCCTGGATCAATTAATTTAACTCCAACATAACTCAACAAGATTGGCAATAATACATTGTTGCTTTCTATTTAAATAAATGAAAACCTGCATGCCTTTGGCCTTTGGTGAAATAGTTATTTCATTTAAAGCTACTTAGACTAAAATCCACAGGACTCCATATAAGATTGCTTAAGCAAACAAGAGCTTTCATATAAAGGCTAAGAAACAATAAGACAAATTGATTAACTCACTACTCATTTCACAAATTTTTATCTTTATCATGTTATAGGGTCTATGACAAGGTCTGGATATAAAATGATAACCAAACACACAGAGACCTTCACACATCCCGCAAGTTGGGAAGCTAGAGAGACTGTCCAGGTATGCATGCACACACACACACACACACACACACACACACACACACACACACACAC
>OU015748.1:86125136-86142276 GCA_907169655.1 Acomys percivali | reverse complement strand
CACACACACACACACACACACACACACACACACACACACACACACACACAGAGTAAAAAATTGAGTTGTGTACTTACTAGCCACAAACAGGATGTTCTGAAGGCCCAGGTATCGTGGAGCTGGCTTGCACAATATCAGATGTGACACTAAAGGAATTAAGCCGATGAGAATGGGAAGAAAGAGAGCTCTATGCTGAGGAAATAGCTTCCCTTTTAAAGACCTTTGGGCAACTGCCAAGGACAAAGAAGGAGGGGATGATAGGAAAGAGCAAGAAGCAACTTGGGGAGAGGGGGAGAAGAAGTTAAGGACAAACCCTTGTGGGGACTTGCATGCAGCATTGATGGTACTTGTCTTCATCCTGGGAAGGTGAGTGATCATGGAGGATTTTAGGCAAGCAGGAATCACTTTCCCAGCTGAGGGTGTGTATTGGGCATAAGCAAAGGGTTGGAGAGATCAAGCCAAGCTCTGCATAGAGAATAGAAGGCCATGGTTCAGAGGAAGAGACCTACCATGAGGATTGCATCTCACATAACTGTGGGAACCAGTGCAAAGGACTCAGCAGAACTGGTCTGTGCATTCAGTGTGTTGTGGATCAGAAGGGCTGGGAGTGCATTCAAACTGAGGAGGGATTGGGACTCGTAGCCATCTAGTGCAGAGGTTCTCAACCTTCCTAATGCTGCGACCCTTTTAATAAGTTCCTCCTGTTGTGGTGGCCCTCAACCATGACATTATCTTTGTTGCTAGTTTATAACTGTAATTTTGCTACTCTTATGAATCATAATGTAAATGTCTTGCCAAAGGGGTTGCGACCTGCAGCTCGAGAGCCACTGATCTAGTACCACCTCTATTGGACATGTGGCACGTAGGAGAAGCTGGTACCCTTTTCTAAGCAGTTGTGTTACACCTGGCCCAGAATCTTCAGATGATGAAGCAAGAAGTCGGGAAGAACTGTAGGATCTGCAAGTCAGCTTGCTTCTCCACACGCATCAATTGAGTCTCGGAACTAGCTCGAAGAACAGGGGTTTCACCTGCCTCCGTACCAGTCTTAGAACCCAGCAGCTGCTAATTTCCTTTTATGCTCCAAAGTTCTTTTACTTTCTCTGTAGTCAGCTCTAACTCAGACCAGGACAGAGAAGAAGATGTGGAGAAACACCACTCACCACAGCTGGGTTGTCATCGTAGTGAACAACCATAGAGGTTGTTGCCTTACTCAGGGACAGAGGTAATGGGTGGTTTGGATTATTAAGTTCTGGGGAGTGAGCTAATCTATTTAAAAAGTTCCATCCAGTTATTTTTACACCGTCTTCCAGTTTGGTGCAAGTGTTGCTTTTTCACCATTAGGCTCAGGTAATGCATGCTGTATTTATCTAGACTGGCAGAGAATTGGCTTTGGTCCCACACAGTCATTTGTTAGAATGCTCCTGGTATCATTCTTTTTCCCTTTTGTGAAAGATGTCAGTTTTGGCTGTTGTGATGTGATGGTGTGTTACAGTTTTTTATGCTGTAAAGAAACTATATTTCCTTTGTATAAATAATAAGCATTAATTGATCTAATAGATGAGTAGCTTAATAATAAATAATGGGGGAATAATATGCAACTATATATATATGTCAACTAATAGGACTCTGTATTTTCCTTTGATTATTTAGTGCTAGCTTTCATCTTAAAGTGTCTGTAGAATAATAGAATAGTGAAATACAGAGCTAACCAAAGTCATATGTAATTCATCAGAATTCCACAAATATCATCTTAGTAGCCACAGTACAGTGACTAAACCCAAAGGGATATAAGATAGCATAGTATATGCACTACCTATATACAGGCCTCACCTCACACCAATCTCATCAATAGCACTAATTATCTTTTCCAGTTGAATTTAGGATCACATAATACAATTATTATCAAATCTTCTTAGTTTCTTTTGCAGACCTGACACACTTGGAGAGTGCAACCTTTCTTCTTTTCTAGAATGCCCTTGAGTCTGGTCTGTCTGTGATTTTCTTATAATCAGATTCAAGTTATGCATTTTTCTCTGTGTTAGTAGACAATGATTTCTAAATACTAATTTTGATTATTTTGTTAAAATAATAGCTGCCATGTTTCTCCCCTGTGTAATAACTATTTTTAATAATGAGTGAGTATTACTAAGAGATATTTTGAGGCTGTATTACTTATTACCTTGTTAGTCATAACATTTACACCCACTCATCTTATTCATAGATAATTGTGGCCTAAAACAATTAATGTGAAAATATGTAGCACATCGAGTTTCTATTTCCTTTATCCCTTCTATGCTTATTTTTGGAATTTTATTCATTTATTCATTTTTTTTAAAAAGGTACATTTTAAACTTATTCTTTGAGAATTCCATACTAACCTACAATACGTTTTGATCCTCCACTATTCCTTTTATTTCTCTTCCTTCCACATGAGGGTTCTCTCCTAAATTCCAATCCTATTTTTGAACCTACTGAGTCCTATTAGTTGCGTCCTTATGCACATGGGTGTAGGGTTATCCACTGGCACATGGACAACCTACCAGAGTCCACATCCCTGAAAAACAAAACAAAACAAAACAAAACTCTTCCTCCAGCAGCCATCAACTGCTGTTATCTTCTTATTTCTGAGCGAGACTTTGTGAACCTTCATCCATCCATACCAAAATTTTGACTAGCTTGATGTTATTAATGTCTTCTGCAAGTATGTACACTGATTCAAGGAGGCACAGAAGTTATGAGGGTAACCAACCTTTGACTGGGCTTAAACCTTTCTTCACAGGATGGAAACTCATGCCTGGTACTGTAAACCTGGCCATGAATCTTTGGCTATAGAGGCTTCATGTCTTAGGGGAGAACTTATTTCTATTATGTTGCTGGTAGACACAGCATCCAACTGTTTTCTAAGAACTTATCTCTCCCCATAACTTCCTTCTTCTATTACTTATTTCTCAGTGTGGGATGAAGGCATATTATTTCTTGTTATACTGATGAGAATCCTTCTGACAAAGTTTTGGGTCTAGGGGGTCCCATTAAATCTGGTTTCTGTTTGTTTGTTTGTTTTTCTGGTAATTTTTGAACAGATTTTTGCTTTGTGGAAACACAAGCTACCTCAGCCTCATCTTGTCATTTTTCCTGTCCCAAACCGTAACCATCCCCCAGAGGCATGCAGAATGGCATTTGGAAACCAAGTGCTTCTCTTTGGTATTAGGGTGTCATGACTCCTATCCTCTCACTGGAAAGAGTTGAATGCATTTACATACCCACATATCTGCACTTTTGAGAGTGTTAATTTAGACTGATATTTCTAATTCCAGTCCAACACCACAAGATTCAGGATAACCTTTCCTTATTTATAACTCCTGTCCCCAACTGTAAGAAACATGACTCTAGTCATCTATACAAGATGATTAGTCTCCACATAGAGAATAAGCTGCCTATTGGCCACATCTTAAACCCTCTTCAAGGACCCAAAACATGGTCCTTTGTTGGTGCATCAGTCTCTGTAAGACCCCCTGGTCTCAGATTTATTGGCTTTGTTGGTCTTCCTGTGGAGCTCCTGTCCCCTCCAGGTCCTTTCCCACAAGTCTATTCCTTTACTCTTTCATAAGACTCCCTGTGCTCTGCCTAATATTTGCCTGTGAGTCTCAGCATTTGCTTTGATTGCTTGCTGGGTAGAGTCTTTCAGAAGCCATCTATGGTAGGCTCCAGTCCGGTTCCCTCTCTTTAACTATTTCCAGTATCTATTCTATTTGCCCTTCTGAATGTATTCTCACTAGGGTCCTCCTTCTTACTTAGCTCCTTTAGGTCGGTAGATTGTAGTATTGTTATCCTGTATTACGTGGCTAATGCCTGTGTATAAGTAAGTATATACCATCTGTGTCCTTCTGGATCAGGGTCAAGAATGGCTAAGATAAAAAAAAAAACTCAAGTAACAGCACATGCTGGTGAGGATTTGGAGAAAGGAGAACACTCCTCTATTTTTGGTGAGAGTACAAACTAGTACAATCACTTTGGAAATCAATCTGGTGCTTTCTCTGAAAATTAAAAACAGCTCTATCTCAGGCCCCAGCTATACCACTACTGGGCATATAATAAAAAGATGTCCCACTGTACGATAAGGATGTTTACTTAACTATGTTTATAGCAGCATTATTCGTAATAGCCAGAAACTGGAAACAACCCAGATGTCCCTCAACTGAAGAATGGATAAAGAAACTAGGGTACATCTACACAATTGAATACTATTCAGCCATTAAAAACAAGGGTATCATGAAATTTTCAGGCAAATGGATAGATTAATTGAAGATCACCCTGAGTGAGGTCACCCAGACCCAGAAAATAGAACTTCTTAACTAGAGAACAACATCGTGTATAGTTCTTTTGTCTTTAACATGAGAGATCATAGTCAATACTTACTTTAATACTATTAAAACCCATGCAGTATTCCTACAACCCCCCTAGTAACTAAGGCATGACATTTCCATACAGTTCTTTAATATTAGAATGCATAAACTGCTTACTTTAAAAAACCATATTAAACCTAAATCCATGCCTTGACTAGGTTTGTCTGCAGGAAATTCAGTCACATTCATTATTAGGGTTTCCTTTCCCCATCCCAGTGTTTTATAGGAGTTATAGTAATCTTAATGTAGGAAGAGATTTCTAAGGGTGTCACTTGTGTTGAGGAATCACACAGCATAGACACTAGACATTTTGTGTGCTCGGGGATCCTGATGTTTACAACTTTTCTCTCCCAGAATGCACTGGGTAGCTGACCATTTTCGGAGTCTCATCTGAGGATTCCTGAATTCTGTGCTAGTCTCAGTGTTGTGACTATTCTACCTTGTGTGTGGCCACAAGTGAAACATAGGACTTACATAGAGGGATAACCATATGGTTGATTGTTCCACAGATAGCAGATGCTATCTTTTTAGGCCAAATTCAATTAGGCCAAATTCAATTTTTAGGCTCTACTTTGATTTTACCACTGGGAGTCTAGATCTTCCTTAGTAGACACCACTCTCAGGCTTCAGGGCAGACCTCTTAAGGTATTCCCAGGCTGCATCACTTTGTGTCTTTGCATGTCCACACTTCATCTTCTTTTCAGTGTCCAGAATTATTCTCAGCTTGTGATAAAGTTTCCATTTTCTTGTCCTTTGACAAGTTCCTTTTTTTCTTGGCTATTATTATTTTTTATTTCTCTATCACCATTTTATTGTTGGTTGACAAACCAGTGGGTTCAATCTATCATGCTGAGTCAGAATCACTGTACATAAATCATGCAAAACCTAAGACATTTTTTTTGAGACATTTCACTTGAAATTGCCTTTGGGTTTTTTATAATTCAAAGAAAAATGTCAAATTTATATTCTAGTTGCTTAATTCTAAACCAAAATCATTAAATTTAATTCATTAGAGAACTATTAGATTTTGTTATTTATTATTTAATGTTATTATATGTTTTTATTTAAATTAAAATAGAATCACATTACTTCTCCCTTCTCTTCCCTCCTTTTAATCTCTTTCATTTCCCCTACTGCCAACCTCCCTCATGCTTCCTTCTTTGTTTTTGATCAAATTAATGGCCTATTTTACTGTGATTAGTATTGTTACATATATATGTGCATAAACATATACATACAACCTGCTGAGTCCATTTATTGTGCTTTATGCATGTATGATTTCAGGGCTGACCACATTGTATTGGATAGCAAATTAGAGGACTCATCCCCGTGAGAGGCTAATTTTCCCTCTCTCAGCAACACCAGAGACAACAAGATGGCTAAAGTCCAATGTAAGAACACAATTAACATGAGCCAGGGAAACGTGACATCACCAGAACCCAGCTATACTACTGCAATAAGCCCTGTAAACCCAGACACAGCTGAAGCAAAAACAAAACAAAACAAAAACCAAAACCAAAACCAAAACCAACCAAACAAAAAAAGATTACTTTAAATCCAAACTTATAGAGACAGTAGAGGCCTTAAAAGAGACTTATGAACAAACCTCTTAAAGAAATACAAGAAAATTAAATCAAACAGGCAATGGAAATGAATAAACTCCTTAATTAAATGTAGGAAATATAATTAATCAAGTGAAGAAAATGAATAAAACTGTCCAACATGAAAATTGAAATAGAAGCAATAAAGAAAACACATAATGAGGCAATCCTGGAGATGGAAAACCTAGGGAAGTGAACAGGAACTACAGACACAAGCATCACCAACAGAATGCAGAAAACGGAAGAGAGAATCTTAGGTGCAGAAGATATTATTGAAGCAATTAATACATCAGCAACAGAAAATGTTAAATCTAAAAGGATTCTGACACCACACATCCAAGAAATCTGGGATACTATGAAAAGACCAAACCTAAGAATAACGTAAATAGAAGAAGAAAAAGGAACACAGCTCAAAGGCCCAGAAAATATTTTTAACAAAGTCATAAAAGAAAACGTTCTCAACTTAAAGAAAAGATGCCTATAAACATACAAGAAGCTTACAGAACACCAACTCGATTGGACCAGAAAAGAAAAATTTCCTTCTGCATAGTAATCAAAACACTAAATGTATACAACAAAGACAATTAAAAGTTGCAAGGGAAAAAGGCCAAGTCACATATAAAGGCAGACATTTTAGAATTATACCTGATTTCTCAACAGAGACTCTAAAATCCAGAAGGGTCTGGACAGATATCTTACACACACTAAGAGACCACATAGGTCAGCCCCAACTAATATACCTAGCAAAACTTCCAATCACCATAGATGGAAAAAGCAAGATATTTCATGACAAAACTAAATTTAAACAACCTCTATCCACAAATCCAGCACTATAGAAGATACTAGAAGGAAAACTCCAACCCATGGAGGCTAATTGTACACAGGAAAACACAGGAAATAAATAACCCCACATCAGCAAAACTGAAAGAAGTGAAGCATACACATACTTCACAATACATTCTACTACTAATACTCATTGGTCATTAATATCTCTCTACATCAATGGACTCAGTTCCCCAATAAAAAGACACAGGCTAACAAAATGTATGTAAAAACAGGATCCATCATCCTGCTGCATATAAGAAAGACACCTCAGCAATAAAGATAGATGTTATCTCAGAGTAAAAGGCTGGAAAAGTTTTTCTAAGCAAACGAACCGAAGAAGCAAGCTAAAGTAGCAATTTTAGTATATAATAAAATAGTCTTTCAACAAAAATTAATCAAGAGAAATGGGGAAGATCACTTCACTCTCATCAAAGGAAAAATCCACCAAGAGTACATCTCAACTCTGGACATCCGTGCCACAAATACAAGGGCACCCACATTTGCAAAAGAAACATTACCAAAGCTTAAATTACACACCAAATCCTACACATTAATAGTGGAAGTCTTCAACACCCTACTCTCACCAATGGGCAGATCATCGAGACAGAAATTAAATGAAGAAATAATGAAACTAACAGATGTCATGAGTCAAATGGACCTAAGAGACATCTGCAGAACTTTTCACACAAACACAAAAGAAAATACCTTCTTCTCAGCACCTCACTCTCCAAAACAGATCATATAGTAAGTCACAAAGCAAGCCTCAACAGATATAAGAAAATTGAAACAATCCTTTGTATCTTATTGGACCACCGTGGACTAAAGCTGAACTTCAACAACAATAGAAATAACAAAAAGCCTACACATACATGGTCACTGAACAAATCTCTACTCAATGACAACTGGGTCAGGGAAGAAATAAAGAAACTAAAGACTCCCTAGAATTCAACAAAGATGAAGACATAATATACGTAAACCTATGGGACACAATGAAAGTAGTGGTAAGAGGAAAGTTCGTAACACTAAGTGCCTTCATAAGGAAATTGGTGACATCTTATACAAGCAACTTAATGGAACACCTGAAAGTGCTAGAAAAAAACGAAGCAGATACACTCGAGTAAACAGCTGGAAATAATCAAATTCAGTGGCTGAAATCAATAAATTAGAAACAAAGAAAACAATTCAAAGAATAAACAAAACCAAGATCTGGTTCTTTGAGACAATCAACAAGATAGACAAACCCTTAGCCAAACTAATTAAAAGGCAAAGGGAGAGTATATAAATCAACAAAAATCAGAAATGAAAAGGGAAACATAATTATAGATACTGAGGAAATTAAAAAAATCATTGGGTCTTACTTCAAAAGCCTATATACCACAAAATTTGAAAATCTAAATGTTATGGACAATTTCCTTGATAAATTCCACTTACCAAAGTTGAATCAAGATCAGGTAAACAAATTAAAGAGCCTATATCCCTTAAGGAAATAGAAGCAGTCATCAAAAGTCCACTGCCCTCCCCCCCCAAAGCTCAGGGCTAGATGGATTCAGCACAGAATTCTACCAGACCTTCACTGAAGAGCTAATACCAATACTTCTCAAACTATTCCACAAGATAGAAACAGAAGGAATATTAGCAAACTCATTCTATGAAGCCACGGTCACCTTGATACCTAAATCACACAAAAACTGAAGAAAGAAAGAGAATTTCAGACCAATTTCTCTTATGAACATTGATGCAAAAATAGTCAATAAAATACTCACAAACTGAATCCAAGAACATATCAAAAATATCATCCACTATGACCAAATAGGCTTCATTCCAGGCATGCAGGGGTGGTTCAATATATGGAAGTCCATCAATATAATCCACCATATAAATAAACTGAAAGAAAAAAAAAAACACCACATCTCTTTAAATGTTGAAAAAGCATTCGACAAAATGCCACACCCATTCATGTTAAAAGTCTTGGAGAGATCAGAGATACAAGGCACATACTTAAACATAGTAAAGGCAATATACAGCAAGCCTATAGCTAGCATCAAACTAAACAGAGAGAAACTTAACTCAATTCCACTGAAATCAAGGTCATCACCAAGCTGTCCGCTCTCTCTGTATCTCTTCAATATAGTACTTGGAGTCCAAACAAGAGCAATACAACAACTAAAGTACATAAAGGGGATACAAATTGGAAATAAAGAAGTCAAATTATCCCTATTCTCGGATGATATGATAGTATACATAAATGACCTCCCAAATTCTACCAGAGAACTCCTGCCACTGATAAACACCTCCACTCAAAAAAATCAGTAGCTCTCCTGTATACAAAAGACAAAATGGCTGAGCAAGAAATTAGGGAAACAACACCATTTACGATAGCCACAAAACCCATAAAGTATCTTGGTGTAACTCTAACCAAGCAAGTGAAAGATTTGTATGAAAACCTTCAAGACTCTGAAGAAAGAAATTGAAGAAGATATCGGAAGATGAGAAGATCTCTCATGCTCATGGATTGGTAGGATTAACATAGTAAAACTGTCCATCTTACCAAAAGCAATCTACTGATTCAATGAAATCCCCATCAAAATTACAACATAATTCTTTATGGACTTTGAAAGAACAATTCCCAACTTCATATGGAAAAACAAAAACCCTGAATAGCTAAGACAATCCTATACAATAAAAGATCTTATGGAGGTATCTCCATCCCTGATCTCAAACTTCACTATAGAGAAACAGTAATAAAAACAGCCTGGTGCTGTCATAGAAACAGACAGGTGGATCAACAGTATTGAGTAGAAGACCCAGAAATAAACCTGCACACCTATGGACTCTTTATTTTTGACAAAGAAGCCAAATACATACAATGGAAACAAGACAGCATCTTCAACAAATGGTGCTTGTGCAATGGAATGTTTACATGCAGAAATAATGCAAATAGAACTATATTTATCATTCTGCACAAAACTCAAGTTCAAGCAGATTAAAGACCTCAGCACAAAACCAGACACAATAAATCTGTTAGAAGAAAAAGTGGGGAAGAGCCTTGAACTCATGGGCATAGGAGACAACTTCTTGATCAGAACACCAACAGCTCAGGCTCTAAGATCAAAAATTAATAAATGAGACATTTTCAAACTGTAAAGCAAAGGATACTGTCAACAGAACAAAACAACAGCCCACAGACTGGGAAAACCCTATGTCCTACAGAAGGCTAACATCCAAAATATAGAAAGAACTCAAGAAGTTAAACACCAACAAACCGAAGAATCCAATTAAAAATGGAGGTACAGAGCTAAACAGTGAATTCTCAACAGAGTAATATAGAATGGCAAAACCAACCAAACAAAGCCTAAGGAAATGCTTGACATCCTTAGTCATCAGGGAAATGCAAATCAAAACCACTCTGAGATTCCGTCTTATACTCATCAGAATGGCTAAGATTAAAAATTCAAGTGACAGCACATTCCCGTCTGGATTTGGTAAAAGGGGAACACTCCTCCATTGCTGGTGGGAGTGCAAACTTGTATAACCACTTTGGAAATCAATCCATTGCTTTCTCAGAAAATTGGGAATAGCAATACCTCAAGGTCCAGCTAAACCATTTCTGGGCATATAACCAAAGATGCTTCACCATACAACAGGGACATTTGCTCAGCTATGTTCATAGCAGCTTTATTCATAATAGCCCAACTCTGGAAACAACTTAGATGTCCCTGAATGGAAAAATGGATAAATTGTCATACATTTACATAGTGGAATACTACTCAGTTATTAAAAACAAAGAAATCTTGAAATTTGCAGGCAAATGGATGGAACTAGAAAAGATCATCCTGAGTCAGGTAACCCAGACCCAGAAAGACACGGATGATATATACTCCCTTATAAGCGTATATTATCCATATAATACAGGATAATCACACTCCAATCGACAGACCTAAAGAAGCTAAATAACAAGGAGTACCCTAGGGAAGATGTTTAAAGCTCATTCAGAGGGGCAAATAGAGTAGACACTGGAAGTGCTTGAAAAGAAGCAGCAGGATGGGAGCCTACATAGAGGTCCTGTGAAAGAATCCACTCATCAGGGCACTGAAGCAGATGCTAAGACAGCAAAACTTTGAGGCAGAGTGTAGGGTGACTTAGGGAAGGGTTGGGCAATAGAAGAGCCTGAAGGGGATAGGAGCTCCACAAGGAGAACAACAGAGTCAACAAATCTGGGCCCACAGGGATTCATAGAGACTGATGCACCAACTAAGGACCGTGCATGGAGAGGCTCTAGAACCCCTGCTCAGATGTTGTCAGTAGGAAGCACGGTCTCCATTTCAGCCCCTTCATATAGGGAGTAGGGGCTGCCTCTGACATGGAGCCTGTTGCCCATTCATTCATCACCTCCTCCTGGTTGGGCGGCCATGGCAGCACACGGAGGAAGAGGATGCAGGAAATCCTGATTAGACGTGATAGGCTGGGGTCAGATGGTAGGGGAGGATGGCTCCTCCTTCTGAGGACTAGCGGAACGGGGTAGAGGAGAAGAGGGAGCAAGTGTGGGAAGAAGAGGAGATGAGGGAGGGGGTTACAATTGGGATGTAAAGTGAATAAATTAAAAATAAACAAACTTAATATAAAAAAGCAAACAAAAGAAAAAAGAAGGAAAACAAACAAACAAGGACTATATTGTCTCTGCTGTCAGTGAACAGCTAATTATTTGCTGAATCCTATCTCCCCCCGCATGTTTCTGATCACTGCTTTCTGGCCATTCTGACTCAATTGAAGTGCAACGATAAGTTGAAAGCAATTTTGTGGCAATTTTAGACAGATATAAAACAAAGCCGACGACATGACATTTTACTTAAATTAGCCTCAAACCAGGATGGAAAAATTCCTCTGTCATAAGAATTGGCTCCTAGAAGAAGTGGGATCACTGCGTAGCTTGTGTAACCCTGCCTTCATGACTGTGAGTTAATCTTCAGTGCTTGGGATGTCATAACCATCTGTTGTGCTTGTGGGGGGTTGCGAAACTTTAAACTTAAAGTTTTGAGCAAGGAAATATCTGTGGACTTTTGTCCCGAAACACCTGAGCTGAAAAATCTTCAAAGTGTAGAAACGACACATTATGTGAACAATTGATGAGAAGGCCAGGCTTCCTGTTCAGGATGGCACACAGACACACAGGTGTAATAGCATCTCATATTTCATTAGAGCGGTTTCAAAGGGTGAGAAAGAATATAAAATATACAGGCGATAATAGAGAGCCAGAATGAAAAGAGGAAGGCATCAAAATATTCATAAGGAAGAACAGAGAGAGAATAGATTGCCACTGCTCAAGCTACCTGGCTTGTGCTCTGCTTTTGTGGAAGCCCGAGCTGGCTCATACAGAAGGGAGCAATTATAACTGAACGGATTCCAAATGCGATTTGTAGAGAGGGTCTAGAAGATATTGCTTTCATAAAATAAGAATATGCTTCTGGGAAATTGGAACATTCTGAGACTGAAAAAAAATTTCTTAGAAAGTTAAAATCTAATTTCCAAACTAAAATATTCAATACTAGGCCTGGAATATTGAGAAAATCTCCCAGGACCCAGAGTAAAATAAAAGAGTGAGGAAAAATATTAAGAACAAAGTTAAAGACGTACAAGTTCTAGGAGATAGCTGATATTTGATTAGCGAGATTTCAAAATAAACTGAGAAAAAAAAAAGAGAAAGGAAATTATTTTAAAAAACCAGATTAATGAGTCCTAAAACTAAACAAATTCACATATGCCGTAGTCAAAGACTTAAAAAGAAACCTGTTGTTTTAAAACAAAATCTTACTATTTTAATTATACCAATGAAGACTCAGGGGTGAAAAGAGAGGCAGAGAAGGCACCCAACAGACTTTCCTACTCAGCTGATGTCCAGAAGCAAAAAGCCCCTTCTCCTTCACTATATTGTCTTAAAAACCCTTCAAAGTGAATGTTTCTCTTTTCTACTTCCTACGCATTTCTCTACCCTCCAGACCTCCTCTCACTTTCTATATTTTTTTTTCACATGTTCACTTCCTGTCACCTGGTTCTTTGCTCCACCTCTTGACCTAGGGCTACCTTTATTTAACCCTGTTTAAAGAACACTGTTGGATTAAAGGTGTGTGCTAGGGTTGAAGCACATCACAACAAGAAACACATTATTCCAGTACACAATATCGAGGTCCACAGTGTGATAAAATATCCTGCCAGAGAAACCTGTGCCTAGATAAGCCCTTGCAAACTTTCATAGACCCAAAGATAAAGGTAGCCCTAGGGCTTTCAGGGATAAAATAAAATACCTCCTTCAAAGGATCAAAGCCCATAGTGACATTTGGGTGCTAGAAGACAGAACAGGGAGCCTGTGAAGTTCTGAGAGAAAATGCCAGTGCATATTAATGACATGAAGACATTGCATATTCAGGGCTAGGCAGTGCTCTAAAGGCTGTTTGTAAATCAGTCAGTCTTTCCAACAATCATTCTTGCCCCTTCAGTTTTTGGACATGGTATCTCATTATGTAGCCTATCTGGTCTCAATCTTGAGACCCTCCTGCCTCAGCCTCTCAAGTTCTGTGGTTACTTTCATGTGCTACTATGACTGGATTCTACATTTTCTTGAAGTACATAATATTGTTAATATTAGATGCCCATTCACATGACAAAACTGAGGTAGGATGGTTAAATTGTGTTCTCTAAAGAAGTTACTAGTTGTTCCCTGTCCAGCTAAATTATTGAAGTGTGAGAGCAATGAGAAGATAATTCAGATGTTTATGATCTTGAAAATATAAAATATTTTTAATATATCATTAAAGTTTATTCTCCAGTGAACAAAGACAAGCATTTGCATACAACAACAACAACAAAAGGATGCCCTTCCCCATGACAAAACACAAGATGAAAGATGCAAGGAATGTCTGAATTCAACAGACTAATGAGAAGAAATCCTCAAATCCCAAAACTTTAGCACTATTGAAAGTTTAGAAAGTGGCTCTGAGTTAGTCCAAGTTGTCTTATCTTAGTGGCAAGGAGTAATCATTTTGTCAATAAGAAAAAAAAAGCAACATGAGAAACTTCAATCAAAACACACTGCATGTAAGGCAAGTGCCCTGATGAAATGAACTAGTGTGCAGTGAGATGTGGTTCATCGTTGTGATGTGCATTTCCCATTGGAAAGCGACTTAAAATCCGATTGGCTGTTTAAAGATTAAACCATAACATTGTCTTAAAAATACATATCACTACATGATCATATGTTTGCAAAGGCTGCTATTATTACTCAGCTTTTAGAATATGTACCTCAGATATTTTATAGAATCAAAGGAAAAACGTTAAATATACTTTTTTGGGGGGATGACTACAGATAAGCACTGCCAATATGGAAATAATTGTGCTTTAGATGGAAATCAAAAGTGGTGTGAGAGACTCAGGCGGAAGTGACATAGAATGTGCTATAAGGAGAGAAGTTTCATTATCTTACATAATATGGGATCAAAAGACACTGTGAAATCGATTGAATCCTTGGGGAAGTAGATGCTAAAATAAGATTAAGGACACAAACAGCTTATGGTGAAGCAGGAAGGAGGCAATGTCTATGAAGATGAAAGGATTTAGAAACAGGAGTAGGTAGGAAAGCCTTCAGGCTGTCATGTAGATAAAATGCCTGAGAAAGAGAAAGGAGATGACAGCAGATTCAGGAAGGTGGAGCCACAGGCTCTGATATATGGCTGACACAGTGTCAAGAAAAAGACTGTTCATCTAAGAAGTATCACTCCACAGAAATGACCAGATCCAAATATTCCTATCACATAGTCATTGATCAAGGGTAGACTGCTATTAGCTACAAAAAAGAAAAAAAAAAAAAACAAACAACAAAAACATTTGTGAACATGATGCAGCTTAAGACTAGTAAAAAATTCTATTTTTGCATCAGATAGCCAGATTTTTCTTGAAAGTAGAGTGGATTGATACATTCAGTGGGCTAGCTTGATGCTTGAGGGACATGCGCAGTCTTGCAGGACAGTACAGTTAGAAGGTGCCCGTGCTTAAAAATCTGTTATCTTTAAATGCTGAATGCTAGTTCAGGAGGCGCGCATTATCATTTTGCATTGAGCCCTGACAATCACATCCTGGTCTTGGGAACAGCATCATGGGTGTAAACAGATGCTGTCTAAAGTTTTATGGAGATAGGGACTGAAGTGTAAGTAGGTTTTAAAATAAAAATGTGATGCTTTTATAACAAAGTAATATTAACAAAAAGTGGTTGCCTTCATCAGTTGTGACAGATATTGAGTGTACTCCGATTGATGGGTCTGAGACACCCACCAGCAACAGGAAGATGGACAGCAGATGAACTCATAGGCACTTAACTTGTTACTCTTTAAAAGCAGGCACATGCTTTCTCCTGTCACACACACGTGTGTGTTTGTGTGTGTGTGTGTGTGTGTGTGTGTGTGTGTTGATGTGGTACACATATGTGCATGTGAATATGCAAGTGCAGGCCTGAGGTCAACCTCAGTCCTCATTCTTTAGGAGTGCTGTCCACCATGTTTTTTGAGACCATCTCTCCTTTGGCTTGCGATTCACTGGTTAGGCTGAGCTTGCTGACAGCCAGCTCCAGGGATCTACTTGTCTCTCCCCTCACAGCACTAGGATCTCAAGTGTGCCACAACACCTGGCTTTTATGTGGGTTCTGGGCTGGAACTTGGGTTACCAAGCAACATTTATACAGACTTAATCATCTCTACAACTTATCCCTGTGTTGTTTCTGTAGCTAAAATTCATATAAAGTCCTTCAAGCAAGATGATGCCTGCTCCCACAAACTAGGAAAAACCCACTTCCTTAATGCAGAGTACCAGGTGTCCTCTTGGGTCAGGACCAACCTCTTCTTGGGAATCATAGACAAGATTAAAGCCTCCTGTATTCTTGCGTAGCTGATTTGGTTCTGTTTCTGTCATGTCTGTGTCAAAGACCCTGTCCGCTAAAGCAGGATGACTTCCCTTATAGCAAATGAGAGTATCAATAAACACTAGGTGAGGCTCTAAGCAGTGGTTCTCAGCCTTCCTAATCCTCCGACCCTTTGATACTGTTCCTCATGTTGTGGTGATACCTCCTCTCTAAACATATTTCTGTTGCTCTTTCATAACTTTAACTTTTCTACTGTTATGACTAATAATATATATATCAGATATGCAAGATATTTGATATGTGACCCCCATGAAAGGGCTGTTCAATCCCCAAAAGAGGGTTGTAACTCCCCATAGGTTGAGAATAACTGCTGTAGAACCTATAAAAAATAGAGGTAGGCCTGTGCTTCAGGTTTGCAGGTAAAATTACAAGGTTATTTTGGGAAGAAAAGATCTATACAGTTACACACTTTAGTATATTTTGCAGTGTATTCTTTTCCCTTCCTTAATGTACAAAGTTTAAAACTGAGAAAGGAAACTCTTTGGTCAAACTGTAGACTGACCTTGTATCAGCTTTCTTTCCTAAGACTTTTTTAAAATGAGAAAGGAACAGAAGAGACGTAGGCTCTTAAGATAAAGAGAATAGAAAGAGTTCCATTAGCAGACGGAGATTTTCAACAGAGTCAATGAAAAAGTGGGTCACAAAGGTAGGCTCTAGCCAAGAAGGATGCTGATCTGACAGAGACAGGACAGGCCTGTGGCCGTGGGTGGGTGCTTCAAAGCAAGTTCCTGTGTGAAACAGTTGCCCTCGCTGCACTCCCCATTCTGAGGAGGGAACATCACAGTTATGCATTTGCTGTTCAGTAAAAAGAAACAAACAAGCAAAAAGATCAATCAAGCCAACAAACATGAACCTCTAGAGACACCGTAATCATTGGCATCTTTATGTTCTGACACTTAAGGATCCAGTAGTGAAGATTGCTATCCCAGTGCCAGGTATCCTTAAGAGAAGTGACTGCTCACCTGTAAGCCTCACCTAGGGACATGAAGGTGCCATCTAGTTGTTATATTTTCCCAACCTTAACTGTGAACTGAGAGCCATGAAATACCCTGTATACTTGATAGAATCCCAGGAGAGGAAGGAGGAAAAAAAAACCAAAACATCATTCCCAAAGAAACAGATACAATTCAGGAAAAGGAAGGCTACTGTAGAAAGACACATAAAGTCCAGAATTTTCATTTGTATCAAGAGATTGAACTAGCTATTGGATCCATAAAGAAAATCAGACTCATTTGATGAGGGAAGCCAGAGAAACATAGGAAAGCTGAGAGTTAGATTATTAAAATAAAGAAAAAGAAAGAGGTGTGTGTGTGTGTGTGTGTGTGTGTGTGTGTGTGTGTGTGTGTGTG
>OU015748.1:86107923-86123454 GCA_907169655.1 Acomys percivali | reverse complement strand
CACACACACACACACACACACACACACACACACACACACACACACACCTCTGAGGATACTGAATGGTGGTAGGAAAGCACAGTGATCCTTAGCAGCCTCTGTGGGCTTCCAGTCTCCTCTTCAAGAGAATATATTATTAAACTGTTTGAATTTGCCCCATTTTGATGGTGATGTCCATACTCCTACATAAAGACAACTTTGAGTTTTTGTCCCCATACCCTTTTTTGAGTTATAGTCTCTAACTGGTGCCAAGTAGGGTAGGCTGACTGGCCAGTGAGCCCATCCAGCTCCACATGTGTTTGCCTTCTCAGTGCTGGGATGACATGTGCATGGTACCACGCCCAGCTTGATTATGATGTGGGTTCTGGACATTAAACAGTGGCCCTCATACTTGCCTTGCAAGCAGCCTACTGACTGAGCTGTCTCTCCTGCCCAACCCTTAATTCTTAAGGGAGAAAGGCCATATGAATAGAGGAATCTTGTCTGAGAATAATGCTATTTTACAGAGTACTTTTATGTGCTCTATTTAATATCAGTTTCATCATCTTCATGGAGATTTGTGATTCTTGGTAGCCTTTGCATTTTAAAGATTGAAGAACCAAGTAGAGAAGATAAACAGTTCCAATATCCTATGGATTTGGAAGAGTACAGCTACCATCGTCAGACTCTGAAGAGAAAGCTCTCTCTCTCTCTCTTAATTTCCAGGAACTCGCTTGTGGATTAAAGCTATATCTTCTGTTTTTATTTTTACTTCTTGGCATCAATAGTTCAGAAATACTGGTCATTGGAGCCTCCTGGGCTGGTAGGACACTCTCCTATTTAAAACAGTTCTTTTTCAGCTAAATTCCTAGTATATTCCCACAGCTCTCTTCACCCTGCACTTTGTGGATGTAAGGCAGTGGTTTACAAACTTTCTAATACTATGACACTTTAATACAGTTCCTTATGTTGTGGTGACAACCCCCCCTGCAACCATAAAAGTATTTCATTGCTATTTCATATCTGCAATGTTGCTACTGTTATGAATCATAATATAAATATCTGATGTGCAACTCCTGCAGAAGTTGAAAGCCACAAGTTGAGAACTACTGGTTCAAGGACAAGTAGATGTGGAGAGAACTCTAGTCCTTTTCCTAAGATTCTGTGTCCTGCTCAACTTTCACCTTTCACATCTTGAAAATAAAGATTGTGGAGAGTTGAAGTGTGACCTTCACCTTTTCAAGTCTCTCCCTGTCATCTGGGACTGGGTTTTTTTAGAGACGACTTTTACAGAGTGTGAATGTCCCTGTGACATTCAGATTTCCATTTCTGGGCTCTTAGATCTTGTGGGATTTGTGCTATGATGATTGTTCTCAAAACGACATGTCAGTTTCTGCAGATTTGTAGAGATGGCATTTCAGCTTCCTTTCATGGCTCTCGAGTTGGACTCTGATTGACAACCCATTCTTTGAAGTAAAGTACAGATTCAGAATGAACTGTTTCCTGTCCACTTACATGATGCATTAAACCATTCCTATATTTCTTATTGTCCACTTCAATCAGATAACACTGGTTTTGGCCAATGAAAGGTCTAATGCAGGATCGTGTTGAATGAGAACTTCTGCTTGCATTTTTGAGCTCCTTTCCTTTACTGGCAGTGGATATTTGCATATTAAAATCACTGGGAACCCTCAAACAGCTGCACATGTCTTTTATTTTTAGAGGAACATCACAAATATAGATGATTAATGAACTTACATTCATTTGTATTATTTTCAGAATGCTTATTATAGAAAGTAGTAGGATAATGTTAAATAAAAGAGTCCTATAGTAAAAGGAGTGTAATTTGAATAATATGCTGTTATTTATTTAGTTAAGTATTCTTTTTTATTTTTTACCATAGACCTTACTATCGATCCAGAGTGACCAGACCACATGATAATGGACTACAACTTCTGAAAGTGTGACCTATAGGAACAAAAAGTTAATGAATACAGTTTTCATCTTTATAGCTTTATTTTGAGATTTACAAAAGACAATATGATACTTAGCAGTGTCCAGAAAATGATATAGATGGTAGTCATGATTTATAATTCTGTGATAGTTGAAGTGCTATAAGGTAAATATCTAATAAAATTCATAGTAGATAAGAGATGATAATGTATCCAAAATTAGAAAGTAAGCCACAAGTGAAATACAGAGCCTCATTTCTAAACTTACATAAAAATTACTGAACAACAGTACATTCCATTTTAATCTTATGTACCCATGGAGGCTGGCAAGGCATCAACAGGGTCAGTAGCAATTACCTTGTTGCTGTGATCCTGACTTAAGAGCCCTCCTTTACTTGACATTTCTCATTTGTTGTATTTGCAAAGCCCAGAGTCTTGGCTTTCACCCCAGTCACACTGCTGGGATTAGATCCCTTCCTTTCCATCCCCCCACACAGCAAGACTATTGATGCCTTGCCTACATAAGTGTTGTCAGGTTCCTACAGTGGCTTCAGTACTGGCTGAGATCCTGTTGTATAACAGATATATTATCCAAGCATAGTCATCCATCTTACTTAGAGTATTACCAATGGACAGTTACATCTGAATCCTACTCAATGGACCAGATCTCTTTTTAGAAAAAATTAAAATAAAACATTAAAAACATTTTTGGAGAATTTCTTACATGAATAATATATTTACTTCTCTCCCAAAACTACTAATATCTTCCATGTTCACCCATTCCTTCTCAAATTCAATACTTCTTTAATCATTGTTACATATGCACATGTCTTTATGTACATATAAATACAGTAAGATGATTCCATTTAGTGTGTGTGTGTGTGTGTGTGTGTGTGTGTGTGTGTGTGTGTGTGCGTGCGCTCATGTGGGTGCCTGTATAAGCTAAAAAAGGTGTTAGGGCCTGTGAAGGTGGAGTTACAGGTGGTTGGAATCAAATTCTGGTCCTCTGAATGAGTAGCTAAGACCAGTATCTACTGAGTCCTATAGACAGTCCCCTTATGCTTATATTCTAATAACTGACTTTAAGTTGTGTTCAGGTGGTTGAAGCACACATTTTCATCAAGTGACTTCTCTCTTTCACCATGAATGTCCCTTCCGCTGGCCAGATTTTCATGGAACTGGTCTGAAGTGCCAGGTGTTTATTGCTAACAGCATCCCCGCAAGTACTGCTGTGGAGACTTTTAGATCACAGACACAGGTTTTTTGAATTTTGTAGAAGGCTTTAAACTGAGTGCCAGATGGATTTCTTTTTTATTTTATTTTATTTTATTTTATTAATTTATTCAGATTACAACTCAATTGCTATCCTTTACTTGTATCCTTCTGTTCCTCCCTCCTTCCCGCTTTCACCCTCTTCCCCTCCCCTAGGTCTATGACTGATGGGAACCTCCTCCACCACTATATAGTCATAGGCTATCAAGTCTCATCTTGGTAACCTATTTATTCTTTCTTTGAAATTATTAGAGAATAAGAACCTTCGTGAATGTACACTGAACAGAGAGGTCAACTATTTAGCACCATGTGGACAGAGCTGCTTCCCAAAACTGATTTTTTTTCTGTTTTTTAAATTTTATTTTATGAATTTATTCAGATTACAACTCAATTGTTATCCCCTCACTTGAATCCTCTTGTTCCTCCCTCCCTCCCACTTTCACCCTATTCCCCTCCTCTAGGTCTATTACCAAGGGGGACCTCCTCCCCCACTATGTGGTCATAGGCTATCTAGTCTCATCTTGGTGGCCTGCTTATTCTTTCTTTGAGTGTCCCCAGGTCTCCCACCAACGGGAAGTGATCAAATATGGGGCACCAGAGTTCATGTCAGAGTCAGTCCCCTCTCTCAAAATAACTGTGGAGAATGTCCTCCCCTATGGCTAGATCAGGGTAGGGTTTTGATGTTTACTACTTGTACTATCCTTGGTTAGTGCAATAGTTTGAGCAGACCCGCCTTGGGCCCCGATCCACCCATCATGATGTTCTTATAGGTTTCTAGGACCTTCTGGGTCTTTCTATTTCCACATCTCCTATATTTGTCTTACCTAGAGTCCCAGTGGGATGTCCTCACAGCTACCCAAGTCTCCTGGTAAGTGAAGACTTTCATGGGGACATGCCTTTTCGGCTAGTGTCCAATTATAAGTGCGTATATTCCATGTGAGTCTTTCTGCTTCTGGGTTAACTCAGTATGATAATTTCTGTGGAATCTATTTGTCCACAAATTTCAGGAATTCCTTGTTTTTAATAGCTGAGTAGTATTCCATAGTGTAAATTTACCACGGTTTTTATCCATTCTTCAACTGAGGGACATTTAGGCTGTTTCCAGGTTCTGGCTATTATGAATAAGGCTGCTATGAACATAGTTGAGCATATGTTCTTGTGTGATGGAGCATCATCTGGGTGTATTCTAAGGAGTGGAAAAGCTGGGTCTTGAGGAAGCCGTATTCCTAGTTTTCTGAGAAAGTGCCAGATTGATTTCCAAAGTTGTAGTAAAGTTTGCATTCCCACCAGCAATGAAGGAGTGTTCCTCTTTCTCCACATCCTCACCAGCATGTGGTGTCACTTGAATTTCTGATCTTAGCCATTCTGATGGGTGTAAGATAGAATCTCGGAGTCGTTCTGATTTGCATTTCTCTGATGACTAAAGACATTGAGTATTTCTTTAAGTGTTTCTCGGCTATTTGATATTCCTCTGTTGAGAATTCTCTGCTTGATCTGAGCCCCATTTCTCAATTGGATTATTTGGTTTGGTGGTGTGTAATTTCTTGAGTTCTTTATATATTTTGGATATTAGACCTTTGTCAGATATAGGGTTGGTGAAGATCTTTGCCCAGTCTGTAGGCTGTCACTTTGTTCTGTTGACAGTCTTCTGTCTTACAGAAACTTCTCAGCCTTATGAGGTCCCATTTATTAATTGTTGACATTAAGGCCTGGGCTGTTGATGTTCTGTTCAGAAAGTTGTCTCCTGTACTAATGTGTTCCAGGCTCTTCCCCACTTTTTCTTCTAACCGATTTAGTGTCTCTGGTTTTATATTGAGATCTTTAATTCACTTGGACTTGAATTTGTGCATGGTGAAAAGTATGGGTCCAATTGCATTTTTCTACGTTTAGACATCCAGTTAGACCAGCACCATTTATTGAAGATGCTATCCTTTTTCCATTAAATAGATTTGGCCTCTTTGTCAAAAATCAAGTGACCATATGTGTATAGATTCATTTCTGGTTCTTCGATTCGATTTCACTGATCAAGCAACCTATTGCTGTGCCAGTACCATGCTGTTTTTTTACTGTTTCTCTATAGTACAACTTGAGATCAGGTATGGAGATTCCTCTTGAGGATCTTTTATTGTATAGGATTAACTATTATGGGATTTTTGTTTTTCCATATGAAGTTGAGAATTGATCTTTCAATAACTTAAAAAAATTGTGTAGGTATTTTGATAGGGATTGCATTGAACCTATAAATTGCTTTTGGTAAGATGGCCATTTTTGTTATGTTAATTCTCCCAATCCACAAACAACGGAGATCCTTCTATCTTCTGATGCCTTCTTCAATATCTTTCTTCAGAGATTTGAATTTTTTTTCAAACAAGTCCTTCACTTTCACTTGCTTGGTTAAAGTACTCCTAGATATTTTATATTGCTTGTGGTTATCATGAAGGGTGTAACTTTCCTAATTTCTTCCTCTGCATGATTGTCATTTATATATAGGAAAGCTACTGACTTTTTTAGTTAATTTTGTATCCAGCCAATTTGTTGAAGGTGTTTATCAGCTGTAGGAGTTCTCTGGTGGAATTTTGGGGGTCACTATCATATCATCTGCAAATAGGGATAATTTGGCTTCCTCCTTGCCCATTTGGATCCCCTTGATTTCCTTTGGTTGTCTTATTGCTCTAGCTAGAACTTCAAGAACTATATTGAAGAGATATGGGGAAAGTGGGCGGTCTTGTCTGGTCCCTGATTTTGGAGGAATTTCCTTGAGTATCTCTCCATTTAATTTGATGTTGGCTATTGGCTTGCTGTATATAGCCTTTATTATGTTTAGGTACATGATTTGTAATCCAGATCTTTCCAAAACTTTAAACATGAATGGATGTTGGATTTTGTCAAATAATTTCTCTGCACCTAAGTAGAATATCATGTGTTTTTTTTCTTTCAGTTTGTATATATGGTGGATTACATTGACAGATTTCTGTACATTAAGCCATCCCTGCATGCCTGGAATGACGCCTACCTGGTTATGGTGAATGATATCTTTGATACATTCTTGGATTCGCTTTGCGAGTATTTTTTTTTTGAGTACTTTTGTGTCAGTGTTCATAAGAGAAATTGGTGTGAATTTGTCTTTTTTTGTGGGATCTTTTTGGGGTTTAGGTATCAATGTGACTATGGCTTCATAGAATGAGTTTGGTAATGTTCCATCTGTTTCTATCTTTTGGACTAGCTTGAAAAGTATTGGTGTTACCTCTTCTTTGAAGTCTGGTAGAATTCTGCGCTGAAACCATCTGACCTTGGGCTTTTTGTTGTTGTTGTTGTTGAGACCTGGTGGCACTTAGAGGAAGGACAGCAGGTCACCGAGAAGAGACTTGATACCCTATGAGCATATACAGGGGGAGGTAATCCCCCTCAGGAACAGTCATAGGGGAGGGGAATAAGGGGAAAATGGGAGGGAGGGAAGAATGGGAGCGTACAAGGGATGGGATAACCATTGAGATGTAACAAGAATAAATTAATTAAATGAAAAAAAGAGAGACTATCAATGATTGTTTCTATTTCTATAGGAGAAGTAGGACTATTTAATTTTTTTATCTGGTCTTGATTCAATTTTGGAAAGTGGAATCAATCAAGAAAATTGTACATTTCCCTTAGATTTTCAAATTTTGTGGCATATATGCCTTTAAAGTAGGATCTTATGATTCTTTGTATTTCTTTAGTGTCTGTTGTTATGTCTCCCTTTTCATTTCTAATTTTGTTGATTTGGATACTGTTTCTCTGCCTTTTAGTTAGTTTGGCTAATGGTTTGTCTATCTTGTTGATTTTCTCAGGGAACCAGCTCTTTGTTTTGATGATTCTTTGGTTTGTTTTCTCTGTTTCTAATTTATTAATTTCAGCCCTAAGTTTGATTATTTCCAGACATCTACTCCTCTTGGGTGTTTCTGCTTCTTTTTTTCTAGGGCTTCCAGCTGTGTCATTAAGTTGCTTATGTGCAATATTTCCAATTTCTTTTTAAAGGCACTTAGTGCTATGAATTTTCCTCTTAGCACTGCTTTCAATGTATCCCACAAATTTATGTATATTGTTCCTTCATTTTCATTGAATTTCAGGAAGTCCTTAATTTCTTTTCTTATTTCTTTCCTGACCCAGGTGTCATTAAGTAGAGAGTTGTTTAGTTTCCATGTGTGTGTAGGCTTTTCGTTATTTCTGTTGTTGCTGAAATCCAGCCTTAGACCATGGTGATCTGCTAGGATACAAGGTATTATTTCAAGCTGGCATTTTTGGTCTCTGCTAATAAGTCAGGTGTAATTCTGATAGGTTTGCCATTGTATGTTACTCAGTCTTTTTCTCTTGGCATTTTTAATATTTTTTGTTCTGTATATTTTTTGTTTTTATTATTATGTGGCGGGAAGATTTTCTTTTCTGCTCAATTCTATTTGGTGTTCTGAAGGCCTCTTGTATGTTTATATGCATCTCCTTCTTCAAATTGGGGAAATTTTCTTCTATGATTTTGTTGAATCTATTTTCTGGACCTGGGAGTCAGGTGTCTTCTCTTTCCTTCATGCCTATTAGTCTCAGGTTTTGTCTTTTCATGGTGTCCTTGATTTCTTGGATATTTTGTGTCAGGAATTTTTTAGATTTAGCCTTTTCTTTGATGGTTGCTTTGAGTTCTACAATTATATCTTCTAGCCCTGCAATTCGTGCCTCCATTTCTTGGATTCTGTTAGAGAAGCTCATCTCTGTGTTGCTTATTTTCTTCTCTAAGGTCTCTTGTTCCTGTTTTTCTTCTGTCTGTGCTTTTATCACTGTTTCCATTTTCATCTTCAGATCTTGAACTGTTTTATTGATTTCCTCCATCTGGTTGTTTGCATTTTCCTGAAAAATTTCCAGTGCCTCTCTATTGGCCTCTTTTATGTCTTCCACCTGTTTGGCTGCGTCTTCCTGCATTTGATTATGGCTTTTATTTGTTTCCTCCATTATTATCTTCATTAGTAAGGGTTTAGGTCATTTTCTTGTATTTTGATTGTGCTTGAGTTCTCAGGGTTGCTTTCTTTGGGGTAGCTGGGATCTGGAGATGCCGATGTTTCCGATTTTTGTTGTTTGCCTTCTTATGCTGTACTTTAGTCATCTTGATATCTCTGATGTTGGGTGGTAGCTCCTGGTGTCCTTCACTGGTCGTTGAGAATGGATAGTTGATGAGTGATTATAGGTCACGTGCCCTTGCCTGTGGGGATCAGGGAGTTCTTTCCTGGAGCCGGCAGGTGACCTGGTTTCTGCTCCAGGAGACTTTGTTCTACATCTTAAGCTCCTGACTGGGTCAGCAGAGGTAGGTAGGCTTCTGCCTGATTCTGTTCATGCTCCTGAGGGGATTCATATCAGCTGTGTTGGCAGCCGCTGTTTAATTTTCTGTCCTGACTCTTTGGGGCAGTCCATCCTCTCCCAAGCTTGTGGGAGACCCTGGCAGGCTGTGGTAATTGGCCAGGCCAGGACTTAACTGCCCTATTGTCAAGGTCCAGACTGCTGTGGCTCCCAATCAGGTTCTTGCTGGGACCAGTCTATACAGCAGACCAGTCTAGGTTGCACACCATTGGCCATTCAGTCCCACTGAGCTGTGGCCACAATTCAGACTCCCTTCCAGACCCCTCAGGGCAGTCCATTTTCTCCTAGGAGCATTGGAGTCTTTGCCAGGCTGTGGGGACTGTCCGGGCACAGGCTTTAGCTGCCTAATTGTCCAGGCCCAGACCCCTGTGGCTCGCAGTCAGGTTCCTGCCGCGACCAGTCTACATAGCAGACCAATCTAGGTTTTACACCTTTGGCAGTTCAGTCCTACTGAGCTATGGCCGCAGTTCAGACACCTTTCTAGAGCCCTCAGGGCAGTCCAGCTTCTCCTATGAGTATGGGAGTCCCTGCTGGGCCATGAGGACTGTCCTGGCTATCAGCCCAATTTTGCAGGCTTGTCCCGCTGAGGCTGGCTGCCTGGCTCTAGTCAGCCCTGCCTAGACTGCACCTGTGTGGGCCCTGGTTCCCTCTTTTGACTTGTGGGCCCTTATCCTCCTTCTTCGTTCCCCCTGGGCCAGAGGGTCCACAGATCAGTTAGGGAGGGAGACAGAGAATGTAAGGGAGGCATGCAGGGTGGCTATGTGTATGTGGTCTCAAGACTGATCCACCAGTTTCCATGGGATTTCCCCTGGCTAGGAGCTCTGGTGTTTTGCTGTTGGGAGTGCAGATACATATACCGTGTTCCTTAGAATACGGCTGCAGTTCCCAGTTTGCAGGTGGATTCTGCAGTCCAGAGTCTTAGGACTGTGTTTCGGTCTTCTGTGGGCTGTTGGATGCCCAGAGGCCAAATCCGTCTGTGGTCTACACTGTGTGGACCCCACTCAGTAGGTGTTTTTCAGTTCTTCCGGACACTGTACCAGTCACCTCTGTGGCAGTTCCCAGCTGCCTGCCTCAGTTGCCACCACTGATGCTGCCGCTGCCGCTGCTGTGATGGCCTGCTCTTCAGGGGGCTCTGTGGTCTTCCCATGTTTAGGGGTCTGCAGGTTTTCTGTAGTTTATTTGCATCGAACTGTGGAGTAGTGGGGAGGGAAGCTTGGTGTTCCTGGTAAAGAAATCAGGCCAGTTCCCTGATTCAATTACTCTGGCTTCTAAACAAGGTCCATCGCTTGGAATCCCATAACTGATTCTTTCCCTTCAGTTCTTTACTATCCCACATTCTGCACATTATCCAAGACAATCATCTGAGGACTTCTTGGGACAATGCCTGGATGTCTTATACCCAAGTTGTCTTACACAGAGAGTGTTGCATTTTATTTTTGAGTGAGATACGGCCTGCTGTAGTTGGAAGTAGTTTTCTCTCAGGGTTTGGGTAACGAATAGCACAGTTCTTTCCTTTAATTCTATAGTTATTGTTTAATTACTTGCTCTCTGAAAGCCTGATTTCCTGGCCTAGAAGCTAGTATTTAATGGAGACCTTTAAGATCGCATGATTTAACCCACATTCATTTAAAACACGAAGAAGCAGACGTGGGTGTGCTGAGGCTTCACAGCTCATTCTTGACACAGCCAGGGCAACACTGCTTGTTTGCAAGAATTTTGAGAGCTCTTTTGAGTATTAATGTGAATGGCAGTCAGTTTCAGTGTGGTTTCGCCCTTGGGGGTGGACTCCTGGCCTTTTTTCAACATCCTCAGAATTCAGGATTTATGAGGGTTTGCTTCACAAGCTGGTCTCATTCTCTTCACTATCATTTTGCAATAGAGATTGCAACACCCTTGATATTGGCTCAATTAATGACAAGAGGCAAGAGGAGAGCTTGAAATCAGATCTCAGATGGGAGTCATTGATGCTTCAGAATTCTCTCATTTAAGCCCTGGATGTCTTACCTTTTTTCCTGCTCTGTTGAAGATTTCCTTAGAGATGGCAACAGTTCAGCTGGAGATCCAGCCAGAGGGCAGGCAGTCACTGGGAGTGGGGTGGGGGTGGGGTAGGTGGGCTGCTGCTCTTTTTCCTCATCTTAATTCTGTACTTAGTGGGACCTGGTTCCTCAGGATGGCAACACACAGATGGTTCCCATGTTGGGATGGTGCTCCAATATCCTCTTAAAAGAAGAAACTATTTTGAAAGTGGGTTACTTTTCCCGACTCTCTCTCTCTCTTCTCCATATGTGTCACCTGATTTTGGTACTTCTGACTTCCCAACCTTGTTTTCATCTCTTTACCTGCCATTTCCCAGACAGCACCAAGACTGTTTCCCAAGTCCTCTCCTGGTGGGTGATGGAAGAGGCCTTGGAATTAGTCTGTGTTCCCTGATGTCTTCATCCTGCATACAGTGGCCAGGCCAGTTCTGTCAAGACACTCCTAGTCAGAGATATGTTTCACTAGATAGAGAAGTGGTTTGGGACTGCATGGGGCTACATTTGACCCTAGATCTGCCACTGTCTAAGTCAAGTTATTTTATTTCTCAGAGCCTCATCCTCCTCATACATAAATGAGGACATTAATAGTCCCTACTTTAATAGGATGGTGTATGGATTAAATGAAGTAATACTATTTAATTTGCTAAAGGAAGCATTCAGAAATTGTTCTTTTTTCTTTCTGTCTCTTTTTCTTTTGTTAATGTTGATATTATGTGTCCTAACTTTTAGATGTAGAAGAGAGGGGGCCAGCAATGCCACTTTTGCATGGGTTGTCATTATGAGCACCTGATTCCTTACCACTCCCTGGAAACCCATTGACAAACTTTAGGGCATCCACATCAGAATTGCTTCATTGAGGGTTCAAGAAGGTTGGGATGTTTTTCTACCAATTGAACCCTCTATAGTTAAGTATTGTTCCTAGGGACTAACTCTCATGTACCTCTGGTCTTCCCCATGGATTGGTAATGTGTGTTGCTTCCTGGGAAAACCGTCAATTGGAAGACTGACTTAGGCTGACTAACTATGGGCATCCATTAGGGGTAGGTTTAAGAGTTTGATCAGGACAGTGCTCCAACTGGTGCTTAGTACTAGACACTAGTGATGTTATTAGTTAGTAGCTTAACTCCTATTCAACTGAGACAACTGAGGAGAGACAGGACATAGATGTTTGGTTAGGGTGAGGCCCTTCAGGGAGAAAAGGAAATTTTGCTCATTTAGACCCTTACCTTCTGGGGCCACTCTCAGCTGAGCAGAGCTGTATGTATCCACAGGAGCTCCATGAGACTAATGCACTATATTCAGGCAAAGGAATGCCTTCTCTGGTGTGTGTGTGTGTGTGTGTGTGTGTGTGTGTGTGTGTGACCTTACCAAAAGCCACTTTCTTCCTTCTACTCTAACAATTGGTTCTACTGCCTTACTTCCTCAGCATGCTCAACAGCACCACAGTGGGAGCCCATGTTTGTTATGCTTCCCAGCACTGTCTCTGTTTTAGCTCTACTAATCTTTAATAATAGGGCCTTTCCTATTACCCATTTAGAATCATATCTCCTGGGACCTAGCTTACTGTCATGCTACTTCCTTCTTATCTCTTCTTTCATCCTGCAATTTCCAATATAATCTTTATGTAATCTTGACAACAGATTTCCCATTTATTTTCCCTGTGTCTATTATAGGCAGATTATTCCTTTTCATATACACTTAATCCCCCTTGATCCTTTATTTCCCATATTGTTTGTCTTCTGTATCAAGGTGAAAGTCTTGGTTTATTTGTCCTAAATATATTTAGCTGATTGGCTGCAAGAATTGCACTTACTATTCCCCTTGCTGATTCTCTAATAGGCAATGAAGAATTTCACTTTATTACAACAAATAGGTGCTGTGGGTGTGTGCCAGCCCTGGCCAGGTGTGAGCTAGGAGAAGCAGAAGATGAAGGAAGGCTTTGTCAGAATCAAAAGTCTGGATTGTAGAAAGAGTGCTCCACAGGGTATCAAGTTTCTTCTCGGTAGCCTGCTACCCTTCCTCTGAGTGCCATCAGGTCTCCCTATCCAGGGGACGTGGTCAAATATGGGGCACCAGAGTTTGGGAAGGAGGTCCCCCTCAGTCATAGGGGAGGGGAGTAGGGGGAAAGCAGGAGGGAGGGAGGAATGGGAGGATACAAGGGATGGGATAACTATAGAGATGTAATATGAATAAATTATATATATATTGTTCCATCATGACAGTTAGGTAAGTTGACATGCAAGTAATGTCTCATCTATTATACATTTTACTATGGGGTCTAGCATGATTTAGATGCAGATAGCATATTGGACTGAAAGGAAGGTACCTTGTCCATAGTGAGACCCCTGAAGACCAACCATACTCTTGTTTGATGAATGCCAGCAATGACTAAAAGGACACAAGAAAAACATTTTGCTCATATTAGTAGTACATTACAGAGCAAGGATACTGATTCAAATAATCATAGAAAGCAATGTCTGAGGAGTGAACAAGTAGAAGGTTCTAGCTATACTCCCACCTCAAAGATGTCATGTCAATGTCGGCCTGGTCTTTGCTCCTGACCCCTGGTAATGCAGTGTGTCTTCCACTATGAATCTAACCTGAGTCCTTAGATCTTGACTGAAGACTCAGTTCATCACTGTCCGTTAGACAGGCTGCTAAGTTTATAAAAAATTAGACTAGATGACTATAGCAGACTTGTTTGAACTTATACTTATTATTCCTCTTCCAAAGTAGAAGAGATGTATTGGCAAAGACTTTTTTACTTTGTGCAGTTTTCCCTTGTATAAGTTGTTCCTACATTCCTTTGTTTGTTACCTTTTTTGCTAGATGCTGATAGCACCAGTATTCATCACACAATTACTGGTAGACTGTAGGTGACCCTCCTTGTTTACTAAGTTTAGCTCAGAATCAGTTCTGAGTGATTTTTGACAACTTGACAGAGTTGAAATAACTGCAGGGGGGAAAGGCTCATCTCCCAGAACATAAGAAGCATCCCACAGAAGCTATTCAAGTGTATGTGACTCACACTTAAAAAAAACAATGGAAGGTGAGTATTTGAAACATCCATAGAAATGACAACTTTGGTGAAATAAATGTGCAGTTTCTCAAAGGGACCAAGAACTCATGCCAATTCTAATGTGCCAATCTCAAAATAGATGATTTCCTGGCTTTTTTGTTTGTATCAACCTTGAAGAAGGTTCAGTACTCTCTACCATCAGGATACATATGTTTTGTATGTATGCTTTATGTTTTGTTTTGTTTTGACTGCTATAGCCCCAAGGTCCTAAAATACACAAATTTTTCTCTCTCTCACAATTTCTCCTTCTTGAAGAGTGAGCATAAAAGGTCTAATATGTGCAGCGAAAGAGTCAACTTGGTATTTGGTTGTTGTGCAGCAAATATTCAACCTCCTTCATGTAGACTCAGAGACTTACATAATTACACAATTCTCTAAAGGGTGAACACTGCAGAGTCTCATATGAAAGATTCTCTTTTGCAATCAGTATTCTTTTATCATGGGCCAGACTGGATTAGACGCATCTATGGAGAATTACAAGAAATTGCAATGATGTTCTTCTGTTACTATGCCTTCATTTGCATTCCTCTGGTGCTCTGAGAGTGAAAGGCACAGATAGATCTTGCCTGTAATTCTGCTTTTCATTTTGGTCACAGAGGAGACAAACAACACAAAATACCAACAAGTAATAAAGGCCCATGAAGATTAACCACAAAGCAAGTTTTCCCACTCTCCCCTGATCCTTGGTGGATCAATTATAAAAATCTGTCCATTGAAGATTATTAAAGATAAATACATCTTGTAAAAAACTGTTCCTTGAGAGTTCTCTGGGTTTAAAGACAGCAATATTGATTTATTTAGTTTTCTATCCAATAAGCTATGTGTTAATCATCCTCTGTAGCAGACACTTCAAAGGAGGAAAAAAAAAAGACACTAAAAAGAATGAGTCTGTACAACTTGAGATGTCTCAGGCTCATTTCTTATATGTAAACTCCCAGGCTGTGGATGTATCAATTTGTGGTATTTTTTAAAAAATTTTATGTAATGAGTTGACAAGTTCCCTGGGCCCACAAGATCTGTGTCTGCTAATTATCTAATATAATTACCTGAGAAACATCTGTGCCTTTTCTCCTGCTCCACACCAGGAGAGAGCTGCATTTTCACAGCATGTAGGAAATGTTAATACATACATACATACATACATACATACATACATTAGCTCTCCATAGTTGTTAAGGAGGAAGTAATATTTAAGTGTCTAAAGACTTTTCATGGCTTATTCTTTTGTTGTTTATGTGCAGTGTATATACGTGTGTGTGTGTGTGTGTGTGTGTGTGTGTGTGTGTGTGTGTGTGTATGCCTGTGGAGGCCAAGTAGTCATGAAGTTTCTTTTTAAATGGCTCTATACCATATGTGTTTGAGACAAGATCCTTTACTGAGTCTGGAGCTCACTGTTTTGTTTAGGTAGGCTAGTCAAATGGGCTCTAAGTACCTCCTTTCAGTAGCATTGGGATTACTGGTATGCACAGCCGTGTCTTATGTTGGTGCTGGAGATATGAATTCAGATCCTTGTATGTGTATGCCAAGTACTTCACCAGGCTAAGTCATCTCATTAGCCCAGAGTTTTCTATTTTAAATGTTTATTTCAATTACCAACAGCTAATCACATGATTTATTTAGTTCTAAATGAAGAAGACATAGTTTTCTTTTGTATATATCACAGTAAAGTCATGGATACTAAATATATTTTAATAAATTATTAGGCCAGAAATATAAAAGCAAATATGGAAGGGAGACAAGTCACCTTTACTTTGCTGTTCGATGCTTTCCTTTCTTCTTCTTCTTCTTCTTCTTCTTCTTCTTCTTCTTCTTCTTCTTCTTCTTCTTCTTCTTCTTCTTC
>OU015748.1:86093877-86107913 GCA_907169655.1 Acomys percivali | reverse complement strand
TCTTCTTCTTCTTCTTCTTCTTCTTCTTCTTCTTCTTCTTCTTCTTCCTCCTCCTCCTCCTCCTCCTCCTCCTCCTCCTCCTCCTCCTCCTTCCTTTGATCTTGGTTCTTCCATCTTATAAGAAAGAAACAAGGCCCCCCGTGAAAAGAAACTGACATCTTCTAGCAGAGTCCCTTCTCTTTCCCTGCCCAGGCAATATTGCCAACAGAGGTCTGTAACCATGGCTTCTTCATGTGTTTGATAGACTCTATTGCCTTGGTCCCCTTTCGAGAATATCATTCCTACCCAACTACAGGAAGAGTTGTCAGCAACTGTCTTTCATCTGCCAGCCCAGCCCTTCAAGAAAGCTTTGGATGGAGAATCCAAATCTCTTTTGCTGTATCCACCTTCCAAGAATGAGCATAGGACTGGCCATCTTGCTCCAACACAAGAGTGCTTCCAGATCTTTGCTAACTCTGGAGTTGCCCATGTTTTCTGAGTCTGTTTCAGGCCTTGTTTTGTAGCTTGGTGCCTACTGTTGCCCATTTGTTTGCTTGTTTGTTTGTTTTATTTTCCACAAGGCTATTCTTAAGGTGACTCTTAATAAATATCTCATATATCAGGTTCTATCTTATCTGTCTCTGAGGGAACATGACAATGGTACCACACCATTTATGTTTTGTGCTTCTCACAGTCTACAATCTTAAGTATTCTGGTGAAGTCAACTGCGTTAATTTACTATTTTAGTTAGTTTTGTAATTAGGTAGATTCCAGCAGTTTATCAATTTTCCTCCAGAAATATTTGTTTCCTCAAAGAAAAAAATAAAGGGACAATTAAAATCTTTTTAAATTCGTAGGTTGCTTTGAACAAAAGTATCAATATTTTAGAATTATTATTTGAATCGATACATGCTAGAAGTCCTCTCATTGTTTGTATGTTTGAACAATTCTAGGAAAATCAATTGTTACTTTCTCAAGAGGAGGGGTGTAGAAGGAAATGCATAGTTGTTGAAGAACAGTTTCCAGTATCTTCACAATATTTGGGTAGACCAGATGAAACATGCTGGACTGTAAGCATCAGGTAAACAGACTAAACTACCAACTGTGAAAAGTCTACCAAAAAATTAATTGACAACTGCAAACCAGAGGACATCTGTGACACTACAAGATTGGAGCAAGCAGCTCAGAAGTCATGCCTGTCCAGGTGTACCATTTGGGAGTTAGGATTCTTTAAGGTAGATAAGAGTGGAGAGGCCATTTCTGGAGAGGGTGCAACTGTAATCATTTCATGGGAATGCTGGGGTATATGATGATATTCATTCAGAGCAGGTATTATCTTTGGTAATAATGATAAATTTAATTAATTATATTTCATAGATACTCCAACAGTGAGAAACTAATAGATGCTTCATAAAATTTAGTGACAATACATCAGCTGCTTAACATCTGTTGGTGTTTATGGTACCACTCTAAAACCCCTGAGAGTTTGAGTAAATTTATATCACCCTGTCATTTTTTGTGTGCTATAAATACAAGTATGGTTTAACTTAGTTTTTTTCCATGTTACATGTTAGTTTTTTTCCATGTTTTTTCCATGTATTAGGAATACAGGAATAACAACAGGCCCACTTTTCAGATGACACCATTGTGGAAAAAATGTTTATCTTAAAGGACTATTGAGCAAAGGGATGGCTCTTTATTCTTACTGTTGGGTGTGGGCTGTTCTTAGTTCTTTGTCTTGTGAATTCTCTTCCACTGGAGAACAACCATGGGGGAAAACGATGATTTGTAAGGTGAAAGTCACAGCTGTAACCTCCTCATGGAAGTGAGCTTCTGTGATTTTCCATATATTCTTTCACCAGAAGGAAACAACTTGATCCACTTCAGAAAAGAGAAAGCTTATCTAACAATGTAGACTTTGGGAGCTATGAATCATTGTAATTTCCCACTACACACAAATATCATCTTAGTAACTTCGTAAACAGCAAATACATACTCTTTAGTCTCTGCCAGCTTTCTTCAGTTGTTCTTTGTAACAAACCTGATCAGCACTGTTTTTTTTTTTATTTTGCTCTTTTTTTAATGATGATACCCACTTAAATTTTAAGTGACTAGCCCAAGGGGCATGTCCCATGAAAGCCTTCACTTACCAGGAAACTGGGACAGAGGGGAGGACATCCTATTGGGACTCTAGATGAGAGAACCATGTGAGAATAGCAAAGTAGAAGGATCCAGAGGGTCCTAGAAACCTACAAGTAGAACGTTATGATAGGCAGATTTGGGCCAAGGGGTCCTGCTCAAACTAAGGCAACAGCCAAGGACAATAGAGGCGGTAAACTTTAAACCCCTACCCAGATCTAGCCAATGGTCAGAACAGTCTCCACACTTGAGTGGAGAGTGGGATATGACTTTCTCATGTACTCTGGTGCCTCACATTTGACTATGTCCCCTGGAGGGGGAGACCTGGTGGCACTCAGAGAAATGACAGCAGGTCACCTAGAAGAGACTTGATACCCTATGAGCATATACAGGGGGAGGTAATCCCTGTCAGGAACAGTCATAGGGGAGGGGAATAAGGGGAAAATGGGAGGGAGGGAAGAATGGGAGGATACAAGGGATGGGATAACCATAGAGATGTAACAAGAATAAATTAATAAAATTAAAACAAAAAAATTTTAAGTGACATTTATATATTTATTGTATGTGTGTAGAGACACACAAGTACCATAACACACATTTGGAGATCAGAGGACAATGGTGGAGTTCGTTTTCTCCTTATACCATGGGCATCCTGGGGATGGAACTCATTCTATTAGGCTTGGTATCAGAAGCCCTGTCCTGCTGAGCTAGCTTACTAGCCCTGATCCCTAATTTTATATATCTTTCTCTATTCCTTTTAAATATATTTTATTAATTTATTCATATTACTTCTCAATTGTTATCCCATCCCTTGTATCCTCCCATTCCTCCCTCCCTCCCATTTTCCCCTAACTCCCCTCCCCTTCTTTATTATGAATTCTTTGTGTTCTTTGTCACTTTTTCTACCAAGCCTCCTTTGAGTCCAACAGATACTCATTTTAATTATTTATTTATTTATTTATTTATTTATTTATTTATTTATTTATTTATGGTCTGTATTTCAATTTCCCTTTGCAGATTAGTCTTTCCAGAATATTGTGTCTTATTCATCTTACATGTTCCTTTATGTGGTTTTTCTCTTGAATATCACTTATTTGATTACAACAATCAAGTTTTAATTATTCTTTTATTCAGTTTTATTAGGGCTTAACTCAAAGTAAAGCCTGGAAAATGTAATGTAATGTGTGTGTGTGTGTGTGTGTGTGTGTGTGTGTTTGTGTGTGTGGGTGATGGGATAATGGAAGAAGTTGGTGATTACACTATATTTTAAGTAGTTTAGTCTTTCTAAATAGCTGGATGAGTACCTGCTATGTGCTGCTTGCTGTGAGAGAGTCACTAAATCTCCTCTACAAGGCACACATTGTTTCTCTTGTCTTAAAGATTTGGAAATTGAGGTTTAAAGGAGGTTAATTAACTTTCTCCACCCTCTTCTCCTTAGCTCCCTTCTAGCTAATGGAGTCATTAAACACAGCTCTGGTCAACAGCTTAAATGCAATTGGAAGTTTGCTGGTGTGGTTTTTGGAAAAAAAGTTTTCTTTTTCTTTTTTCTCTCTTTTGATTAAAAACAGACCACATCAGCTGGAACATCCTATTTTTTTCTTAATTGACATTTTCTTTCCCATTCTTTTATGCTTGAGACTGATGGCAATATCTAGAAATTCAGTGGTGCCTTGCATCCTTGAGGCTATAGGCATAGGATTAATGGAAGACATGTTCAGGAAGAGCAACTAGACAGAAAGAGCTTAGGGTCATGATGGCAGCTATGAACAGCTGTAGCAGTCCAGGGTTCTTGACTGTATGTGGAAAATCAGTCTTTTTGTTAGCACAGCTCCATTGTTCCTTTCAATCAACTCTTAACTGACATTGCTACTAACTGTTGTACCTCTGACTCAGACCTACATACCTTGACTTTGAATTCTGTTATTACCTCCACTTTGCCACACTCCATTTTCATCCCACACAGGATCTGACTCAAGTTTATCTCATAGTAACAGTGGGAAAAAGACCTTTGGCACTAATCATAGGCAAAAGCCATGTCCACAGCTTCACTGCCTAGCTCTATTTTTTTTTCTGTTCACTTTTACACAGGTAGACCTTTGTGGTGATGAAATGATCAAAGAAAGCTTCAAAGATGGGTCAGACTATATGATAAGTCAGGGAATGGTTAGAACTTGGAAGCTCTGAGATGGCAGAGGTTGCCTTTACATAGATCACTGGTTCTCCACCTTCCTAATGCTACAACCCTTAATTCAGCTCCCCATGTTATGGTGAACCCCAACCATAAAATAATTTCATTGCTAGCTCATAACTATAATTTTGCTACTGTTAAGAATATAAGGTAAATATCTGATATATAGGATATCTCATATGCGATCCCCAAAAGGGTCATCATGCTCCACAAGGTGAGAACCCCTGATCTAGATAGAGGAAAGCACATACGCATCATTGGTGTAGAAAAGCACAGGAACATATTTTTCTCACTTTCCTCCCCATTCTTTAAGACACTTCCTCTTGGAAGAGCCATACAACTTTTCTGAGTCTTTGGCAAAGAGTTTTAGAAGTTATTGCATTGTAGTTGATTAAGTTCCAAAAGTAGAGTCAGGTGGCAGAGGGGAGTCAAGGGTCCCCTGACAAGGAAAAGCACTGCTGCCAAAAGATGGGGAGTGGAGTTTGCCTTATGCCCCCATTCCTGACACTTAGCATTGCTAATCAAATGGATTCCAATTCTACTACTGCAGTCCATTGTTTGTAGTCTGTGAGGGAAGGTGGGTAAGGAGCCTTGAAAACCCACCAAAATCATATCTATGTTCAGATTCTTGGATTAGCATTATAATTCAGAATGATAAATAGAGAAGCCAGAATTAATTTGAGAGAATATTGATTTTATATCAAGTAGTGTATCCAGTGTCATAGTACCGAAGACTCTTGGCCCTTGACACTTAACACAGTCAAAATGGAAAATACAGAGAACAATCTACCCTCAGCTGTAGAAATGCAAAGCAGAAGAAAGCTGCAATTAAGTGGGACATGTTTTCACCTTTTATCCCTACCACCTTGATCCTACATAGCCATCAGGTGCAAAAGCAACCAACATTGACCAGATGGTATGTAGAGGTCTCTTCAGAACACAGTCAGCATTGTTGACACATGGTCATTCCCCAACCAAGGCTTGGGTGGACTTTATGCTGAGTTCTATCTTATGAGTATGGTAATTTCCCAATGCCAGTTAACGCTTGAAATTTGGACATCACAAGGACCAGCTTTGAACAGAGACTCTGTCCTTCTAATTCATTGGGAAGTCCTGATACATAGATCCACTTCTCAGGTCCTCTCAATCTAAGACACTCTATGGATCTTTCAAGTTCCTCATGAGATACATCGCTTATACTTAACCCTATATTAGTGCCTGTGTCTCCTATAGAGAAGTCTTGGCTTTTCTCTGGGCTTAGGTGTTCATTATGCAAGGCCACCAGAACAGTGGAAAAGAAGTTTGGAAAAGGGAGGGAGGAAAGCACCTACTATTGAACCTTCTTAATTCAGCTGTCATCCATCTGCTTTGTCTTCCCTAAGACTGTTCCTTTCTGAGACCACTTACTTCCTCCCCACACACTCAAGTTATTTTTTCCATTTCTTTTATTTATTGGCACCTTCTTAAAAACCAGAGAAAGGTAACTTTTTCTAATCAAAAGTCATATGTTCAAATCTCAGTTGTGCCAAAAACTGGTCATGTGACTGGTGTGTACATACTTCCTAAGTAAAGCAAGCATGATCAAACACCTCTCTGTGGTGTGTGAGGGACTAAGGGTGATGATGTATGCAAGAGTGCTCTGTTAAGAGTAGAGCTCTTTACAGTTGTAAGAATTTATTACAGTGATAATTGTAATTCATTACTGCATCACTCATTGGGCTTTGCAACTTAATAAATGCTTAATAAATCATAAAAGTTTAATACATATGGCTGAAATGAAAAACTAAACAATGATTGAGTGCAGATTTGACTTCAGGCATTAACTGTCACAGAATGTCAACTATACAGAAACATGAGAACCCAACAGCCAGTGAGACTTTGGACCTCTTTCATAAATCCACTGAGTCTCATGGCCACCAGCTAGGGCAACAGTGGAGTGAATAGCAGAGAGTAGGGGGAAGTTAGAGATAAACCTGGCTCTATCCTATGCTCTGGGGGTTTAATGTGATGTAAGTTTTATGGTTATTTAAACTCATACTTTTTATAAAAATAAATGTGTTATTTGAAACCACTGTGGCCCCTGTAGACAATAGCTTGACAAAGCAAAAACAAACAAACAAACAAACAAACAAACAAACACAAACAACACCACCACCAAAAAAACAAAAACATGGAACAAAAAACACACAGCTTGTAGAATTTGAATCTAGCTTTGCTAAATGAGCTATGCGCTAAGGATAGAACTCCAAGGCAAGTTCCTTCTACTTCCTAAGCTTCAGTTTTCTTATCTTCAGAATAGGAATAAAGATAACCCATATTGGAACTCTCTTTCTTAACACTACACACATTTGTGTATATATATAATTTTTAAAATTAATTTATTCTTGTTACATCTCAATGGTTATCCCATCCCTTGTATCCTCCCATTCTTCCCTCCCTCCCAGTTTCCCCTTATTCCCCTCCCCTATGACTGTTCCTGAGGGGGACTTCCTCCCCCTATATATGCTCATAGGTATCAAGTCTCTTCTTGGTAACCTGCTGTCCTTCTTCTGAGTGCCACCAGGTCTCCCCTTCCAGGGGACATGATCAAATGTGAGGCACGAGAATACATGAGAAAGTCATATCCCACTCTCCACTCAAGTGTGGAAAATGAAAAAAACAGTGTGGAAAATGTTCTGTCCATTGGCTAGATCTGGGTAGGGGTTTAAAGTTTACCGCCTCTATTGTCCTTGGCTGGTGCCTTAGTTTGAGTGGGACCTCTGTGCCCAAATCTGCCTAACATAATGTTCTACTTGTAGGCTTCTAGGACCCTCTGGATCCTTCTACATTGCTATTCTCCCATGGTTCTCTCATCTAGAGTCCCAATAGGATGTCCTCCCCTCTGTCCCAGTTTCCTGGTAAGTGAAGGCTTTCATGGGACATGCCCCTTGGGCTAGTATGCAGATATAAGTGAGTATATACCATTTGAGTATTTCTGCTTCTTGGTTAACTCACTCATTATGATCATTTCTAGCTCAATCCATTTATCCACGAATTTCGGGAATTCCTTGTTTTTAATAGCTGAGTAGTATTCCATAGTAGATATATACCACAGTTTCTTTATCCACTCTTCTACTAAGGGACACTTAGGCTGTTTCCATGTTCTGGCTATTATGAATAAGGCTGCTATGAACATAGTTGAGCAAATTTTCTTGTTGTGTGCTGGAGCATCTTCTTGGTATAATCCAAGGAGTGGAATAGCTGGGTCTTGAGGAAGCCCTATTCCCAGTTTTCTGAGATAGCACCAGATAGATTTCCAAAGTGGTTGTACTAGTTTGCATCCCCACCAGCAATGAAGGAGTGTTCCTCTCTCCCCACATCCGCACCAGCATGTGGTGTTGCTTGAATTTTTGATGTTAGCCATTCTGATGGGTGTAAGATGGAATCTCAAAGTTGTTTTGATTTGCATTTCCCTGATGACTAAGGAGATTGAGCATTTCTTTAAGTGTTTCTCAGCCATTTGATATTCCTCTGTTGAGAATTCTCTGTTTAGTTCCAAGCCCCATTTCTCAATTGGGTTATTTTGTTTGGTGGTGTTTAATTTCTTGAGTTCTTTATATATTTTGGATATTAGACCTTTGTCAGATGTAGGGTTGGTGAAGATCTTTTCCCAGTCTGTCGGCTGTCGCTTTGTTTTCTTGACAGTGTCTCCAGCCTTACAGAAGCTTCTCAGCCTCATGAGGTCCCATTTATTAATTGTTGACAATAAGGCCTGGGATGTTGGTGTTCTGTTCAGGAAGTTGTCTCCTGTGCCAATATGCTACAGGCTCTTCCCCACTTTTTCCTCTAAGTGACTTAGTGTCTCTGGTTTTATGTTGAGGTCTTTAATCCACTTGGATTTGAGTTTTGTGCAAGGTGACAAATATGGGTCCAGTTGCAATTTTTTACACATAGACTTCCAGTTAGACCAGCACCATTTGTTGAAGATGCTATCCTTTTTCCATTGAATGGATTTGGGTTCTTTGTCAAAAATCAAGTGACCATATGTGTGTGGATTCATATCTGGGTCTTCAATTCGATTCCACTGATCAACCAGCATGCTGCTGTGCCAGTACCATGCTGTTTGAATTACTATTGCTTTATAGTACAGTTTGAGATCCGGTATGGAGATTCCTCCGGAACACCTTTTATTGTACAAGATTGTTTTAGCTATTCTGGGTTTTTTTGTTTTTCCATATGAAGTTCAAAGTTGAACTTTCAATGTCTTTAAAAAATTTTGTAGGTATTTTGATAGGGATTGCATTGAATCTGTAGATTGCTTTTGGTAGTATGGCCATTTTTTCTATGTTAATTCTCCTGATCCATGAGCAAGGAAGATCATTCCATCTGCTCATGTCATCTTCAATCTCTTTCTTCAGAGTTTTGAAATTTTTTTCAAACAAGTCCTTCACTTGCTTAGTTAGAGTAACTCCTAAATATTTTATATTGCTTGCAGCTAATGTGAAGGGAGCAAGAAAGATCATTCCATCTTTCAATGTATCCCACAAATTTGGGTATGTTGTTCCCTCATTTTCATTGAATTTCAGAAACTCCTCGATTTCTTTCTTTATTTCTTCCCTGACCCAGGTGTCATTTAGCAGAGAGTTGTTTAGTTTCCACGTACGTGTAGGCTTTTTGTTGTTTCTGTTGTTGTTGAATTGCAGCCTAAGAGCATGGTGATCTGATAGGATACAAGGTATTATTTCAATCCTCTTGTATCTGTTGAGGCCTGCTTTGTGACCTAAGATGTGAGCAAATAAGAGAAGGTTCCATGGGGTGCAGAGAAGAAGGTATATTCTTTCTTGTTTGCGTGAAAGGTTCTATAGATATCTGTTAGATCCATTTGACCCATGGCATTGGTTTATGATGTTATTTCTCGGCTTAGTTTCTGTTTCAATGACTTATTCTTCAGTGAGAGTGGGGTGTTGAAGTCTCCCAATATTATTGTGTGGGGATCGATGTGTGGTTTAAGCTTTTTTAGCAGATCTTTTACAAATGTGGGTGCCCTTGCATTGGGAGCATAGATGTTCAGAATTGTGATGTCATCTTGATTGACTTTACCTTTGATGAGTATGAGTGTCCTTCCTCATCCCTTTTGATTAATTTTGGTTGAAAGTCTATTTTGTTTGATATTAAAATGGCTACGCCCGCTTGCTTCTTGTGACCATTTGCTTGGAATATGTTTTTCCAACCTTTTATCCTGAGGTAATGCCTGTCTTTATGGGTGAGATGTGTTTCTTGAATGCAGAAGAATGTTGGATCTTGTTTATGCACCCATTCAGTTAGTCTGTGTCTTTTTATTGGAGAATTGAGGTCATTGATGTTGAGAGATATTAACTACCAGTGACTGTTAAGAGTCTTAATTTTGATGTTGTTTCCAATCAAGCATTTGTGTAGTTGTGTTTTTGCCATGGTATAGTTATCTATTTCCTGAGTAGTTTTGGTTGTAGTTTGACCCTTTGGGATGGAGTTTTCCTTCTAGTACTTTCTGTAAAGCTGGGTTTGTGGATAGGTACTGTTTGAATCTGTTTTTGTCATGGAATATTTTGTTTTCTCCATCAATGGTTATTGATAGTTTTGCTGGGTAAAGTAGTCTGGCCTGGCATCTGTGGTCTCTTAAGGTTTGCAGGATCTCTGTCCAGGCCCTTCTGGCTTTATGGTCTCTGCTGAGAAATTGGGTGTAATTCTGATAGGTTTGCCATTAAATGTCCCTTTTCCCTCGCAGCTTTTAATATTTTTTCTTTGTTCTGTAGGTTTTGTGTTTTGATTATTATATGACAGGCAGTTTTTCTTTTCTGGTCAATTCTATTTGGTGTTCTGTAGGCCTCTTGTATGTTTATAGGCATCTCTTTCTTTAAATTGGGGAAATTTTCTTCTATGATTTTGTTGAGAATAGTTTCTGGGCCTTGGAGTCTGATATCTTCTCTTTCTTCAATGCCTATTATCCTCAGATTTCTTCTTTTCATGGTGTCCTTAATTTCTTGGATGTTTTGTGTCAGGAGTTTTCCATATTTGGCTTTTTCTTTACTGGTTGCTTCAAGATCTGTGATTGTATCTTCTAGACCTGTGATTTGTTCTTCCATCTCTTGGATTCTGTTAGAAAAGCCCACCTCTGTGTTGCTCACCTTCTTTTCTGAGGTCTCACATTCTCTTTTTTCTTCTGGTGTGTGTTTAGCATTGAATCCATTTTCGTCTTCAGATATTGAACCGATTTTTTTATTTCTTTCATATGATTGTTTGTATATTCCTGAGTTTCTTCTATTGCCTCTTTATAGGTCTTCAGAGCTTGAACCATTTTATTTATTTCTTTCATCTGGTTGTTTGCATTTTCCTGAAAATTTTTCCAGTTCCACTCTATGTTCTTCTTTTATGTCTCTCACCTGTTTGGCTGCGTCTTCCTGTATTTGATTGCGACTTTTATTTGCTTCCTCCGTTAATATCCTCATTACTAAGGATTTGAGGTCATTTTCTTGTATTTCTGTTGTATTTGAGTTCTCTGGGTTGTTTTCTTTGAGATAGCTGGAAACTTGAAACGCCATGTTGTTTTGGGTTTTTTTTTGCGTATGCTTTTATGCTGTCCTTTAGACATCTTGTTGTCTTTGTTTTTGTTGGGTAGCTTCCTGAGTTGGATGGAGGGAGTCTGATGATAGATTCACTTGTTTTCTCACGATTTCCGTAGGCTGGAAGCTCTGATACTTCCCTGGTGTGGATGGCAGGAGGTTAGCCCTGTCGTTTTGGACTCTCACAGCCAGTGAACCTCAGCTCTCCTGTGCTGTGGGTCCTGCAATCGTTCTGGGTCTCTGAATGAGAGTTGGGTCAGGCCAAGGTATCCACAGCCTTTTGAATTTCCTGCCAAGTCCAGCCAGGTACACTGGACCTGAACCACGCACTGATCTCGGCTAGATTCTCAGGGCCTGAACTGTCTGCCTAGCTCTGCTAGGGATTCTGGGCCCAAAATGCACACAGGGTCCAGCCAGAATTTCTGGTCTGGGACTGCGCACCAAGCTCAGCTAGGGACTTTTGGCCCAAAGTGTGTGCTGTGGTCTGTTATTGACTCAGGGCCTGAACCATTCGCCAAGCTCAGCCAGGAATTCTGGATTCAAACTGCACACTGTGTCCAACCAGAGTCTTAGAGCCGGGACTGTGCTAAAGTTCCATTAGAGTCTCTGGGCCCAATCTGTCTGCCAAGCACAGTTAGGGACTCTGGCCCCAAACTGCACGCTGAGCTCCACCTGAGTCTCCGGGGAGGAATTGTGCACCAAGCTCAGCCAGGGACTATGGACCCACACTGCATGCTGAAATCAGCCTGGGCCTCTGGGCCTATACTGCGTGGATAGTCCAGCCAGAGCCTTGGGGCCGCCGAGCCTGTGCGCACAGCTCAGGTAGAGACTCTGCCCAGGAAGTCCAGCTAGGGCCTCTGGGCTGAATCTGTGTCAGTGCCCCAGAACTGCCCGCTGAGCTGAGCTAGTGTCTTGGGCAGAACTGCTTGTTGAGGTGAGCTCATGCCTAGGGTGGACCTGAGCGCTCCGCCCATCCTGCGTCACAGCAGGAGAACTGCGGCTGCACTGAGCTGGTGCCTAGGGTGGAACTGAGCGCTCCGCCCAGCCTGCATCACAGCAGGGGAGCTGCCGCAGGGCTGAGCTGGTGCCTTGGGCAGAATTGCTTGCTGTGCTGAGCCAGCATCTCCAGGGCACTGAGCACTGAGCTGAACCTGGGACTCTGGGGCTGAACTGTCCGCCGAGTCCAGTGGGTCACAAGGCATCCCACGACCCAAATCCTGTCCAGAGTCCCCTCTCCCACAGCAACTCCCACCAGCCACCACACCAATCGCCTCCACAGGAAGGCTCTGAGCTGCAAACCTCAGCCACTGCCACTGCTGCTGCTGGTGCTGCTGGTGCTGCCACTACTGCTGCTGCCTCCGCCGCTGCCACTCCGATCCGAGAAAATCGGTGCTCCTCCCATGTGCAAGGGCACGCAGGTCCTCCTCACCCTGGTCCCTTCGAACCGTGGAGCACTCCTGCTGCCCTGGTGTCGGGACCCCGGTGTTCCTTGCTCAGAAATCTGCAATTCCCTGAATTGTTCACTGGAGCTTGCAAACACGGTCCACACTGCTCACTGCCATCTTGGATCCGTCTTATATATATAATTTACACACATGCATAATTATTGACAGAATTTGGTTTAATACATGGAAGTCACTTAAAATTTATTTATTTATTATTAATTTATTTGTATCATTATTATTTGGTATTTTGAGACAAGGTTTCTCTGTGTAGCCCTGGATATCCTGGAACTTACGCTTGTAGACCAGGCTGGCCTTGAACTCAGAAATCTTCCTGTATCTGCCTCCCAAGTGCTGGGATTTAAGGCGTTTGCCACCACTGCGTTACTCACCTTTATTTTTATCTTAGATAGCTCTTCACTTGTTTCTATGGTTAATATTAACATCTTGTTCCATCTTCTGGTTTTGATTGAGTGGTCTATATGTGTTTATTTTATTTCTTTAGTTTGTGATTTTTGCACTTGCATGATTTTAGCTTTACTACACTGAATCCATTCTCATGGCAATAACAAAATTTATTGACTTTCAGTTTGATCTGTTTGTTTGTCTTTTCATAGAGATTGTAGGATAACTTTCAAGTTATTTTTTTTTAAACATCATCCCATGGGGATAAAGTTGTGTGTGATAAGAGGCTCTGTGTATTAAACACACAGGACCAGATGAGTCTGGAGATAGTATGTTCTTGTGAAACCGTCACCATATCAATGGAAACATATCAATTACACCCATTTTCCTGCACTCTGTACTAAGTTTTTATGATTAGAACATTTAACATAACATATTATCTATCTTCTTAACAAAAATTAAAATACGTAGTGTACAATCGAATATTGCTAACCGTAGGTACTATACTATAAGGCGATTTTTACTTTGTGTGAAGTTCTGTATCCTTAACTATCATCCTCCAATTTTCTCATTCCACAACTATGGAACCACTACTTCACATTTTTGCTTCTGTGTTGACTATTTTATAGTCCTTATGTAAATGACATCAAACACTTCTGTGGCTGGGTTATTTCTTTGCATAAGGTCTGACAAGTTCATCCATGACAGAAACAAAAGATGATTACTTTGAAGTTTCTGTCCTTGAAATGCTTAGAAGTTTGAAGGGAAAAGAAACCTGGATTGGGGAACTTACCATGCATGATTTAGCTATCATAGGCGATAAATATATTAACACAGATCTGTGGGAGCTCAGGGATGAGTAGATTATACTTAAAACAGTGTAAATGGGCGCTCCAGTTTATCTCATTAGTAACTAATTGATTAAGTAAATCCTCACCATGGTGCCAAGCTCTCTGCTGGTGACATACTGGTGTGAAGACAAATTCGACACATTTCCTATCTCTGAGAACTCCCACAGAAATTGCTGGCAGAGGCAGGAAGACATGTTACTAAATAGAAATATGTGCAAAATAGTTAGAAGGTAGAGGGATGACTAACACGTTTGGACTTGGAAAATGAAATCTTGAGGGGTAAAGATGATTTTTTTCCTTTGGTTTAGTTAACAACATAGAATCCAATAATTGATGAAAGATCTCAAGACAAAATCTTTAACTATGGGGTATTGTCACTCCTCTGTAGACTTGCAACTCTTCTTCTTCTTCTTCTTCTTCTTCTTCTTCTTCTTCTTCTTCTTCTTCTTCTTCT
>OU015748.1:86069329-86093867 GCA_907169655.1 Acomys percivali | reverse complement strand
CTTCTTCTTCTTCTTCTTCTTCTTCTTCTTCTTCTTCTTCTTCTTCTCTTTTTAAATTTTGAGATTGTAATTTAATTACATCATTCCCCTTTCCTTCCTCTAAACTCAGTCACACACACATACTTCCTTGGTCTCTTTCAAATACATGACCTCTTTGAAAATAAATTTTACATGCATACATACACATGTATACACATGTACACTCTTAAATATAACCTGTTTAGTCTGTATAATGTTGCATGTATTATGTGTATGCTTTCAGGGATGACTATCTGATAGTGGATAACCAATTAGTGTGCCCTTGTCTGGAGAAGACTGCTTCTCCTACTTTCAGCATTCTTTAGTTGTGTGTAGTTCCTTGGGAGGATTGGGACCTCATAGTTTTTACCCCATTGACTTTGACACATCTATTTCAGTCATCCTTATTTAGGGCATGTTCAGGTAGCTATGTGGTGAGACTTTAAAGCGTACCATCTGACAGTGCTGGGAGACACAGTTTCAAATCAAACTACTTGATTATATGGCTTTCACAGCCTTTCTGCCTTCTCTTCTCCCGTGTTTCCTGAGCCTTAGGAGTGACAGGGTTTTTTTTTTTTTTTTTTTTTTTGTTTAATTTTTTTTAGATATATACTTGCGACTCCAGGACTTTGTATTTTGATTGGTGGTTGTTTTCCTGTTGTCAAGAGAGTTTCCTTGAGACGGGGTGAAGGATATGCTAATATCCTAAGATTTGGAGTAGGAACCTCCTATGAAAGAGAACATGTGACATTTTTCTTCCTGAGTCTGATTATATCACTCAATGTGGTATTTCCTAGTTCCACCCATTTACTTGCAGAATATATAACTCTTTATAAAATGACATTGATACCAAAGAAGTCATAGTAGAGACTATGCTAGCTTAGCTTTCCCAAGTTACTAATGAGTGAGGAAGATTGGCAAATGAGTGAGCAAATTGGCAAGAAAAAAATCTTTTTCAGGAAATTTTTTTTTTGTACAGAATACAATATTTTTTTATTGAACAAGTCACTTTTGATTTTCATGCCCTTCAAATTATTTACTTTGGTTCAGTTTTGGTCTTGGTCCATGGTCCATTGTCTATCACTTCTGTCTGTGGTGAGGCAGTGCATCATAACAAGGGTGTGTGGTAGATGAGGACTGGAAACAAAGACTTGCAGAGCAGATGGGGCTAGACAACGATTATATACATCCAGGCCATTCCCTCAAAGATCTGAGATGTCCAAATAGACTGCATCTCAAGAGGTCTTCTACCTACAATTAGAACCAAGCTGATGACCAAGTCTTAGGCATAAGTCTTTCAGGGACATTTTCTAGATCTAAAACTTAGTGTCATTGTCATTACAATTGTATGTTATTTTAGTAAATATTAAAATTAACAAGGTAGTGGGTTTCATTGTGATATTCTCTCTCTCTCTCTCTCTCTCTCTCTCTCTCGTACACACACACACACACACACACACACACACACACACACACATACATACACACTACACTATGACTACATTCACTCACTCCATCCATCACCTTTTTGAAATTTTTTGGAACTTTTTTGCAAAGCCTTTAGAGTTCTGTGTCAACCCTTAGACTCTGCTGCCACCATTGCTAAGAATGTGTCCACTATGAACAATTCAGTCTAAGGGAAACCGGGCATGCTTAGATTGGGCAAAGACCCATTTGTCCTGATAGTGATTAATTTTATATCTTTTAGTTCTGTCCCAAATTGCAAGGTCATACCTGGTCTAGCCGTCACTCAGAATCATACTTTTGTCCTTGATCTAGCTGCCTTTTTCTTCATCTTCATGATACTATAGGGATACTATAACTCATACACATTAGGCCACTGTCTTGATGTTCTTCATCATGTTTAGAAGGAGCAAAAGCACCCTGAAATGATGCCAAGAAGATAACTTTTCTGTGTTTTTACAGTTTTCAGCCTCCAGGGCTGTGTGCTAGCTTAGCTAAATCCTTCCTTCCTTCTCTTGCTTCCTTCCTTGCTTCCTTCCTTGCTTCCTTCCTTCCTTCCTTCCTTCCTTCCTTCCTTCCCTCCCTCCCTCCCTCCCTCCTTCCTTCCTTCCTTTCTCCCTTTCTCCTTCCCTTCTTTTCTCCCTCCCTCCCTCCCTCCTTCCCTCTCTCCTTCCCTCCTTCCCTTCCTTCCTTCCTTTCTTCCTTTTTGACGTAAGGTTTATCTACATAGCACTAGCTGTCCTGGAACTCACTATGTAGACCAGGCTAACTTTGAACTCACTAAATTCTTCCTTATTGTGTATCAGGGCTCCATATTATGGCTGGGAACAAACTAAGAGATAGACAAAGGAGTCCAATCTCAACCTGTTTTTTCCAGGGCACATTTCCAGTGGCCTAAAATCTCTGACTGGACTTTATATCTTATAGGTTCTATCACTTGAAAGCTCTTCAGGCTCAGGCATTCTGTTATAGCAACAGAAAACAGACTAAGACAGATATGGGGTGCAAGTGGGGATGAGAGAGCACTTAGTTTTGTCTGTGAGCCTCATTAAAAACTACTATCCATCTCAGAATTGAAATTTAGGGATGGTTAAATCACCAAGGGCTATGCATGCTTTGAAATGCAATCTTTCTGAAACATTTTAATCAGGGGAAGAATGCCAATTAGTTTTGCATTTTGGAAGTTATTTCTAGAAAGGAAGAAAAGATAAAATTAGGCTTTCTCAACAATTCAAGGCCAAGTCTGTAGGGTTAACTCTTCTTCATCTGCACCTGCCCCCACTCTCCTCAAAGCCTACGCTTGGTTGAGATCTCAGGACTAAGAAGTCACTGTCATCCCAGATATTGGCCAGGGGATGAGAAATTTATTCTGCTCTTAACTCTTCCTCATCATTTTGACAGCTGACACCCAGGAAGCTGACATCTCTGTTGAGTTATCTGTGCTGACACCTCACACACTGGTTTTTAAGACGTTTTAATTATCTTGAGGATTCCTTCAGGTTGCATGAGCAGAATCACAAGGCTTCCAAATCCAGACTGCACCTGTTGTTTATGTTTTCCCCGACAAGCTGAGTAACCTGACGTGCTTATCACGGTGCCGAGCATCTCCCCTGCAATATTGCTCCCTGTCAAGGATGTCCCAGGGCCCTCTGTGGCCATCCCTCTTCCTGATTAACCTGAGTAATTTTGGTAATCTACAGATCTGTCCTCTTAGCTGGCAGCACCTTTTCCCTATCATTAATCAATAGATTGAGTAACCGTGTCCTCCTTTTCAAGCTTAGTGAGAGCACATTTATTTCTATCTCAGCCTTGCTTAAACTCACAACAGGAATTTTTTTTTGCATGAGTTTCTAAGTGCAGAATAACTGAGATTCAACCAGAAGTCACCCAGACTAAAAGCAGCTGTTGGGACCCCTTTACTCGTTATTTGCTTAAATACTTCTCAGACAAATACATATTTAATAAGCAACTTGCACACATGTTGGCTGGTACAGTCTGTTTGCCAAAATTTTCCAAGGAAAATGCAATTTGATCCTCTTTTGTTCTTTTCTTTTAGACTGAGTCTTGTGACTGACACACCAACGGATTTTACCCAGTCCTCAAAAGGGTCTTGTCTTAGACATCACGTCAGGAAACTTGACTCTGGATTCATTAATGGTTCAGGAATGCATTGGATGCCAGAACTGCGGGGGATGCTGAGAAAATATTTATTACAAGTTCCAGAGCAAGAGATGAAGTCAGTTCTTTTATCTCCAGAATGGGGTCCTTAGTACCAGCTGTCTAGTGTGTAGTCACAAGTGTTAAATAGTATTTAGAAAGTACTAGACATTATGCCTAGCCCACAAAAGCACAATTAAGTAATTAAAAACAAACGTAATCACTTGTCTAAGCTCAGAGAGTTAGAAAGGTGGTATGACATTTCTGCATAGACATATGAGTTTTAACCTCATATCAAATTATATGATTTAGGGAGACTCATCCATGTCTTAGAAGTGTATGTGGATTAGATTTTTTTTTTCTTTTTGAGAGAAATTCTCCCTATGTACCCAGGGTGATTTCAAACTTGCCATCTTTCTGTCTCTGCTTTCTGAATGCTGGGTTTACTGGCCTGTTACCTCCATGTCTGGCCCTACTTTCTCAATCTTGAAAACATTTGTGATGATTTTAGCTTCATAACATTATTCTGAAGCTGATTTAACATAGGCCCAGTATGTAGGAGCCATCATTAGGACGTCAGTTAGAAGCAGCCAGTGGAGCTCTTGGCAAACTCAATGCTCTTGATTAATCTTGGGAATGTTTCAGGATTGCAAAGGACAGAGATTTCATAGCTGTGATATAATGGTTGCCAATAAGACTTGGGGGTAGGAATGTTTAATGTATCTTAAGCCAGCTCAGGAAAACCCATGTGAAGTGAAGTAGGGACATGTATCAGACACTTCCTGTCAGCACCACCACCAGTTAGCATGTTGTTATCTGGACTTTGTTAGCATCAAATGGAAATCACAAAGGTGGGTGAGCTGGCCTATATGTTGGAATCTGCATGAGGATATTCTTAGGATGATATTTTTATTTGGCCTGCTGTGATTTTTTTTTCCCTTCATGGTACTGCTTTAGAGAATACCATCAGATTTCAATTCTGATTCTAACTCAGCCATAACTGGCCCTCTGAGTTTTGGTTAGGCACCTCTAATTTTCTTTTGTAGTCAATAGTCTCTAGTCATTTGCTTTTATGTCTTCTTAATCATCTTTCTTGCTGGCAATGCGGCTTAGTGATAGAATGCTTGTCTGCCGTGTGCAAGGTCTAATACCCCAGGGATGAGATTTATTGTATTTATTTAAAAACAGCTTAGAGAAAAATAAAGTTGAAGAAAGCATAGAAGTTTTCTGCTCACCCTTCACCCAATTAATGACATCTCAAAGCAGCCAAGTTCATTCTTAGCAGGCGCTAAGTCAATCCCGATGCATTTCCATTCACCAGCACCTCAATTTCTTTGTATTTCCATGGTTTTGACCCAATGCCCGTCTCCTGTTCCAGGATCCCTTTCCAGATTCTATTACACTTAGCTGTCATCTCCCAGGCTCCTCTTCGTTTGACAATCTGTCAGCCTTTCTTTATTTTTAATGACCTCGACAACTTTGATAAGTCCTGGCCAGGTACTCTGTTGCATGTCTCTCAACTGGGATTTGTCTGATGTCGATTAGAATGGGGCTCGGGGTGTAAGGGAGGCATGGAGGCAATGTCAGACTCATCATATCATATTTAGACCTTACACTCTAAACATGACTCTGCATGTCTAATGCCAACCTTATTGTTTCCCAAGTTTCTCTTCAGAAAATTCTTCCCTCTTGCTTTCTAAACCAATATCTTTAGGAGGGAAGTCACTATGTGCTGCCCTCTACGCTTAAGCAGGCACCTTCCTTGAAGGTGAGGAATTCAAATAATATTTGGAATTCCTTTGTGTTGTGGATCTGCTTTACTTAATGTGGTAGCTTGAATGAAATCTGTTCCATAATTTCTAGCATTTAGATGTTTGGTCCCTAATTAGTAGCTGTGTTTGGGGACTTAGGAGGTGTGGGCCTGCTGAAGGAAGTGTGTCACCAGGAGAAGGTTTTGAGAGCTTAAAGTCTTACCTGTTTCAAGTTTGATTTCTTTGTTTTCTACTTGCAGTTTGAGATGTGATCTATCAGCTTTTTGAGCCACCATGGTTGGTACTTGCTACCATGCTTCCTCTATGAGATGGGGTACAGGCTCATCCCTCTGGACCTGTAAGTTCAAAATGAACCCTCCCTTGTATAAGTTGCATTGGCCATGATGCTTTATCACAATAATTGATAATTAATAGATAGTAATGAATAGATAATTAACAGTTAACCAATGAATGCTTTTATCATTAATATAAACTACTTCTATATATGTATTTGTATTTGAATTATAGATAAATACTATTGTACTTTATTGCTTAAGCTGTTTCCAACTGCTGCCATTAGGAATTCATTCTTTTGGCTTCTGTGTTGCTTTGATCTCCTTGCTATTGAGATGTTGGTGTGGAGTTGCCATTTCTTCTTCCTCATGTGACAGCGCTAAGATGTTAGTGTCTACTAACTAGTATATGCATACACTTTTAAATGTTTCTGTGTGGACAAACTGTATTTGTATTTATCTAAACCTGAATTCTGTCACATCTTCAATTCTGTGCCATCACCATTCGGATTATTCTAAGTTTTCTACCTTGTGCATCTTATTACAACAGTTAGAAATGTGTATTTTTCCCATGACTTGTCATCAAGTTCCTTAAAAATGCAATATTTTAGCGCATACCATATTATTGTATGTTTTAAATTCATTTATTTATTCACTTTACATCCCAATCATAGCCCCCTCCTCTCTTCTCAGTCCCACCTTCATTCTCTTTTCTCCATATCCTCCCTTCCCTACCCCTCAGAAAAGGGAAGCCCCCACCCCCACATCAAGTCACATCAGGATTGAGCTTCTCCTTTACCATAGTGGCCTGACAAAGTAGCCCTGACAGGGGGAAGAGATCAAAAAGCATGCAAGAAAGTCCTTGTCAGAGACAATCCCTGCTCCCCTTACTAGGGGACCTGCATAAAGACTAAGATATCCATCAGGTATATATGTATAGGGGCCTACGTCCAGTCCATACAGTTCTTGGTTGGTGCTTCAGTCTCTGCAAGACTCCCTGGGCTCAGATTAGTTGGCTATGTTGGTCTTCGTGTAGAACTCCTACTCCCTCTAGGTCCTTCTGTCCTCCTTCCCACTCATCAACAAGGCTCTCTGAGCCTCCCAATGATTGACGGTGAGTCTCAACATCTCTTTTGATCCATTGACTTTGTTGAAAATATTTTTTGGTCTTTGGAGCTGGGACTCTTCACCTTTTTCTTTTCCTGTTATTCATAGGTTACCAATTTCATAGTATCCAAGATTTCCTGGAAATTTTGTGTCAAGAATTTTTTAGCTTTAACATTTTTTTTTTTTGTCCTCTGAGTCCAACCTTGTTTTCTCTCTAAATAAGACTAATAATAACGTATATCCCACTCCCATTAAAAATAACCCTTCATAGCTGAAGAAAACAACCAAATATCTCAACCCCCTTTAAAAGAAATGGGGCATCATTCCCTTAAGGTTTCTTCAGGCTGATTTGGGATGAATAATACCTTTGTAGGGGCCCAGTTCTTCATATGTCATGAACGAAGATTTACAGATGTCTTTTTTTCCCTCCTCATACAAAGAGCAGAAAACCAGCCTTAATTGTTCTGTGCATCACACACACCTTATACATTTATAATTTTAGGACTGTATAATGCTTGTGAGGAATTATGTTTTCAGAACAAAATAACTGGACACTGACATTGGATCAGACCTGATAGGATTTATTCTTCTCAGCATGCTGGGCAATGACATCCTGTATCCTTCATGTTCCAGAACAAGTGCTTCAATTGTTGTTCCTCATCAAAACAAGACAGCTCCCAGGACACCTTTGAAGAAAGCTTTAACATTTTCTTTGATGTATCAATATCTTCTATTGTATGTTCTATGCCTGAAGTTCCTTCTTCCTGTGGATTCTGTTGGAGATTCATGCATTTGTTACTCCTGTTCTTCTTTTAAAAATTTATTCAGATTACAACTCAATTGTTATCCCATCACTTGTATCCTCCTGTTCCTCCCTCCCTCCCACTTTCACTCTATTCCCCTCCCCTAGGTCTATGACCGAGGGGGATCTCCTCCTCCTCTATATGGTCATAGGCTATCAATTCTCATCTTGGTAGCTTGCTTATCTTTCTGTGAGTGCCCTCAGGCCTCCCCACCCAGAGGAAGTGGTCAACTATGGGGCACCAGAGTTCATGTCAGAGTCAGTCCCTGCTTTCCATATAACTGTGGAGAATGTCCTGACCATTGGCTAGATCAGAGTAAGGGTTCAATGTTTACTGCTTGTATTGTCCTTGGTTAGTGCAATAGTTTGAGCAGGCCCCCCCTTGGACCCCAAGCCACTCATCACGATGTTCTTCTTGTAGGTTTCTAGGACCCTCTGGGTCCTTCTATTTCCCCATCTCCTATATTTGTCTTACCTAGAGTCCCAGTAGGATGTCCTCACATCTATCCCAATCTCCTGGTAAGTGAAGACTTTCATGGGGCATGCCTTTTGGGCTAATGCCCACTGATAAGTGAGTATATACCATGTGAGTCTTTCTGCTTCTGGGTTAACTCACTCAGTATGATCATTTCTAGTTCCATCCATTTGTCCACAATTTTTGGGAATTCCTTGTTTTTAATAGCTGTGTTATGTCTATTCTGTTCCCTATGTTTTTAATCTCCAAGATTCCTTCAGATTGTGATATCTTTTTTGTTTCTACTTCCATTTTCAGGTCTTAGACAGTTTTATTCATTTCTGTCACCTGTTTAGTTATGCTTTCTTTATTTCATTAAGGAATTTATTCATTTTTTTTCTTTAAAGGACTCTATCATCTTCATGAGACTGGATTTAATGCCATTTTCTTGTTACTCCATAGTATTAAGATATCCTCGGCTTGCTGTAGAATCATGCTTGAGTTCTGGTGTTGATATATTGCTCATTGTGTTTTTGTGCTGGCCTTTAGCCATCTGGTTGTCTCTGGTATTGGCTGGTGGTCCTTGTGGGCTATCAGCTTCCAGGAATGCACATAGGTCTGAGGTTCAATAGATAGAGGATGCAGGGGGCCAGATGTAGCTCACCTCTGCTGTGTTTGCCCAGTTTCCTGGTACAAGAAGGCTCATCAAGATCTCCCATGTCTTCCCAAGGTGGCTGCCAAGGGCCTCCAGAGAGCATGTACTGGATCCAGAATGGGGAATACAAGCATATTATTGTATTGTTAATATATATGCCTACAGGAAATCTCTATCAAGTGTATTATAATGCTTAGGTACAGTGTCTTGTGTCTTGCAGTCTTTTCTATTGTTGTTTGTTTTGTTTTGTTTTTTTGAGACAGGGTTTCCCTGGGTAGCCTTGGCTGTCCTTGCTTTGTAGACCAGGCTGGCCTAGTACTCACAGTGATCCTCCTGCCTTTACCTCCCGAGTGCTGGGATTAAAGGCGAGTGCCACCACACCCGGCATGTCTTGCAGTCTTAAACTGATATTTCTTTAATATATATGTGTTATTTGTAAAGTATCTTAGAAATTATTTTATTTTAAAATTTAGAGTTATTTATTGGGGGCATACAAATGCATTAAAAAAATTAACCCACAATGCTGTGCTGTTTACATAACTTAGTAATTTGAGCAGGATATTTTGGTCAAATATAAAGAACCATGATTTCTGTAGATAAGCATAGTTTTATTCTTTCCAATCAGAATATAACCCCCTTTTCATTTTACTATATAGACTCTAGAACAATATTTGATAGAAGTGATGATGCAAGACATAGTGGCATATTCCTGAAATCCTAGCACCTGAGTAATGGAAGCTTAATTGTATTTTAGTGGCCAGCCTGGACCACAAAGTGAGACTCTATATAAAAGAAAAAAAAAACAGATAAGATGTTATACTTTCCTTATTTTAGGGAGAATTGACTTAATTTTCTCAGCATCAATTATGTTAGCTTTAATTTAGTTTATTATGGCTTGTGTATCAACTTGCATAAGCTTCCTTTCATTTTAGTTAGAAAAAAACATTTCTTTATCATGAAATGACATTAAATTTTGTCCATTAAATTAAAATAATCCCACAGACTACTTTTCCCCTTTCTGATGCTGGTGTGATGGAGTAAAATGATATTTTTGAGAGCAAAGTTGACATTACCTACCTAGAGTAAATCCTGATGGGCTGTAATGTGGAGTCATATTATACATTTTGAGGAACCATATTAGTCACCTGTGTTTTTCTATTTAAAATTTTATTGCTGCTCACATAAAATCTGCTCATCCTGACCCCTGCTGTCTATCACTTGGACAGTTTTGCTCAAACCCTACAATTCACTGTAGCTCTGCTTTAACTTGCTCCACTTCTTCTTGCCAGCAATTCCCCAACTTACCTCTAAATCTTTCCTTCTTCAAACTCCTTTAGTGTCTTTGTCTCTACATTGTACTTGAATTTGTACTGTTAATAAATTTTCTGTAAATAATGCTTCTGTTTAATATCTGAGTTTATTAGGGATAAGAATGGGATTTGATATCTTAGTTTATAAGGAATATTATTTGATATCTTAGTTTATTAGGGATAAGAAAAGAATATTTTCTTTGGATATATTGAACTCAATGAGATAAAACAAAATTAAAAGTAAGTCTAAGTAGATGAGCTTATGTAGCAATGAAGAAATATGGGTAATAAGGTAGTATGAGCAGGACAAAGTTATTGGACAATTTTGTGATACAATTATCTATATCAAAATTCTTAGGGTGGCTAGTCCATTAGTAGAACATTTTAATGTTCAAAATATCTTTCCACACCTTATTTTGATGATCACAGAGAATAACCATGTTTTAAAAAATAATTTATGCTTTTGATCAGTGTTGAGAGGTCAAGTTCAGAGAATTCAAGGAGCAATGAATTGTAGACAACAAACAAAACTGAAGCCCACAAAAAGGCTGTGAAATTTCTGTAGTGGAAGGACCACATTCTGTTCATTCTGCAGCATCCATTTAAGTGCTAATCTCATTTGGTATCAAAGTGTATTATAAACAATGTGACCAGGTGGGCTAATGGAATCTCATGCAACAGAATACAAGGACTCAAACGTTTGTTTCCTGTTGCTTTGGCGACATAATCCATCCTTAGGTAAGGAGAATACGTTCACCCAGTTTTAGACTGATCTTGCATAAACAGCAGTAAATACTATCTGATGTTCCTTAGATTGCCAATACTGTGTGCATCATGGCCAACTATTAAACATCCTTGTTAAAGGAAACATGTGGAAACAATTCAGGTGGAAGATGATGAGAGGTAGAGTTACTTCACCCAGTGTAAAGGAAGGGTTTGGGGAAAGATGATGGAGATATGGCTGAGCGGTTGGGCTTCCTGTGGCCCTGAATTCATGAGAGTGCTCACCAACAGCAAAGTAGTAGTCGGTCTTTAAAGCACGAGATTTGTTGTCTCAGTTTGGGAGACACAGAGTGTATATGTGAGGGGCAGGGGCCACTGTAAGTTGTGGAAACAGAAATATAGATGTTGTTTGGCAATTTGAGCATGGCATAAAACATACTTCACAACTTTTGAGTAATCCTAAGAACTTTGAGAATATTATAAAATAAGTAAAGTATCTATATATCTCCTGAGGAGATAAGGTATAAAATTTTCATACACAGCTGTTTCATATTAACCCAGAATCACAAGCTCCATTCTGAATAGAGGGAATCTTGGTGCTAGCCTGACACTGGTCTAGATGAAGACTCATGGTCAGGAGACAAAGCTTCAACTTTAGGTTCAGACAAACTGGAATTTAAATGGAAACTCCACCCCTGATTGTAGACCAGTTACTTAAGTTGTATGAGCTGAAGATCCTCTCTTTGTATAACAAGGATGCAAACCATGTAACTCTCAGGGGCACAGGGAGATTGCACGGGCTGCTGTGTGACTACATTGGGAGCTGTCACTCTAGTTCCGGAGTATAGTAACAACACGTAGTCACTTGATGTTATTCTGTCTAGGTTGCTAAGCGCTTGTGGAGTTTTGGAATGAGTCCACATTTGAATTCTCCATCATCTAAGTTTGCCCTTGGCTATATAAGAGATCATTGTGAATTCCAACCAGCAGATCAGAACACTGAAAATGACACTTGTGAGGTAACTATGGTTCCTAATCTTCACTCCACTTGAAGCCATCTTGGAGAGAGTGCAACACAAGATGATTAAAAGATTGCTTCTCCAGAGGCAGAACCCCTTCTGACAGCCTTATGTGAAAAAGCCTCCTTTGAGTTTTCCAGGAATCACACTATGGACAGATTTAGCCATTAATCAGGTTTATACAGTACAAAAATGTCTACTTTGATTGTGTGAGTGACTTATCCCCTGATGTCGGTAGAGTTACTTTCATGTGTGAAGGTGTCTGGGTGGTGACTTTCTAAATCAGAAAGAACTTGGATTTAGAATTACAAGAGAGAGTCTCCTTCTCTTCTTCCTACTCTACCCCATCCCTTACTCCTTCCCTTTCCTCCTTCTCCCCTTCTCTCCCTCTTTCCTTTTCTTAATCATCGTTTGTTTATTAATAGGATGATTTATTTGCATTTATGTGTAGAAGTAGAGTTTCAGCTGGTTATGAGCTGCCTGGTGTAGGTATTGAGAAATGAACCTGGGTTCTTGGCAGGAACATTACGTGTTCTTAACTGATGAGAAATCTCTCCAGATCCCTTATTTCATTCTTTAATATGTGGAGTTAAATAATTAAATCACTGTTCTTAGACTTACTGTAATTTCTTATAACATAAATGACAATCCACGTCTGGGCTGCTTCTCAAGGAATTTTTATGAAGATAGGATGAGATAATGTCTCATTTTATAAGCTTTACAATTCACATATAAGAATAAATATACTTTTTTATTTCTGTATTTATATCTTAGATCACTCTATAAGAAAAGAACTGAAACATCCATTGATTATCTTATTCTTTTTGCCTGTTTATGCACTAATAAATATTTATTGAACAAAATAGAAAAGAACACAGATTATGACAGATTCTCTCCTTGTATTATTTCCTTTAATCTTTACATTGATCTTGAAAGATAATTTTTGTTTTATTCATTGTGAACTTTGAAATCTGGAAAATGTGATTAGAATAGGGTCTATACCAAATGGGAACTGGGCTGCTTCCTTGGATAAGTTTGCTCATGAGTAAGGTGAGTCAAAGATAAGTATAAAGAGTAGCTTTTTTTAAAAGGGAAAATAAATTTAATCCAATTTTAAAATTATACATTGTGGACATATACATTTTTCCCTCAAAACATGACTTTATTGGTACATGGCATCTTCACATAGGAACCTCACTTCTAGGTAATTTCTATTTGATTCCATTTGCCCGTCTACACACTTATGAAGCAATACCACATAGCTTTAATAGTGTTAAGTCTATGCTGCCCTTGCATTTCTTTTTTCCTTTTTTATTAGAATTTATCCACATTACATCCTGATTGTTTTCCCCTCACTTGTATCTTCTCATTCCCACACTCCCTCCCTCTTTCACCCTATTCCCCTCCCTTAGACCTCTAACAGAATGGGACCTCCTTTCCCACTATATGACCACAGACTTACCAAAGGTCTCATCCTGATAGCCTGCTTTCCCTTCCTCTGTGTGCTTCCAGGCCTCCCCACCAAGGGGAAGTGATCAAATTGGGGGCACCAGAATATATGTAAGAGATAGTCTCCACTCTCCCCACAACCATGGAGAATGAGCCATCCATTGGATAGATCTGAATAGGGGGGTCTAGGTTTACTGTATGCATTGTCCTTGGTTGGTACAGCAGTCTGTGCAGCCCCTGCCCCCTGGGTCCAGATCCATCAGCCCCGAGGGTCTCCTTGTGGGGCTCCTAAACACTCCAGGTCCTTCCATCCTCCAATTCTTACATTCTCCTCTCGCCTGGAGTCCCTATGCGAGTCCCAGCATCTGTCCTGATCCCCTGCTGGGTGGAGACTCTCAGAGGACATCTGTGTTGGGCTAATAGTCACTTATTAGTGAGTATACACCATGAGTGTCTTTCTGGGTCTAGGTTACCTCACTCAAGATGATGTTTTCTAATTCCATCCATTTGCCTGCAAATTTTAAAATTCCCTTGTTTTTAATAGCTGAGTAATATTCCATTGTGTAAATGTACCAGTTTCTTTATCCATTCTTCGGTTGAGGGACATCTAGGTTGTTTCCAGATTCTGGTTATTATAAGCTGCTATGAACATAGTTGAGCAAATGTCCTTGTTATATGGTGGAGCATCTTCTGGATATATGCCCAGGAGTGGTATGTCTGAGTCTTGAAATTGCACTATTCCCAATTTTCTGAGAGAGCATTAGTTTGACTTCCAAAGTGGTTGTGCAAGTTTGCACTCCCACCAACAATGAAGGAGTGTTCCCCTTTCTCCACATCCCTGCCAACATGTACTGTCACTTGAGTTTTGGTCTTAGCCATTCTGACAGAGTTGTTTTGATTTGCATTTCCCTGATGACTAGGGACATTGAGCATTTCTTTAAGTGTTTCTCTGCCATTTGATACTCCTTTGTTTAGAACTCTCTGTTTAGCTCTGAACCTGATTTCTTAATTGGGTTATTTGGTTTGCTGGTGTTTAATTTCTTGATTTCTTTATATATTTTGGATATTAGCCCTTTGTCAGATATAGGGTTGGTGAAGATCATCTCCAAGTCTGTAGGCTGTCATTTTATTCTGTTGACTGTGTCCTTAGCCTTACAGAAGATTTTCAGTTTCATGAGGTCTCATTTATTAATTTTTGATCTTAGAGCCTGAGGTATTCGTGTTCTGTTCAAGAAGTTGTCTCTTGTGCCAATGAGTTTCAGGCTCTTCCCCACTTTTTTTCTAACAGACTTAGTGTGTTTGATTTTATGTTGAGGTTTTTAATCCAATTTGACTTGAGTTTTGTGCAGTGTTATAAATATGGGTCTACTTGCATTTTTCTACATGTAGACATTCAGTTAGATCAGCACCATTTGTTGAAGAGGCTGTATTTTTTTCCATTGTATGTATTTGGCTTCTTTGTCAAAAATTAGGTGTCCATAAGTATGTGGATTTATTTCTGGGTCTTTGATTTGATTCCACTGATGAACCAGCATATTTCTGCACCAGTACCATGCCACTTTAATTACTGTTCCTCTATAGTACAACTTGAGATCAGGGATGGAAGTTCCTCCTAAAGATCTTTTATTGTACAGTATTGTTTAAGTTATTCTGAATTTTTTTGTTTTTCCATATTAAGTTGAAAATTCATCTTTCAAGTTCTTTAAAATTGTCGAGGTATTTTGATAGAGAGTGCATTGAATCTGTAAATTGATTTTGGTAAGATGGCCATTTTTACTATGTTGGATCTCTTGATTCATGAGAATGGAAGATCTTTTCATCTTCTGATGTCTTCTTCAATTTCCTTCTTCAGAGACTTGAAATTTTTTCATACAAGTCTTTCACTTGTTTAGTTAGAGTTACACCAAGATACTTTATATTATTTGTGGCTCTTTTAAAAGGGTGCAGTTTTCTTAATTTCTTTCTCAGTTTATTTGTCATTTGTATACAGGAAGGCTATTGACTTTTTTGAGTTTATTTAGTATCCAGACATTTTGCTGAAGGTGTTCCTCAGCTGATAAAATTTTGGGGGTCCAAAGAATCACTAGATCATACTTCAAAAGCTTATACACCACAAAAATTGAAAATCTAAAAAAAAATGGACAATTTTCTTGATAGATTCTACTTGCCAAAGTTGAATCCAGATCAAGTAAACAAATTAAATATTTTATTTCTTCTACAGAAATAGAAACAGTCATCAAAAAATCCTCCAACCAAAAATGTCCAGGGACAGATGGTTTCAGAGCAGAATTCTACCAGACCTTCACAGAAGAGCTAATACTGATATTCTTCAAACTACTCCACAAAATAGAAATGGAAGGAACATTACCAAACTCATTCTATGAAGCCACAGTCACTTTGATAACTATACCTCATAAAGACCCAACAAAGAAAGAAAACTTCAGACCAATTTCTCTTATGAACATTGATGCAAAAATACTCATTAAAATACTTGCAAATCAAATCCAAGAATACAGCAAAGATATCACTCACCATGACCAAGTAGGTTTCATCCCAGGCGTGCCGGGGTAGTTCAATATATGGCAATCCATCAGTGTAATCCACCATATAAACAAACTGAAAGAAAAAAATTACATGATCACCTCCTTAGATTCTGAAAAGGCATTTGACAAGATCCAACACCCATTAATTTTAAAAGTCTTGGAGAGGTCAGGGATACAAGGCACATAGCTAAATATAATAAAGGCTCTATACAGAAAGCCAATAGCCAACATCAAATTAAATGGAGAGAAACTCAAAGAAATTCCACTAAAATCAGGGACTATACAAGATTTTCCACTCTCTCCATATCTCTTAAATATAATACTTGAAGTTCTAGCTAGAGCAATAAGACAAGAAAAGAAGATCAAGGAGATCCATATAGAAAAGAAGAAGTCAGTACTTCTACTTGCATATAATATGTTAATGTACATAAGTGGCTCCCAATGCTCAGCATTTAAAAAAATATGCTCAAAATAAGATTAGTGAGATAGCTCAGTCAGTCAGTAAAGTGCTTGTTATGCAAGCATGAGGATTTGAACTTAATGTGATAGAACTTGTGTTAAAAGCTGGGTATGGTGGGTGGCATATTCTTATAATCATAGCACTGGGGAGGTGGAGGCAGTCCAGTCTCTGGACTTGTTAGAAAGTTAGCCTCTATTAATACAGTGAAAGACTCTCTTAAAAAATAAGAGACAATGACTGAGTTAGACACTTGCATTGAACTCTGGCTTCTACACACACACACACACACACACACACACACACACAGAGAGAGAGAGAGAGAGAGAGAGAGAGAGAGAGAGAGAGAGAGAGAGAGGGAGGGAGAAAGGAAGAGGGAGAAGGAGGGGAGAGAGAGTGAGAACTAACAAGTGCAAACATCTGGAGTTGCTCTGCTGTCCAAGCAAGATCCCTTACTCTGTAGTAAAAATGTTTTGCCTCTTGTTAGGCCTGTAAGTTTCCATTGAATGAAATAAGGCATTTCTTAACTCTTGTCTTAAAATGGAAATGTTATGAGAGACTAGTTTACAATTCTGTTTGGAAACAGCAGAATTTTAGTTATTCTGTTATCTTTAGTTACCAAGTAGAATGCAATGAAGAGAGTTGTTAGGCAGGGTAATAAAGGTGCCTTGTAAAACCAGCTCTGACTACAAGCTGCATAGCTGTTGAGTTCATGTCACATTTTCTCTTTCTTTCTTCCACTGGTCCTGTGACTGTTTCATGGTGAGAAGGGTGGAAGGAGTGTTCACTCATGAACTCATGTCAACCTAAGACTTAACTTTCCTGTGATTTTGGGAATTTTCCCTGAATTCCAACTCCCATGGCTCTGCTCAGGTCACAGTTTTTCCCATTGCTGCCCATAGGCTTCTAAGTTTCTGACCTTAACCCATGTAGGCTTCTGATCATACCTAAGCTAAAGCTTCTCCATGTGGGGGACTCATGGCTTCTGCTGCTTCCAAAGCTTTATCTTTTTTCTTAAGGGCACTTAATTTATTTCCAAATGATTATTCCATTCATCCAAAACTTTGCTGGCATGTTTTGAAGTGAAGGAGAGCAAGAGAGTGAAGCTTTGAAGTTATCACTTAATTCCATCCAATATATTAAATCTACTAAGAAGGGTTCTATGGCATTGTCTAAGTACCGCCCACAGTTATGTCATCTTTTGGGTTACTTGACCTCTGCCCTCCTTTTTATTTAACAAGTGGTGGAGGCGAATTTATAATTGGTTTTCAGGGGACAGTCTCTAAATGCAACTTAAAAACAGTTTTTTTTTCCCTGTATTTTAACTCTTAGACTCTAAAGTGGAACTTTCTCTCTGACATGTTAAGCCTCCCATTTCCTTCACTTTGGCATTTTATATGTTGATTATAAATAACTCCAAGCAGCCTAGGCCTTTAAAATATACCAAGTCATGCTGTTCTATGTTGGAGGCTACTTGAGAGGAAGCATTGGAGCAAAATAGAGTGGGTGTTCCTTTGAGCTGCCAACAATGAAGTCAGGGAATGAGGTGGATCTTGGGACTAGGATGTAAGCTCTGTGAAGACTGGAACGAGTTTCTATTTCAAGACTTAAAATAGTGCCTAGCAAATGTAAGGTGCTCAACAATTACCTACAGCGTGATGAGTCATCAAAGGGGAGAAGGAAGGTCATTATTGACTTAGAGATCAGAGAAGGCAATGTAAGATTGTAGTTGCTGGGATTATTCAAGGGGAGGTTGAGGAGGTGGAAGGAAGGCAGGAAGATGCACTCAATATTCTGGGCCTCGTGGAGACAGGCATGGAAAAGCATGACCATATTTAAGAGCATCAGTGGCAGAGCAAGTGACAATAGGTGTCACAGCATAGTGGAGCCTAAGCTTCTCATAGAAAACTATTAGTTTTTCTTTGCTGGGAAAAAGTAGAATGAAAGCACCATTTCTTTTTTTTTAATTTATTTATTATGTATATGGTGTTCTGCCTGCATGTACACCTGCGGACCAAAAGGGAGCATCAGATCTCATAACAGGTGGTTGTGAACTACCCTGTGGTTTCTGGGGATTGAACTCAGGACCTCTAGAAGAGCAGTCAGTGCTCTTAACCACGGAGCCATCTCTCCAGCCCCAAAAGCACCATTTCTGAAGTGAAAGAAAGCATAATTATGCAAACCCTACATAACCATTCTAGAAAATTCTTGGTCTGGATATCTGCTAGAATACCAACCAGTCCAAGGATCTCTTTTTAATCTCCCCAACTTATGTTAATGAACCTCTAACAAATCTCTTGCAATGTATGTTCATGTGTAAGGATGTCAGTTATAAGAATCTAAGCTGTGGCCACACATCTCATGGGACCATAACAAGTTATATTAAGGAAGAAAGTTTATACTCTGGAACAGTATACCTTCCAGACATTAAAAAAGTTCTTGTTGTTGCTATTTTTGTTGCTCTTCTTGTTGTTTTTGTTCCTCTCCTTTTTGTCTTGTTCTCCTCCTCCTTCTTCTTAGTGTGTGTGTGTGTGTGTGTGCCACAACTCCCATATGGAGTACAGAGGACAACTTGGTGGCGTTCCTTCTCTCTTTCCATCTTTTCATTGGTTTTGGGGATCAATTTCAGGTTGCCAGACTTGGCAGCAGGCATCTTTGTCCATTGAATCATTTCTCTCCTACTATGCCCGCCTTTGCAATCAATGATGTGGCTGTGTCTTGGTCATCACTGCAGTTGGCGACTATTGACCCATATGGGTTGCTGTATGCCAGTGACAACAGTAACATCTTAAGAGAGCAGGGTGGTCCAGGGCACTGCGTGGCCATTACAAACTCCTCTTAATACAAAGGAACATCCTGGACTAAAGCTAAGAAAACAGTTCTGGGGTTCTCAAGAGTGGTCACGAGAGGAAAGCAAAGAAAGGCATTTTGCAGTAGAAGGCTGAGTCTCAGAGCACTCAGTCTCCTTTCCCTCATTCTTCTTTTGCTTCCAGGGTCTTTTCTCATTTGTCCCCTTCCTCAGTGATAGTCATTGTTAGTATTAAGGATGCATTATGTCACTGGTGAACGAGGCCTGTTGAGTGTTAAATCTTCATAGCGTCTTCAGTAGTCCATCCTATAGTTCAACCATCTATTAGTCTATGTCAAATTCTATTTCCTTTCTGCTTTATAGACTGATCATATCTATTTTAACCAATGGAGACAGCCTGTGAGAGGTTGTAGGAAGATTAGGGGAGTAGGGTCTGTGGCTTCAGTTAGCTTTGTAGCCTATATTCTCAGAAACCCATTGGCTACTGTATACATTTCTGTGTTCCTGTGGTAACTGAATGCATGAATTAAAGAAGAAAAGTTTACAATCATTCTGTAGGTAGAGGGGTTGCATGGCTTGCTGAATGTCATGCACATAAATGTTTCTAAGGAAGGATTTGAAATTGTTTCTTCTGGATCAGCTCCAGTGTTTCCTCCAGTGGGTAGTGGTGATGGTATCTCTGCTGTCAGAGACCAGAGAGTTGCTTGAGATGTCTTTGGGCAGGGTCACTCTTATTCCTTTTGGCTTGTATCCTCTCCTAAAGCCAGGCACCTAATGTGTAGTTGTTAAGTTGTTAAGTTGGTTCTTACATGTGATAAAATAGAAGAGTAACCCACTTGGGTATTAATTCTGACACAAATAGGACAGGTTTTGTGGGTTTAAATCTTGACACAAATATTTAGAGGATCTGTGCCTGGAGTAATACAATACTTTTTTTTAATCTAGAATGTGAATCCAATGTCTTGTGCATGCCAACCGAGCTCTCTACCACTGAGCACTGAGCTGTATTCCTAGGCTTCAATTTCTTTCTGAGATTTTATTTATAACACAGTCAGGCTTTGAGCTTGCAATCTTCCTCTTCAACCTCTTGAGTGGTGAGCCATCACTCTGCATGTGGAATTCCTTGCAATGAAAGGACCATATAAGAGCCATGCTTATAAACTTATGGTTTTGGTTACTTCAACTCCTTTGAATTTCAGTTTTCTCATCCGCGGATCAGAAACAATAAAGTTGTATACACCTCAGTGTGTTCTGGGGCAGAATAAAGAAGATAACAATGGCAAAGTCTCTAGGAAGCTTTTGTACAAACATAGTCCTTAATACATCTATAGCAGGAGAGAAGCCTCTTCATCAGCATCTTATTAGGTCAGCATTACAATATGGGTCATATGGATGCAGAATTAAGTTTGAGGCTGGGGAATGATGATTTGGATCTTGTTTCTGTGAGACTAAGTTAAGCAACATGAGAAAATAACCTCCACAATCGTACAACAGCCACTGTTAACAAATGGGCAGCCTCGTGAGGGAAAATCCAACAGAAGCCCAGGCTAAGAACTGAGATGCCCCTGCTACCACCAAGGGTACTGGCAGCTGTCAGAGCAGCACTGAGCAGGATCAGCTAGCCCCCCTCACCAAGGCTAAGATGCATGATGAGGATAGATGTAAAGAAGGGAGAAGAATGCAGAAGCTAAGACTCACTGACATTTAAAAAACATGGTGACTTCACATTGATGTAGCTGATAAACTATGCTCAACTGAATGTCATAACCACTCCACAAAGGTGGCCACATCAGTAACTCTTTGTGCATGAGAAAACTAAGCTTATAGACTACTTAGTAGTGCTAAAGAATCCTGTAGACTGATAGTGTTTATAACTGACAGTGTTGGGAAAGATAGATAAGGAGGATAATGTACCATCTGGAGGACCATGGCAAATGGATTTAGAATAATGCTCTAATTTTAAGTTTCTCATAGCGCTGTGTGGAGAAAGTTTTACTTGCCCTCCAGCCTAGGCTGATTGGCATTTCTTGCTACTGAACACCAACTTTGAGCTCTGGAGAAGTGGTTAGGACCAAGGCAAACCTTTATCATCTCGATCCTTTTATATCTTCTCATTTTAAAGAAAACCAATATTAATAGTTATTATAGTTATTATCCCTGAGGTCAACTGTTCCCAAAATCTGTTTTTAATCTTCAACTTATTGATTCTTAGATCAAGAAAACTTTTATAGTGGAAAACACCAACCAGCCAACCACCTAAGTTAAAAAAAAAAAAAGCAAAGAAAAACAAGAAGAAATATATTTGTTGACATTTGGGTCAAAATGATAGCCTACAGTCTGGAAGAAGATCTTCACCATTCCTACATCGGACAAAGGGTAGGCTAATATCCAAAATACATAAAGAACTCAAGAAATTAAACACCACCAAACCAAATAACCCAATTAAAAACAAGGTACAGAGATAAACAGAAAGCTCTCAACAGAGGGATATCGAATTGCTGAGAAACACTAAAAGAAATGCTCAATGTTTCTCCACATCTTCATGTGCTGTCATTTGAGTTTTTGAACTTAGCCATTCTGATGGAATCTCAGAGTTGTTTTGATTTGCATTTTGTTGATAACAAGGATATTGAGCATTTCTTTAAGTGTTTCTCAGCCATTCGATACTTTTTTGTTGAGAACTCTCTGTTTAGCTATGAACCCCATTTCTTAATTAGGTTATTTGGATTGATGGTGTTTAATTTCTTGATTTCTTTATATAGTTTAGATATTAGCCCTCTGTCAGATGTAGAGTTGGTGAAGATCTCTTCCCAGTCTGTAGGCTGTTGCTTTATTCTGTTGACAGTGTCTTCTGCCTTACCAAAGCTTTTCAGCCTCATTAGGTCCCATTTATTAATTGTTGATCTTATAGAGGTATGGGAGAATGGGGAAATAGAAGGACCCAGAAGGTCCTGGAACCCTACAAGAAGACCACCAAGGCTGGCAGATCTGGACTCAGGGGGGCCTGCACAAACTACTGTAACAACCAAGGACAGTACATGCAGTAAACCTAGATGCCCTATTGAGATCTAGCCAATGGTCAGTGCCTTCGCCACAGTTGTGTGGAAAGCAGAGACTGACTCTGACATGAACTCTGGTGCCGCCTATTTGACCACTTCCCCTTGGTGGGGAGGCCTGTTGACACTCAGAGGAAGGGTAAGAAGGCTATCAGGATGAGACTTGATAGAGTGTGATCATATGGTGGGGGAGGAGGTCCCCTTCTATCACAGGAAGGGATTAGGGTGAAAGAGGGAGGGAGGGCAAACGGGAAGATACAAGTGAGGGGATAACATTCAACATGTAATCTAAATAAATTATTTAAATAAAAAAGAAATGCTCAACATCCTTAGTCATCAGGGAAATGAAAATAAAAATTAGTCTGAGATTCTATCTTATACTCATGAGAATGTCTAAGACTCAAACCTCAAGTGACAGTACATGTTAGTGAGGATGTGGAGAATGGGGAACACTCCTCCATTGCTAGTGGGAATACAAGGTTGCACAAGAACATTGGAACTCAATAAGTCACTTTCTCAAAAAATTGGGAATAGTGCTACCTCAAGACCCAGCTACACCACTCCTGGGCATATACCTGAGAGATGCTCTACCATACAACAAGGACATTTGCCCAGCTATGTTCATAGTAGCCTTATTTGTAATTGCCAGAATCTGGAAACAACCTAGATGTCCCTCAACCAAAGAATGGATAAATAAACTGTGGTACATTTACACAATGGACTATTACTCAGCTATTAAAAACAAGGAAATCTTGAATTTTGTAGGCAAATGGATGGAACTAGAAAAAATCATTCTGAGTGAGGTAATCCAGACCCAGAAAGACACACATGGTATATACTCATTTATAAGAAAATATTAGCCCAACATAGATTTCCTCTGAGAGTCTCCACTCAGCTGGGGATTGGGACACATGCTGGGACTCGCTGCTGTACTCTAGGTGAGAGTAGTATGGAAGAATGGGGGGATGGAAGGACCCAGAGGGTTCAGGAGCCCCACGAGGAGGACATCAAGGCTGATGGATCTAGACCCAGGAAGGCTTGCACAAACTGTCGTACCAACCAAGGACAATGCGTGCAGTAAACCTAGACCTTCTGTTCAGATATAGCCAATAGACAGCTAATTCTCCCTGGTTGTGGGGAGAACGGTGGCTGCCTTTAACATGAACTCCAGTGCCCCTGATTTGATCACTTCCTTTCGGTGGGGAGGTTGGCGGCACATCGAGGAAGGGGAAGCAGGCTATCGGGATGAGACCTGCAGCCGGGGGTGGTGGCGCACGCCTTTAATCCCAGTACTCCGGAGGCAGAGGCAGGTGGATCTCTGTGTGTTTGTGGCCAGTTTGGTCTACAAAGCGATTCCAGGACAGCCAAGGCTACACAGAGAAACCCTGCCTATAAAAACCAAACAAAAAACAACAAAAACAAACAAACAAACAAACAAACAAAAAAGATGAGACCTGATAGGCCGTGGTCATATCCCCTTCTGTCAGAGGTCTAGGAGAGAGGAATAAGGCAGAAGAAGGAGGGAGGGTGGGATGGGAAACACAAGTGAGGGGACAACAATTGCAGTGTAATCTGAATAAATTATAATACATTAAAAGATGTAGCATAGACATATGAGTGTTAGAAGGGTCTTAAAACTCTTCAAATCATAATACAGAAAGGGGCTCAAACGTGAGAATGTATCAGTCACTCTGGAAGGCTTTCCAAATGGCGTCTGAGCCCCACTCAGAGAATTAAAAATAAAAATAAAAAAAAGAAAAAAAAAGAAAAAAATCAGTGTGTCTCGGATGGAATCTGACATCTTCATAATCGTGGGTGAAGGCTGGTGCTATTGAAGAGCCTATTGGTACCTTTTCCTTGACCGTCAATCTGTCTCCCCTTAAAATAAAAATGAATTATTCAAACATGCATATTTTAAAAGATCTGGGAGACTCTGTCAGCCACCCTCATGGGATTTGTTAATAGGAATTTCTAAAAATTACATCACCAATTATTTAATTAATGCTTGTTTTGGCAGCACATTTACTCAAGTTAGAACCACACAGGGAAGATTAGCATGGCCCTCGTGCAAGGGTGACACAAAAATACTGTGAGCAATCCATAATTTGAGAAACCTTTTACACTATTAGTTGAAATGTAAAATGGTACCGTGTTATGAAAATCAGGATGAAGGTTCCTCAGAAAACCAAAGAGAATTGCCAAATGGTCTGGCAAGCACACTTTGAGTATACACAGTAAATTTAAAACAGCATCTTGAAAGGGCATATGCATCCTCATGTTTGTTGCACCATTATTCACAATAGTGGGAAGATAGAAGTGACAAATGTACATTGATGTATGGACAGATAGAAACAGAAATATTTCCTATATGCTTTGGACTATTATTCACCCTTTTAAAATATTTTACTTTTTAAAATTATAGTGGTGTGTGTGTGTGTGTGTGTGTGTGTGTGTGTGTGTGTGTGTGTGTG
>OU015748.1:86046746-86066021 GCA_907169655.1 Acomys percivali | reverse complement strand
ATCTATCTATCTATCTATCTATCTATCTATCTATCTATCTATCTATCTATCATCTGTCATGTCTTCTCTTCATCACCATCTATATGTCTGTCATATATCTCTATCATATCTCTCTACATGTTATTTATCTTCCATTATTTATCTAAATATCTATCATCTCTCTCTCTCTCAATCATCTATCTAGAACTTTATCTCACATGGATAAAATATATCACAGTGTATATTATGAATTCTTTAAAAATGGAAAATTATGGAAATGTTACAAATTCTCAAGAAGAAAGTGTGCCCAAGGAAGCTCATTTGTAGGGTGAAAGCTTGAAATCCTGAATTTGAGGTTGACTATTACTATCGGAGGGCAACATGTATGGAAGATGAAGACATAACACAAGTAACTAGTAATTAATTCTCTTATTTTGTGTCTTAAATTACTCTCTTATTATCCCTGTGAGTACATGTGTATGTTTGCATCATAGTGTGCATGTGGAGGTCAGAGAATTCCTTTGTGGAGTCAGTTCTCTCCATATCTACATGGGCCCAGAGGTTTGCTAGAGAAGCACCTTTATCCACTGAGCCATCTTGCTGGCTCTGTACTTAGTGTTCTTAATCAAGATTTGTAATGCAATTTATTTTAGTTTTGTAGGTGTTTAGGAGAAAAATAAAAGCTTGTAAAAACTATGAAGTCTGAAGTGTGGCACTTATATTAAGAATTTTATTATGATAGTAAAAATTATACTTGGGTTTCAAGCCCTCCCTAAACAAAACCCAACACTATTCACAACAATGCTTTCTTTTACAATATAGAAGAGAAAAAAATATTCCCTTATGTTGGGAATAATTTAAGCCATGCAATTTGTACCATTTCCAATATTGCCATGGTTACCTGGAGGCTCAGAACCAATTGTGAAGCACAGTTCTAACAACTATAAAGTCTCCATCAGTTTTACATCTGATTTATCTTTCCTTCCATGCTCCTTGGTTTTTAAATTAACTTTCTAGTAAACTGCCCATTTACTTTTGAGAAGCAGGAAGAAGGAAAATAAATGCATCCATAGAGAATTAGATTGGATGTATATGTGTCAACGTGTTTACATATTTATTCAAAAGATATTTATCTTCTGCATCCTGGCTTCATCTTTATTCACACTCATGAACAACTGAGGCAGAGTGTATATAAGCCACACTTGACGCTGTAATTACCCAGCGCTGCGGGAGCATCTGAGTCCAACTCAGTGTCATGTCTACCCTGATTCCATTGACTCTTATTCCATAGAAACTTTAACTTGAAAGAAAAATCCATCCTTTTTGGGCTAAGGAGGATGAAGCGATAGCTAATTAAATTCCTCATGGGCCTCCCCCCTGAAGCAGCAATACTAAATCCGGAGATAAGTCGTCTTGGCAACCACTTTGGCGACTGTTACCAGCTTGCTTTTTACTGCTTGTGAATAAAGATGTTTGAGAATGTAAATTGCCAGCTGAGGTCCGACTGTTTTCCCCCATCGCTCTTCTGAAGAAGCTGGGCACTAATTGATAGTACAGTGCACTGCGCTTTTGTTTATGTGTGAATAATAAAGCCACGTGCACAGCTCAGCTTTTGGATGATTACATATATTATTCACGCTTTCAAAACGTAATAAAGACACATACTTAATATCAGTTTTCCAATTAAAGTTTATGACCAAGCTCAGTGATGGTTATAGTTTTTGGCAGAGGTTTTTAATTTTCTTCCAGTGTATTCTTGAGATTTACAGAGCAGCTTCAAACCTAAGTATCAGCATGAAGGGGAAGGAGAAGTAGAAGTAGCACACACGTAGAAAAGATGTCATGGCCACGCCCAACTCATCCAGCGGCGGGCGTGGCAAAAGGCTTGACAGTAGTGAGTCTAAAAAATAATTTCTTTTTAATAAAAGAAAAATTCTCTTTAGAGTCCAGTGCACTGGAGGAATTGGCAAGTGAGTGAATTAGTTAACCATCTACTTTGGAGCTCCCCAATGTGCTCTGACGGCCTTTCGTTAGCACTAAAATAAGCTGCAGTAGCCATTTTTAACCAGGAAACAAGGCGCTTCTCACCGAGGCTTCATGCTGGATTCCTTATAAAAACCCAGGCCATTAAACTATTATGTGGGCCTGAAGGGGCCTTAGATCCTTTGATTTAAAACCTTCTCTTTAAAGAAACAGATTCAGAAAAACTATGGCTGTCCCATGATCAGGCTGTGTTCCTCAAGTACCGCCAGTGTAACAGGAAGCATCATGGCTGCTTTTCTCAACCAGGATATAGTAAAAATAGCTCTTTTGAAATAGTCTTTATTTGTTACGGAGGTGAAAGAGTATATTGTAGGACTGTGGCCTCGTGTGCCATATAGACCTTTGCTTAAGTGTGGATTGCTTATGTTAAGAAGTCCTCATTCTTTTATAATCTTGGTCCTCACACAATCCTTGGGGGTCAGACAGTAGATATTTGTGTATAATGGAGAAATTCCAGAACCTAGAAAGTATAAACCTAACAAAGGGTTAAAAAAAACTTCTTGGAAAGTCTAACTATGGACTCCATCAAGTAAAATAAAAAAAGTGAGCCTGAAGATAAGACAAGACAGACAGACAGACAGACAGACAGACAGACAGACAGACACACACACACACATACACACACACACACAGACACACACACACACACACACACAAAGAGAGAGAGAGAGAGACAGACAGAGAGAGAGAGAGAGAGAGACAGAGACAGAGACAGAGACAGAGACAGAGACAGAGATGCACGGTGACAGAGACAGAGAGAGATTCGGAGATACAGACAGAGAGGAGTAGAGTAGATTATTCATTATGGGATTCCAATCAAGGATGAAAATAGAAAATGTGTGATCAGTGGTGGACTCAGCCATGAGAACTTCAGTATGTATAGTGTTTATCATCAACGGGAAATTCAGAATAAAGAATCAACAGCATTTGTTTTCATTGACTGCCAAGTAAAGAGGCTTGTCCTATCTAAATATTTTTATATGTTGTTCCTTTCTCATGTGGACTTGTCATAAAAATTCCCCCAAAATAAAAATCATAACTTTTTTTTTAAGAAAAGGGTGCAAAATACCAGAGTGGCTCCCTCTTCCCTGCTCTGCCCCCGTAAAATACAATGTACTAAGTTCCTTTGGGAACCCACCACTTCTGAAGCATCAAATGGAATGCTTCTTTTAGAGTTACTCATTTGTTAGGGCTCTGCAATACAAGTGTGATAGAACCACTGTGCTCATTGACCAATATGATGGAAATAAGCTTCATATGTTTATAGGGCATCTGACATCTGCCTAATCTGATAAGGGAGCTAGATTCCTAACATCACTTAAATTTATTTTATTTTATTAATTTATTCAGATTACAACTAAATTTTTATCCCATCACTTGTATCCTCCCATTCCTCCCTCCCTCCGTCCCTCCCTCCCACTTTCACTCTATTCCCCTCCCCTAGGTCTATGACCGAGGAGGACCTCCTCCCCCACTATATGGTCATAGGCTATCAAGTCTCATCTTGGTAGCCTGCTTATTCTTTCTTTGAGTGCCATCAGGCCTCCTCACCAAGGGGAAGTGGTCAAATATGGGGCTCCAGAGTTCATGCCAAAGTCAGTCCCTGCTCTACTTAAATTTAAATAGCCACACCTGAGTAGAGTCTACTGTATGGGACAAGTTGACTGGCTAGGTAGGGAGAAAGGAGCCTGTTTCTTTTACTTCTGTCTTTTTCTTTACTTTTTATTTCTACCATCTCAACCCCATCTCATGCTTCTCTCTGTGTGATAAAGTAACCAATCAAATAACACACTTTCACCCTTAAAAGAAAATATAGGTATGTGCCCTATAACACAATCCATTTGGACACAGTCTTAAATTAGGTAAAAATATTAGAATTTTAGAGTTAGGGTAGAGAAAACCGTTTGTGTAAGGGAAGTCTGTGGTCTTCCCATGCCTCTCAGAACACACCTTCTCAGTCCTTCTATGGCAGCTTAGGGCAGTCTTCAGTGAGCACCGTCCTGCAGCAGACACTGCTGCTTCTTTGATAAGCTGAAGTGATGTTTACTCCCTTGAGGTTCCTCTTAGAGATTTTAGTGCTGGCATCTTTCAGGGCTTCAGGTTACGCTTGACTCAAAACAGGACCATGGGTGGTTCTGTTATGCTTTGCTCACATGTTTCTAGTCTCCCTGTCCCCACGGTGTTCTGTCAACATGGATCTCAATCATAATAGTTTCAATATTTTTTTAGAAAAATTAAAGAGATATTTCGTACATATATACACTGAAATGTGATTCTATGCAACCATGCATCCCCCCACCCTAACTTTCCCAGTATCCCAGTAACACACATTCTTCCCAGATTTGTGTCCTCTTCTTCTTTTCAGTAACAACTTAATAAGCCCAGTTAATGGTGTCATATGTGCACAGAAGTGGGAGTGTCCATTTGGAGCATGGCAGCACAGCAGTGGCCACACCCACAATGATGAATAAGTCCTCCTTCCCCCTCCCACCCCCCGCAGATATCAACTGCCAACAGTGTCTCGGTTAGAGATGGGGCCTCAGGCGACTCTCCCTATCCTTGCTGGATTTTTGGCTGGCTTGGTCTTTTGCAGACAACCACAGCTGGTGTGAGTTCATGTGTGCAATGTAAACATTTCTTTAAGTCTTGGATTCGGTCATCCCTCGAATCACCCCCACCTTCAGTCATCTAGGACTGGAGGAAGACAAAATGAAATAAGAAGCAAGGCTTACTGCACAAAGGCAGAAACAGACAAACAGCTTAAAGAAATACCGCGGGAAGCTTGTATATTTTTCTGGAGAACTCCTGTCTTCTGATCTAGAGTCTGGCTGGGGCACGGTGCTTTGGGAGGTTTTGGAGTCTTGGCTCCTGAAGTCAAGTCCTCCACCAGTGGTAGCTAAGAGCACTGCTGATGTACCGGAGCAGCAGATACCCACTGCTGCTTATAATTTGACTTTCTAGATAGCAGCCAGTTCATCACTAAGTCCGTAGGAATCATAAGGCATAATTTATTTTTATTTATTTGCTTCTTGTTTTCATATGTCGTTGATAGCTGAGTACAGGTCTGCTCTAGGGAAGGACCCCTTAATTTGTTATCGAGGGGGTCAGCCCCCAGATCATATACATATAAGTAACACTAAATATACTGAGCAGTGTGTGTATGTTTGTAACAATAGCAATTAAATGAGAGGGAGAAAGGGTGAGTACATCAGAGAGATTGGATGGAGGAAGTGGAAAGGGAAAATTGTGAAATTTTAATTAAAATATAAAAAATAATTAAAGACTGCTGTTGGTTAAATAGTTTACTTTTTAAACTTGTATCACAAGTTAGGTGTAACCCGTTTTAAGCATTGAGTTGGCTATTCAGCAAGCTTTCCCATCCCCCACCTCCCCGATGTTTCTGTATTTTTCTGATGTTGTGAATAATTTGTTTCTACTACTCTCTTAATACCCATGATAGTCAAAATGGTGTAGAATCAAGGAAATCTTGCCTACCTGTTAGCATGTTGACAAGCTATGATTTCATGACTATTATAATGTGGATAAGGGGAAGTCCGCTTACTCAGTGACTATTCTGGAGTTATCTGGTTCAGCCTTTGTCTTAGTAGCTTCCTTCTCTCTATTCACAGAATAAAATGCTGAGGAGGTGAGATGCCACTGGGACTTGGAGATGAGGAGACAGGGCTTTGGGAGTTGTAGTAGATTCTATAACATCTCACAGCTCGAGGCAGTGGAGTTGACACTGAAGCCAGGGTCTATCTGGCTACAGTTGCAACTCTCACCACTTTCCACACATCTAAAACCCTGAAAAAGCAGGCTGATGTGAAGTGTGCAACCACACTTAGTATTTAACACCCAGATTCCTTATCAAGGAGTCAGAAGCTTTCACCACAGCAGATCGGCCAAGACTTGCAAATGAAGCTATTAGCTCCTGTCTTGAAGTAAAACATTAATAGTATCATGGCCTATTTTCTTCGTGGAGAAATAGCTTCTATCATACGATTATGTTTTATTGTGAAGTGTGTGGAAACAGTGCCCGCTCATGTCCACCTGTGTTTTGGTTACTGGAAGCATATATGCAAATCCTGTCTCGCAATATGACTTTTGTTCTTGAATTCTTTTCTTTAGGATGGAAGGAAACCTCATTTTCTGAAGATATGTGTGTAAAAATTAAGCCTCAAACTTATTTTTCAGGTATTTATCAGGTGTTTTTGAGAGCCTTAGTGTAGAGCTGATCTTGGCCTTAGCCTCACAATTCTCCTACCTTAGTCTTCTGGAAGCTATGACTATAGGTGCATACCACCATAGTCATATCTTGCTTGCTATGCAGTCTACCCCTTCTTCCCTCTCCTTCCTCTTATTCTCCTCATCCCTTCTTTTTTCTTCTTCTCTGAGACAGTGTTTTATTAGGTAGCCTAGGTTGGCTTTGAACTCAGTATGTTGCTCAGGCTAGACTTGAACCTATAGAAATCTTCCTGTCTCAGTTTCCTGGGTGGTGGCTATGCTACTTTGACTAGGGCAACCAAGCCCAGCAACTGCAGTCTTCCCATATGGGAATTATATTGAGGATGATGTGATGGATCTTATACTGCTTTCCTCAAGGAACTGAAGGTTTTAGGGATGGATTTGACAGAATCTATACTTTGTCCTTGAGTACACTATCTTTTCTTGACTTTTGTTTTTCTTCAGAGATAGATACCTCATCAACCTGGCGTTCACGCCTGTGTCATGCTCTTCACTCTGAAACACCCAGAATATTCTTTTCCTTATAGAATATTCACTTTTCTTAAATATCAGAAAAACATGTCCCTGGGTTTTGCATATATTCTGAGAGAGATAGAGAAGCCTGTTTCATCTGCTGCAATTGTTGCTACAGAGTGGCCACAAGGTGGCAGCCTGAGGGCCCACATGGTGGTTGATTTTGCCTAGGGTGCTTAGTTATATGGTGACAACACAGGTCAAGTGTGTGCCAGGGTGATAGCCACTAAGGGGTCTGCCAACCAACAGTGCAGGGAACCAGTTTTTCATGATGTCTCAAAACACTAGCAACATCATCTTCCATTAGAGAGTGCAGGGCTCTTCAGAACGCTTAGTTCTATACAAAAAGATAAAACCCCATTTGGTTAGAGGAAACAAAAAAGGACTTGGTGTAGGGGAGGGGATTGAAGAGACTTTTCTATTATTCAAAGCCACTGGTTCTCAACCTTGAGTACACATTAGAATGTCCTGGGGGAACTTTTAAATGACTCTCTGGGGCAGTGTCCCAGAGATTAATTTTTAAAAGGACTCCAGGTGATTCTAAAGTGTGTTCAGGACTAAGAACCATCCATCCAGTTCTTCTCAATTTAGTCATTCATTTGCTTGGCCCTTACCACATACTTCCTCATGTCAGCTGTGAGCGAGGCAGTGGTGCTGGTGTAAAACGAGATTCTACAGTTGTCCCTAAGACCTTGCAAGTAAGTTACTCAATTCAATGGGAGTCAATTCAGGAAACATTTATCAAGCTCCTAAGGCGTGACAAGTTCTATAGTAGGAGCTAAGGAAGAAGAGACAATAGAAATTGCTATGGGCCAGCACTTGGATTCCAGTGTGTGTGGCATGTACAAGTCATTTTTATATGTGTAGGATATGGTATTTTTGTTTTTTTAAATTTTAATAATTTATGAGATCACATAAAGTATTTCTTAAATTTATATATTCACTTTACATCAAGACCATAGCCCCTTCCTTTCTCTCATCCTGGTCTCTCCCTCCCATCCTCTTCCCCCTATGCTCCTTCCCCTTGTCTTCAGAAAAGGGGAGTCTCCCCTCCCTCAACAACCCTCCCCAGCTCATCAAGTAGCATCAGGACTGAGCTCCTCCTCATCCACTGAGACTAGGCAAGGCAGGCTGGGTAGGGGGAAGTGATTGAAAGCAGGCTATAGACAGAATGTGCTCAACTTACTAGGGGACCCACATGAAGATCAAACTGCCCATCGGTTACATATGTGTAGGGGGCCTAGGTCCAGTCCATGCATGCTCTTTGGTTGGTGCTTCTAGCTCTGTAAGCCCCCACGGATCTAGGTTACTTGATTCTGTTGGTCTTCTTTCAGTGCTCTTGTCCCCTCCAGGTCCTTCTGTCTATATCCCACCCCCTACTCTTCCACAGGACTCCCTGAGCCCCACTGTGATGCTGCTATGAGTCTCAGCATCTGATTTGATCAGCTGCTTGGAAGCCCTCTCAGAGAATGGTTAAGTTAGGCTCCTGTCTGTAAACATAATGGAATATGGTTAATGGTGTCAGGGGTTGGCTTTTTCCCATGGGATGGGCTTCAGGTTGGGCCAGGCATTAGTTTGTCATTCCCTCAGTCTCTACTCTAACTTTATCTCTGCACATCTTGTACGCAGGGTAAATTTTTTAGCAGCTTTATTCATAATAGCCAGAAACTGGAAACAACCTAGATGTCCCTCAACTGAAGAATGGATCAAGAAAATGTGGTACATTTACACAATGGAATACTACTCAGCCGTTAAAAACAAGGAAATCATGAAATTTCCAGGCAAATGGACAGAATTAAAGAGGCTCATGCTGAATGAGGTAACCCAGATCCAGAAAGAGATACATGTTATGTACTCACTTATAAGTGGATTTTAGCCATATATTACAGGATAACTATGCTACAAATCACAGACCCAAAGAAGCTAAGTAACAAGGAGGGCCCAAGGTAGGCCTTTCTTGAATCTCACTCAGATGGGGAAATAGAATAAACAGTTGAAAAGGAAGTAGAGAGGGAACTGGATAGGGAGGGTGTGGGGAGGGAAATGAGGTGTGGGGATCAGATGTGGGGAGAGTGGGGAGGGGAGGTTTGAGGGCCTGGAGAAAAAAGGGAAACTGAAGGTGCAGACATCAGTGAGACAAGGGGGTGACCTGTGATAGGGCAGGCCACAGGGAGAATATGGGGATGTCACTAGCTGAGCCTCCTATCAGCAGAGGGACAGGAGACTGAGGAAGCCAACTTCTAGCCAGGCAGGACCTATAGCAGTGGGATAGGAAGACCAATCCACCTAGAAAACCTTCAAGATGCAGTTTTATTTGTACTTTACTTTGTAGTAGCTTTCCACGGTAATGCAAAGCATTTTTCTTACCCAGTAAGTTTGCAGGCTGATGGGCAACCAGCTCTCTTTACCTGAAATTCTGAGAAGCAGCCTCCGTGGTGTGTGAAGAGAAGCAGAGTGACTCCTGATACTCAGGTCTGTGGGTTCTATAGTCAGTGTCTCTTCTCGCTTAGGTGTTAAGATCAGGGGGGAATGACCCGTTTGATTTCAGAAGTGAAGCTGTTCGTCCCAGGATGTAGTTCTTTCTCCTCAGCATTCTCTTTCTTGAAGAGCGACAGGATGACCATTTCTGTACACACATCTCCAAGAAACCCTCTTCATCCAGCCCAAGGTCTTTTCTGCTTCTGGATTTATGTACATTTGCCTTTTAAAACCACAATCCTCTACTCCCACCAAAATGCTAATCTACAACCCTGTGGATGCTTTTTGCCTTGAGAAGAAAACTGATAAACAATTGTATGGGCAGATGTGCTTGTCATCAGTTTCTGTCAGTCACAGAGAGGTTTAATTAGGGGACCAGAAATTAGTCCAAGTGTATATTAAGGAAGCCAGACAAGTCTCATTTTCATAGGCCTTCATTCTGTCGTCTAATAGACTATGAAGCTAAATGCCATATGAATGGTGCTTGGTGAAGGGGTAGATAATGATGAACATGTTTTAAGAATTAACTCTCTGGTTAATTATTATATTTTAATATAAATTATTATTTATTTTATATATAAAATATACTATATATAAAATAAAATATAAATTATAATTTATTTACATTACTTCCCAATTGTAGTCCTCCCACTCTTACCTTTCTGTTCCCTCCCTCTTCTGCCCTATTCCCCTACCCTAGACCTCTGACCAGTGGGGTCCTCCTCCCCCACCATGTGACCACAGCCTATCAGGTCTCATGTGAACAGCCTACATCCTCTTCCTCTGTGTTCCCACAGGGCTTCTCCACCAAGGGGCAGTGATCAAATCGTGGGTACCAGAGTTCATGTCATAGGCAGTCCCCTGCTCTCCCTTCCCCTTCTTCAGGTGGAGAACGAGCTGTCCAGGTGCTACATCTGAACAGGGCATCTAGGTTCTTTGCAATGTCCTTGTTTGTTTGGTGCATCAGTTTGTGCAATGCCCTCCTGGATCCAGATCTGCCAGCCTTGATAGTTTCCTTGTGGAGTTTCTGACATAGGAAAAACGCCAAAATAGGAACCCTGTGTAGGGCAGCAAGCTCAAGGAGGTGTTCCAAGGTTCCTGCTTTCCTCCTTGACCCATGGTGTGTCTACTGCATAGGGGAATCTGATATAGAGAATCTTAATTTGGACTAAGGACAGACTGATCCTTTCCTTGAAGGCATGTGCTGATAGCATTGATCATATTTAGGCACCAGAGCCACAGAATGAAGAACATTAACACCTTCAGATGCTCCCAGCAGTAGACCTCATCTGGAGGAGAAATGGCATAGACTTTTAAAGAGGACTGAGGAACTTTAGAGTTTTAGGCTGCTGAAGTTTAAGGAACTTAGAAATGCGAATGGGAATGTGAGCTAACCTTCAAATAAGCAGACACCTACTCATGGAAGTGGAGTCTGACCAAGGCTGAAAGCAACAAAAGACACATTCAACTCACCCTGATATGGGAGACCATTAGCATGGCTGAGGACTGAAAGTTGCTGCCTCACAAACCTCCCATATTTAGAGTTGTTCAGGAAGACTACCTCAGGAGTACGGAATATGGATTCCTGAACTGGGCAATAAGTTATCTCAGATGAACGTTCGTGAGCTTATTTAGCCCTTCTTAATACCCATCTCAAGAAAGTATATTCTAGACTTGATTATTTTAATGCTTCTGACACTTTTTGTCAGATTGTCTCTGCTCAATGAACTTGGCTCACTCAAACAGAGTAGAACAGAAGATTGATGTAGAAAATTATCCATGACTGTGTGACCAATGGGTGAGCAAAATTTTCAATTAGTCTTACCCCATGGCCATATGTTTTAAATTTTATCTTTGTAATGTCAAATCAATTGTGTCCAGACAGGAAGAAAAGTCCCACACAACCTGGCTCCATTCTTTCTCAACCTCATCTTGACTTGGACCCTTCACTGTTCACATCTGAATCATACTCAGGTAGTGGAGGGTTTCCAAATACATATTCCTTCAAGATTTTAAGCCTCCATGAAAAGTTTGTCAAGGAACTGGGTACTTCCATTCTCTACTGGAATCTCTGTCCATGTGACATGATTGCTTCTTATTACTTCCATTGTTTCATCTGCAAAGGAAGCTATCCCTTGATTCCTTGCTACTCTCCTGCCCATATTGCTGCTGCAACACATTTCTCTCCCTTTCCCTTCCAGTAGGTGTTAATAATCAGCAATGGTACATGTTTTTTAATTGACCTGTATTCAATTTCAGACTTTTTTCATGTCCTTCTAGGTAGATACTGCTAATGAGCCAGAGTTGGTAACTGAGATGCAATCTTTCTACTGTTCTCAATATGGCTATCCATCACTTATGAGATGTATTGCATTATATTTAAAGGACTTATAAAAACCTTATTTAGTAAGGCCATAGTTACTGTGAGAGAATTGTTGTTTAGTTTTTCTAACCTCACTAGCATCAATAGGGGTAGACACTAGTCCTTCAGTATACAATTAAAGTAAAGGACTTGGTTGAGAGAAGGGTAGGTGGAAGAGAAGCACTCCATGACTTTCCAGCGTGCAGCCAAACTTATATCAGGACACAGGGCATGGATTGGCAGAGTGGAGAGAGGAAAGAGGAAACAATCACCTATGCCCTTCTAGAAGATCATTGGAACAACCCCGCATGTTTCTCCTTTAAGGGATGATCTCTAATTCTTTAATGTAAGATATGGAGGTTCTCTAGTGGGAAGGCTATCACCTTTGGAGCCTTTTCATTCCTATTTACACAGTTTCATAATAGTTGCCCAATTCGTGGGAAGCACATTCCTAGCTCATCTCACTGCCTTGGCGTAGATCTCTATCTTTTCACTTTAAAATGCCCACTTACCTACGAGAGCTCTTTATAACTCTCTGCACTCCAGATATCTCATGCATTTGCTATGAGAGAACGCTGTCCGTGTCCACAACCTCCTTCCATTTGTCCATCCACATCTTCTAAGTCACACTGTTTCTTTCTCCAGGCAGGGAGCTTGCTTTTGAGAAACTTGTCCTTGGCAAGCTTCTGCTTCCAGGCTCCCAGCACTTCAGGAGTCTTCAATGTGAAGCAGATCCAGTGGGTGACTGAGCAGACAAGATCCTACCATCCACAGTCTATTTGGTTTTGGAAGGATGCTGGATGCTAATCGGCTTTCTTGCTTCAAAAAAGAATATCTTAAATGGCTATACTTGCCTCATATGATTTGGAGATGGTTACATGCTGTTCCTTTAGCAAACAGGGACTTATAAAAAGTTTTTGAATAATTTCATAAAAGGATCCAAAGCATATGAGTCTAAAGATAAAAATGGGACTGAGTCATCTTACTCAGTAGGAAATAGTTTTTAAGCAGGCCTTTGGTACAGAGGAGGCCAGGTAGAGCAAAAGTGGAAAAAGTGACATTTGCCCATGCTTGAGATGAGATCTGGCATAGTGTGGCTATACATTGGGGTGTGGTGATAGAGTGTATAGTAGAAAATAAGGTGAGAGAGACATGCAGGGTTCCACCTCAGGATTTGGGAGCAGGTAATATGGAAGGTTTGTCATACAGTTTGGTTTTTCTCTCTGAGGAGGATAGAAGAAGCACCAAGCAGAGTCATTCATTGAGTTCTGGGCCAACTGCATCAATGGCGTATGTTCCTGGGAGTTTGGAAATGAACTGGATAATTCTTCCTTGGAAGAGGATCTGTGATCCTGATGTGACTCACCTTGGACCTTTGCTAACAGGCAGTACACCATTTGAAATCCCTGCTTTAGCCATTTTCTTAGTTACCAAGTCTTTGGAAGCTCAAGAGTCAGGTCTAGTAGAAGTTCTCTTGTCCAGAGGTGGAGAACTGAGCAGGAGCTAGGCCGATGGTGAGGACTAAGTACAAAACTCTGGCAGAATTGTTTAGAATTCACAAATGTGGGCAGGACCAGGGGACCAGAGGAGATGCAGTGATTGACAGATCATGTAGGGAGCTGGGGTGATGGCTTAGCACAAGTATCAAGATCTGAGTCTGAGTCTCATTATTCATGAAAAGACCTAGTTGTAGGGGCATGTGACTAAAACCTCAACACTGGAGAGCTTGAGAGATCCCTGGGCTCCCTTGCTGCCTATACAGAGTTCTAGGCCAAGTGAGAAAAGCTCTCTCAAGAACAAGGTGGGCAACATCTGAGAAATGAGAGCTCAGGTTGACGTCTGGCCTCAATGTATGTATGTACAAGTACCCCTGCACACATATAAACACACACACACACACACACACACACACACACTTTTACATACAAAACAGGTGGAGTATGAGGTGCTGAATACCAGGTCTCAGCCCTAGTTTCCACCTCTGCATCAGATATTTGCCTCAGAAAAATTGACAGGAAGAAGGATTTTGGAGCTACTGAGCAGCAACAGCAACTTTGCGAAGCTTCTTGTCTGCAGAAGCATTTTAAAATGGTTGTCAGTCAATGAAAGAAGATTTACAATGTGTACATTACTGAAGAGTTTGGTACAAATGAGCTTTAATGTTTAGAAAATAAAAGTATGTTTTCCTGGGACTTTTCACATCTGTATAGTATTTCCTTCACTCTTCTTGCATTGTCTAAGCCAAAGTATACTATTACCTCATCTGAGAGCTCTATATTTGTTTCTGTGTAAGTCTCTGGCCCATGGGATATTGCCTTCCACAGAGTAGGCACACAATAAATGTTTGTTGAGTTGGATTTATGAGCTCCCTATTTTATTAGTTGTATGTCTCATAAATGGACTGAGTCCTTTCATTGTACAAGGTATGTCTATCTGAAAGTAACATTTATCAAATTCTTGTAATTAGCCAGGAAGCAGGCTGAGTTCCTTTCTGACAAAGCCATGTAACCTTTATGACCAACTTATTAAAAAGACCGAACAGTACCTTAGCAGCATTTTTATTTTTATGGAAAACGGAAGCACACAGAAACCAAGCAATGCTCTCATGGTTTAGCATCAAAAGCAGAGAAAGTAGAGAATGTGGGGTTTGCTTATATGTTTGTTTGCGTCTTTGAGGCAGAGTCTCATTATGTAGCCTAGAGTGAAACTCTCTACATAGTCTAGGCTGATCCCAAACTTTATCTTCGTGCCTCTTGAGTACTGGGATTATAGGTGTGTTCCTTCACACAAGGTCACTGCAGAGCCACCAAAGTTAATTAACTCAGTATTCCTTGAGTGAAGGAGTGACCATTAGCAATAATTCATAGGGTTGCATAAGTTTAAAACATAGCTAAGAATTCCTGAATGCTTTTCATGTGACAGGAAAACATTAAGTATGTAAATATTTTTACTCTCTTTTAATCCTTGTCTCGCTTCACAGCATAGGTACTATTATTGTGCATGTCTTGGTGGTGAGGAAGGAATGGACCTTTGAAACTAGGTCAGCAGATCATCAAGCTGACCACCCCATGGTACATGAGCATCCTCCCTGCCTTGTGATACCACAGGAACAAATAATGACTCCCCCTCACTCATTGCACATGCTGCTCTAAGAAAACTGTATGTGGATGTGACTTGGAACTGGCTGTCACAAAACACTGTATTTATCTAGAAATATCTTGAAATGTCTTTTATGCTAATCCATTGGATGAAGATTGTCTAAGGGCTTAAGGGGAAGTTATAGGTGACAAAGACATTTGTCCTTAGGTAGCATGATGAGACGACTGACACATTGTGTTTCCATAGGGATGAGGTGAGGTCTTGGTTTACCGTGCAGCTTACTATGAGGACTTGGACATGTCACTTGCACTTCCAATGCCCATGATCCAGTTGCATTTATAAAATTGGATGGTAATTATCCTGCCACAGAAATATTATATAAGGATGGATGAATGTGACACACATAAAGTCTTTTTTTTAATTTTTTATTAATTTATTCTTGTTACATCTCAATGGTTATCCCATCTCTTGTATTCTCCCATTCTTCCCTCCTTCCTTCCCATTTTCCCCTTATTCCTCTCCCCTATGACTGTTCCTGAGGGGGATTTCCTCCCCCTGTATATGCTCATAGGTTATCAAGTCTCTTCTTGGTAACCTGCTGTCCTTCCTCTGAGTGCCACCAGGTCTCCACCTCCAGGGGACATGGTCAGATAAACTGGGACAGAGGGGAGGACATCCTATTGGGACTCTAGATGAGAGAAGCATGGGAGAATAGCAAAGTAGAAGGATCCAAAGGGTCCTAGAAACCTACAAGAACATTATGATAGGCAGATTTGGGCCCAGGGGCCCCGCTCAAACGAAGCACCAGCCAAGGACAATACAGGTGGTAAACTTTAAACCCCTACCTAGATCTAGCCAATGGGCAGAACATTCTCCACAGTTGAGTGGAGAGTGGGGTATGACTTTCACACACATAAAGTCTTAACTACATGATTCATACCGGCCATTGTGTCATCTCCTCTCATCCCTGGTCATTTTATTTTCCTACTTCTCCCCTCTCTTCATTTCCTTCTGTTTCATTCCACTCTCCTTTGTTCTATATTATTACTATAATTTCTTAACTAGATGTTTTATAGAAGAGGTAGAGTTAGGGTGTGAAAAACAGTGCAGGCCTTCTGTGCCTCATGAAGCCAAGCTTGTCTCAATGGGGTATCAGACCCCCAGAGGTCCCATAAAACATACAATTTTACTTCAAATAACAGGCAAGTGCAGCTGGTCTCAAGTTTGAAATTTGTATAATTTTGGACCTTCTTTTAGTTAAAGAATACATTATATGCAAATGAGATTTTGTCTTAGACTTTCATGTGGATTAAATTAGGTCATATAAGATGTAATTCACTTTTCTTTCATATTTTTACTTAACAAAAAAAAATCAGTCATACTCCTGAAGTAATTCTTGATTTAATAGTTAGACTGAAGCACATTTTAACATAAGTGAACTTGGAACTGTAAGTGAACTTACAGAAGGAGGCATGGCTTGCTCTGCTTTTCTTTTGATTTTGTATGTTTGAAGTCAAAATACTCTCACTGGATATAAGAATAAGGGCTGAGAAATCCAGGAGTGTGTGAATGCCTGGGGCAGAAACTCAATGGAGGAATTCTCCGGGACAGCTGGGATGATGTGAGGTAGGGTTGGAGGCTAGGAGGAGCCAAACTTTCACTGTACTGACTGCACACATCACCTGGGCAAGTCAGTCATCAAGAAAACACTCTGCCTTCACTGTCTGCAGATCCTCCTGGATGCTTGTAAGCAGAGTGCCAAACTGTTGGTGATGCTGAACAGAAATACATTTTTCATGACATGCTTTGGTTTCTCTTACTTTTTCTCTCAAATGGAGACTAGTTCTGCCTCGGAGGTGTGTTTCACAAGAGATTAATTAGCATATGTCAGTAAAGGGCCTTTGATGATGACTGCTAAGGATTTTCATCACGCGATTGCTATTTCCCCCTAAAAATGTCCATAGAGTTACTAACTAGCCATTGTCAAAGTACCCTGTATTTTGTTATTTTACTGTTATCTTGCAATTACCTAGGATCAATACCAGTTCAAATGATGTATTTTCTCCATTCCTTGCTTTAACTTTTGAAAGTGTGGGCATTTTCATTTTTATCTATTGCATGTTGAATAATTAACAAAGTAAATATGGCTTTGGGTGGTGAGCACATCAACAACTGGAGTTACTTAGACATTTTAATTAAGAACAGTACTGTCGTACTTTATGTGAGAGTTTATTTTCCTACCTAAGTACTCTGAGAACTGTGGACTGCGTCTCATGAATCCATGTGTATGTTCATGTTGGCCTGCAGGTAGTATGTGGAAACTTTTCATGTGTACTTTTCATGATGAGTGTATGAACAAAACATGAAGAAAAAAGCCAAGACCTCTTTTAGCTAGGTTTAGTTTTGTGTATTTTTATTTTTTTTTGTGTGTGTGTGTGTGTGTGTGCATGTGAGTGCGTGTAGGTATACTTGCAGAGGTCACTATCTGGAGCCTTCTTTTGTTACTGTCCATTCATTGAGACAGGGTGTCTCACTATAGTGGCATACTTGGTTGCACTGGTAGGCCATTCAGTTCCTGGGATCTATCTGTCTGTGCTCCCTTCAGAATTTGCGGGGTTATCTATGTGAGTCCCTCCAAATGGCTTTTATTAGGACTGGGAGACCAAATTCAGGTCCTCGTGTTTCCACAGTAAGCATGTTACCCACTCATCCATCTCCACAGCCCGAGCTTAGCTTTCTTGAAGGAAAAAAAGCTGACTAACATTCCCATTTTTTTACTCTAATCTAGACATTTGCGTTAGCTTGAATCACACATCATATGTTAAGTGTCTGCTACACTGTCAGCTATTGACCTAATGTATTTCATGCTTTCTTTAATCTACAGCAAGTCAGTGAGGCCTTTCATAAGTTACAAAATGAAGGTGCAGAGAGGTTAAATAACATGTCTAGGGCCATGGAGTTATTAATAAAGAAAGAAAAGACTCAGACTCAAATCTGCCAGATTCAAGTCTGAGCCCTTTCTACTTTGTCTCTTTGATAGAATTTCTGAACTTTCTATTCTGAAGTGAGTCTTGTCACCCAAATGCCAACTTGTGTCTTTGCTAAGAAGTCTCAGAAGATCACGTGTCCAAATGCGTGTTGCCTCTTGGACTTTGATATGACACTCTACAGCTTCTCTTAGGCTTAATTTTATTTTATCTGTGCTCCAGAGGTAGGGAGGGCAATGTGATGTGTACCGGAAGCATGGGGTTTGGGGATAACTAGATGTATCTCTCACTCTGCCTTGTCCATCTTGTACAAAATTTAGTGCTTTGAAAGCTATATGTCACTGATATGAAGATTAAAGTGAAGAAGACATAGGAAGTTCTTAGCACTTTAGGTGCATGGAAAGCACACAAGTGCGTTCCATTTGCTTGGGTAGACAAGAAGAGAAGGAATGAATCATAAATGACTGGGACCTTTGCTCATGTGGATGGTCATTTCCCCAAGTTATTATTACCCAGACCTGTGCACACTATCCATTCAGCGAGTAGTAAATAATACATTGAACTTTAAGGCTGCTGAATGCTAAATATATGTGGTTGTTTCCCAGGCAACCTTCTCATAGAAAAAGCATACTAAATTATGTTCTTATGGAATACTCAACTTTTTACATCCATTGCTGTTAATGCTATAAAACATTGATGTCAATAATCATAAAATGCAGACTTCTATTGTGTAACTTTCCTCATCCCATTACATGTATAGAGTCAGGATGATGCAGTAAAAGACAAAGGGGATGGGTTAGACTTGAAATCATAGTATGCTTATTAGAATTCCAACTCAACCATGTTCAACTATCTGTGTGACACTTTGATCTCTGAAGACCTATCCAATATAATAATGACCACAATGCTAGGGAAGAACCCAGAACTGGAGATGATCTTATAGAAAGATTACAGTGGGGTTCGGTGGTATTTCAGGAAAAGCACTTGTCCCACAGTGAAAACTGGCTTCAAGAAGCTGGAGTTGATGCTGCTGTCATTTAAGGTGCTGGGATGGTTCACTCAAACTGTCTTGTATTGAACAAAACAAGCCAAACCTTGAACTCCTATGGATTGTCTCTAAGACAAGGATGTAGTGCTTGGCAAGCCAAGAATGCAAAGTGATTAATGGAGAAGTGCTTAACTGCCAGATGACACACCTTTCTGAGTTGTAGGAAGGGATTTGAGGTGAACTCTCCACAATGACAGTGAAAGGAAATGTGACCTCTTGTACCTGCATCATGATTTTCCCCCTTCAGAGACTATTATCATCTCAATTTTATTACTAGCAAAAAACAGAATTTCTGTGTTAACTAAGTTTCTCAACTGACAAGCCACTTATAAAGCACACTTTAAACCATAAAAGCTAATGCATGATTTTTAGGACTCTGTATTTGCCTACTTGGATAGCAAATAAAAACTTACCCAATGACTTGCTGAATTGTCTGGTACTCAACAGCTTGCTAAAACTCAGAAGATGAAAGAGCTCTCTCTCTCTCTCTCTCTCTCTCTCTCTCTCTCTCTCTCTCTCTC
>OU015748.1:86034426-86046736 GCA_907169655.1 Acomys percivali | reverse complement strand
CTCTCTCTCTCTCTCTCTCTCTCTCTCTCTCTCTCTCTCTCTCTCTCTGTGTGTGTGTGTGTGTGTGTGTCTTTGTGTTCATGCACACATGCCCACCTGCATGCAGTGTTTCAGTCACACATTTTTTTTGGTTTTATTTATTTATTTATTTTTTCTCAAAACAGTAGTATTTAATTTTTTAAAAAATTTATTCTTGTTACATCTCTATGGTTATCCCATCCCTTGTATCCTCCCATTCTCCCCTCCCTCCCATTTTCCCCTTATTCCCCTCCCCTATGACTGTTCCTCAGAGGGATTACCTCCCCCTGTATATGCTCATAGGGTATCAAGTCTCTTCTCGGTGACCTGCTGTCCTTCCTCTGAGTGCCACTAGGTCTTCCTCTCCAGGGGACATAGTCAAATGTGAGGCATCAGAGTACATGAGAAAGTCAGTCACACATTTAATCCTTCTCTACTTGTGACTTTAAAATAATAGGAGAAAGCCATTTTCTAGCACTGCATTATCAAACAGTTTCTATTATCCAAACTTTATTGCTTATAAACCACACCACATAATGACATAATGAAATTTAAAATATAATTTTGAATATCACATACTAATTCTGTTTTACTTCCATAAGTATTGATTGTAGAACCATGTACTCAAAGAGATTAAGAGTCAAACAGAACTAATAGATTATTCACAAACTTGTGTTGAATCTTGACTCCAGCATTGTTAAGAATGTTTTGCTGAGATGAATATTCAGAATGTAAAACCAGAGTATTATTTCAAAACCAGTAGCCTGTTCTACAGTTCCAATTTAACTAGTATGTTCCAAAAGAAAAGTATAATGGAGAAGCTTTAAGAAAACAAAGAGATTATTAATCCCAGTGTGAAGATGTTGTGTATTTTGTATGTAGCATTACTGGGCATCATTATCAACGCATACACTTCCAGGATGCCAATTCTGGACCACATGAGCTCATGGAAGCACAGTGGCCCCATAGTGGTCTATCAATAACAGGGCTACCCTTCACTAACTATCTGCTGGGGAAAAGCAGAACCTCACTCGAACCATCTTCTATTTCTTAATTGGTTTTTCAGGCTGGGCTTCTCAATGTCCGTGTATCTCTCCTAGGCACAAACAATCCACCCTAGCCTCTTTCTTCAGAATCAAAGTGAGAGCAGAGTTACGAAGGATTCAGGCTTATAAGAAATAATCATGCAACCTAGCTTCCTGATAGCTAGTGAACAGGGTTCTTCTTTCATCAGAAAAATGCAGTGAGAATGGGAGTTAGGACTATACCATAATTATGAAAAAATTTACTTGCTTAAAAACAAAAGTGATGTGGAAGTGCTCCTCAGCTGTAGGCTGTGCAGGCAGGTCCAGTTCAGAAAGGGGCAGGATTGGCAGGAAGAAGTAGGCTTACAGCTGTCCACTGTCCTCTTTTGTCCTGCTCCTTATACTTAAAGTCAGTCCATATCAAAGGCAACCATTGGCTATTGCATGTCTAGAAGGCTGTTTCATCCTATGTGTTGCATTGTTCTACCCATTGTGTTAGAATTACTTAGCCAAGTTTGATTAGCTCCAGAGGATTCAGGCATCTCATTACATAGCCAACTATCATTAAGTGCACTTTTTATGAGATCACAAGTATGTTGCATACATAATGACTTCTTCCTATGATGTACATCTTTAACACAGAAGGCTTAAAGTCAAGATTCCATGATGATATCAGTGTGGTTACTGCTAGTGATTTGGAATCTTTCCTTGCGGATGAAAATGTTCAGTGCACTGCTAAGTCAAATTTACTTACTTGGGTGTTGAAAGGGTATTCCAAAGTGTATAGATGGGAAAATACGCTTTTTGGGTTTGCCCTTCACGCAGGCAATTCTGCTATTATCAGTACTCTTCCCTCTTGCTTGGTATATTCAGAGCACAGACTCCAACCCCACTTCAAATCCCCAGTCAGAACCTCTGTTTCCATTCTCCTATTCCTCACTTAAATGTTTTCTTGCTTCCTTTTCTTTTTTCTTTTTTGTAGACTATGATGCCCTTGAAGGAAGACACTAAATTTTATTTATTTACTTTTGATTCAGAACACATAATATGGAATGATTCTGCAGTAGTAAATGGAATAAATAAAAATATACATAAATACAAAAATAATTTTTATCAAGTGACTGTTTCCATATGAAATATTTACAGTTCATTGTCTTTTGGGCGGATGATATTGACATTTTGAGCCCGATTGGAATTACAGCTATTTAAGAAACAAAACAGTGAAATTATGTTGGAAACAAGTCAACAGTTTTTCTGTTCAGCTCATCTGTTGTCTATCTTGGAAAATCTCAGGACCCTCAAACTGTCTGCTTTTCTACAGGCTGCTCTCACATGCATGATGCATTAGCAGACTACTGGCCTGATGTAACGATGAGCTGTCTTTTTTCACAGAGTGAGATCTTAAAATGCTCACTCTGCTGAATTTGGAGAAAAACAGAGGTCAAAATGAAGGATGACTGAATACAAATTAAGTTGCCACTTATTACTTATTTACCAAGAACTGGATACAGTGCTGGACCCAATACATATTATCCTAACCATAAATTAACACCACCATCTTTTTCATACATTTGAAGAAAGACAAGCTCGTGGGGTAGTTTAATTTGCTATCAAGCCTACAGTGATTATTCCTACAGACTGGGGACATATTGGGATTCAGCCATGGCTAGAGAAGGCTTTGCTGAAGTGGGATGTGTATGCGTGATGTCCAAAGTCTCCCAGGATTCAAGTGCTTGGTGAGGGCCTCTGCAGGCAGGTGTTGCTGAGAGTGCAGTGAAGTTGGAGAAGGGAAGATGAATCCAGACTTCATTGTTTGATCATACCTGAGGAACATTGGATGCCCGTTGCTTAGGTCACTGGCTCACATATTTCCTTTCATAGCTTCTCAGTTCTCTTTTTACAGAGTCTGTAACCCCATCAAAGGCTGCCTGGCCCACCTCTTCCCCCTGTCATCACCGCACACCTGTTCCCTGGGTCTGGCCATGGAGGGAGATCCCAGTCCTTGCTCTTTTTGTCTTAATAAGGATTGTTGATTCTGCTCAAAAACTCTGCTCTCATTTTTCCTGTGTGACTACCTAAATTAAAAAAAAAACTTTTGTCTCTCAGCCAGGCATTTGTTTCTCAAGACGGACACTGTTGCTTCTCCAGGGCCAGCTGACCCTCTGTGTATCACTGACGCACACAGACCTTGTTCCTTCCCGTCAGAGTGTCTCAGTCACCATGCAGCTGCACTCATCATGCGATTCAGTGACTGACATTTGTCTTTCTCCTTAGACTGGAAGATCTGTGAGAGCAGTCTCATCACACACATATACTGTGGAAGCTTCGCCTCATCCTCTCTTAAGCCCACTCTCCCCTGTGGTCTGCTAGTCTACGACAGCTGTTAAATCCATGCTGGGAATTAGCTCACCTCAGAGCCACATATACTTTAGGGTGGAAGAAGTGAAGACTGATACCGTAGGCTCTTACAGCCTTAGCTGTCAGCAAGGCTTGAGCTTCAGGATGCACACTACTTTTCAAGTTTCTGACTCCTTAAAAAGGTTTTACAGGCCAGCCTGCCCATCTAACCAGAAACTCTAGTCCATAGTAACCATGGCTTTGATACTGGTGTGGCTTGGGCAGTACCAAAAGCAATGGCTTTAAAATCACATTGTGTAATGTAAAGCTCAATTCCAATACAACTGAGCTCTGATAATTTAATGTGATTCTTAGCATGTCTGTAACTAGGACTTTGCCATCTTTAAAAAGGACAGCAAGTTATAGAGTAATTTTGCTGATAGGGAATATACATAAACCTATATTATATATAAGCAAACAAAGGGTTTAGAACAGTTTCTAACATACTTCCCATTCCACATAAATATCTTAAATAGTTTTACATTTTTAAAACTGTATTTAGGGTCTAGTGTGCAGTGTAACTTTTCAAGTGCCAACACCCGAAACCACTTCCTGGGTGGTCTCCTGTTACTGTTAGAAGCTGTGGTTTCTGACTCCCTTCTGAGATAAACATGTTTACCCCTGATCACTGCTGTTCAAAATGCAGAGGCCCAGTTCTGTACGGTGGGAAATAGTCCTGGTACCTCAACTATGCTTCAACTCTGTCCTGAGAAAATGTATAGATTCAATCAGCCAAAAGAAGCAGTGCTGAGAGGGGAGAGAATTGGGAAAAATGGCTTTTGTCAGTAGGACAAACACTTTACTCCTCTGTGCTAAGTGTGGCTGTAGTGCTAGCATGAGCTTTTGATTGAACTCTTTGGCCAGAAAACTGGCATCACACAAATAGCAATGCCAGGGAGATACCTCCCTGAGATGGGCATCCAAGGGACTCTATCAGTCAAGCTACTAACACTGAAGACTTGAAAATACCATAAGGAAACCCAGTTCTATACTTCCTAAGATATCTGCATCTATCTATATCTATCTATCTATCTATCTATCTATCTATCTATCTATCTATCTATCTACCTACCCATACATATATAAATGTTTAAGTGGAGTTACTCTAAGGGAGGTACTGCCTCAGTACCTGGCCCCTCTTTCTAAGATGATAATCAGTGTGGTACCAAAAATCCTTTCCAAGTTACAGACTATTGCCATTGATCTTGACTGTGATCCAGAACTTTATGGTAGGATCCTGTTGCTGAAGATATTGCACACTTGAGTCATGAGATGTGGATAAATCAAGCTAGAATTGATCTGGAATCTTCTCCCCTACTGGCTAGTTTTCCTGCAGCTAGAAGGTTCTATACACTCTACTGAAGGAGAAAAGTAATGACTAGTCTTACCCAGGTGTGAACTCTGTGAGGTACAGCAATGACCAGTCTCGCAAAGTACACTTACTCAATAGTGGCAGGAATGTTAAGGGCATATAGACAACAGCTTTCCCATTGATTTAAAGCTTGTTCCATAAGCTGAAACTCATGCCTGGTACTGTTCTCTGGGCCCCAGATCCTAAGCCAACTATGTTATAGGCCTTAGGGGAGAACATAATACTCTTATTCTGCTAAAGGGACAGAGTATTAAACTTTCACCTAAACTTGTTTATACCCATAGATTAGTGCATCTCTCAGCTCTCATTTGAGAAACTTCTTTTTACAGTAGATCATGATTAATGCAGAGACTTACATCTGGCCAAGGCACAGAGAATAAGAGACTGTGGAGTACTCAGTTTTAAATGTGACATCTTTTAACACAGCCCCTCATCTCAAGTCTGGGGATGTCAATAGAGGAGGGGTGGTAAGATTGTAAGCTAGAAGTAGTGGATGTCTACTGCAAAAAAAATGTATTAGCTAGACATGACAATACCATTGCACACATGGACTCACAGTAGCCATGATTTCATGAACATTTGCAAGAGATTGATAAAGCCAATATTCCAGCATGGGTGGGAGAGGAATTCATGAAGTCTCACTCCTAGCTGAAGAGTTAAGATGCCAGCATGGATGGGAGAGGAATTCATGAAGTCTCACTCCTAGCTGAGGAGTTATTGCCAACTGGTGGCTGTTGGGAGAGGAGAGTGAGCCCTGATAGGCTACCCATAGTTTAGAAGATGGTCTTACACCCATGGACATAATGGAGCCCTATGTAGACTCAGTGGGTTTTGAAAAAGAGCACACAGAAGGAAAAGTGGTTGATAAATAGGGAAGGCATTGAGAGGAGGGAATGGAGTTTAGATTTGATTAAAACACATTACATGCATATAAAAATTTTCAAGCAATTAAAACAATTAAAAGGTAAGGCTAATTAAAATTTGTTTTTTACTTGCAAATAAAAAAATAAAGTTAATTAAAAATAAAGCTAGTTTGGGGGGGCATCTCTGTGATGAGCTAGAAACGTAGGACAGTGGAAACTCCTAGGAATCTATAAGGAATTGATAGCCCCTAGCTAAGACTCCTAGCAATGGAGGTTGTAGAGCCTGAACTGACCATTTTCTGGAATCAGCAAGACTTCCATCGGAGGGAATATCCTGCCTACAAGATGTGCAGGGATAAAGATGGAGGGGAAATTGAGGGAATGGTCAATCAATGACTTTTCAAGCTTGAAGCCAATGTCATGACAAGGAACCCATCTCTGACACTGTAAATGATATTCTTCTATGCTTGCAGACAAAAGCCTAGCATAATCACCATCAGAGAGGCTTCACCCAACAACTGACGGAAACAGATACGAGACCCTCAGCCAAACATTAGGTGGAGCTTGGGGAATCCTGTGGAAGAGGAGGAGGAAGGATCTTAGAAGCCAAAGGGGTCAAGGACACCATGAGAAAACCTACAGACTAAACTAACCTGGGCCCATAGGGGCTCATAGAGACTGAGCCACCAATCAGGAAGCATGTTACAGAGCTGTTATATATGTACAAGGGGCCTAGGTCAGTTATGTAGCTTGGTCTTCATGGACTCCTAATAGCAGAGAGGAGGAAGTGGGATGGGGGAGGGAGCATGGGCTGTCTCTGACTCTGTCGCTTGCCTTTAGGATCCTTTACCCTTTCTGGGCTGCCTCTGCCTCATCTAGCCTTAATAGGAGAAGATGTGCTTAGTTTTACTGCAGCTTGATGTACTTGATATTCATGGGAAGCCTCCCCTTTTCTGAAGAGAAATAAAGGAGGAACGTATGTGAGGAGATAGAGGGAAATGACTTGGAGGCGAGGAGAGGGGGGGAAACTGAGGTCAAGTTTGGGATATAAAGTAAATAATGAATTAATTAATTTAATACAACAACAACAACAACAACAACAAAATAAAGTTAGTTAAGATTTTCACAATTCATTCATTCACTTGGCAAACACCTTGAATTCCTGGACTATTTCAGGTACAACTGGACATTTGAGCTTTCAGATGTTTTATGATAGATTAACTTTGTGAGGTTCATCCCTGAAGTCTTAGATGTACCAAACACGGGGACAGGAACACCTGTGTAATTAACATGTATCATAAATCATGGCAGGTGTCATGTCTGATGTAGCCTGAGAATGTTTGGTAATTAGTTTTTAAAAGTCTACTGTTAGCTTTTTTATTTCCTAAAAATGCTTACATATGACTTGGCTGGCTCATAGTTTCATGTGTATCATGTCCTTACTTCTATTTACCTGAGGTTCATTGTGTCCATCTTTCTCCCACTCTTAAGAAGAAGAAGTATATAAAAGTGTGAACAATTTTTTTTGTGTCTAAATGTAAGTATCTAGAGGTAAAAATATTATCCTCTATTGCTGACTTAGCTGTGCTGACAAAACTTTGAAGTGTTATATGTCCATTATAATTATTTGAAATATTTTAATGATTCCTGTGATTTCTTCTTCTAGCTGAGTAGTTTTTTAGAGGTATTATTTTAGTTACTGAAATATTCACACAGCCATATCTTTATTATATAAGTGTTTTTCCTTCATATTCATAAGTATAGTATGTAAGTACCAAGTGATTCTGGGTGCTACAGAAGAGATATGCTCACCATGTGCACAGCTGGCTCTGGGTCGAGGATCCACAGGGAATGCTCTCTCACATCCCAAGAATTTCTCTATGAATTGTGTGCTTCTTTTTGTTGCTCAGCCCTGTAAACTCCATGAAGTGCATTAGCAGTCCGCAACTCTAATCTACCCCATATGAGGGCATTTCCTCCTTGAGTTTCACCTGCTGTGACAGGCAACAACCTTGAAAGTTCCCCCAGGCGGGGAGTTAAGAAAATATGTTACCCTATGTAATTCTGTTCTGATACCCTATTCTTATTGTTTTCCAAAACTCACTTCATTCATTTTCCCTGGCTTTGAAGAGAGATGGAGTGTGGTCTTGAACATCATAGAGCAAGAACGTGTTCTTGGAAGTTGCACTTAAAATGAACGCTTTTTTAGTTTAACACAATGCATTTAGCTTATTTTCATCAGAACCGTGTTTATGTTTTTAATTTTTCTTTCCATGTCTACTCATAATTTCTTCCTGTTTATGAACTTGGAAGGGAACCATGTTATTAATCCCGCTCCCCATTTACAAGCTCCCAGCACTGAACAAAGAGATTACGTCTGTGATTCTGCCTCAAAGCTTTCTAACAAGACTTTCACCTGAGGCTGTTTTAAGGCGATGCAAAGAGTCAGAATAGGGTGATGAGTTGAACTTTATGGCGACTATGAGTGCGTTTCTAATTGATTTACTTAAGTACAGTGTTATCATCTCACCAGTTGTGGTTCTTTTCCTGGGAAGACATGGAGAATTTAGGCAGGGTGGAGGGACTGTAGCTTCCCTAGCATGGCGAACATGGCTCTTGCAGGCCTTGCCCTTCCCCTATTCCCTCTTCATTGCTAAAAAAAAAAAAAAAAAAACCATTAAACTACACTCTGAAAGCTAGCCACTGAGGTCCATCCTTTATTTGGCCACTTTGTCCTCTTGAGGCTCACTCCCAAGATCCAGCTATCAAAGTATTGAAGACCAGCAATCAAAAGTCCCCTTGTGACTTCCCTAATTAACAAGCCCAATTAAAATTAAACACCTCATCTTAACACATGGTTTCCACTTTTGCCTTTATTAAACTGCCATTTTCCATGTGCCATGTCTGTCCCTCCAGGACAAATATCCCTCCCCGCCTCTCCCTCGTCCCTTTCCCTTCTCCCTCATCCTCTACCTCCTGCTCTGTCTCTCATTCCCTGTGCTTTGTCTGGATCAAAGAAATTACTTTTGTGCTGAGAACTTGGTCTTGGGCTCTCTTGAGCCCAATATTGATCCCTTCACAGGGAGCTGAAGACAGACTAAACGTATGGTTCCTCTAATGGCTGTCTTGGCCAGCCCAAGGATACAATTGGAGTTGTTTACAGTGGCGTGGTCAGAAATAACCTACAGGAGTGTGGGCCACATATGGGCAGATAATAGAAGAGTTGCACCCACCACAGCAGTTGCTAACCTCTTCTATACTCTGGGGGAGGAATGGGACACATCTTATGCTCCACTGCCATGTGAGCCCACCCCCCTCCACTTCAATTAGGGAATGTTACTAGGCTCAGTCCTGTGAGGTCTCATGGGGCAATGACACTGCTTTGACTTCATGATGACAATGGCTGTCTAGGCAGAAGGACAGAGGTCCACACTAGCGCACTTGATGCCACCTCCCATCCTCCACACTCTGACATGGTGTGCGCCCCTGGTAGTGCACTGAGTGTAATCCAGTTCAGCTGCCTGGCCTGATATTCATGTGAGTAAACATCAGATGTGACAAGGCTCCTGCTTTGGTCTTGACTGTGCCCACATGCAGGATAGTCTGTTTCAAGTAAGTCACTACCTTGTGTCTGTGCTTTAAGATAAATTTTAAACTCTTGCTCCCCAAGAGTGTAGCCATCAGGGCAGGGTCTTGCTGTGCAGCTTTTGTTTAGCCATTCTTGTTCCTACTACTTGTAGAATGAATCCACAAAAGTGCTGAACTTGTAAATTTTCCCTTTCTCTAGAACATACACCCCAAATACTTTAAATTCTTTGTTATCCACACATTCAAGCTTTTATCCTATCTGAATAAAAAAAAATTGGTTTTATTAGGTCAGATGTTACCAACATCATGTTTAGTGTTAAGATAATACCCAGAGAGCTAAGCATGGTAGATTTTTTTTTCCCCTGTTAGTCATTTATAGCCATTTGAGTAGTAGTGCTTGCTTTGGGTGTTTGATTTATTTTTTAACTGACTGGTTCTTTTACATATTTCAAATAAATAAGGCCGGGGCAGTGAATTCTGAACTATTCTAACTTCTGTTGACTTATGTAGATTTATCAGTCATCTATAATTTAAAATCACTCATGGCAGGGCTTTTGGGGAAAGCCATGCTTCGTACTCAGTAGGATATAAAATAAACAACTGAAGCTGGGTAGGAATCCCAGGCAGAATTATGTGCAAAATTACATGACACCAAAAAAGGGGAAACTTTGTGAAAAAAAAATTATCAGAAGGTAGTGTGAACACACAAAGATGGAAAATGGGGATAGAGTTAGCTGGGAGATATTTTCACAAAAAGACTGTTTTCAAAGGAAGATTAGGTAACATTTGTATACAGACAATTTAGAATTTGTGGTTACACCCCATGATAGTGGGGTGTAGGGGGTTCTTTTTGAATAACAACAAGGTGTTGTCTACTGTGACATCCTGTCTCTTTTTTGTTTGGTGCAATAGCTGCTGTGGCGTTCCTTCTCTTTCTCAGTAGACAGCATCATCTTCTGGGAGCCCCATCCTACACTTCAATTATTGCCTCCTTATGCACAAGGCTATCCATGGGGCCTGAGCTTCCAGGAATGGGATGGGTTCATACTCAGAGAGTAACCTGAGCGGTAGGTCCATATGGACTGCTGTAGATTAGGAAGGACTTTGATAAATACACACACAACCTAGTTGGTTGTACACAAGACCCTTGGAACTAAATAGCTTCTAAGACAATTCTGTATTTCATTCTTTAAGGTCAGATCTGAACACCCTCTACCCCCTCCACCCCCCACCTCAGGCATGCTTTCAGAGACAGGAAATTGAAAGACCTAGCAAACAAACAGAGGGACTTACAAGCTTCTTCAAATGAAATTGTTGTCTTCAAAAATAACTCAGAGGACTGATTTTACTTTTCTCTTCAAGAGGGAATATAAGTAGGCACAAAGTCCAAAAGGTTCTCTAGTCCCAAGCAAAGAAGAAACTTGAATGGGCCACACACCTGTCCTTATTTGGAAAACCCCTAATCATCAAGTCAGTTATCACAAATGAAAAAAAAATCTTACCAGCAACATTAGCAAATATCTCTTGGCATACAAAAATCACCATTGTTTCAGCCTTGTATTGAATTTTCTGAATTAGCTAGGAATTTCCCCCTTTCACCCCAAACAAACAGACTGAGATGAGACATTTTAAGACTACTGCTGTTGGGAAAAACTTTTGCTCCCAAAGTGTTTCTGTTATTCTTGTGAATTCATGGTCCTAGCTGTGGTTCAAAGTCGTTTAGAAAATCTATATATAAACTTAGAAGAACAGAATTTTTTATTATAATTTATTCAGGTTACATGTTGATTGTTATCCTCTGGCTTGTATCTTCCTATTCCTTCCCTCCATCCTCTTTCCCTCTTTCACCTATTCCCTTCCCCTAGACATTGACAGAAGGGGACCTCCTCCCCCCTACGTTACGACCACAGCCTATCAGGTCTTATCTGGATAGTCTGCTAAAAGAACAGAATTTTAAAGTGTCAATAATCCCACAGAGAATTGTTTGTATAACAGTATATCCATATTGGAAATTAACATCTTGCTATGTAGTTGGTTATAAGTTTCCTGGGAAGGTTTGTTGTTGCTCTTTTTTAATCCATGTTGTTATTCTAGGGGTTAGAAACAAAATTACTTACATTTGACACATGACACTCAGATGTTCACTGATCGTGTTGGCCTGGACTTGAGGCTCTTTCTTTCACTATTCACCTCATTTGAAGACCTAAAATTTGGAAAACAAGATAAGAATATATAAAATATAGTTGCTAGGATTTGGCTGCATTTACAAGAAGAGATGGAAACAATATTTTTTTTTCAAATATAAAGGAATAGTTCTTTTTCTCTACAGTTTTCTTTTTTAACTCTTTTGCTTTATATCCTGGCCCACAGATCCTATACATTTCTTTCAAGTGGTTCCCAGCTTGATTTTGTGAGCCCAAGAAACATGCTTTGTATATATTTGATCATGACCTGGTAGTTAGTGATGCTTGGGCCACAGTCAGAGGCATTGGCATCTCATTCATTTTAATGGGTTCTTACATGTTGCTGAAGCGATCAGCAATGTGTAATAAGATAAATCCTGAGGTTGTGATCTGCAGATCACTGTGGTTGTAAATCATTAGGTTATCTCTTCTTCCTTTTTGTCTGTGTGTAAGGAAAAGAAAGATGCTGGGATACAAAGTTTGTGACCTTAGATTTTTTTTTGACAAAAATTCAAACTGTAAATATTTAATCAATGATTTTGAAAAAAATTTTCAGAAAATTCTTCTTTTTCTATTTTTGAATATGGGTATAAAAACTTATAGAGCCAAGTGGTGCTAGTGTGTGCCTTTAATCTTAGCACTTGGGAGGCAGAGATAGGCAGATCTCTGGATTCAAGGCCAGCCTGGTCTATAGAGTGAGTTAGTTCCAGGACAGACAGGGCTACACAGAGAAACCCTATCTTGAAACAAACAAACAAACAATAACAACAGCCAAAATTTAATTTAGTAACATAGCATGCAGAAGACTGCGAGAGAGAGAGAGAGAGAGAGAGAGAGAGAGAGAGAGAGAGAGAGAGAGAGAGA
>OU015748.1:86021221-86034416 GCA_907169655.1 Acomys percivali | reverse complement strand
AGAGAGAGAGAGAGAGAGAGAGAGAGAGAGAGAGAGAGAGAGAGAGAAACAGTATATTACCAAGAGGCAGGGAAAACATGGGTGGACAGATCCAGGTCAGTGAGGAAGAGAGGAAGTGTTTAATCAGCAGATACAAGAGTATAGTGAGAACCAGGGACCAGGCTACACGGATGGGCTGCTGAAGTGGCTTCTATCCAATGGACTCCAAATTCAACACAAACCAACAAGGACGCACAAGGAAGAGGTGACTGAGAGCTCTCTTCTGCAACATCATAGGAAACAGTCTGAAAATATCTTGGCTTTTGTCTCGGAACAAAGGCTCAAAGAGGAAAAGGACTTAGAAAATAAAATAAAACAGAGTGTCACCTTTTGGATTAGATGATGGATGTAGGAACCTAGCTTAAGGAGCACGTGAGAGACTTTTGTTAGCTTTGGAGTAGAGGATGTGTTCCTGGCAGAGGCAGTACCAAGTATCTCTTTATTCTATATTTTGATATACTGGGTGTGTTCAGCTTCCATCACATTGCAGACAAGAGTCAATTTATCCACTAAATTGACATGCTCTCTGAAAACCTGCCATGTGTGGAGTAGATGATGGGAGATGAGCAGACAGAACATGAAAGCATGTTTTGTTGTATTTATTAAATATGACAAATTTTATAAATAAGCTTACTTATTTATAAATACTTGAATTTAAATAGGTGTGCTATATAGAGCCTTAGAAAGTCATAAGCAACATGAGAAATGATGTAAATTAAAAATAATTTGAAAGTTCCAGATGTCAAATCCGAATGAACAGACAAACTGAGATAATAACTTTAAATTTATTAAAGTTTGGTAAAGCAAGAATTCAGTGGGTATGGCACAGGCAGTTTTATGTGGTAAAAAGGTGAAGTGCTCTTGTGTATCATCAAATAAGATGACCAGTGAAGAGCACCATAGAAGCTAGCCTAATGATAGAGTTAAATCAATGAAAGAGTGAGAAAACCAAGACCCAAAAGCTGCAAGGGAGCAAAACCACACTGGTTTTTATCACAACAACATCCCAGGAAGAGGAAAAGCCCAGTGTAAGGCACTGAGGCAGGGGTATACTGATGTCTTGAAAAGCAGAATGATGGGTTCCGCTTTCCAGAGCTTTCCCCAGTGAAGGCTGTCATTTAACCTGGTTCTTTGTTATGTTATCTTGTTATATCTTCAGGAGTAACTAGAATTGATTTCTCCATGCCGTCAAATCATTCAAGGCCTTAGGATTGCTGTAACCAACATAATATGGCATAGTATTACTGTGCCAGTCAGTTCTGATCGTAACCCTAATTTGTTCTGGTAACTTCTACCTCTTTCCCTTGTAACACATCTCTTGGATGCTCACTCTCAGAATAAAGGATTTTATAGTCACTCTGCTTGGAGAATCCAAAAGCAGGCGGAGATGCCCCGGTGAGCTCTGGTACACAGATCCAGCTAAGCTTCCAGAATGAATCGTTGGATGGAGGAGTGGGCCACCGTAAATATCAAACCCAAAGAGCCTTCAGACAGCCACTAATTTGGTTGATACCGGGCTACAACCACACAAGAATTTGAAGTGAAATGTGAAACTGGGGTTGAGTTATAGCTCAGAGGTAGAGTGTTTGTTTGCTTCCGTAAATCCCTGTGAGTAACTATCAGGTACCACAAAATAAAGGAAAGAAAGAAAGGAAGGAAGAAAGAAAGAAAGAAAGAAAGAAAGAAAGAAAAGGCAGACTTACTTGAAGTCACTCAACACATAGAAACAGATAAAGGAAATACTAATCTTTTATTTTTAAAACATTTAATTTTGAAGTGGATTGATATGGAACAATAGATGACTATAATAAATAACTAGCGAATGAGTTTGAGACAAATGAACAAGGGATAATCTCATAAAAAGTGGCAAAGTATATAATGGGAGGTACAGGCTCAAGGAAAAGCTTGGGGTAGCAGATTTTGCATGTGGAATTTCCAATGGAAATACCAACTACGTTATAAGACAGTATCGTTTTAGAGTTATTGATCTGTCAGGATTGAACTAGTGAACGAGAGTCACCAGCACCTGGGTTGTTGTTGTTGTTTAATCAGTGCTGCATTATTGATCAGAATGTAGCTTAAGGCCCTTCTTCAGCATTCCAAGGTGAAGAGGTGGAAGAAAGACCCAGACAACAAAGTAGGTGAGAAGTTACAATGAAAGACACTGGCATGGTGCGGGGCTGGGATGGGACTCTAGACCTTTAGGAATCTGTTCACTGGAGGAACGAGTTTGTGAGAGACCAGGCAAGACACAAGCTGAAATTGACCTCTGTATTCAGCAGTGTGGGCTCAGTTCAGCTAATTGTTCCTGTTCCTCCTACAAACAATGCAATTAAGAATCTAGGATGCATCAGGTACTTCTAAGCCTTGGAGACAGTGAGCCAAATGAAATGCTCCTCCAAAAAGTTTATGAGGACTCAACCAATTAGACACCATTTACTTTACAATTACTACATCTAAGACATTGCGTTAAATACCATGAGGAATAGAAGTGTGATGAGAGACACGTGCTTAGCCTAATTGGAAACATTAAACAGAAGCACAGACTGTTGAGTTGTACTGTACCCAAACCCTGTAAAACATTTCACCTCAGCAAGTGGCAGTAGAGAGGACTACATTCTGTAATGAAGGAATCAGTAGCATAGTTTGGAAAGATCTAGAAAAATCTGGAAAATCTTCATGAACATAAATATAATTATAAAAAATCAGGAACAAGGAACACATGGGGTATGCAGTAGAGGTCACCGAATGGCAATCTGAGAAAAAGAAAATGGATATACACAGTAAATCTGAAAACATGGGTGAAATGGAATATTTTCCTAAATGAAGTAAGTCAGTAACAAAAGGACATATATGCATTAATCCCACTTATGTGACATATCTAAAACAATTAAACATATAACTGATTTTAGATACTAAAGGGACTTCTTGGAACACATTCTCTGAAGAATGGATTGGACTAGTTTACATTTAGAATTGTGTAGCCTTTTTGTATAGTCTATTTTAATTTTTAAATTAAAGTGTTCCTCTGTCTTTGGACTTTTCATCTGGCACCAATAGCTCTACCTTTTAGAAGTGTGCCATCTTCTAACTCTTTTTTCTAGAACGACAAGAATCTCCAAGAAAAAAAAAAAAAAAAAACGCATCCCAGTTCTGCAAAATGCCAACCTGGTGCAACATATGCACGAATTGAACATAATAAGGCACACAAATAGATTATGAGACAAGAAACACATGATCAACTAAGTAGTCACAAGGCTTTTGATAAATCTCACCTTTCCTTTAAAAGCTCCAAAGAACACAGGAACAGAAGAGACATACCTTGCCATAAGAAAGACTACATATAAGAAATGTATAGATGTTACTTTACTAAATAGAAAATGGCTGAAAGCATTTCCACCATAATCAGGAACAAGATAAGAGGTCCAACTCTTTCTCTTCTTATTCAATATTATCCTCAAAGCCTAAGGCCAGCGAGACAAGGTAAATTGATAAAAGGATACAAATAGAAAGGAAAATATAAAAATTTCCCTTTTTGTGAACAATGTTGTCCTATGCTTGGAAGATCATAAAAACTACCAGAAAATTCTTGAATCATGTAACACTTTCAACAAAGTAGCAGTATATAAAAAACAAATACACAAAAGCAACAATTTTTTATATGTCAACAATTAACTTCCTGAGAAAGAAATCAGGAAACAATTCTGTTTGCCATAGCTTTAAGCAAAGCCAAAACAATAAAACTAAAACAAGATTAAAAAAGAAAAACCCAAATCCAAAACAAAATAAAACAAAAAGAAGAAGAAAAAAGAAAAGAAAAGAGAAAGAAAGATAAAAGAAGAAAAACAAAATAAAACAAAAAAAAAGAAAAACACTCAAGGAGAACATAAATGCCTACAAGGAAAAATTTAATGCATGGGAAAAAGAAGTTACAGAAAATACTAGCTGATGTGAGTGTCCCATTTTTATAGCATGTCAGAATTCATATTGTGAAAGTGTCTTATATTACTGTTCAAATCTGCAGATTTAGCAAATCCCCATTAAAATGCCAATGACTTTCTTCACAGCAGTAGAAAAATCAGCCCTGACTGTCAACCAGAAGCACAGAATGCCCCCAAATTACCACAGCAATCCTTAGCAGAGAGACCAGTGCTGAGGCACCACAATATGTTGTATTTGCTCACAAATAGACATATAAACTAATGGAATAGGAAAGAGGGCCCAGAATTAAGTTCACACAGCTGCAGCAACCTGATTTTTCACAAGGGTATTAAAACATACATTGAAAGAAGACAATGTCTTCAAGAAACAGCGCTGAGAAAACTGGATATCCACCTAGAAGAATGAAAGTAGGTCCACTTCTCCCACCTTGCACAAAAAACAGCTCAAAGTTTATCAAATACAATGTGAGTGCTGACATGGTGGAAGTGTCTAGGCAAATATAGAGAAAACACTTCAAGATATAGGTGACGGGAAGGACTTTCTGACATAGGATGCCAGTAGCGTAAGAAAGAACAGTGAAAACTGATCGTGGGTACATAAAGTAGAAATGCCTTTTCACTGGGAGGAAAAACAGTCACCAGAGTGAAGAGACTATCACAAAAATGGGAAAAGGTTTTTTCCAACTATACATTGACAGGAGACTAATATTGTAGGATAAATAAAGAACTATAACAATTAAGCACTAAAAATCATCTAATCCATAAATGAGATACTGAACTGAAGAAACATTTCTCAAAAGGGAGAAATAAAAAGAGCATAAACCCTGAAGAAAATCTACTACTATTACTTTGCTAAATGCACGTATTATCACACCGCCTTCTGAATACTTATCACTATATATGTACGTTAGTGTTGCTCTTAGCCCACATCAGAGACATTTCTCTTCGCAGCGAATGGCAGTAAATACAAAGATTCACAATTAGTGAAGGAGCAGAGAATAAGCAATGGTAGAGTGCCTAGACCTCAAGCCTCAGTAACATCATAGAAGGGAGTTTGGAAAGACTGATAGCCAGAGGAGGAATGCCGTGAGAGTGTCTTCTGGACATGATATGGCCACTGTACCTGTGAATTCACAGCATCAGTGGGCACCTACGCTAGAAGAAGCCAGTCAGAATGCCCACATGGGCTGGGCCTCTCATGCCCCTTGCATGCTTTCCACCTGTCTTCCACCATGCTCCCTCAGCCCTAATGGGAATGGTATAAATGCATTGCTTAGGGCTGGGCGGTTTGCTGCTCTATCAATTTAGCTAACCATCAATAATTAGTTCTTTATATGTGAACCTACTTTACAGAACCGAGTTGTTAGCCAGCCTTCGTATCAGGAATAGATGAATGGGATAGACTATAGGACCCTAATGCAAGCCTACTCAAATACAACAATCTGATTTTTGACACAGATGCCAAAAATACACATCAGAGAAAGGACAACATCTTCAACAAAGGGTGTTGGGAGACCTGACTGACAGCATGGAGGAATGACACTAAACCCTTATTCCTTGCTTCACACAAAACTCAACTTAATGTGGATCAACTATCTCAACAGACCTGATACACTAAAAAATGCTAGAGGAAAAGGGACAGAGAAAGCTTCAAGAAATAAATACTGCCAATTGGTTCTCTGAATGTGATAAACCCTTTCCTAGCAATATTTACAACAGAAGTTTAACAATAAGAACATAACAATAACTCAAAAAAACCAAAACAAGAAATCAAACAATCCAATTAAAAATAAATTAACTACAAAACTAAACAAAAAGTCCTCAAAACAAGAAAATATAAATGTCTAGAAAACATTTTAAAGTGTCCAATGTTTTAGGTAGAGTAAACTATTTTAAGATTCCATTTCAGTTGGGCATGGTCACACACACCTTTAATCCCAGTCCCTGTCACAGAAGCAGGTGGATCTTTTTTCATGTTTGAGAAGAGTTTTAGTCTACATGGTGAGTTCTAGGCTACAAATTAAGGATCATTTTTCAATGAAAAAAAAAAAAAGATTTCATCTCTCCCCAGTGAGAATGGTTATCATTAGGAACACAAGTGACAGTGAATGCGGCTTTTTATTAGAAGTGGGAGTGAAATCTAGTGCAGACACTTTAGAATTAGATACCTGTCTGGAGACTCCTAAAACAAAACAAAACAAAACAAAACAAAACAAAACAAAAAACAAAAAAACACTGCTATATGATCCAGCTATTTCATCCTGAGCACATACCAAAGGGCTCTCTACCCTAATGTAGGAATACTTGAGTATCTATTTTTATTTCTGCTCCATTCATGATAGCTAGGAAACAGAAACACCCTAGATGTCCATCAGCCAATGAATGGATGAGAACTTGGTACACATATGCAAATGTAATTATAAAATTTGCAGGCGAATGGATGGGAGTAGAAAAGTGACCTAAATAAAAAATACAAAAGGTGGTTTGGAGGAAATCACTCAGCATGACTAGATGTTGCTGTCCCTAGAAACCGTGGGCAGCTGAATATCGTTTCTAGTCCTAGGTGTAAGAAATCTCCATAGGAGTGGGCCAGGGAGTCCCGGAAACCCCCATATGAGGTCCTAGTCCTTTTGGCTGCTCATTAGAATGACAAGGTAAGGTCCTATTACATGGTGGCTGCAGGATCAAGCAAATGTAGACGGGCGCTGAGGGGGAACCTCCTCATGCTGCCTCGCGTTGAGGCCACCAGAGGGTGCTGAGTGGACTGATGGGGGAAAACAGGCGTTCTGGCTCTTGCCATAATCAGAAGTCCAGTGGGAAAGATATTTCCACCCGAGCGATGGTCACTTGACTCTTTGCAGTGAGAGTAACCAACCGCTCTCTGTTTGGATTTGAGGTCTTCTCCATGAAGAGGGAGAAGGGTTGCGACTCATGCCAAGCACTTTCATTTTTTAAGTCTTTTTTCAACCTTTTACCTTGTTTGAAACTCCTTCGTCCTGTCCTGTAACTTAGAGACTTCCCTTGCTTTGCGTTCCCATGCATTAAAAGCACGAACTCAGCACTTACTGTGTGCATAACTGAAACATGAACACAGCCCAGCAGTGATCCTCACACAGCTTTCCATCTCCCAGATGGATAAGTCATTGACTTAAATCACTGTGGACAAAATAAAGGAAGGACAGCAGGTCACCGAGAAGAGACTTGATACCCTATGAACATATACAGAGGGAGGTAATCCCTCTGAGGAACAGTCATAGGGGAGGGGAATAAGGGGAAAATGGGAGGGAGGGGAGAATGGGAGGATACAAGGGATGGGATAACCATAGAGATGTAACAAGAATAAATTAATTAAAAAAAAAAAAAAAGAAAGAAAGAAAATGCTATGCAGGTGCAAGCAACTCACCGGGTTTCTCAATTCTGAATTTATTTATTGGCACATGTCTCAGTGTTAGATAAACTGGCCAAACTAAAATGTGTAATATTTATTCTACTAGTTGTTTCCTAAATACTTTTATTGTTACTATAATTTTTGAAAAAGTTATTTATTTTGTAATTATCTTTTTAGTATTCATGGTTTTGTGTCATCTTCTTCTCTATTTTGATGTCTTTGAATTTTTTCTTATTTGCTTCATGTTTCGGGCAGGATAGGAATATTGTAAAGGGTTAGTTATTCCCTTAGTCATAGTAATAGTGGGAATTTATACATCCTTGCTGGTAAATTACTCATTCAATATTACTACATTATACTTTAAGGGCATTTCATTTTTTTATAAAGCATATCTCTAGATCTCTTTAGGTATACTTTATTGCATTTTCTTTTGAAATTTAGAAGGCAGCCTTTTTGATAGAAGCCACCAGGATGTTTACAATAAATGTGCAGGCAATGGGCACATTTCTCATTGTCTCTTACTTTTATACACTTAGTGTATTTATCTTTATTAATGTATCTGGTGTGTGTGTGTGTGTGTGTGTGTGTGTGTGTGTGTGTGTGTGTTTTGAAAAAATTAACTGTAGCTCATATAATTTTTTATGTTTTAAAATACAGTTAGGTTTTTAGGACTCTATTTTTAATTGTTTTTATTTTAACCATCAAACTACTTCTACTGTGAGAAACAGAGATTTAGGCACCTTCTTGGCCTCAGCTTGTGCTAGCTGATGCCTAGTTTAGTAGTCAGCCTACAAGAGCAAGTATCCTTAGGTGCTTTGTGTGAGAATGGCCGAGTTACAGGTCAGAGAAAAAGGCATGCAGGGACCATGCTAATTCTGTCTTTCAGATGTCTTCCTCGGCATCCCGAGGAGGAGGAATGCATTAGTAAACTCCTGTTTGTTCTAAAAGCCTTCCCTGCACAAGAGCAGTGAGTGTAGCACTGAACTTCATACTCACACACATGCCTTAGCATTGTACACCACATTAGTACATCTCAAATCCTCCAACCCATATAGACATAAAGGAGACTTTGGAGAAAAGAACTACTCAGGAGTCTAAAGACCTCTGTTCTGATGAAAACAAAAAGCCCTCGGTTTAAAAGATACAGAGATGAGGGTAGGGGAAAAATCGTTATTAGCTACTATCATCAAGTGAGTAGCAAATTAAGGTGGCATCTGGGATTTGGTGGGTTAGAGATCCTGCAGACCTGAGCTAGCCCAAGAGACAGTGGAAACAGTGAATTTGTATGAGGGCCAAGGCAAATGCTTTATAAGATTGGCTAATTTTCTGAAGAAAATTGAAGGGTATGACCAAATAAATGCATCGAATTAACCATTGTCTCTTCTATGAACGTGTGAAACACACAACTCTGAGAATGTGCATTTTGTGGTTTAGCTGTAAGCTGTAAACAGGGGAGGGGTGCTTGAGGCTTTAAGCTTGTTTTTCTTCTTTGCAGAAATGTTTTCAGCCTGTTATATCTTTGTAACTTCTGCAGAAACAAATCTCACTGCAAGCCAGCTTTGTCCTGCACAGCTCTAGGAAACAGATGCCACTGAAACAAGATGCCCCCTAATTCCCTAAAACTTGAGAAGGGACCCCCATATGCCCTTGCCTTGTCACCTCAAAGGCAGTCAGCCTAGAATCCAAGAGAATGGGAGTCTTGCAATCTCTGTGACTACTAGATACAGCTCTTAAGAATGTACTGAGGAACAGTGTGCAGATGTGAGAAAAGCAATCTCAGAACTGTTGGTACGAATGGGAGCACTACTGGCTATCTATGACTTCAGAATTTTGCAGCTTTGGCTTATTACTACTAAGCAGGAGAGTGTTTAATCCCCCCTTTAAATCAGTTTTTCTACCTCCTTTTCTATCTCTTAAAGTGGCAAGTAACCATATCTGTACTCAAATAAATGATAAACTATTTAAGCATGTAGGTTCATCAAATCACAAAGAGGCAAAAAAATTCATAGCTTTCCTAAGACTAATGCAATTTTATTGTCTATATCTCAAACCATAAGTGGAAAGAAGTCTAACCCATCAGAGACTTATTCCGTAATTAATTAATTAGTTAATCCACTTTCATCACAATATTAGCTCCCTCCCTCCTCTTCTCTTTGCCCCACCCTCCTCTTTCCTATCATCCTTTCCTACCCTTAGAAATGGGGAGCTGCCCCACATACCTGTCCCAGCAATCAAGTCACATCAGGGCTGAGCACATCCTCTACCGCAGTAGCCTGTCAAGGCAGCCCTGCCAAGTGGAAGTGGTCGAAAAGCAGGGAAGTCATTGACAGAGACATCCTCTGCTCCCCTGACTAGGGGACCCACATGTAGACCAAGCTGCTCATCGGGTACACATGTGTAGGGGACCTAGGTCTTGTCTACACATGGTCCTTGGTTGGTGCTTTAACTTCTGAAAGTGGCCCTGAGCCCAGGTTATTTGGCTCTATTGGTCTTCTTGTGGAGCTACTGTTTCCTCCGGGTCCTTCTACCCTTCCTCCTGATCTTCCATAAGGCTCTCTGCATCCCTCCCAATAAAAATCCAAATAGATCCATATTTATCACCTTGCACAAAACTCAAGTTCAAGTGGATCAAGGACCTCAACGTAAAACCAGAAACACTAAATCTATTAGAAGAGAAAATGGGGATCAGCCTTGAACTCATTGGCATGGAAGACAACTTCCTGAACGGAACACCAAACAGTTCAGACTCTGAGATCAACAATTAATAAATTGGATGTCATGAAACTGAAAAGCTTCTGTAAAGCAAAGCACCCTGCAACAGGACAAAAAGGTAGCCTACAGATTGGGGAAAGATCTTGACCAACTCTACATCTGACAGAGGGTTAATATAAAAATATATAAACAACTCAAGAAATTAAACACCAACAAACAAAGTAATCCAATTTAAAAATGGGGTACAGAGCTGAACAGAGAATTCTGGCTGAGAAGCACTTATAGGAATGCTCAACATCATTAGTCACCAGAGAAATGCAAATCAAAATGACTCTGAGATTCCATCTTACACCCATCAGAATGTCTAAGATCAAAAAATTAAGTGACAGCGCATGCTGGGAGGATGTGGAGAACAGGGAACCCTCCTCCATTTCTGGTGGGAATGCAAACTTGTACAACTAATTTGGAAATCAATCTAGCACTTTCTCAGAAAATTGGGAATAGTTCTACCTCAAGAGCCAGCTATACTACTCCTAGGCACACACCCAAAAGCTGCTCTACCATACCACAGCGACATTTGTTCAACTATGTTCATAGCAACTTTATTTGTAATAGCCAGATATTGGAAACAACTGTCCCTCAACCAGAGAATAAATTCAGACTTAGTCTCTTATAAAATATTACAGAGGACAAGTAGAAAATTGTAAAAATATATAAAGTATAAATATTTTATTTATTAGCTTCAATAAACAAGAAAAATTCTGCCATGAAGGTTTCTATAGATTTACTCTATATTTGGGGACTAAACTCTTAGATGAAAAAAACTAGAATTCACAGGTGTGCTTTAGTCTGGACAGTTGTATACAATTTAGTCTGTATCATTCTCCTAGACCTAGTGTTCTGAGAATATTGCATAAAATCTATTAAGCGTGTCCTTTTTGAACTCTTTCTTCACATCTCTGTATCTAAATACTGTATATTCTGTCTGTCTGTCTGCCTATCATTATGTATGGATACACTTATCTCTCTATCTTCATAACTATCTATGATCTACCAACTTTTATTTATTCATCTATATTCCTTTTTATATCATCATCATCATCATTTATCTTTACTTTGCACAGCATTACTTCCCTGATTTCAAATCTTATACTTCCATGCTATTCTCTTAGGTTTTCTCCTATTAACTTGCTTAACTGTGGCTACAGTAGCTCCGCACACTAATGGAGTGCAGGCTGGCCAGGAAGAGTATGTCCCACTGTCTCCAGAAATCCACTGTGCTGTGTGTGGAACTGGGAAAACTCACCTTGGCTCAGCTCTGGATGGTGAATGGGCCCCTTCTGCAGACTTTTACATACATAGTATAAGTCACACTGAAAAGGGAGTCTGTTTACTTCTGAAGTGTCTTCTCTATTTGTTGGTGTGAGTCTTTGGGGTAATGTGTTGATTGTCAGAATTTCTTTTAGATATGCTTTAGTTTAAACCTCAATGATTTCACAGTGAAATTCCTAACTGACTGGCTCTTTTTCACCATGTTAACGCGTCCTTAAAAAAGAATATAGAATTTTATTTTAAAAATTACATTCCACTGAGGTTTGTCCTTGAATTATTTATTCTACCTTTTGATGACAAGGGACTTATTTTGCCAGTCTTTTTCAGCCCCCTTGTGACTTAAGTTTGTTTCTATGACACATATAAACCAAAATTAGCCAATCTGGGACCTGCTGCTCATTATAATTTCTCTGGGTATCCCATATTTGTGTTGATTTTATCAAATCTGTCACCTGCTCTAATTTTTAAAGGCAATACATAAGCATCATTAATATTGATATTGCTAACTTTCTTCCTGGATCCATGTAGAATTATACTCTTATATTTGCAGAGGAAGAAAAAATTTCTTCTTCCTTTACCTGGTTTTAGCTGGGGTGATGTGGCAAAAAGTAAACAGATGTTTTTGAACACACACACACACACACACACACACACACACACACACACACACACATATGTTCAAATATATACACACGTATATATGTTCACATATATGTATAATCTTACACATAATAAAAGAGTCTCAAAAACTTTGGTTTGAACTGGAATTTCACATTATTTTAGCTGATGGAGACAACATTTTTGGAGAAATGGAAGACAATGGAGAGGATGTAGGACGCCTGGGAAGAAACCCAGGGAAGACAAATGTTTGGTACTCTCATGGAAGCTGAACCTGCCTACTGAAGCCTGCCAGGCAGGTGCTTCTTGTTTCTGGTCTGAGTTGGTGAGTGTTTGCAGTTGTCTTTGGTGAGAATCTTGGTGAAGGAGGAAGTACCAGCACCTTCATGCATTTGTTTCCTACTGTTTGGCAAGATGGAGGGCAGATAGATTTTTGCACAGACCTTCACTAACTCTTAGCCAGAATAATCATCATACCAAACTGGCATGTTTGGGGACAGCAAATTCCACTGCCCTTCACTTTGAAAGTGGTAAAAGTTGAAAACTAGAGGAAGAATTTTATCTTTCAACATTGTTCCTAGGAGAAGAAAATCAATGATAAACTATTATTAATATATGCATTTGATTTACTATCTAGGACTTTAAAAGTAGTACACTTTGTACAAAAAATTTGCTGTTTTTATTTATTTGTAAATATTTATAATAGATCTTATAAAATATAAAAATCACTAAAAGAAGAGATCTGTGATTTTTTAAAATTAAAATTTAAAACAAGAGCTACAAGTAAAGGCAGCAAGGAAGAATAAGAATCTATGTTAAAATAGAAATATGCATTTAAGAAGAAAATTAAACTACTGTTTTATAATAGTAATTGTAAGCATCTAACTAGGAGCCCTGAGTACTTAGATTCCGATCTACCTGACACAGTTAAATGCACTTGATTTGGATCAAACGGCCTCCTTGGGTATGAAATAAGCACAGGTTGAAGCACCTCAGCTGCCTTGTCTGGTGCAGGTTAACTGAGTCAGTGCACGTAAAGCATGTAGAGCAGTGACATGGGCACTGCGGTATAAAGTGGAGCATTGCCAGAGTTTCCTAAAAGCAAAGTATAAAACAATACACACACACACACACACACACACACACACACACACACACACACACA
>OU015748.1:85946695-86012141 GCA_907169655.1 Acomys percivali | reverse complement strand
GAAGAAGAAGAAGAAGAAGAAGAAGAAGAAGAAGAAGAAGAAGAAGAGTCTTTCTGTAGGGGAGAGAACTGGGCTTGTAGGAATTTCTACAGTGCAAGTGCCCCCTTTAGTGGCAGATATCCATCAACAAAGGAGCAATTGAATCCTTATTCTGAAGATCAAGATAAATATGTCAGTGTGTTCGAGACTCTGACCCTGTCAGCTGATTTGTCCTGGGCGAAGAATATTTGCTCTTGCTGATGTTTGCACTACTATACAGAAAGAATGGCCCCCATCAGCAGGGAGAAAGGATGCAGTGATGTCTGCTAGGAATCCAAATAACAACTGATCCACCTTATGTGGATTATAATAGTGAGAAAGAAATACAGATGGGAGCAAAATTCCTGGAGATTCTTATTGGATGAATGAAAAAGGACATAATTAATCCCCTTGTTTAAGAAAAAAATCAGAAAAGTCACCAAAAGGGAAATCTGGAAATTATGCTATTTTCTAGTAGACTCAAGTAAGTAGGCTTTCTGCAAATATGCTTATACTGACCCAATAGCTCTAGAGGGAAAAGCCTTAACAGAGCAATATTTCATCTCTCAGTCTCCCTCTGATACAAGAAAGGGGCTACAAAAATTACATATGAGACCGCAGATTGAGTAAATGAGCTAATGGGCATGGCCTTCACTGTCTGTAGAATCAGAACTTAAAGAAGGACAGAAAATTAATTTAAAGATAAAACACAACCCAAAATGATGACAGCCATAGTTGTGGGTGTCCTTGGTGGAATACCCGAAGTTCAGACAAAGCCTGGAAACCAGGGAAAGACTTCAACAGACCTTCACTCTGCTCCTCTTGTGCCATCCAAGAACATAGGAAGAGATAAGAGGCATCTACAACTTATGGCCCCAGAAAATGGATCATGAGGGAAGCTCAGAGACAACCTCATTGCCTCCACCAGAAAACATCATCATCACCACTGGCAAATCACAGAAACCCTGGCTGTCAGGAGTGAACAAATTCATCCTCTTTGGAATGCACTACCATCATGGACCTATAGTTGTGACTGGAACAGAAGAGCAAAGCAAAGGCCACAATCTCTCCAAATGGCAGAGATGTGTTGCAAAGACTATGAACAAGATGGTGCTGAGACTTCGGACAGAAGTAGGTTTTGCTTACATGACAGTCTTCAGAGGCCCCAGTGAACACATTTATCAGATAGGTAGAGGCTTTTCCCGTCAGAGCGGAGAGAGCTACGGAAATGACAAAGATTTTACTAAGTTTTCCCTTGGATACATTTAGTTCACAATAACTCAGGGAGTATCTAAAGCATTAAATATCACGTGCATTCTTCTCAGATGCCACAGCTCTCCAGAAAAACCCAAAGAGCCAACTGAACCTTAAAATGTGTGCAGGCCAATGTTTGCCAAGAGACTTCAGAAAAATGGCTAGCCGTGTCTTCATCGCCTTGATGAACACACAAACCACTCCAAGAATAAATACTGAAAAGGCCTCCTGTGAGATGCTTTTCAAGGAGCAGTTACTTCCTGGTTGCTATAGATTTTTTATGGGAATCGAGTTCGAATTGATCCAGAGGTGGCCTTCTGCAGCAGATGTCTGAGCTTAAATGGCTAGACAAATGAAGAGGCACAGCAGGAACATAGAGCAAGGAACAATGGAGAAAGGCCATGGGAGGGCACAGGGGAAGGGCTTTACCTACCATCTGCTGGATGATTAACCCTCGGGCTTCCTGCAAGGACTTGTTGGGCCGATTCTCACCTAGGTACTTGAGCCAGTTTCATTGTGTAGGCAGACAGGAAACTTAATAGCTGAATTCCAGGCTAAAAGTGTGCACCAGGGCCTGGTACTTACAGTTTGCTTAGTTGTATAGCACCCCTATTAAGTTTCACTAATCCCTCTTGCTCATATCTTCCTGTTTTGAGAAGGGGTATAAGCAGACAGTGTCAGCATAGGACTGAACCTCAGCAGAAGCTTATGTGCAAGGGAGAACGTAGGTGCGGTCCTTCTAGAACTCAACCAGCCGCTGGCAATCAACCCAAAAGGAAGATCAGGAAACATCCTTAAGATGAGGGTCCAGTCCTGAATCAACCCCAAAAGGCAAGATAGATACGCGATGCCCTAAAATAAGCAAGAGAATTCCTAGGAAATGCCAGCAGCATTGTGTTTACCAGCTTGGGCCTAAAAGACTGATATGTAGGCTTTCAGTTGGATCCACTTGTCTGAGAATATTTTTGAGATCTTGTAGTTTTCCAGGGTTTCCAATAAAGGAAGCATCCATCCTGGAGTCAAGGGGAAGATCCCTTTTGTCCTGCAGTAAGTCTAAAACTCTTCTTTTGGAGGCCCAGTGCCACAAGGGTTTTATTGGAGCTTGAATTTGATCCTATGCAGTCTCTTTCGTGGTCACTGTGGTTTCTTTTTGACAGTTGCTCAAGGTTGGGTTCAATATGGTATCCAGTTAGTGGGCCAGGGTTCATACCTCCAGGTGGGGCTCTGTAGGGCCACCCTCTGGGTGCGAAATCAGTACCAACAGGAAGGAGGACTGCAAGTTATTCTGGCTGGATTTGGCTGTCTGACCTTTGACAGGATCAAGTTTCTTCTTAGGATCCAATGATAGCTGAAATCACATTGCGATTGTATTTGGCAAGGGGCAAACAGTTTTAGTAGATTTTTATAGGAATAGAATTGGTCCAGAGGTGACCTTTCTGGGAAGAAAGATGTTACCTTTTGAGGGGTGTTGATTCAGGACTGGACCCTCATCTTAAGGATGTTTCCTGATCTTCCTCTTGGGCTGATTGCCAGTGGCTGGTTGAGCTCTAGAAGGACCGCACCTGCATTCTCCCTTGCACATAAGCTTCTGCTGAGGTCCAGTCCTATGCTGACACTGTCCGCTCATAACCCCTTCTCAGAACAGGAAGATATGAGCAAGAAGGATTAGTGAAACGTAAAAGGGATGCTATACAAGCAAGCAAACTGCAAGTACCAGGCCCTGGTGCACACGTTTAGCCTAGAATTCAACTATTAAGTTTCCTGTCTGCCTACACAATGAAACTGGCTCAAGTACCTGGGTAAGAATCGGCCCAACAGGTCCTTGCAGGAAGCCCGAGGGTTAATCATCCAGCAGGTGGTAGGTAAAGCCCTTCCCCTGTGCCCTCCCATGGCCTTTCTCCATTATTCCTTGCTCCATGCTCCTGCTATGCCTCTTCATTTGTCTAGCCATTTAAGCTCAGACATCTGCTGCAGAAGGCCACCTCTGGACCAAATCAATCTCCATTTCTATAAAAATCTACTAAAATTGCCCCTCACCAAATACAATCGCAATGTGATTTCAGCTATCATTGGATCCTAAGAAGAAACTTGATCCTGTCAAAGGTCAGACAACCAAATCCAGCCAGAATAACTTGCAGTCCTCCTTCCTGTTGGTACTGATTTCGCACCCAGAGGGTGGCCCTACAGAGCCCCACCTGGAGGTATGAACCCTGGCCCATTAACTGGATATTGAACCCAACCTTGAGCAACTGTCAAAAAGAAACCACAGTGACCACGAAAGAGATTGCATAGGATCAAATTCAAGCTCCAATAAAACCCTTGTGGCACTGGGCCTCCAAAAGAAGAGTTTTAGACTTACTGCAGGACAAAAGGGATCTTTCTCTTGATTCTAGGACAGATGCTTCCTTTATTAGAAATCTTGAAAAAATACAACAAGATCTCAAAAATATTCTCAGACAAGTGGATCCAACTGAAAGCCTACATATCAATCTTTTAGCCCCAATCTGGTAAAGACAATGCTGCTGGCATTTCCTAGGGAGCAATCCTCCTGTCTCTGACTTTCTTCCTTATTTTAGGGCATCACTGGTTGAAACTTGGTTGATCATGGCCATCATGGCCAGAGGAATACAGCTGCTTGACCTTGGACTAACAGGCTGAGCAGCTTTGAACATACTTTCCAATGGGGGCCTCAGGAGACATAATAGTGTTAGGGACAGAATAGGAGAGACTTCCTGCCCTACTCAGCTCTACGGCCCCACTCAGCATGAAGCAGTTACAAGAAGACTGACCTTCTGCCTTCAGCTTCCCTAATGAATTAGGGGGAAAGTCTCTCAGAGGGAAGTTGAGGCAGGCAAGAACAGGGAATAAGTTAGTGGCCTGGGACCCTGTTTGGTTTTGTATTACACACCCATCTCATGTACTTGGTAGCCTAGCTCCCTCACCTGCATGATGTCTGCATACATTTTTTTGCTCCCAAACAATGTACAAAGCAACCACAGGTGCTATTAGTATCTAACCTGCATTAGGCTGCAGGTACACCCTCTCTGAACAAGATTATAACAACAACGTCAATCAAATTTAGACAGTTTCTATCTGAGTGTATTCCTAATGTATCTGGTATGAAGAATAGAAAGGCAAATTAGGCCCCAAGCTGCTTTTGGATACTTGCACAGAAAGGCAAACTGTGTCCTTCAAGTAAACTTTTAGCAAGAATACCATACCTAGAGTCGTTACCTTTGCAAAAATGGACTTACATATGGTTATAACCAGATACATTATGAGGAGGGACATGCGTAGTAAAAAAAAAAAATAAGACCTACTTTATTCATCAAAATACAGAACCACAATATATTCTCCTTAGTATCCAGCCCTGCTTTCCTTTAGATTCTTGGACTACTCTCACTTTATTGGGCCTACTGTCAATCTTAACAGTGTATCACTATTGAACCTGTAGCATTACTTTTATCAGAATAAAATTACATTGTTTCATTTGCAAATCTGTGTGAGTCCTTATTTTCAGTTAGTTTCTGGATAAAAGACCAAGGAAGCAACTGCTACCCTAATCAAGGTTAACAAGAGGAAAACTAGAAGGCGTCTCTTCTTTCCTTGCACCATGGTGGGCCCCAGTGATCAAATTCCACTTATCAGGCACGGTAGCAAGTGCCTTTACAGGCTAAGCCATCTCATTGGCCTTAAATTGTTCTTCTATAAAAGGAACATTCCAAAATTTCATAGAATTGAAAAAATGTAACTTCTAATTTCTGTATGCTAAAAAGTATCCTTGAAAATATACTATCAAATGTCTTAAGACTTCAAGCTTAGGCAATAAGTAAATTTTGTCAAATGCAGCTAATTTAATATTGGTGATTTAATACAAACATGTGTTTGTCCTGAGTTATTAGTATTAAGAGTTAAAAAGAATGTAGTTTTTATGTACTTTGGCAGTTTCTGGCTCAATTTATATGGGCCATCTTAATAAGTTATCATTTCAATTGCTGGTATTTCTCTGGTTACAAAGATATAAATTTATACTTATTCAAACTGAACCAGTATTTGAAGAAAACAACCGTATCTTAATAGTATGCTAGATTGAAGGCTGTTTCCTAGATGTTTGATAACTTTAAGGTCTTACTCTGTTGCTCAATTGAATTAATTAATATTCACTAGATACCCAGATCATATTTAAATGATATGAAACAACACATTAATTGCCTAGCATAATTTTTTATTTATATACCTTTGCTTTTCATTTGCATATGATATCCAAGGTCTATATACTTGCGCACATTCATGAACATATTTATTTTTGCCATTATGAGAATCTCACCTATAAATCATATTCATGGCTAAAAATGAGATACATTTTAATAAACTCTGTTAGTTGTCTACAAAATAGTAATCTACAGAAGATAGATGATGATCGTCTACTCCCTAAGTAGGCACGATGCTGCATGCCTGTGCTTCCAGCACTGAGGCGGCTGGGCACAAGAATTAGCAGGCTGAGGTCAGCCTGGACAAGACAGAAAGCCAGTTCCACTCTCAGCATTAAGGAGAGAAACCTTTCTTTCCAGTGACAAGGTCTGATGGCTACACAAAGTTCCCAGAATATGATGGTTGAGTGCTCAGCTGTGTCCAAAGCACTTAAGTCATCTCCTGCCGGGCCTTGGCGACATTGTGTTACAGGGAGAAAGATCGTGAGAGCCAGAAGTTAGGAAGAAGGGCTGTAAAACGCAATCTTGTGGACAACGTTGAATTCATTAATAGTCACTAGGAACCCAGAGCATATTTAAATTATATGAAACAACCCAGCATTAGTTGCTAAGCATAATTTTTTTTTTTATTTCAGTCAGGAACTCCCCATGACTAAGAGTGAGAAAGCCTGGTCTGCATGGGAATCAACCTTTCCACAGCTAGACAAAACGGAGGAGTGAATGCGGGAGCCCCCACCTCTCCCTGCCGATCATTTCCTATGGCTTGACTGGGGCAAGAGGGAGTCAGTACTTGCCGTCTGTATCCACTGGAGACTTCATCAGGCTCCAATGGTAGTCTTAGCTCAGTGATCACACATATTATTTTGATTAAACCAATGGGATGATACAACAAACAAGATGTCATAAATCTTGCAAAGAGCCTAGTGGAGAGGACATGTGTGTGCATGCGTGCATGCGTGTGTGTGTGTGTGTGTGTGTGTGTGTGTGTGTGTATGTGTGTGTGTGTGTTGGGGAGTCATCAAAGAACTAATTTATTTAAAAAATTAGAACAATCAAAAAAGATCTTATCTTGACCAAATATCAAACTTCGGTCATCCTCTTTTGGGCCTTTTTCATAGTTGTATAGCCTTGCTATTCTCAGCCAGTGTTAGCAATGATTCCAAATAAAACAGTCACTAACAGTCTCTCATTGTGATAAATGACTGCTCTTGCTCTGTCTTGACGGTTTATCAGCCTCCTCAATCCTGATATTTAGGTTTTTAGTGTTTCTTTAGAAAACAACTTTTTTTTCATTAATTAATTAACTTTACATCCTGATAGCATCCTCCCTCCTCTCCTTAGTTCCTCTATTTTCCTCCTCTCTCCCTTCCTCCCTTCCCTTCTGTTCAGAAAAGAGGAGGCCTCCCATGGATATCAAGCTGTTTTGGCACATCAAGTTGCAGTAGGACCAGATGCATTCTCTCTTATGGAAGTTAGATAAGGCAGCCCAGTTAGGGGAAAGGAATTCAAAGGCAGGCAACAGAGTCAGAGACAGCCCTCAGCCCCTGCTCCCACTGTGAGGGGAACCACATGAAGACCCAGTTGCACAATTGTTATATACGTGCAGAGGACCCAGGTCTATCCCATGCATGCTCTCTGGTTGGTGGTTCAGGTTCTGTGAGCCCCTATATACCCAGATCAGTTTTTTCTGTAGGTCTTCCTGCAGTCCTTGACCTCCCTGGCTCCCTCAGTCCTTCTTCTTCTCCTTCTCCTTCTCCTTCTCCTTCTCCTTCTCCTTCTCCTTCTCCTTCTCCTTCTCCTTCTCCTTCTTCTTCTTCTTCTTCTTCTTCTTCTTCTTCTTCTTCTTCTTCTCCTTCTTCTCCTTCTTCTTCTTCATGATCCCCCAAGGTCCTAATGTTCAACCATGGGGTCTCTGCTTTAGCTCCCATTAGTGGCTGATAGTTATGCTAAGCTCCTGTTTACAAGTGTAGTAGAATGTCATTCTAGTGTCAGGAGTGGACTCCCTCTCATGGCAGGGCTCTCTCACTGGGCTAGTTATTGGCCAGTCACCACTCCAACCCCTAATCCACCTACAAATTGCATGGCAAAGACCCTGTGGTGGGGCTGGTGCCCAATCCCTCCACCAGAAGTCCTGCGTGCATACAGGAGACAACCTTTTCAGGTTCCATTGCCAGGAGCCTTAGCTAGGGTCACCCTCATAGATTCCTGGGAGTTTCCACTGTCCTAGCTTTCTAAGTCTGCCCCAGAGATAACCTCCCCACATAGCCCAGTTCTGTCTCAGCAAACAACTTTTAAAGACAAGTTAACAAGAGTTCATCCTCACTGTAGATCAAATTACTCTCAGCATTTTTCTTCCTTCTTTTTTTTTTTAATGGTAAAAAAATGAAACAATTTATTTAATAATAATTTTGCTAAGTCTGGTTTCAGAATGCCAGGTGTGTGGACTGAATATGAGGAGCTCTTCCTAAACCCTAAGTCCTTATGGAGAAATTATATGGTACAGTCTTACAAGCCCTTCCTTGTTACTTACATTCATCTTTTCCTCACATATGGAAAACCACATATCAGTGAATCTCTTCTTCCTACACCCTACTTATAATAAAGCGAATCAGATGCCCAACCTTGTAGACAACCTTGACTGTTAGTAATTTTCTACTCAACTTCTAGACTGCGTAGAAAGGTAACTTCGCAGTGTTTGTATGTTAGAAACAGCTAAACTAGCAGGAGTCTAGTGTTTTCTGTTCATTTGTAGCTGGACCTAAGGTGGTCCAAGGCACCTTGTGTAGATTGGAGGTTTCCATTGGGAAATTGACAGACAAAGGGGAGAAAAATTGTAGGAGTCAGAGCGGGTGGAGGACACCAGGAGAACACGGCCAACTGAATCAACTAAGCAGGGATTGTGTGGGCTTACAGAGATTGAAGCGGCAAGCATAGGGTTGCAAGGGTCTGTACCAGTGTAGACATGTTATGGCTGCCAGTTTGGTGGGTTTTGTTGGACTCCTAACCAGTGGCAGCAGGTGTGTATCTGAGAAGAAGGATTGGGAGATGGGGTGTGGGGGATGGGTGAAGGGGGTGGGGAGGGAGGGGGAGGGGTGGGGGAAAGGGTGGGGAGAGAAGGGAGGAGAAGGGAGCATGAGCTTGAAACAGAGGAGAAGGGGAGAGAGCTGGGATCAGGCTGAACAGTGATTAAATAAAAAACAAAAAACAGACAAATGAAACCTAATTCTACTTCTACTTTACAAGAAAATATGAAGTAAAATAGGCTGTAAGAAGTAACATCTGATGAGGCATTTTCTTTTCTACCATTTTATTGGAGATTGATTCTTCTCTCATACAATACCCCATAACCATAGCTTCCCCTTCCTCAACATTTTTCTATCTACTGATGCTTCACTCTGCTCATTCTGTGCAAATCCTAAGCTGTGTGATTTTCATTGGAAGCTAGTCTCAGTTTACCTTCTGTTCTCCTTCCTCTAGAGCAGAAGCTCTAGGAAAACCTACCTCTGCCTTGCTAGCTACCAAGGGCCCCGTTTGTAACTTTTCTCTAATCTACCACCACCAGTGGTTTTCTGCACAATATATGTAATAAAGGCTATAATCAATGAATGCGGGTGAGACAAGAAGAACCAGAGTGGCAGAGAGGAACACTGGATTAAAAATCATGAAGCATTTTTTATTAAGGAAAATATTTTTTTACTTAAATAAAATGAATAACCTTTCCAGAACACAAAATAACAAAGTATAAATGAGTTTATCTAATTTATCTATAAAATTTTAAATAAGTCTTTAGTATTTATTAGGCTGATGCAATATTATTTTGTAAATATTATTTAGTAAATATTTAGTAAATATTAGGCTGATGCAATATTATTATTTGGCTTTCTCTATTGAAATGACAGCATTTTTAAAGATTAGTCATCTTTTCTTTATAATATATAATAAAAAAAACTTTATGAGTAATCATACTTAAAGTAAAGAAATGTTTAACTCAAGAAGTTAAAATTCCAGTTCTTAACCAAATAATTTGTGGTGTTCTGTTTTCATTTTTCCATATCCTTATTTATTAAAGAAACAAGATCTTCATTTAAAATGTCTGGAGAGATCCTTAAGTGACTGATCATCCATATCTTCTTTAAATGTACTCTGTCCCCATGTAGGGATTAAACTAAGGTCTCTGCATATGGGATACACATCCTGCTGTTGAATTAATCCTTAATCCCTTAAATTCCTTTAATGCCATTTTGGTTAAATAACAAATCAAGTTTTGCTTTTGAGCACCTCACTGTTGTCTTCAGATTACCTGATAACTTTATGTACTTTATATTCCCCAAATCAAATCCTAAATGAGATCTTTGGGCTTTGCCAAGGAAAGAGAAGCACATCCGAAGTTGAGGAAGGAAAATACTGTTAAAGCAGATTGCTGTAATAGGAAATCAAGAACGTCTAATTCAAAGAGTTCTGGTAGGGAGGTGTGAAAGGAAACCTTGACAAGCAGCAGTCCTGGGGTAAATGACTAGGAAAGGGACCAGGGTACAGTAATAAAAATTGATGTGCACTTTTATGGGACAGTGATGATGAGAATTTCAATTAGGTTATGGGAGAACGGAGTAGTCTCCAGTGTCAAGAGTTTTCTTTCACCCTAGAAGGACTGTTTGGCATGCTGACAAGATCAGTCAAGTGTCCTTTCAGTCAATACATACAAAGAAAAAGAGAAATATTAAGGAAAAATAATGTGTTAACTAATGAAGCAGAAGCTGAAAGTGAAGATGCCAAGTTCAAGGAAGTCAAGGTGTGGTGGATGAACCTTTCTGACTGTGGGGCACTAGCATAGCGCCTTAAGTTTTCTGATGCTCTTGGTGATGCTCTACAGTAGCTGGGCAACTTTTCTTAGGGGGCTATTTATGGCTTAGCATGTCGATGGGGCTGTGTTTAGTGGTAAGGACAGTGGCATGTCGAAAAGAAAATAGTGCCCTATCATAGCCTGCAAAAGCAATGATTCCTTGTAAATGAATAATAAGAAACTAAGGTTTATCTGCCAGAAAGAAGGAGAAAACCCAGGACTACAACAAACATCTGTACAAAGAGGTGCAGTCTTACAGGAAAGAGAAAAGAGACAAACAGAAGGTTAATTTAGAGATATAGAGATATTTAGAGAACTAATCAGATATTTAAAGAAATCGGGAGATCAGAAAACTTGGCTGAAGGTTGGCAATTTGTGCAAGATACTACAGAAAATTTGAGGAAAGTTTGGAATCCACAAAAGGTATAAGAACTGGGTCTATTTTTTTAAGTTGACACCCAAACAAACATGTCCACAGTGGAAGAAGAAACCAGGTTAATCACTGCTAAACATAGCTTGTATGTATAACAGTTTATGAGCTTGCATAGCGTACATATCCCTGCAATTTAAGAGACACAAAGTAGCTTGAACACAAGTGCACAGGACTAGACTCCAATAACCCAGAAGACTGGGCCCTTGTCACTCTGAAACAGGTATATCTTCCTAAATTCTCTCCCACTTTTTGATGAGAGACAAGAATGGTTTTTCTTGGCCACTGAGTCAGGGATCTAGTTGACCTTGTTGTGTTTATCTTGGCTGTCCACACAGGTATAATAAGAATGGCAATTTTAAGGTGGATTTTCTTACATTTGCTCTGCTGGCTGATGCTGCAGAGAATCTCAAATGGCACTTCTCAATGCCTCTGTAGGTAAGAAGCCATCAAAGAGCTCATCACCAGATGTGGCTTGAAGGCCACGCTGATATGGCATGGATTCTATTTTCCTCAGGACTCCAAAGAGATTCTAACTCCTGACCCTGATGGGAAGCCATTTCCTTCTTCACCTATAAGGTTGGAGACCCTGAAATCCAGGAACCTGGCAAGAATCCCCCAAATAGCCAACCATAGTTCATACTGGTTTATAGTCAAATCCTAAGAAATAAGAGTCATTCTCAAATATTCGGTTAAATTGCCTGTGTTTCCAGTGGTGTCTTGTTAACAAGGCCATGGAACACTTTTCTTGAGTCTATGCAAACAACCCTGCAGTCACGAAAATGAGAAAACTTAATACAAAATTCTAAAATTTGAAAGGGTGGGTTGAGGAGGAAGAGAGAATTTTCATTTCTGTTTATAAGAGATGAATAAGGTCTATGCAAACATTTCGAGTGAGAGATAGCTAGAGCAAAAGATTTTCCTTACACCCAGAAAATAGAGCTTCAAAGCATTAACACCATTGCAAAGAAATTCAACAGCCACCATCAGTCAATCTGTTCTATGGCAATTATTCTTTATTCTATTGAATGATCAGTCATGGACCCACCATATCCTTTCAGCTACAGAGTTACAGAAACCTCAACTCATACACTGATATGACTCCATGATTGTTTAAGAAGCGGCATCAGAGGCTTCTACCTGAGGGGATCTGGCATGGTTCTTTTTCTGTGGGTATCTGAGATAGTTCTATTTTCTTGCTGATAAAGCCCTCTGCCCTGTAGCTAATATGTTGGTGATGGTTGGGAGTATAACACAGTCAGCTATAGATGGCAGAGTTACAATGGCTGTGGTTACCATCACTTAGAAAGTTTGAAAAGTAAAAGATCCAGTGAACTTTAACTACAAAACAATGCAACTGACAAGGAAACTTGATTATTTATCTGGCACTTTAAGTCAATTCAAAAGGTTTAGGCTAAATATACATTCATGAAAAGATTGATTCTATATTCAAGGAAGAGTGCATATGGCATCTAATTTATGAAATAGATAAGCATAATTTTAACAGAAAAAGATTTCAGATGTAATAGTCATGAGCCATCATATGTCATGAATATCAAGCATATATTTAGAATATACCAAGAATGTATATATCAAGCAAATATATTAAGTACGTATGCATAAAGAAGAAATACTCAAATGAAATAAATCTATGCTTTCCTTGCTGACAGCTCAGAAGACTTCACTGTATTTATCAAACCACTACATCAAATTACCCTCAGCTAACGATTCACCTAAAATATGTGAACTTGAGTTTTTAAGATATTATATTGGTCATATGAAAACTTTAATTTCTTAATTTTTATAGGCTTTTATTTAGCTCAAAGCCAACTCAAAATGAGCATCTTTGAGGGATTTTAGAAATAAATGTAGTAATACCATCTGGATGTAAGAAAATATTACACAAACACAATTTTTACAGGAGCACACATACAAGCATGTATACATACATATAGAGACAGAGACGCAAACAGCTGAACATCTTCCAATTTTAAATTTTAGCTACAGTTGAGGCATGATCACAGAAATATAAAGGCCATTTGTTTATAGAAAAGAATGGAGTCTCATTGCCTGCTTTTTTTTTTTTTTCATTTTTATAAAGATTACGGTTTTGGCAGGTGGGTAAGTTGAAGTAACCAGCTTAATATAAGGGCGGATGTTTTCTCACCATTATTGATGTAGTTCATCTTTATGTTCTGTGAAGGTTGTGGGCTAATGCAAGGAGGGATAGAGGAGAGATGGTGCCTGCCATCTGGTGTCTCTCAAGCCTGAACTTGTAGATAAACATTTAGCTATTTTTCCTTAGTATTTTAGCCTTAGACTGTTGCTGTTGGTGTCCCTAAGCTCATACAGAGCCACTAGTAAGGGCAGAGGGACTTACAACACAAGAACGCATACGAAATTAGAGGACCAAATGAGGTCTGGCAGAGGTGGGCAAAGGAGCAGGGTGGGTAGAGGTACAGAAGCTGAGAAGGTTCAGGACTTGAGTCAGGTAAGTAAAGACAGAAGGAGGTGGAAAGATTGGGGTCGGAGTAGCTGATAGGAATGTCCTATGATAAAAAGAAACTGGGGAAGAAGCATGGCCTTTTGAGAAAAGCAATGTTTCTGAAAACTTCTTAAAGGGATGGAATTGTTTCCATCTATAACAAATTGGGAGGTGAGAAAAGGCTGCTTGGACAGGATCTCAGAGGTAAGAAATCAAGCAGCCCTTCACAGAATGAGACAGTTTGGGAATTTCCTAAGTTTTCTGAAGGGCATGCATCCCACAGTCTGGGGTGAGGGGTAATAGAGGACCATGCTGGAGGACTTGGACCTCCAACTGAGGTGTTGGTTTCCTAGGAAGGATTTATGAAGTTTAATCATATTTTTTAGAAACGTAGAAAGATTTAGGGAAACAGTAGAAAAGGAAGAAATTGAGGAAAAACTAAGGAGATTTGTAGAGCCACAAAAATTAGTCTAGACCATTGGGATATTGGAACAGGAAGGGCAGAGACTCACCACTGTGGACTTTTCTTTCCATGACAGGTTACAAAGAGTTCAATATGATGGCTTTATCACTTGGGTGAGGAGAGCAGGATGGAAGTCAACATCTGTCCACATCATAGCATGTTGTAGAAAAACAACAGTTGAGGGGCAGTCAGAATTCTACTCAAACCATGGTCTCATTACTGCTATATAAAAACAACCAATCTGGACATGAACATGGAAACATTATGTTAAGAAGGCTATTGCAGGAGGAAGAGGGGAGAGTTAGAATGCAGAGAGTCTTAAAGCTTAAGTCACAAATGACTCATGGAAAGAATGGGTGAGCAAAGTTTTTTTATGCAGACTATTGTTTGTCTAAAGAAGTAGGAAAGTGAGAGGCGGAGGTGAGGGTGCTCTTAAAGCCTAGAAAACATCATCTAATTCACATAAGAAAGTAAGGGGAGGAAGCCTTGGTTTGTGGTTATGCACATGCAGGAAGCAGCTTCACTTTAGCTGGGCAAACAACTTAAAGCATGGAAAAGCTACAGAGAAATAAGGGGTTGGTGTCTAGTGGCCCCTGGCAAACCAAACGATCTTCTGTCAAGTACTTTCTTTGATTAGCTTCCTTAACCCCTAAAACTACTGACATCTCCAAAAAGCCCCTGAAAAAAATGATGATTTTTTTTTTCTCCTTTCACTGGAAAAGGGGTTAGAAATGGTGCTGGTTATTTGAAGTGCTACAATGAGACACATAGGAAATATCATCAAATCCAAAAAGGTGCCCAGGCTTCCCTATGTTGCATTTATATTAATAAACAATAGTAATGTGAATATTTAAATTTTTTTATTCTGCATGGGAAGGATGAAGACAATGGCCAGCATTTCTACTGCTCATGATAGAGCTCTCTGCATCAGACTACTACTGCAGCTTTTTCTACTGTAAGACATCAGTGTAGCGTTTGCAATTTTAGGTACTTTTGAACATAAATATGGTGGTAAGTTTTTCTTTTTCCCTTGAACCACGTACATCTTAGGTTGGTTGTTTTCTGTACAGGGTTCATGCCACTGACCTCTGAAGTCTTGATATTACACTGATGCTTCGAATCTGCTCCTGATATAGGAACCTGTTTACGTTGGAATCTTGATACATTTGAGGGGGATTTTAGTGATACTATGTGTATACAGGCAAGTAATATCTTAGAAGGTTTGTATTATTTCCAAAGTGCTTTCTCTGTGATGATTATATATATTTATTTTCATAAATTGGATACCATAAGCATCCTTCTTTGAAAATATTCTTTAAGCATTGCATTTATAGATATAACATATAAATCTTTTATTTTAGACAGACTTTATTTTGTAAGCATTAGATCAACCAGGTGTGCCTTTCAGCTGCATAAAAAATATTCAGGTCTCCCATTTCTGAAAAATGTCAATATATGAATAATAGTTTCATCTTGTTGGGAGGATAGATAATTTTGGGTTGGTTTGTTTTACTCTGTTGCTCCTTATTACCCTTATGATGAACTGCAGGCCAGGGAGTTACATCTTCAACAAGAAGAAGTTGTGGGTCAGCCTGCCAGAGAAAGACATGATCTATACTTCAGGCTACACATTTACAATGGTACAGCAATTTGAAATTATTTGTGGTGTTTTCCAACAGAAGAAATGTAAGAAGACCCACCCGCTACACCCATGTAAATAGACAGAAAATTCTAATGAGTTCAGCTGGATCTCTGATTGAGTGACCAAGAATAATCTTTCTTGAGGTTGTCTTTGATCAAAATGTGAGTGAGACTTTAGGAAGGCACACTGTGTTTCAGCAGAGACAATGGCCCAGTCCTCTGGGTTATCAGATTCTATTTCTGTGCATTTGCATGTGAACTAATTTGCATGTGAACTAATTTGCACCTTTTGTAAACTGCATGTGATAGTTGGATACAGAAGGCCCCATGTTCTCCCTTTCATTTTAGTAAACAAAGTCTTGTTAGCTGTCTCACTATGTGCTCTCCACAGCTCTGTGGCACATAATCCCACAATGATGCTATCCATCATCTGCAATATAGCCAGGAGACCATCACAAAAGTCAAGAAGATGAGAGGTTCATGCTCTTGGACCTCTAAAATTGTAAGGTTTGTATTTTTTATATTATCAAGCATCCAATACTTTGTTAGTGTCAGAAAATGGATTAAGAGACAGACAATGGGCAGTCTACATATAATTCTAGTCACAAACTCTTATAATAAGTAGTCTAAAGGCACATCTAGAACCTTTTCAAGCTGGATTCCAAATCCATCAGAACTCATTTAATTATTACCAGACTCCACAATTTTTGCCTCACTTCCAATTTAGGACCAAAAATGCACTTCTATTTAACTATATTCAATACTAGTGTTCTAGTTTCCTTTCTGTTATTATGATAGATGCTCTGACCAAAAGAAAGAACTTATTTGGCCTACACTTGCAGGTCATAGTCTGTCATTGAGGGAAGTGAGGGATAGGACTCAAAGGCAGAAACCAAGAGGAAGACTGCTTTCTGGCTTGTTCCATTGCTTATGCTTAGCTGGCTTTCTTGTATTGTGCACAGCCATTTTCCAATTGGCTGAGCCTTTGTGCATCAATTAACAATCAAAATAATCTCCCAAATACTACATTCTCACAGACCAATCTGATCTAGACAATTGCTCAAGCTAGATTTTCTTTCAGATGTCCGTAGGCTGATTGCTTCTAGGTGACTTGCCTCTAAATTTCTCTACTAACAATCTTAGTTAAGATTTATGTGAAAACCATTCTTTTGCTAGAGAACTCTCACAATACTTTCATTATTGCAGCCTCTGAAAAGCTCACATGATGCATGCTGGGTAAATCTTTTGTTCAACAATAACTAGATAGCATTTGTTCACCATTTAATGCCCTTTGCTTATTTACAGTTTCCTTGGAGAGTACACTAAGAAGGCTTATAATACATATTTTCCATGATGGTGTAAAGTCTATAAAATATATCTTAGGTCCCTGCTCAAAAATGGCCATAAAGAATATTTGGATGTTGTAGGCAAAGAATACCAACTTTTCTGTGGATCTTAGTATTTCTTTTTTTTTTCTTTTTTTCTTTTTTCTTTTATTTTTTATTTTTTTATTTTATTTTTAATTAATTTATTCTTGTTACATCTCTATGGTTATCCCATCCCTTGTATCCTCCCATTATCCCCTCCCTCCCATTTTCCCCTTATTCCCCTCCCCTATGACTGTTCCTCAGAGGGATTACCTCCCTCTGTATATGCTCATAGGGTATCAAGTCTCTTCTCAGTGACCTGCTGTCCTTCCTCTGAGTGCCACTAGGTCTCCCCCGCCAGGGGACATAGTCAGATGTGAGGCACCAGAGTACTTGAGAAAGTCAAATCCCTCTCTCCACTCAAGTGTGGAGACTGTCTTGTCCATGGGCTAGATCAGGGTAGGGGTTTAAATTTTTCGGCCTGTATTGTCCTTGGCTAGGGCCTTAGTTTGAGCAGGACCCCATGACCCAAATCTGCCTATCATAATGTTCTACTTGTAGGTTTCTAGAACCCACTGGATCCTTCTACATTGCTATTCACCCATTGTTCTCTCATCTAGAGTCCCAATAGGATGTCCTTCCCTCGGTCCCAGTTTCCTGGTAAGGGAAGGCTTTCATGGGACATGTCCATTGGGCTAGTATGCAGCTATAAGTGAGTATATACCATTTGAGTCTTTCTGCTTCTGGGTTAACTCACTCATTATGATCATCTCTAGCTCAATCCATTTGTCCACAAATTTCGGGAATTCCTTGTTTTTAATAGCTGAGTAGTATCGAAACTGTGGTACATATACACTATGGAATATAAAGTCTCTTAACTATGAGCTCCTATAAAAATCAAAATCATTTTGTATAACTTCTTATTCCAGTCACACTTAAATAAGACCAAAGTCCAGCAGTGTAGTTCAATGTTTGACATCTTGGACTCACTCAAACTATTGTGGACTCCAAGGGCTTGGTCAGTCCAACTTTTCTGGCTTTACTATCTGTAGACACACACACACACACACACACACACACACATACACACACACACACACACACACACACACACACACACACACACACACACCTCTTGCCTTATAGGCTTAAAACAGCTGCACTCCACATATGCCAATATAACAGTGGACATCCCATAGCTCTGACATCTCCAACGAGCTGGGTCTCATTGAAACTGAGGTTGAATCTTGTCCAGAGGCTTTGTCGTGTCTCTCTTTAGGGACTCTGACACTGCCAACTGTTGCCACACTCTATGAACCCCCTCAACCTTTAACCTCTTTTGCCTTTAAAAACAGTACTGTGTGGAAGAGTCTTGTTTAAATTCAGCCTCCAGTTTGAGATGTAGCCTTAATTTCATATAGGTCTCAGCCTTTATGTGTTGACTGTAAAGAAATATTTTCTAGAAGATTTTGTCATAATGGTGGGAATCCCTTATTAACCAAAGCCGATTCTTCAGTTGTAACTACCCAGCATCCATTGTCTCAGTAAAGCAAATGGTTTACCCCCCAGACTGGTTAATTCAAAATATTACACAAATTGTCCTAATAGAGTCGGCTTCCTTTGGAAACTTTACAGGCTTCTATCACAACTTGCTTATTTGACTGTTTAAAAGAGAAATATGGAGAGAGGGAGGGAGTGATAGAGAGAGAGAGAAAGAGAATAAAAGAGAAGCTGAAAGAAAATATTATTGGATAACAATGGGCCACTAAAAAAGTCAAGAAAAAAATTTAAAATTTCTAGAATACTATAAAAACAAACATACAACTTATCAAAATCCATGGGTTACAAGGAAATACAGCTGTAAAGGTAAGAACCCTAAAAGCACACATAAAAAAATTGAGATTTCCCAAATGAAAACATTAATGATGGATATTAAGGCTTTAGGCAAACAGGAACCAATAGAAGAGGAGAAATAATTAAAATTAGAACAGGCATTAAAAAATACAAATTATTGTAAAGAAAAAACCCAATGCAAAAAGAATCCATAATGTAAAGAGTTGTTTCTTTGAAAAGATAAGCACAAGTAACAAATTTGTAGCAAAATTAACAAAAAAGGAATGAGAAAGATATTCCGAATTAATAAAAATTATAGCTAAAAAGGGGATGTTACAACAGCTACTAATGGAATTCAGAAATCATAAAGATATACTTTAATGATATATCTTTAAATCTTCCAGTAAATTGTAAATATATAAAAGAAATGTATACATTTCTTAGTGCATATGACCTTCCATAATTTAAAAATGTGAAATAAATATGTTAAAGAAATACATAGCTAATGATGGTGGGGAGACCGTAATAAAATGTTTCCTAACAAAAAATGCTCCTGTCCAGAGAATGATACAATTATAAGAAATCATAGGGCAACCTCCATGAGGAACATGAGTGCAAAATTCTCAATAAAATACTGCTAAATGGAATCCAAGGTCATATTTAAAAAGGTCATTCATTGTGTCCATTTTATAGATGCACACATGGCACAACATATGCACATCAACAAATGTCTAGCACATAGATTCAAATTAGAAATCACATGCTCCTCTTATTAGACAGAGAAAAAGCTTTTGACAAAAAAAATCATTAGTGAGAAAAGAGCCAGGTTTGGGGAGAGGCAATACTCAACAAACTTGTAACAGGTGAAGGGAAATTTAAAGCACTTTTACTAAGATCAGGAACAAGAAAATGGTGTCCACTCTCTCACTCTGTTCCATATGGTGCTTGAAGTTTCAGCTAGAGAAAAAAGAGAATGGGAAACAAAAAGACAAAAATAGGTAAAGAAACCAAAGTATCCCTGGATGAAGATAATATGGTTCTATACATGAAAGGTACTTAATATTCAACCAAATTATCCCAGACCTGAGAAGTACTTTCATCAAAGTGGCAAGGTACAGAAATTTAACAAGAAAATCAGTAGCCTTCTTACATACCAATGACAAGCGTACAGAAAAAGAAATCAAGGGATCAATACTACCCATGTTAGTTACATACATAAAGAAATTAATGTTCTCTACAGTGAAAAATTTAAAACACTGAAGAAAGAAACTGAAGAAGTTGTTGGAAAATGGAAAGACCTTTTATGCTCATGTATTGGAAGATGTAATATTGTGAAAACATCCAACCCACAGCACTCTGCAGATTCAATGCAATTCCAATAAAAAATGCTAGGCCCATTCTTCACAGAGGAAGAACAGTCTTAAAATTTATATAAAAGTAGAAATATCAAAGATAGCTAAAGCAATCCAGAACAAAAAGAATACTTATGGCCACATCAGATTTCAGGTTATATTACAAAGTCATAGTAATTAAAAAAGCATGGCACTGGCCCAAAATAACATACACACATAGGTCAAGGGAACAGAATAGAATGTTCAGATATAAGTCCACAAAACCACACCTACCCGACTTTTTTACAAAGATGTCAAGAACATACATTGGGAAAAATATATCAGAGTCAACAAACATGGGTGGTAGCATGCAGAAAAAAATAAAACAAGACCCCTCTCCTCTCATTCAAAAGTCAAATCCAGATAGATAAAATTCTCAACGTAAGACCTGATCATGTAAAATGACTAGAGGAAAAAGTAGAAAGCATGTTTGAGTACATTAGTAGGCAATAATTTTCTGTGTAAGACTCCAGGGACACAGAAAACAAGACCAACAATCAGTAATGGTGCCTCCTAATGAAAATTTTCTGTACACCAAAGGAAACTGCCAATCAAGCAAAGATGCAACTCACTGAATGGAAAAAGTTTTTTGCCATTTATACTTCTGACAAAGGATCAGTTCCTAGGATATACAAAGAACTTGGAAAACTAAACACCAAGAAAAACAAATAATCTGTTAGAAATGGGCTGTACAACTAAACATACAGTTCTCTGAAGAAGAAGTGCAGGTGGCTGGAAAATACTTTAAAAAGTGTTCAACATCCTTAGCTACTAGAGAAATACAGATTAAAGCCACTATAAGATCCCACCTCATCCTGCTCAAGATGGCTGTCATATCATAAACCAAAAACCACAAGTGCTCATACGAATGCAGGGAAAGTGGGGCACGTATTCGCTGCTGGTGGGAGTATAAACCAGGACAGTCATTTTGGAAAATAGCCTGGAGGTTTCTCAAAAATCTAAAAAGAAAACTGCCACTGGAAGTATCTATTCCATTCCTGGGTGGACACACTGAAGATTCTATACCCTACAACAGAGGTACCTTTATATCCCCGTTCACTGTTGTTTACTTATGAGCTGTAGGAAATGAAGGCTGCCGAGATGCCCAACCACTGGTGGCTGAATAATGATGTGGTATATATGCAAAGGGATGTTCCTGAGCTGCAAAGAAAACTGTATTTATGAAATTTGTACGTAAATGATTGAAATTGGGAAAATTATCCCAAGTGAGGTAACCGAGGCCCCACAGGACTAAAAATACATGCTCTGTCTTATATTAGGATCCTAGTTTCAACTCTTGGGTATGGTGTGTCTAACACAGAGTCCCTGCATAAGTCAGGAAACGAACAAACAAAAAGGAGTGGTATGGCTGAGAGGAACCACTTTAAGGAAGGCAGTAGAGCCTAGGCCAAAAGAAATGAGGAGGAAGAATGCTGCGGGCAGAAAGACTTATTCATGGAGGAGGTGGTGACACTGGGGAAATAAGGATGTAGAATGTGGGGAGGATTAACTGGTAAAGGGAGTATAAAGAAACCATTTAAAAAGCAAGATGCTCAAGTATGCAATAGCACCTTACCTGGTGTGTTGATGGGGAACCAACTCTGAATGGATTTAAGACACCCACCACAGGTGGTAGGGCAACTGATACATGCTTTTGTAAGCCTGGCCAATCACTCAGGTATAGAAAGGTAGGAGGCCCATGCAGGGATCATATTACTGGTGGTTAACTGGTCTGGATGCAAACTGTCTTCTAAATACCTACACTTAGTGATAGCTACTCCCAGCTTTAAGCCTCTCATCACAATGAACAGTGGTGAAGACAGAAACTCAAGGCTGACCATGATTCAAAAAACAAATGACAGATGTGGGCCCAACTCAATACAACTACTGTAATCATTAACACACATGAAATGTAGTTACCTGCATTAGGCCCTATCAACAGTCAAGGAAGCAGAAGTGGCTGATGGGCCTCTACCACTGAACTATTGCCTACTGGAAGAGGGCATCATCACCTTTACTCTAGGACCCACTGCTGAGCCTACCAGGCTCCAACAGCTAGCTCCAAAGCCATGGCTCTGTTTAATCTTGGTGAGTCACAAATTAAAGCAAGCATAATTATTTACAGGAGAGAGACTTTAGGGGGGAAAGGACAGTGAATATACATAGTAGGGAGATAGGAAGTGAGAGTGGACAGTAGCCAAGACTCACATACATGAAACTATAACAAATTTGAAAATTTAGTGTAAAATCCATGTTCTAACTTGTAAAAGTAAACTGTCTACAGCAATGACTAAAATTTTCCCTGTTGTTAAGCTCTTGAAATGTGTGTTTTTTAACAAAAAAAGTACATTTTAAATTTAATCTTAATTAAAAGTTCAAACATCTTCCATCTATTCTAACTCTGATGCTTTGGTGAGATTATATTTTAGTTGCGCTATTGAAAACAGCATTCAAACTGAAATATGCTATTCATATAAATACACACAGGTTCTTGGAATAAGTATGAAAATATGAAATATTTCATTAATAATCTTTATATCTACTAGCCATAAAATAGTGACAAATAATGCGTATCATTAAAACAAATGTCACTTGTTCTAACAATTAATTTTTCTGTGCCTGTTAGAAAACATAAAATTCCATATGTGGCCCATTTTTATATGTATTTGACAGCACTACGGTAGGATATTTTTAGTTCTCAAATAAAACACAAACCCCAAATTTTGCATACTATACTGCCAAGAACCACTCAGAAAGAAGAAATATCCTTTTAGGGCTCCCTGATACTGGCCACTGACTCTTGCCAGTGCGTGGCCATACCCTAAAGTTTCTGGACCCTTCAGACCACCATTGAGTGGAGTAAGTGTGGGAAGTCAGAGGCACTTTCTTTGTGACAGTGTAATCCAGAGAGACAGCGCTTGTGAGTGATTAGGGGCCTTGGCTTGACTTGTCTGTTTAATCAGTCTTGAAAGGCATTTATTGCTTGCTTGACTAAAAAGCAGTGGAAATTATTGCTTTAGGGAGCCTTTCACTGTCAGGTTGTTTTCAGAGCAGTGAGCATTCCTCAGGGCCACCCACAGTATCTGTGTATATGCCAATGAGTGTGAAGACAGGAAAGACAGGGGAAAGAATAAAACTGAAAAACATCAGAGCTCAAAGGCACCCAAGGCTTTGAAATGGGGCTGAGACCCCTGCTTTTCCACAGAAGCTCTGAGCTTTCAAACATGTGTAGAGATGGCAGAGGAAGCCGTCTGTAGAGTGATGTGCATATCTGTGTGCATGTCAGTATACGTGCAATGCTTAACTAAATTTATCCTTCCAAATGAACGCCCACACCAATACACACACATGGTAAGTAAATGCATTTTGTTATCCAGCAAATGTTTGCCTAATACCCAACCAATATGATAGACTTAGTGTGGATGAAAAAAAAGAGAGAAATCTATGAGAAGCACCAGGTGCCTGGGCTGAATGACTTGGTGCACTTACTGAGATTCGAGAAGCTGTTGTGGGTGAAATTTGTTTACATTTCTTTTGGCTTAACTGAAAAAAAAATGAAAAGAGATGTTGTGTGCATGCTGAATTAGAGAAACTCAGGATACATTCGAATGGAGGTAGTATGGAAGCCTGTTCCCTTTCCAGAACAAAATATATGAAAAATACTTTGCGTAATATTGCGTTTTTAAAAAAAATGTTAATCTCCAACATGACTCTGTGGTGCAGGCAAAGTTGACATCAACTGAAATAGTTTCTGGCATTTCTTATCAGTTCTAGAATGTGATTGGGCAAAGAATAATTAGATATAGAAGAGAAAAAAGAGAAACAATGCATACCCATGTTCTCTTTAGTTTCTTGACTTTCTTGTGTGATCTATTGCTCAAGGGCTTTCTGTGTGATGGGGATCCAGAGCCCTCATTATATGCTCTGAGTGATAGTCACATGGTGCAGCACATTGCTTAAAAATAGCTGGTTAAACCATAGCATCACTGCTCCCTCATATAGACTTTGCAAAAATTGCCCAGTCTCTCATAGACCACTTTCCTTGGCTAGAAAATGTGATTCATAAACCACTTACTGAAAAGATAAAACAAATGATCATCTTTGAAGCAATATGTTAGTCACATTTACATTGCTGTAATGAATGAAATACTGAAAACAGATAATTTCCTATGAGAAAAGGGTTTTTTTTTGGTTCATAATTTTCAGAAGCTCAGAGACCAATGTATGGACAGAGGAATTCACTTGTGTGGACTCCTGTAAGCGTGGCAGTTGGTGACATGTCATGGCAGGAACACATTTAAAAGTAGCAAGAATATTTAGTGTGCAGCCAAAAGATTGGACTCCCATGATCTCCTTTAAGGGCAGGCTCCCAGAGACTTAGTGACTCCCCACAAGCCCCACCTCTTAGGGATTCACTTCCTTCTAACACCCTCCTCCTGGGGACTGGGATTTAATGTGTAGCCCTTTGAAAGATATTCAACTTCCTAACTTAAGCACAATGCCTCACCCATAACTTCAGTAAAATAACAACCATTGTGCTCTTTTTATTTATTGTGCCAACGCAGAGTTCTAGGGAAGCAAAAAAGCACTTAGGAAAAATACTTAGTTGACTTTACATGCTTGCTGAGTTTCTCTATGGCCTCATGTGGACATATCTTCCTCTCTTGCTTACAAATATCTTCACATGCAGACAGAGTTAAATCATTCATTTTCCACCTTCAGGACCCGCAACATTGCCTTGAATTGTGGGATTGTCCCTAGGAGCATTCCCTTCTCCCCCCCCCCCGCATTTTTAGTACCAAATCTTTATTTAAAGAAGAGGAAACTATGCCCTCTGTAAGACTAGATGACTTCATTTGCAGTAATTGTTTTATTCACTTGCAACCATTTTCATTATCCTAAAATTTTCCCTCAGACACATCTTTCTGCCTGGAAGTCCCATTACCAGGAAGGCTGTTTGAGTACTTTGAGAAGAGGGGAGGTGGGTGGAGAAAAGAGACTGGCCATTTATTACATTATGTTTGTGTTGTGCTTTTTTCCTAATTACAATTTTAACATTTAGTGGGAGAGACTCATGAAGCCCAACACTTCCAGAAAGAACTATTGGAACTCAACATTTTCTGGGGAAGGGTTGTCATTGACTAAACTCATGCCAGCAACTCTCATCAAGCTGCCTGGGCCACATAAGATATGAAAGCAGGAAAGCTACATTTTTTTTCCTTACGAGAGCTACTTCTTTAAAAGAAATGTTTTATGCAAAGAGGAAGGGGGATAAGACAGGGAAGCAGTGACAAAAATGACTAAAACTCACTATATGCATGTATGAAATTGTCAATAAAATAAAACAAAATTGAAAAGTAAAAACTTGCTGGGCTGGGCCTTTAATCCCAGCAGTTGGGAGACAGAGGCAGGCTGATCTCTGAGTATTTGAGGCCAGCCTGTTCTACAAAGCAAGTCCAGGACAGACAGGGCTAGGGCAACACAAAGAAACTGTGTCTTGAAAAACGAAAACAAGTAAAAACTTTAAAAATTAATATCCATGCAAAATGTTCAAAATTTAAATGCACAAAAATTTGAACCCTTTAAAAAATCATACTAGCCCAAGGGGCATGTCCCACGAAAGCCTTCACTTACCAGGAAACAGGGACAGAGGGAAGGACATCCTATTGGGACTCTAGATGAGAGAAGCATGGGAGAATAGCAAAGTAGAAGGATCCAGAGGGTCCTAGAAACCTATAAGTAGAACATTATGATAGGCAGATTTGGGCCCAGGGGTCCCGCTCAAACTAAGGCACCAGCCAAGGACAATACAGACAGGAAACTTTAAACCCCTACCCAGATCTAGCCAATGGTCAGAACAGTCTCCACACTTGAGTGGAGAGTGGGATATGACTTTCTCACGTATTCTGGTGCCTCACATTTGACCATGTCCCCTGGAGGGGGAGACCTGGTGGCACTCAGAGGAAGGACAGTAGGTTACCAAGAAGAGACCTGATACCCTATGAGCATATACAGGGGGAGGTAATCCCCCTCAGGAACAGTCATAGGGGAGGGGAATACGGGGAAAATGGGAGGGAGGGGATAATGGGAGGATACAAGGGATGGGATAACCATTGAGATGTAACAAGAATAAATTAATAATAAAAAAAATCATTGGAGGTTTTTGGAGGCTCTTCATATGTGCAGACATCTGTTCTGTCACCCTAAAATGCCTAGACTATATCACAAGGTCTGGTCTTGGTGGCTGCATGGCATCACCCCAGTCTTACAGAGAATTCACTGAACCCCAAGTGCAAAGCCTTTGCTGTGTCTCATTATAAACTTCTATTCACATTTATGTTGGGAGACAAGCATGGCATCATTTACATCTTCCTATAAAGTTTCCCACTTGTCTTACTCCAAGGAAATGATGTCTCCAAAGGACAGGTTAAAATTTCAAGGATAATTTAATACTGCTTATTATTACAAAAATACAGGATTCAACAATACTCCAGCCACATGTGGTGGTGTCCACCTGTCATCCCAGCAATGTAGAGGCTGAGATAAGAGAAAAAAATCAGGAATTCAAGGCCAATGTGGGCTATCTCAAACCCCATCTTTACAAAAATAATTTTTCCTTGATGAATGTTAGTAAACACACAGGTGTATGTGAACAGCCTGTGTTTATGGGGAAAGAAGCTGTAAGGAGAATTCCAACATGGCTTTTTTCCTCTTTTCACAGCACTTTTCCCTCTTGATCCTTTTGTTAATTCTTTTTTTTTTTTTTTAAATTTTCTGTGAAGTATCTTTTCCTTTTTTAAAAATTTAATTAATTTATTCTTGTTACATTTCAATGGTTATCCCATCCCTTGTATCCTCCCATTCTTCCCACCCTCCCATTTTCCCCTTATTCCCCTCCCCTGTGTTAATTCTTAAGAAATATATATTTCCCACTGTCCTGACTTAATTCCTTCCTCCTCTATCTAATCTTTTAGCATTGTTTTCAAATGAAACAATGCAGTTCTCAGTGAGTGAAGAGGATTGTAAACAATCTACATGTCAGGGTAGAGTTCTAGGCATTTTAGAGATCTTCTATAAGGCAATTTCAAAGCTTCCTCACACCTTAACATGACCTAAGAGAGATTGTTGCACAGTTTAGCCTGTGCTTGTATTTCTGATTCAGTGTTTGGAGGTGGGACCATGGAATCCCTGATTATAATACTTTGCCAGGTGAGAATGGACAGTATTCTTAGAATTCTGATCAGTGATCCAGGTTCATGTTCTATTATTGCCAAGTAAGTGAAGTCATTGAAATATCATAGTGACATATTAATCTGACACCATCATGTTCCCTTACAGCTGTGCACACACTGAGAAAAAGTGAAATCTACACTCAAGGTCAGGGACATTTGGTCAGTGTAGGCTCAAGCTCAGCAGAAAGCTCAGCAACTCTGGATTATCACTCCCGTGTTTGTGACTTTCAGGATGAAATATAACAGATCAAATAGGGTGGAAGGAGAACCAAAGATAGAGAGACCGACTAACAATAAAAAATAAAAATTAAAAACAGCATCTGGCCTGGCCAGAAGAGTTTTCCTGGGTCATAAAAGAAGGGTCCATTCTGACAAGTCAAGATGACAGAGGAGGAATATTGAGGGTGAGAAAATTCATACAGCAATACTGTGAGGAGAAAAATAAGTGAAATATTTTCGGATGTGGGGTCTGTCCATAGGATACGAATGATTATACCTTAGTGCCTAGTGATGCTTAGTGAGACATGAAGTCAGGAACTATCTGTAGACAAAAGGACAAAGGGTCTTGAGTGCATACTGAAGAGCCTACATTCCTTCATCCCCACAGCGAGAGAGGTTCAGAGAAGTGTTTTAAGAATGAATGAAACAAAGTCCACTGGCAATTTGGCATCACCTGGAGGAGAATGGATGGAGGATGGTGTGATTAGGTAGAAGACTGCATGTGCGACAGATGACCAGAGCCTACATTTCCCTGGGGCACCAGAAAGGTGTTAAATATCCTTAAGTAAGTTAAAACTATTAGTTTCTTCTTATAAACACTCCCAATGTTCACTTCCTTGTTATCAAGCAAAGTGCTTGAATCCTCAATTGACAGTGTTTACATTGCCTCTTGCTGGTCTGGCAGCCAGGAGGTAGAGCATGGGACTCTTAATCCCAGGGTCCTGGGTTCAGGGCCCATGCTGGGCACCACTTGTTGTTAATTTAACAGTATGATCTAATAATGTTTATTATTAGGCCTATAATTCTTATTACTGCAGTATTTTCTAACTTGCTAGCAATCAATCAAGACACAGATACCTGTTATGTTTTAAAATAGCCTTAGTTAACCTGGGGTAGGGCAGCTATTTACCCGCTAAACTACTCCCCATAGTGGGGCAGGTATGGGATCCCTGCCCCAATCCCATGCCATCTGCTTCTAATAATTTCTATCAAGCTACCTTCCATCCCTAATCCCATATATTTGTTAATTTTCTTCATCTGTCCATGTGCTTCTCTTCCATCTAACCCATGGCAGCCTTCTTCTACTCTCTTCTCCTCCAGTCTCTTTTCCTCTGGTCTCTCTTCCTCCCAAGATTCTATCTCCCCAAGGCTGGGAACCTTAGCCATGCCTATTCCATTTGCCCTGCCCAGGTGTGAAATCCTTTTATTAATTAGTATCAAAATACATCAGACCAACCCCAAACAATTCCCCTTTTCTGTCTAAATAAAAAGGCATCCTATTGGGACTCTAGATGAGAGAACCATGTGAGAATAGCAATGTAGAAGGATCCAGTGGGTCCTAGAAACCTACAAGTAGAACATTATGATAGGCAGATTTGGGCCAAGGGGTCCCGCTCAAACTAAGGCACTAGCCAAGGACAATACAGGTGGTAAAATTTAAACCCCTACCCTGATCTAGCCCATGGACAGGACAGTCTCCACACTTGAGTGGAGAGTGGGATATGACTTTCTCATGTACTCTGGTGCCTCACTTTTGACTATGTCCCCTGGACGGGGAGACCTAGTGGCACTCAGAGGAAGGACAGCAGGTCACTGAGAAGAGACTTGATACCCTATGAGGATATACAGGGGAGGTAATCCCTCTCAGGAACAGTCATAGGGGAGGGGAATAAGGGGAAAATGGGAGGGAGGGGAGAATGGGAGGATACAAGGGATGGGATAACCATAGAGATGTAGCAAGAATAAATTTTTAAAAAAGTCATTCTTTTTTATATACAGTAAGAACAATTATGAAAAATAATAAGAACCAATAGGTAGGATCTAATCAAAAGATATTGCCTTGCGCAAAGGAGGAGTAAGCCTCCAGCAATCACATTTTGAATGCACCACAGGTGCTTTGAGGAAACTGTACAATAATCACAGCTGACCACTGTGGCTTCTGAAGGTTCATCTTTACTGTGTTATCTGGGAGACACCCAGCAGAATGGCAGTAGCAGCAACAGCTGAACAGTTGGCAGACTGAGCTGCCAAAGTGGCCAGGTGACTGCTTGACAGCTGCAGAAGATGCAGTGGCCATTTGAGAGAGTGGCCAGAGCAGAGTCAAGAATGATGGAACAGGGAGGAGACAGGGTGGGGATCTAGAACCGAAGAGCAGCAGAAGGCTGTAAAAGAGAAACTGCAGGTCCCAGGGATTTGGGAAAGTTCTAGACAGCTGCCAAACCTTTAGTGCCATGAGTCTCGGACAAGCCGAAGGTCTGGGAATTATATGAGTCGGGACTGAGTCATAACTGAGGACTTGTGACTCTGAGTCCTACACTGAGCTACAATGCTTGAAGAGCTGACTTTCCTAACTCCCAACTCCCAAGGCAGAGAGAAGAGTTATCATACTAGAAGCTGCCCCTGCTGCTGTTCCCACCACTCACTGCTGTCAATCACTGAGAACAAAAGGAACAAAAGACCAACACTTGAAGAGCTTTTGCTTGCCTACCCAAGACTTCTACCAGGTCAGACCAAAAAGACCCCAGGCAGTTGATTGGTAACCCAAAACTCTACCTAGGTAAAAATAAGGAGGAAGGAGCTGAGGTGAGCTCCATTTGAGATTTATTAAGATAAATGAATCAATTTTTTTTTCAAATTTATCAGATGGGAACATAATGGAGAAAGGAGACAAAGGTAGACAAAAGCTGACTGGTCAGTGAACCGTGTTTCACCCACTCAAAGGCATGCTGCAATTACAAAGATAAATGATTTGGTACCTGAGCAGCTGGACCTTGGGGACTGCCAGAAAAACTTTGAGAAAACACACCAGCAATAACTCCTTTAGTTCCAACCAAACTGGTAAGTGAGCTAGCCCAGAGTGTAATAATTTCCCACATTGGAAAATGTAGCCCTTGGTTCAGTTAGATGATTTCCTGTCAGGAAGAGAACCAAATAAACTAGCCATAGTCAGCACATTCCACAGAAGACAAATGTCTCCCTGCAACAAGCGTATGGCTGGTATACAGACCTGACATGTGGGCATCTATTGCTCGTCCTGCACTAATGTGTCTAACTAACTTCAGGGCCACCCATCACTAGAGCGGCAAGAACTTCTAATGAGGTCTTGGAAAAGAATATGGCTTCAAAGCACGTTACCTGCAGTTAAGCAGCAGCAAGGACACTAATGTGAAAATTTGTGAGGAAAGTGTGTGAAGGAAGCCTGAGCCATTATAAAAGCTGGACATAATGTCTATTAGAAAACAAAAATAGTTCACTCAATAAGTGTTTACCCTCAAGTTTATTAAAATATCACATTGGATTTTGTCACTTTCCTTTTGCTTTGCTCTCCAAGATGGCTCAACACTAGGCTGGGGATAGGCAATGGAACTGTATCCACAAGCAATTTTTCTGCTATAGGGCACTGTTGGACAAACTATAACATAGTCTCTGCAGCTATCCAACCATTAAGAGCTGTTGCTTTTCATGCCATTAAGAGCTGTTGACTTTCACATATTTATCAAACCCATCCACTGACTTAATTATTCACGTCACAAACATTTTTGGTTCATCTTACATTTATTCAACACTTACTTAGGTTTTTTTTTTTCAACTTGACACAAACAGGAGTCACCTGGGAAGAGAAAACCTCAATTGACTTATCTCCAGCAGATTGGCCTGTGGGAATATCTGTTGGGAAATTTCCTTCATTACTGATTGATGTGTGAAAGCCCAGCCCACTGTGGGTGGTGCCACCTCTGAACAGGTGTTCTGGATTGTATATGAGAGTAAGCTGAGCAAGCCTTGGAGAGCAAGCCAAGAAGCAGCGATCCACTGTGGTCTTTGGTTCAGTTCCTGGCGTCAGGTTCCCACTTTACAATCCTAACCTAGCTTCCCCAATGATTGAACACATAAGCCAAATAAAGCCTTTGTTGCACAAGTTACTTTGGCTCAGTGTCTTATAACGGCAACAGACAGCATGTTAGGATAATTACCTAAGTTAACTATGCATGCTGGCTAGTTTTATATCAACTAGACACTGAAGAATGCCTTAGAACATGCCTCCATGATATTGGGCTGTAGACAAGCCTGTAGGGCATTTTCCTTAATTAGAGATTGATGTGGGAGCACCTAGCCTATTACAGGTCGGGCCACCTCTGGGGTGGTGGTTCTGGATTCCAAAGAAAGCAGGCTGAGCAGGTGGAGCAAGCGAGTAAGTAGCACTCTTCTGTGGCTTCTGCATCAGCTCCTGCCTCCAGATTCCTGTTTAGGATTTTTGTTCTCACTTCCTTCAGTGATGAACAGTGATGCGGAGGCATAAGCCAAATAAGTCCTCTACAAGTTGCTTCTGGTCATGGTGCTTCGTCATAAAAGTAGTAACCCCTAAGTAGACATCATTGAATATACTAGCATCACAGGACATTTGTAAGAGATGGTGGTGGAATCACTTATAACTGCTTTGTTTAACTATTGCTTTGAGAAAATGTCCCCAAAGCTCAGTGGCTTAAATAGCTGTTATTATTATGTTCTCTATGACTGAGTTTGCCTGAGCAGCTGTCTTATGGTCTTTTGGGTAGGTGGGGGTAGTATCATTTGATGGTCCCAGATGAACCTTCTGGTATGGCTAAAAATTAGTTCTGGTTAGCTGGAAGATGAAGTGGATCACTCACCCATATGTGATCTCTTCGTGAGGCTTGGCCTTATTTTTGCGTTCCTGGGTTCTAAGTGAAAGTATCATTATAAGAAAATATTCTAAGAGACAAAGGAGGAAAATTTAAACCCTCTCCTCCAAAGTGCTTAAAATGGGGACAGCATCACTCTAAACTTTTTATTGACCAAGGGTATTATAGGATATCCTGGGAGTCAAAGAACTAAATGGATAGCCTTGTTTTTGGTGGAAAGATGATACTCACATAGGAAGAAATGAATTTGATGATCCTTTCAGATACAAGACATCTCAAAATCTACACCAGGAGAAGAGGCGTAGCACAAAACCATCCCAGAGATTGGCCTCCATCTCAGATCAGTGAAATAAAAGGCAGTGGTGATAAGATCGATCTCATGGGCCAGTGTAATATAGATAAGAGGACATAGTCCTGGTGGGACTTGAAGCCCCGCGTCAGTCACAAATGGTCACTTGGTAAGTTCTGACTATCTTTTAAGATCAGTCTGATGACCCCAAGCTTCACATCCACAGCCTTTGTTATGGTTTATATCTTTTTTTTTTTTTGTCTCCCACCTCATGGATCACATAGGAATTTGGAGCAATTTAAGCACCAAGTGAACTTTGTATTTAGTCCTTATCTACGGGGGGGGGGGGGGGCGGGAACTGTGGCTTCCCTTCTAAAACTCCAGTGACCCATGTCCCTCATAAGAAGCTGATTTTGAATCCTGGCTTGAGAGATATGTAACTTTAAGCACATTGTCATCTTTCTGTATTTTAGTTTTTAACCTGTAAAATTATCGGATGGTAATAAGTCTCGCCTTAGAGTACTGCGAATATTATGGGAGACGATATCCTTGCCAAGTGCTTGGCACAATAGTTTAATGTATTTCATTAAAAATGTTTATTCATAAAATACATGGATTTGTTTACAATAAAAGCGCTCGCTAAGTTGCCTCTCTGAGTGCCTGATATGGCAATCTTCAAGTGAATTTCTTTTTTCAGAATTTGACGGATGTAACTTGACCAGTCTGTGCTCCAAGCTATCATCACGGTCATGATGTTCGTGGTTTCCCACTTTTAAATATGTCGTTCATGACCCCGTGTTCCACCAGGACATGGCTTCCAACTCCATCTATCTCCTGTTTTACCCGACACTCAGCAGGAACCCAAGCTACTTTTCCACAAGTTCTATCCTCTTTCATCTGTACAGACTGTATGTAAACTCTCATCTTGGTTCCAACTATTCCACCCTATGTCCTTTATTTATTATTGCACCGTTGGTGCTCATCCACCGTGCCCCAGCTCAGCATCATCCATCTGATCTTCTGCCCTGACACTGATTGCTGCCTCTGTTTCCCCTGTGCTTCTCTGGAAGCCTCAACATAGCTATATAATGACAGTTACTATAAGTAGCACCCATCTCGGTCCATCTTTCTTTGCAGAGCCCCACCGTGTTCTGGCCTCCATGGAGTATTTTATGTTGACCCGGTAGTCACTTTATACACACAATTATATGAATAAACAAATACGGAAGTACAGGCACACTGATTTCTGTCTTGTTTGAATAAAACACTACAGTTGGGCTTGAAGAATTGATAGAAAGAAAGTTCTTTATGTGCATCATTTGTACTGGCTTGGTTAGTTAAATAAACACTGGATGCCAAAGTGTATGCAAAGGACTGGGTATAGTTTGGAGTAGAGGGAAGGAAGCAGTGTTTCCCTCTCAACTGCAGGGTGAAGGTGTGGTGTTGCAAACAGGATGGATAGAACTGCACAATAATGGCAGGATATGTGATGCACTGAGGACCCCATGTCTATGGCCGTATTTGAGTATATAGTGAAATTCTGACTCAGACAAGACCAAAAAGAACAAAAGAGTCATGAAACTCGTTCTATTGTAATAGAATACATACATGCATGCACATAATTTTACCCCTGTTCTCTGAATTTTATAATTTAAGTACCTTTCTGAAATTAATGTAGATGAGCAGTGTGCTAGTATTAATTTTCTAAGGTACCTGTCACAAGTTTTCACATACTGTATGGCTTTTAAAGAACAGAAATTAATCTTTCCCAGATCAGGAGGCCTGTTTGCAAGCTCAGTTTCTTTGTGTGCCACGAGGAAAAAAAAAACAACCACCTGGTTCTTTTCTAGTTTCCAGTCGTTATCATAATTCTTGGGTAGTGGACACATTGACTCACTACAATTGTCTAGTTTACCTGTATTGTAATAGTATTCTGTCTTTACAGAGCATTTTTGGGTGTAAATGATTTAGCACTTCTGCTACAAATTGCATTGTGACAACAGGCAGAAGCTGGACTATCCCAGCCAAAGGAACATAGAGCCACATAACCCATCTCTGCTTAGTGCCTTGGGTCCTTCCATTCCTCTAAGCTGCCAGAATTTAATAACAGCCTAGTCTTCGAAAGACAAAGTCTATTCTCATTAGCAACATGACTAATTAATCAGAGCAGTTGTGTGGTTGGTAAATCTGTAGCTAGCTTTGGGAACCTCAGCACAGGGGTCCAGGAAGCACTTCTCAAAGGACAAACAGTGGCTAACAAAGCAGAGACTCAGTACCAGTGTTTCACTAAGTCAAGTATTTACTTAATAAGTATGCTGTTTACTTAACACTGAGGTCTTAATTTGTAAACATGAAAGTTTAATAATCAGTATTTCACATGTTTCACAGCATGGAGTGTGGTGACAGGGACAGCCAATGAGGCACTTTATAAGACATACTTTAGAAATTAAGAAATAAAGCAACACACAGAAATACATTTTATTTAGCGGGAAATGATATTCTTAAATTGCTCACGTTCTGTTCCTAGAATCTTTTCTTTTTCTTGAGATAAGATCATTCCATGTAGCCAAAGATGACCTGAAATCTTGAGCCTCCTGCCTCTATGTCCTAAGTGCTAGCACTACAGTCTTATGCAATCATCCCAGAGTTTGCTGCATTGGTAATCGTAACTAGGGCCTCCTCAGCAAGGAATTTACCAGCTGAGTGGCAACCACAGCCTCATGTGCTGAGGACATGAAGAAATAACATTCTACCACCACTAACAACAACAGTAATTCATTCTCTTAAATGAGAGAGGAATGCAGAAGTGGCCCTCTAGAATAAAATTTGTCATGTGTACTGTTTCCTAGGAAGGAAACAAGCTGCAAGAAGAAACCTCTTAAGAAGCAAGTGTCCAGCTAGTTTATTCTTTTAGGGGGCTCAGTGCTGGAGTGGGCAGTGGGTAGGGAAATCCCCTTAGGAAAGAACGCAGGTGACCTAGTCTACTGTCATTTAATATTCTAAAGTTGGACTTTCTGTCAATCACACAAAGTAGTTTCTGTAAGCAAGATAAACCTTATCTAAGGAATGCTTTTAGCCGAATGCACTTGCTATCTAGGAGGGCTTTATTTATTTTTTTTTAAAGCAAAGATAACTGGAATTTATGGATCTGTGTGTAAAGCCACATAAGCTAAGAAATTTGCAAAGTGAAAAATGAAGACATTCAGATATTGGGATGACTAACTGCAAGCCTCACTGAGCAACAGCACCTGTTAGCCTGAGGGTTTAGTGACTACCTGGATTCTCATCAACATGAGCAAAGCCCAGTGGGGTTAAAACTTGTCGTTCTTATGAGTCTCAGCAAGTACTGATAGTCTTGCTTCTCAGCCTTACTGTGGAGAGCACTTATTCTATTTTAAATTCAGTTTATGACTTAGTTACTGTAGGTCTGTCTTATAACCTTAGGACCGTCTATCCTCCCTCTTTCCTTTTTGCAGTCTTCAAGAATAACTGTAGAATGTACTAGAAAAACAGCAGTCCGAGATAAGGAAGAAGCTGATAAGAATAGCCCAAGTTCTAGTCCAGCTCCCCCTAGAATATGATGTCCTTCCATTACTCAATTCACTGAGTCATGATCTAAAACATTCAACCCAAGGCGGTCTGCTTTCCAGCCTTCACAACCCCATTTATGGTCATGAAGAGCCCATGCTTGCCCAAGGCTGCTTTCCTGAACCCTGGAAGAGGATGCTACTTACATTAAATTATGGCTTCTTTTGTCTCCTGCAGCCTCCTATCTCTTTTGGTGTATGCACAGGTGTAGTTTCATAACAAAACTGTAAGTTGTTGACCAACACATAGTGAAATTACATTGCAGAAATGAGAATTTAGGGCTTCATTTTGTTTTTCTTTCACTGGCAGAAGACAAAGCTGCCTGCTGTAGACTCCAAAACAGACACTGTTTACCTGCTCAAAAGCATACACAAACAAATGCTATAGTCATCAATGTTTATTGGTGATATTTGTGGATATTTTTCTCTTATTTAAGAGCATAGTCTATAACAGGCTGTGGCTTCTCCTGTTTCAATAGCAAAATGACAAAAATAGTATATAAATAAGTAAAAAGTCCAGATTCGTAATTAGAATACACATGACAGTCATTCCTTAGACAAGAAGCTGTGTCAAATCCATGGAAGGCATGCATTATTAAATACATATTCATAGCTGAAAAGGCATAGGGAAATCTAATAGGTCAACTGAGGTGGGCTGCACAAGGTTTGTATTCCCGGATGTGACCTGCATTCAGGTAGGAAGCATCTCAGCCACAAACACCAAAGTGAGTCCTTGGTTTTACGAACAGGAATAGCTCAGTGCCTGGCAATCTGGTTATACTCAAGTCTTCCCTGCAATCCAAGATCCCAGATCCTTGCATAAGGTGTGGGAGTTCATGCTAGAAAAGTCAGTGTCCTTTCATGCTGCATCTCTGTCTTTGGGAGAGCACTCTGCCAGTCCTTACCCAATGCTTAGCTTCTCTGTGACAACAGCCATAGCACTATTGTCAGAGGTTATTTACAAGATGACATTGAATAGATACATTGGAGTCTGACGGGATATCTCACATTCTGAAAGAGACAATGCAACTTGGGGCCACTAACTGATAAAAGCTAACAGCAGAGGAAGAAAGCAGGGGTACTGCAGCCATGGAAGTTCAGCATTTGGGGATATATATATATATATGTATATATGTGTATACACACATATATATGTATATATGTGTATATTGGTATATACACATATATACGTATATATGTGTATATACATATATGTATATGTGTGTATATACATATATATGTATATATGTGTATATACATATATATATATATATCCCTAGCTAGAGTTCTGATAACAAGCCCCCAAGTGGAAGGAACTTCTAGAAAAGTTTGCTTAAAACATTGTAGACCATACTTTATCCTTCTGTTTATTCTTCTTGTCCTTGGTTGGTCAATTGGATGACCTTCTTCCTCTGGCCTGGAACACAAGAACAGTCCCAAACAGAACAAACCCTTTAACAACAATTGGGTCAGCATCCAGCCTGGGAAACATAATAAATGAGAACATTTTGATAAGAGACTCAAGTTCCTAAAACTGTCCTTGCTTGTGGTTGGAAAACGGGAGCAACTCTGTCCAAGGTCACAGGGACTATGTTCTCCCCAGAGAAAGTAGTGGTTCCCAAATGGGTCAAAATTGATTACAAGTCTAAGAGATTTTGAGTTGGAAGAAAATGCATGCAAAGAGATTTTCTTTTTCTTTACATGGGAATGAAAGACCATTTGTGAAGAGAGTTCCCAACCTCAAAATGTCATGTATAAATAATGCTTCTGAGCAACCCAAGGATAAAATCCGTAGGCCAAAGAATAATTATGAAGATGCAGCAACTGCTTTGCTCAACTGTATCATTTGCTGCTTTCTGGCCAAATCAGAAAACTCATTTATTGAGGTAGGGAGGGTAGGAAAACTAATCCTCTAATGTTTTATTAATTTTTACTAAAATGAAGCTAGTTCTGAAAACACAAAGTGTTTGTTAGAGCTCATTAGGGAAGATGCAGATTGAGAAAGAAAAACACAACAAACTTCTTTATCTTGAGGCTAGAGGGAAACAAAATCCCAAATTACAAATCTTTAGGTTTTATAATTAAAATTCTATTTGTTTGTGTGCGAATGTGTGTGTTGGTGTTGGTATACATGTATGTGGGTGCATATGCATGGTGTGTGTGTGTGTGTCTGTGTGTGTGTGTGTGTGTGTGTGTACAGCATGTGGGAGTCAGAGGTCAACTTTAAGTTTCATACACATGAGCCATCCATCTTTGGTGCATGCATGTGCGTGTGTGTGTGTGTGTGTGTGCATGTGTGTGTGTGTGTGTGTGTGTGTTTATGTGTATGTTATATATGTGCACAGATGCACATATCATACAGAGTTTCAGTAGGTAATCCTGCCTTGTCATTCCTCCCCTTATTTCCTTGTTCCAAGGCCTTTCACTGAACCCAAAGCTAAGTCGCCAGCCATAAGCCCCAGAGATTCTCCTGTTCATGTCACTCATAGTACTAGGGTTGCTGGGACATTTGGCCATACTCAGCTTTTACACACACACTGGGAATTTGAACTCAGGTCCTCAGGCTTATGTCACAAATACACTTATATACTAAGCCATTTCTTCAGGCCTTCTTGTATGACAGTTTCTCATTGGGCTGGGATTCATTGAGCAGCCTAGAGACCAGCTTGTCTGTCTCCTGCCTGCTGTCATTCCAAGTGTGTGCTTTCATACCTGGCTTTCTTATGAGGGTCTTGGAGATTGAACTGAAGTTCTCATGCTTGCATAGCAAGCACTTTGATGGCTGACTTATCTCTTTAGTCTTTTGGGGGGATGTTTATTTAGTTTTCTCATTGACTTTCTCCCTCCATTTTTAGAGAAGTCTTTTTTATGTCCCCTAGACATGCCCAGACCCAAGACAACCTATTAAGAAACTCAGTGAGAGACCTGTATCAGAAATCAAGGTGGAGAAGTGATTGGAGAAGACACCAGACCTTGACCTCAGGTACTGTCTCACCCATACATGGGTGTATTGAGTCCTGGGATCTCTGAATTTTGTAGGTATAAGACTTCAATCAACACCATATGAACAACTGGTTTGCTCTTTAGAGAATTACTTCTAGATCTTCAGGTCTCATACTCAGCCCTGGAGTTGGTCTTTGTTTTCCCTTCCTATGTTGGTGTCATCTTTCTTCAAAAAGGCCGACAAGTTTCATGGAGAATGTACAAGCTAATATTTTCTCTCCATGGATTGAAATCATTTGTCCAAGCTCATAATCAGCATGTGACAGGGAATAACCAAGAGCACTGAATTATGATAAGGAGAGAAAGACTTTGAGTGAAAAGAGCACTTACTATGTAGACGTGCACAGTTACCTTCTAAATGAGGCTGACAGCACCTTCCATTCTGGTGTCAAAATAGAAGGCAATAAATTGCTGAAGAGCTCTCAGCAAAAGAAGGTCACTGTGTGTTATGCTGATGGATGTGCTGACCTCTCTGTTTCACTTGCTCTCTAATTCTGTGGCTTTGAGAACTCATGCACCTGGCTGCCTCACTGAAAACAGAGAAGTGTCTCTCATGACATTGCAAAAGTGAAGAATGCCAACCTTTCCAAGAGAAAGACACTTAGACAGTTACTAACTAAAAGAAACGTGTGTGTGTGTGTGTGTGTGTGTGTGTGTGTGTGTGTGTGTGTGTACTGTGACTACAGTGTGTCAGCTTACATTTGAGCCTAAAGATCAAATGCCGAGTATTAGCACAGTGGCAGGAAGTGCCTTTGGACATGTGTGAGTTCAAGATGTGCTTAATAAAAAGACGTCTCCAATCTTATATCAGTGTAGAAAATATCAAGTTCCATTGAAAGGATATTCAAATGTGAGGCACCAGGTCCCCTGGAGGGGGAGACCTAGTGGCACTCAGAGGAAGGACAGCAGGTCACTGAGAAGAGGAGCATATACAGGGGGAGGTAATCCCTCTGAGGAACAGTCATAGGGGAGGGGAATAAGGGGAAAATGGGAGGGAGGGGAGAATGGGAGGATACAAGGGATGGGATAACCATAGAGATGTAACAAGAATAAATTATTAAAAAAAAAGAAAGGATATTCATTCAAATTTCAGTCTTGTAAAATGGGTTTGCTGTAATATTCATTTCTAATTATGCTAAAATATTAATAATGTACTATATTTTTTAATTTTAAAGGAAAAGGTATGTTTAACTTCTATATTGCACATTAAACTTTAAAAAATATTTTTGATTCTGTACATGGAGCAATATGTTCTTTTCAGGAAATGCTAAAGTTTATATTATGTGTTGTTGGATCATATCTGTGACAAAACTCTGTTCGAAGACATACGAATGGCTCTAATCAATGTGGGACCATAGTTAGAGATGGTTGTGTGATTTTTAGGAAATCGTTTTACCTATACTTAAGGTCTCATACTACTGGTTTGTAAACTTAGGACTCTTTCTTCACAAATGTATGGTAAGTAGAACATTGGACTCCTAAAAGATTTCTACATACTGGAGAGATGGCCCATTGAGTAAAAGTGCTAGTGATATGAGCATGAGGGCTTGAACTCAACCTTGGCAGCATGTGTAACTGTAGTGCACTGGCTGTCTGTTCAGCCTGTCCAGCAAGCTTTCAAGCTCAATGTGAGACCTTGTCTTAAAAAGCAAGGTGAAGGAGTTTATTGAAGAAAACATCTGACCCTGCCATCCGGCATTAACATATTCATGTGTGTTCACATCAACACATCATCATCATCTCTCTCTGTCTCTCTGTCTCTCTGTCTCTCTCTGTCTCTCTCTGTCTCTCTCTGTCTCTCTCTGTCTCTGTCTCTCTCTCTCTCTCTCTCTCCCCCTCTAACCCTCCTCTCTGTAGCAAATATGTTAATTCTGGAACCTGTAAGCTCTATTTTATATAAAAATATTCAAAGAGGCTTGCATTTGGTAACTGGCCAACTTTAATTACAGACATCATCATAGATTACCCAGGTAGCCTCAGTGCAGCCATATCATTCTTAGAAGTGAAAGATGAGAGAGATACAGCACTAGAAGAATAAGTCTATTCAACTGACTGTTGCTGACAGTGGAGAAAACAAAGGACGTGGGCATCCTGCAGAACCTGGAGGAGAAAGAATGGGTCATCTTTTAGAATGTCCACAAGAGGCAGATATTTTTTCAACATCTCGACTTTGCAACCCAGTCTTCTCACTTTGGTGTCTATCCTGTATGACTGTGAAATAAAACAATTATGTTGTTTGAAGCCATTGAGTTTGAGGTTGTTTTTGATAAAGTGTTGACTTTTGTGAAGGACCTCCTTTCCTTAATGAGAGTGTTACATGTTTTCCTATATAGCTGTATAGTATGACAGACAGCATTGATGCTACAGCTAAATGTTAAGCAGCCTTTGCATTCTTATAATCAGTCTCACATTATCAGGTTAAAAAGACATGTTTAATTCTGGCTTCGATATTTTATTTGAAAACTTTATTAATAGCATTTATTGGTCTGAATAGCATTCACTAGCTTATGCATGTTAGTGTATGCATTATGTTTATGAACATATGCTTCAGTAATTTGTTATCCACATATCAAATAATACAGTCTACTTCATTTAGACAAAGGTTAATTCTAGGTGTTTAAAGTTGCTAATGTTGGAAACGGTTGAAGCCAAGAACCTTGCTAACCTCATATACTTGCTAAACTGAGGCAGGAACATCAAGAGTTCAAAGCCAACCTAGTCTATGTAGTAAGAATTCATCAGAAAAATCAAACAGTAAAAAAGGATAAACTATTATGACCTTGGGAGGTAAGATGCATTGCAAACATAGCCTTGGCCAATCAGAATCAGTTTGCCAAAAAAGCCATAAAACTGGCAAGCAGTATTCTTTTTAAAAATTATTAGCACTTATAACTGGCAAAGAGTTTGTATTCAGAATAAAAAACAGAAGTGCTTCTAGCTATAAGAAAAAGACAGCATAAGGAAAACCATGAATAGGCAATGCACAGCAAAGCTGAACTTTCATGGCCAATAAACACATGAAAAGATACCCAACTCACCACTAGCCCAGGAAGTAAAAATTGAATGCAAGAGAAGCACATTATACAGTGTGATGGCAAAGATAAGAAATTCTATTAAACCCACATGTTAGTAGGGGTAAGAGTAGTGTTGGAAAGCCCACCTGTCTGTGGGAGCATCAATTGCTACAGTCACTTGAAGAACTTTCCAATATCTAGTTAAGTTGGAGTGCATGTAGTTAGAGGTGTGACTTAGTACTTGCTTCCAAGCAGAGACTTTGAGGCCAGAGATGTATTTATGACAAAATTTGTAGAAGAATCTTCACAGAGGGGTTAGAACATAGATTCTCATTTGTAGACTGGTCAGACTGGCTGTAATTTATTCAATATTACATATAAATAATTTAAATTAGGATCCATGTGTTAACACAGTAATAAAAAGGAACTGAAAATTCAGTGAGGTATACTTTTCATGAAGCTTAAAACAGGTAAAGCTCTACAGTAAACTACTTCAATGCATATTTAATTACACAAATAATTTTTAAATGTAGAAAAAGATAAACATTATATTCAATATATAAATAACTTTGATGGCCATGGAGAATCATTGTGTTTCTTCACAGAGTTTTAGTTCATAAGCCAGGGGAATGGCACATTAAGGATCTTGTTTTTCCTGGTTGCAAGCATCAGATATGTAACAGGATAATGCACAAAGCTACAACATTAATATGCTGATTTACAGCTTCACATAGCGTTTTCAAACATTATGAATTAATATATTTCAGACATGGGATAATGGACAAAGTGAGTCAAATGCACCAACTCCACTATCTCCTACTGTAGAAACAAATTATGACATATCTTTTGGCACTGATGATGAGAGAAATAGAAGTTAAGATGTTCTCCTTAATAATTAGCAGTTTCCATGCCTGTAATTGGCCAAAGAAGATATATGGACCTTTTAAAACAGGAAGATAAAAGCAATTTTAAGTTTGTTTTTATGGAAAATGACATAAAGGAACAAGGAAGCACAAAAACAAGAAAGCATAAAAGAAAGTAATAGAAGAAATGCCAATACTAGCAGCTGAAATAGAAAATGTTTTAACTGAAACATCAATGATCTGATCTTCTTTGGCTTAAAAACTTCCTCTGGGGTTTAGCTGCCACAGTCTCTAAGGATATTGCTATTAGTATGGTATGGTGTAATGGAGTCAGCTCAAACAAGCAAGCAAGCAAGCAAACAAACAAACAAACAAACAACCCCCCAAAACAAACAGAACCAAAAATCCAAACAAAACAAAAGCAACCAAAGCAGCAACAACAACAAACAAAAAACCCAAAAGAAGTGCATTTCTGTTAGCTTTTCATTTTACATAAGTATAATCTTTTTAATATATTGGAGAACATGTCAGGAGACTGAAATGTGTTAGGTATATATTACTGCTTTGATTTTTGATTTTAGGTTGATTTGAACATAAGGCAAAAAATTCCCAAAACAATTTTAGAAATGAAATAACATAAATGTAGTTAGTTATCAGTTTTTTAAACAACATAGCCAGAGCTTTGAATGTGTGCTAATACTTTTAAATGGTAATGTTAGCACTATTAATTAATTTATATGACTCATCAAATGAAGTGTGGTAAGAGAACAGCTGTCAGGTAAATGTTTTGAGAGGCTAGGAGGCATGATGGTTAGGACCGTGAACTGCAGAGTTGGTCTAGGTTTCAGTATCAGCCTTAGTTTTTACTCATTATTAACTTTCAATGAATGCCTTAATCTGAATTTCATTTTCCTAGGTGCATATTAGGGAATAAAAACAGGTCTCAGATATGCAATTCAAAATACCTAGATATTGATGTAATTGCTTAAATTCATACTACATTAAATATATATGACCTATTATTTCTAAATATATACTCAGAAAATATAGTACAGTAGTTGGTAAGTAACAGAAAATACTTCTTATCAAATAACTTTATAAACTTGTAAGTTCTGCTTTATTGGCTATTGTATTGTTTTGAGTTAATGGTTGCCGTGAATTTTTCTGTTTAATGAATATGCCATTAGTTTATATATAAATCTAGTTAAGTGAGTCTCCTGTTGAATTATGGCCTGACATAGAAAGTACATAAAAATTCTCCAACATTTCTACTAAATTGATGGTCTTTAGTAAAATCGTTAATGTTTAGCAGTTTGTGTCCTGGAATCATGGCAATTCTTTAGATGCTAGTGTATCTTGTATGGCTTGAAATTCAGTCTATGTTGATAAGAGTGCTTTCTTCCTGCCTGTTCAGATGGTTCTGTCAAGGATGGGATTCTTGGGATAGCCAGCCGATACTGAGACCCTGCCATCAGGGCCTCTTTGCAGTCATGTCAACTCAATGGAACATCCAGGTCTTCTTTTCTATTGACAGGCACCACTCATAGATTCTATTCTATAATGCTGTAGTCACTGCTGAGGGACATTTTTAGCAGTTCGTGTTCTTGATAATTACATGATTGGTTTCAAACAATCAACAGGCAAGGGCTTTAGAATTTCTGATAGCGCTGACAGTTTGGGTGAATACTGCCTAATTGCAGAAAATTTTATTAGACTTCCCTGGCTCTTTGTGAAGATTTCCTAAGTTACTACATTAAAAAGTCAGAACACTGAACGGTATCAAAGCAAACCTTCAGGGTTAATTGGAGTTATCAAATAAACAGAACTTCATTTTCAGGGTCAGAAGGCCACAGCTAATTTTCGGTAGAATAAAATACAATAGGTGATAAATTCTTGATCATTATGAATTTCTTACTTAGATTTATCTTTCACTTTGTGCTTACTGAATACTTCTAATTCAAGCATTCATGTTGTATGTTTTGTGAGATTAAACAAACAAACAAACAAATAAACCAAGGAGACATCTCTGGTTCTTAGTGTGTAAAATAACACATGTTAGAGAGGCATTTTCTGTGTTTTAACTGTGCATTATAATGGTGAGCCTTCCCTTTGTGGGTCGTGCATCAATATATTATTTATTACCATTTGTGTTCTAAGTTTTATCAAAGTCATCAATGTTTCATCCTTTAAAGTGCCAGCTAAATTATAAGCTCTGAGTAGTAAAACACACTCCTTAGTTGTTAATAATAATAATAATAATGAAAGTCGGTAAAGTTTAAAGCACAACACCCAACTTTAAAGTTCTTTATAAAATACATATAACTGTAAACAGGAAATACCTTCAAAACGACTTGAAATATTTGTCTTAGAAGCAATGTTATTTTTACCAAATGAGGAAGAATACAAGTGAAAAGGTGTTGAATAGCTAAAAGGTCATTGTTCTATTTTTTCACACCTCTTCCATCAATGCCTCTGCCTTCTATAAGACTGGTAAGAACTGGCTTCTGTGTTCCTCTTCACTTCTTGATTTGATCTTCTACTAAGGAAATTAATTGTTGTTGTTATTTTCCACCAGATTTCAGGAATCACAGTTATGCTAATCAAGTTGATACTGTCAAGTATTGGCATATAGATAAATTACCACAGTGAGGAAGGGCAAAGGAGAGTCCAAAAGTTGATGGCCACATACATAATCAATACTCAACACGAACAGAGAACTTCATTGTAGGATAGAAGTCTTTCCAATAAATGAAGTTAAAGAAATTGTCCATTCCTATTTTAAAACAAGGCTTCCAAGCTGAAGCCTTATCCACAAGACAAGCCAGGTGTTTCTGGAAAAGATGGCCTCATGGTTTGAGCCCTGGGACAAGCACACACTCCTCACAAGTCTTCAATACAATTGGAAAAGTTGGTGACAGTGAATCTCTTTTGTTACCAGTGAACAGGAGAAAATAAATTCATTTTTGTGGTTCTACAGTCTTCGGAAAGCCTTCTGTGCCAGAAGGCAGGGTATACAAACTGGAGCAGGCCACAGTCTGTAAAGCTAAGTGAAGCTAGCAAAAATTCCACATGTGCACAGAAAGAGAAGACCCTAAGTAAATGCAGACTGACTTGTGACTGTCCCTTGCCCCATTTGATCTAAATGCAAACATGAACAACAGGAAAGACAATACATTTCAACTTCAGCTGGCTTCCATATACATATTACAATTGGTGATTTCTTAGACTGGCTTATACATTATCCTCTAACTAGTGCAACAATGCTTGTTTGCATGCTGAAGAGATGGCAACTCAGTAGCTGCTTATATCATGCCTCAACCATCCTAATATGATCGTGTAGAATTAGGAGATCCTGTTTTTATGTTTTCACATTAAAATTTTTTAATATTAGAATTTGATTATATTTATCCCATTCCTTTCCCTGTTCCAAAGCCCCCCATATGACCCTCCTTCAAATACATGGCCCCTTTCTCTTACTAACTGCTATTGCATCCATATAAGTATATGTATGCACATATATATTTGTAAGCATACCCTTTTCAGTAATTATAATGTTCCCTGTTTGTATTTTCCCAGAGTTGACTGAACAACCAATTGTATACTCTTTCCTGGGGAAGGCCACTTCTCCCATTCCCAGCTTTCTTCAGTTGTCTATAGTTCTTTGTGAAGGTTTTTAGAGAGTTGGTGCTTTTAAGTTTGAAGTGGAAGAGTAAAGATTATGGGTCTAATATTAGGCTGATATTATCACTGACAGCAGCAGCATCAAGAGAGAAAGAGAGGGAGGAGTCAAGGGTGGAGAAGGAAGAGGTGAAGAAAGAGAAGAAGATGGAGTCTGAGAGAAGTCAAGGCAGCCTGGAGACATTGTTTTTGCCTTGCACCTGTTTGTACCTAAGAAAGCCACCTACTAGCGGGTACAGCTTACTCCCAGGGTGTCTTCTCTTATCAGTGATGCTTTCTGAAAACCATCTTCACAGTCATGCACAGAGGAATAGCTTTTAGGTAATTCCATATCTCATGAGATAGTTTTACTTAGTCTCACATAAATCTTTCATCTCATTCATCTGTTATGTACTATGTTGGTATGCTGTATTATTATAATAAAAGATATCCCCATAAGTAATTGTAACATATTTAAAATAATATTTTATCTATACAATGTATGAGTTATCATAAATTCCAAGGTATTTATCCTGACCTGAGCAGCTGGCTAAGTGTATGGGTCTAGGCTGGGAGTGAATACCTAGAAATAACTAGTTCTCCCTGAAGGTCCTTCCCAGTGACTCCAAGAGTTCAATAGATCCTCCAGGGAGATCTTTAAAACTAATAGCAGGATCTATGGAAACATCACTTACATCATGTATCAGAGCCAAGGAGCCAAAGTGAAGAGTCTCAGTAAACTCACTTGCTTATTTATACTCCATGATGGTATGGACATGTCAAAACCCACCTTCTTATACACAGCAACCATGAGAGAAAAGCATTACTTGTGTCCCTATTCCATAGAAATGTGTCTGAAAACCATGAGGACTTGTACAGTATTTAGGACTCTGGGTATGCTTTAATATGGAACTTGCATACAGTATCTTTCAGGTGAGACCCAGTGCAAAATACAAATGAGGAACACTTATTTAAAAGTCATTAAGAGTTTCTCTCTTCTACCATTCCATCCCACCCCTCACCAGTACCCCTACTAAGTACTACAGGAAAACAAATAAAAATCTCAGTATTATCAAGAATGTGTTACATCTTATTGAGTCACCGTAGAAGAGGACAAAGAAAGAATCTAAAAATCAAAGACAATGGGTGACCACTATTGTGTCTTCTCTACATGGCAGGGCAGATGCACATATGAACTCAAAGTGGTTGTGACATGAAACACAGGACAGACAAAATTTCAGAATGGAGAAGGAAGGCGAGCCAAAGCTCCACCACTACATGAAGAGCAATTGGCAATTATAGTTGCTGGGAAAAGGAGAGTCCATCATTTTCTTTAAGAGCAGAGCTAAATCCTCTAGTAGAAGGCCACACATTCAGGAATCAGTGGACAGTACAGATTTGACTTAATGAGTATAAAATATAGGACAGCATTAACATGAGGCAATGTGCATAGTCATGTTATAACTTACTATGCCATGTTTGATTGACATCCGTGGGATGCCTGCCCTTTTCTGTAGGAAAATAGAGGAGGACTGGTTGTCATGGAGAGGAGATGTGTTGCTGGAAAGACTAAAGGGGAGGAGAGAGGGGAACTGTAGTTGGGATATAATATATGAGAGAGAAATAGGAAAAAAGAATGCAAAGATGCATGGGTAAAGGATCAAGAGTGGCTCTGTGAGGAGTGGAGAGTGAAGGAATATTATCAAAACTCTTCAACAAAAATTCTCAAAGAACAAATAAATTCTCTTCAAACTGAGCATATACAGGGGGAGGTAATCCCTCTCAGGAACAGTCATAAGGGAGGGGAATAAGGGGAAAATGGGAGGGAGGGAAGAATGGGAAGATACAAGGGATGGGATAACCATTGAGATGTAACAAGAATAAATTAATAAAATTAAAAAAAATAAAGTTCTCTTGTAAGATAAAAAAAAAGAATTTTTCAATGATGACAGTAGATAATCAAGCCAAGAGTATTGTCCTTCCAAGAGGAAGGATTTATATTGGAACAGATAGTAAACCATAACCCTGACTCTGACTATTCTTTCAAGAAGATTATTTCTAAGGGGAAAAGGGCCCTAAGTTTAAATATGCAGTAAAAGCAAATAAAAAACATGCTTTGAGAAAAACCACCTAATTCATGTCCCTTGTGATTCCAGTGGACCAAGTTGAGCACATTTTCAGCTAAAAAATAAGCTCTTTTTAAAAAACCATATAAAACAATTACCAAGAGAAAAAAAGCAGTAAAAATTGCAAACAGAAGTTATACCCCCTAGACATCAGATATTACTATATTAAGAGTAAAAGAAAAGGATTATTTTTAAGTGCCTAGGAAAGTTAAGAACCAGCTGAAAGTTGGAAGATGAAAGATGTAATTATTAAGGTATAATATTTGGTAGAAAATAATTTACCTCTGGGAAAAGCAGAATATTGTCATGGTATACCAATTATTATGGGTAACAGATATAAAACCTGACAAAATATTAAAGGCAGCTACCATACTCCAGCTTTAGAAGATGATGTAAAGAGGCCAGTCAGGTCTACAACTTTGGAGCTTTATCTTGAGGTGGGCCTCAAGTATCTCCTGCATATGTGGCTGGAGCACTAATAGAATACATAATATTTCTTGAACATATTTCTGAGGTGTTGAGCAATAACTTCCTAATGTGAGCTGTCACTCTCTTAAAGAAGGCAGATTCAAAGGATAAACTCCAGACAGGTGTCATGTATCAAAATTCTGCAGTCTCTCTGCTCCTTGAATGACTCATGTATAGGAATGACGGCTACCAGTTTAACTGTATAGGAACTCCATATATTAGGGTCCATCATTTGTTCAAACAAAAGTGATAGCTACACAGGTACCTCAAATAGATGTGTGGAAATTTGCACAATGAGATTTATGAAAAAAATATCAGGGAAGAGTAATTTAGAGCTTAAAAATGGTTTGGTGTGAAAGTGTGGAGTGGATTGACTTGATGTTTAAAGACAGATGAGGGTAAGGGTGGGAGTTCCCAGATATAGAATAGGAGTAGCGTGGCTCTTATGTCTCATCAATGTGAAGGAGAGAGAACCGGGCTTCCTATCTGCTTGCCCAGATGTAGTGCAGAAAAAAGTAAGTGGAATTTGGAAACTGCCAGTCAATAAGATGGACTAAGACACTTTAAAAGTATTAGTAAGAGGAACAAACCCCTATTGGCTGAGGGGCATATGTCTCACTAGAACATTACAGATGCTTGAAATGGCGAAATAAATCAATGAAAATTAAAAGTGCAAATGATGGAAGAGGAAGCTTAACATTTCTACGCTAATGGAATTGGGAGGAAAATATGAATGTAGTAGGTACAATGAGCATTAGTGCCCAATAACATTAACATTAAAACTCTGTTGATTCCTCATAACAGCATTTGTATGGCATTTACCATACAATCACCAGATGCAATCACCACCTATTCGGAATGTTGATGCGAATATCTGACATGACCACTGGGTTTGCTTTATTGCCATTGAGTGTTATGCAAAACAGAAAGAAAGGAAAATATGAAATCACTCAAGTCCAAGTTTATCGTATGTTTTGACATTTTAGAATTCTTCATTAGGTAGAATTCAGTTAACTACAGAGTGGCAATGATCTTAGAATTTAAAAGGTAGCTTGGTTCATCCAAACATTTATTTTAATTGTTTCCATGAAAAATTATTCAACTGTGGCTGGAGAATATGTAACAGATTATTATATTCACATATTTAATTTTTTCCTTCCATACCTTTGATAATTTTGTAAAATATTAATTTTAATGGATATTCAACTATGTAGATGAAAAATTGTTAGGTAATATTAAAAAATATCTGACTCTTTCTCATAGACAGATGAACAGTCAGGCAGACAGATGCAAATGTGAGTACAAACATGCACACGCCCTTACTTATTGAATGAAAGTGGGTGAGATTAATCTCCTTTTACATCTCTAGTGGTTCATTCTATCTTGGTTTATGTCTTTGTCTCTGTCTATTTCTCTCTTTTTCTTCCCTCCCTACTTTTCTCTCTTTCTCCCTTTTTTTTCTCATCTCTTGTTCTTCTCTTTTCCACATATACAAATTAAGCAGGTCATGAAAATTCCTAGATTTTAAATATTTTCAACAGGAAAATAAGTATTTGAGATAATATGTTGATTAGCTCCATTTAGGCCTTTTATAATTAATATGTATCTCAAAACTAATGTATGCATCTCTTTTCAATAAAATTCAAATTGGAAAAGAAAGCAAAGAACCCAGGGCATCTTTAAGTACTTCTAAGCTTCTTCACTGTATATCTCAGTTTTTCTGATACAGTGAGTAGTCATTAGCAGCCCTGGGTCTTCTTGCTCAACTTCTAAGCTTCAACCCTGTGAAGGTGCCTTTGAGTCAGTAGTACAGATCTCAGTTGTTCTGGTTTCTTAAATATTCTTTATTATTTATTTATTTATTTATTTATTTATTTATTTATTTATTTATTTTTAATTAATTTATTCTTGTTACATCTCTATGGTTATCCCATCCCTTGTATCCTCCCATTCTCCCCTCCCTCCCATTTTCCCCTTATTCCCCTCCCCTATGACTGTTCCTCAGAGGGATTACCTCCCCCTGTATATGCTCATAGGGTATCAAGTCTCTTCTCAGTGACCTGCTGTCCTTCCTCTGAGTGCCACTAGGTCTCCCCCGCCAGGGGACATAGTCAAATATGAGGCACCAGAGTACTTGAGAAAGTCAAATCCTAATGCCTTTACATTATAGATATTTAAGAAATAAGCTGACAGTGGAAACAACACTAATCTAGTAGTGCGGTGGATAAAATGAGGGGAGAACAATTCCAAGGAAAGATATTGGAAAGATGATAATAAAGAAAAATTTGATGTGGTTACCTATGAAATGCCCCTGATGAGAAGGAAGAGAAGATCTCCAAAGGAAGGAGAAATAGTATATGGTGTTATGATGAGGAGGGTTAAATGGGGAGGTGGAAAGAAGATCAAAGTAAAGGAGAGAATAAGGGAGGGAAAACTACAACTAATGACTTTTTGGAAAAGCTGTATGGAACTTATTACTGTAGCAGCTTCCTAAAATGCATGCATATATGAAAATAATTTAAATTGAGTCACCATATAGTGAGAAAGATAAATCCAGAACTTGACATTACATGTTACCAACTCCAACCTTCAGTGCCAGGAACCCAACAAGGCCAAAAGTGTTTCATGAATTCCCCAAAACACCACAGTTTATTTACAAGGCAATTTATTGCTCTCTACAACCTGATGGTAAACCCCTGTGGCTAAGAACATCTCTTACTTATGTCATTTAACATGAGGAGGTAGAGCTGGTTCCTAATTAGAAGCGTCATCCCTACTGACTATTGTTCACGGTGCTGGAAGGTACTTGGCATGACACTGAAGGAGAACGATAGTCGTTAAAATCACTCAACTCTAAACCCTGGGACCTAAAACAGCAATCTGCCTGCAAGAATACTGGGACAATCATTTTACAATTATTATGGAAGTAACAAATGACTTTTAGATAGAATTTAAAGCCTATTTCCATGACATGGAACCAATGACCCTGATAAGAACCTGAGACTACATAGGCCATGGCATAGGGACACCTACTATTATTATTTTGATGAAGGAACATAGCAATAAAAATACTTCTAATGACATTCTGTCATACCCAGAGACCCAGAGACAGAACATTCATCCTTCATCAGAGAAGCGTCTTTTTGTAGTAGATGAGAATCAACAGAGAGATCTGCAACCGGACAATGTGCAGAGTGACTTTGGAGCACTAAGTTCGACATAGGATGCTTTCATGATGATGACTCCAAGGAAACAGTGTCTTCCAGATACAAAAGAAGTACTGCACTTATATACTCACTGAGACTGTGGCATCCCACATAGAACCTTCACAGATTCAAGTCAGACGGGGCCCAAGTACTGAGAGATGCAAGTGGACACAGGGTCCTACCCCTAACCAAAAGGCTACTTGAAATTTATACCTATTGTCAAATGAAAAATTAGTTTTTTTCCAACTGACTCTCAGTGGGTATATTAACAACACCCTCGGGAAGTCTCTATGCCTAGGAGTAGCTGGCCAATACTGAATGAACTCCATGTTTCTGAGAACTGAAGAGGCACCATGGAGAATTCTGATTACTGGCTTGGCCCATGGCTTGCTCAGTGTGCTTTCTTATACAACTCATGACCACTTCTCCTAGGTTGGTACTATACACAGTGGGCTGGGTTCTCTTTTATCAATCATTAATCAAGAAAACTTTCTACAGACTTACCTATAGGCCAATCTTATGAAGACATTTTCTCAAATTATAAACCCTCTTCCGAAATAATCCTAGCTTGTGTCCATTTGACATAAAATGAACTGACACAGATTCCAAAGTTTTGTAGTCGTTATTTGTGTTTGTCTTTTAAATATTTTTTTAAAATGATGCAGGCTGAAGATGAGTCTGGGAGTGGCTGAGTTTAAGAAACTTCTCAGGGACACAAGTGGAAATATTAAACTAACAGGTCTAAAGGAGAGGGAGTTCATGCTCTGGTAAAAGATGGTCTTAAATGGAAAGTGATAGCTCATTAAAATAGTAGGTGTAAAGGCATCACCTTGTGACAAAGAGTATATATAATCATTTGGAAGAAGTCTGTAAGTTGGATCTGGGGCACACTGACATCTGGAGTGTGAGATGGGAACATAAACTCAATGAAAGTGTTCTAAGAAAGAAAACAAAAACTGTTAGTAGAAAAAAGTAAAGCCAATGTCTACATTGAGAGCAGGGATATAATTAAAGACTTTGTATTTTACTTTCTAGAGGTAGAACTGTAAGCACAGTACTCCTGATGAAGAGAAAGTTCATGGTCCAGTGAGAAGCAGAGAAGGACTTTCATCACCATGCAAGGTTCTTGAGGTCATTGAGGTCTTGAGGCCTTTGAGCACATTTACTGTTGTAAGTAAAAAACACTACTCAATGGCTGTGTTCAATTATGATGCATATTTCATTTTGTTGGTGATTCTTCATTCTTCACACTAGTTTGTTTTCATGAGCACTCAGGAAATATGATAAATTTTTAATAAACATTTTGAGAAAGTTGAGGTTCAGTGGGTGAAACAGTTATACCAAAGTTACTCCACTAATTACAGTTCTGTGACTAAGTTTGCTCGGAAACAATTGTTCAAGCATTTAAAATCCACAATGCTTTTCTTCATAAAGGGAAATCTTATACATCAAATTATGCATATAACAGACAATGCATGCCAGGGAAATCTTATCATTATTTGCATATTCTATTTAACTATCTATGAATTTGTCAGTCTACCCAAGAGTTCATGAAACAAGTTTGTGACACGTTCTATGTGTGTCCAACACCATGCCACAAGGCCAGATATAGAAGAAAGAGCAAGGTCATGGATAAGAAGTATTTGCACACCTTTACTTGTAATACAACACTGCTAACTAATTATATATCTTGATTAATTTTTAGTGTCTACATGGATAACTGTTTTCACATTTAATCATTGAGTTTTCACTTTCCCAGAGTAAGTAGTACCAGCATCTGGAGAGAAGCTGTCATTTTATTTTTCTCATTTGAAACTACATGGTATAGGTTAATATGATTCTATATCTTGAATACCATCAATCCAAAATTTTTGCTTATTTCTTGGAAACTAAAGTCTAGAAAAGTGAAAAATGACTTGACCAAGCCACAGAGATAATACATATCACTGACCTTAAATGCTCCATTGCTTGTGGAAACATTTCTAATAATCTTGGCTTTGAGCTAAGACTAATTCTTATTTACCAGATGTTGCTAAGATGTTTATCTTAGAAATTTTATGATTTTTGTACCTGAGAATTAATTTTAACTAAGTAGATGACATTATTGGCATGGGTGAAGTGTCATCACCTAAATTCTAAAATCAGGCCTGGAACTGAAATTTTGTTGTAGAATACAGTTGCCTGATGCACTCTATTTGAGTTCTTATTTATATATCTGCATATGTAGGAGAGGAAGAAACAAGTCTGCAGAGCAACATCTGTTTTCCTGCATTATGCTTGAGCATGAAATGCTTTCTTTCCAATATTATACAAATATTATTAATCACATTAGTACTATTTTAGTCATTTTTCTATCGCTATGAAGAGACACAATGATTAAGGCAGCTCTTACAAGAGAAAACATTTAATTGGGGGCTTGCTTGTAAGCTTTAAAGATTCGTCTCTTTAGAGAGTATAGCTGCATGCAGACAAGCATGACGCTAGAGAAGTGGCTGAGAGCTACCACATAATCTACAAACAAAGAGAGAGCACCCACCCTTGGCAGGGTCTTTTGGAATCTGATAGCCCATCCTCAGTGATACTCTTCCTTCAGCAAGGGCACACCCACTTCAACAAGGCCACGCCTCCTAATGCTTCTATTCTTTTCAGATAGTGTTACTCCCTGGTGACAAAGCATTAAAATATGAGAACCTGTGGTGCTACTCTTACTCAAACCACCACAAATACAGCTAGTCATATGTTTTGAGGCTTACTATAGCAATTTTAAGTGTCTTAATTGAACAGCTAAAGTTAATTCTTATTGGACAATATCTAATATAGATCTGGGTCTCTTTCCAAGGTATAAATTTTTCTTATTATGTATCAGAATTGAAACCACGCTCCTATAAGCTGTTCTATTGAATGGGACTAAATTGTGAATCAATTGTGGCCTGGATCATGCTTTCCAGCATCTGTAGGTCTGCCATGATCTTTTAATACTTTCCAGGGTGATGGATGCATACTATCAACAGTAGCACATTTCTACATGGAAGAGCTCTCGTTACTTTGGCTCCCACTTCATTGGTCAAACTAAGGCACAAAACCATACCCAGAAGGTTAAGGAATTGGAAGTAGAATCTAGTTAAGTTAGGCCCATTTAGAGGAGAGGGAGAGTTTTCAAAACAATAATTGATTAAAACTGCTTTTTCATATCCTAAGTTATAGAAAACTTAGCAATTCAAAACATAAAAGCAAAATCAAAGTCACTTACCTAGTTTATGACAAGCTAGGCTCTTGCCCACTACCATGCACTGTACAAGGGGCCTTTCAGGCGTTATTTTATATATGGTAGGTTCTACAATTGTCTAAAATATTGGTTTATTGATGTAATTTTATAAGTCAATAAATTGATGTTCAACAAATTATCTAAGGTGATAATAACTAGCTTACTAATGGGTCTTTTTGCCTAGGAGGCTGCAACCATACACAAAGAACTATAGAAACTATGGAAAACTGAGAGCAGGAGAAATATTGTTTCCTTAGGGAAGGGCACATCAATAAATGGTTATCCATTGCCCAATGGTCAGTCCTGAAAACATACATACAAGTAACATTATACAGAATGAGCAGGTTATAAATATATTTTATATAATGTATAATCTAATATAACATTATGTTATATTAGATTATATATTATATTAGATTATAGATTATATAATATAAATTATATATTATAAATATATAGTAGTTAATGAAAAAAGAGGCCATGAATTTGAAATTAAGCAAGGGTGAGTATCAGGGAGGGTTAGAGGAAAGAAAGTAAAAGGAAAATAATGTAATTATATTATAATCTCAAAAATAAAAATGTAAAAAGCAAAAATAATACCAAAGAAAACCTCAACCCATACACACACACACACACATACACACACACACACACAAACCCACCAAAACCTCAGTAATTTCTGTAATTTCCCATTTTAAAACTTAAACCTATTAGAAAAAAAATAGTTTAACAGTAGTAGAGGAAAAAAGTACAGTAAAATTTGTGCCTAAAAGTTTATCTTGTTTTAAATAACCTTCTAAAGTGACAGAGAATGCTCACACTATTCTATTTTCAGGGGTTTTATAGCTTTTATTGTTGTTGTTCTTTGAGTTTTAAAAAATAAGTCTTCTACTCTCCTTACATATGGCATCCATTGTTACCTTAAATTGTTATTTATATAGGAACCATATTGCCTTTTATCCTGTTTTCCCATCAATAATGAATGAAGTACTCGGCACACAGAAGGCACTTCACAAAATTACTGTTTTAGGGATTTCCTTTGCAACCTTGAGGAAACAGCCATAGAGAAAGTACATTGAGAGAATATTAAAATGACTGATTTGACACATTTGAGATTCTCCTTTCGTTTTTGCAATATTTCCTAGAATTGTAAATTCTAGGATGTTTATTATTTAATCATAAGAAAAACACAGAAAAGGAAGAGTTGAGAAAATTCTTACCTAAGAAACACTCAGCTTGTGCACATGGTACCTAATTTTCAGCATGATGGACGTGACAGCATCAGGTAGTGCTAATATTTAAACTGGTGTCAAGCCTGTTAGACAATCTGGCATAAATATCATGTCACATTGACATTTTTCAAGTAAGAGTCAGCAGTCTAAATTTTTTGGTAGGCACTACCCAAAATTCTACAAAACCTGAATTCTTGGAAAGTCTTCAAGGAAAATGTGAATAGAAATGACAATTTCCATGAAGGTCACAGTCTAAGAATGATGCAGTGTCTGTAAAACGTTGACAACCTACTTTTCTTGTGGCAGGCCTTATAGGATTCCTAGCACATGCCTAATTGTGTTCTTCAGAATGGTACTTGCTTTGGAACATTTCAAAGTATTTTGAAATTTCAAAGAATGTGTTTCTGTCTTAAAACAGTTGTTTCCTCACTCTGGTTTATATAGATCACGGAAAGCTGTGGGGCACATGGACTATGCAACCAGGAAAACCGACATGGAGTGAGATTGAGACATGTCCAAACCCTGAAAATCTGTCTTGAGACTGGCAGAAGTAAGGATTGCTCCCGCTCTGTTCTGTACCTGTGTGCCCTGGCACAGGTAGTCTTGCGATACCTACCCTCGCAATTCTTGAAGTAGTCATAACCTAGCACCTGGAATTCCCCTCCGTGCAAATGAAGCATTCCCAGCACCTCAGCCCCAGCCAATGGTGTTCACTCACCCCAAACCCCTACCCACTTCTGCAAGGTTTATATAGCCTTTATTCACCCCAATAAAGAACTGTATCAATGGGAGAGCTGTGCTGCTTAAAGGGCTGTAACACTTAAAATAGCTGTATCAGAGAAGGCTTTTTCCCTCTGGGCATTCACGGCTAGGCTGGGATGCTGCAAACTCATGCACCCAGCTAAACTTCCTTCCTTCCTTTGGGTCCAGCATATGCATGCTTCAGTATCTGGACACTCTGAGGGGAAGAAGGAGGACCCCAGCTCAGGACTGACAGAAAACCATATGAAGACTGAAGAGATGCTGCAGTAGCAAGGCCCAGAGTAAGAGGCTAACAGAACCATGTACCATCCCTGGTGAGAGGACTCTGTCTTCATTGCCCTCATTCCTACTATCTGCTCATCCGCTGGGTTCCAGAAATGTCTTGACATGTTCATGATTTCTGCTTTCTTGTCTCATGTGAGCATTGCTTCCTATATAAAATACAGGGTGTTATCTCTTTGGCTCATTAAATCTTTGGACCAGTGAGATTTCAATCAATGCTAAGAATACTGTCCTCCCCGAGTCCCCAAATCCACTTGGTATTGAAGAATAGCCTAATTTACATGAGTATTATATTTAATTGTCCTGAGGCACAAATGACTGATGGAGAGCAGCACAGAATCACCACTGATGGAAAAAAAAAGTGGCCTGTCACAAGGACTTAGTGGCTCTTTTTGCTAAATCCAATGACCCTTTCAGTCAGGCTGACAAATGTCATTTGCATCTGTCACCTTTGCTCTGAGTCATTCTTTTTGCAGTTTCCTTGGACTTCAACAATAAATCTGATGGGTAAATATCTTTTGATAAGAGTGTAATTCCCACTTCCCATGAAACAAGGATTCTCTTATAATTGCCTGACTAACCCTGAGGTAATAATAGCCAGGACACAGCTTATATTATAGTTGTGTGACTTGGCATTCTTGTGGAACTTCTAAAAGTGAAAGAGGGAGGAGTCTCTGACCCTCTAGGGACCCTTTTCCTCCGTCTGAGTTGCCTTGTATGCCTACATATGAGGGTTGGCACCTAGTAACTTGTTCTGCCATGTTTGGTTGATATCCCTGGGAGGCTTGCTCTTTTCTGAAAGGAAATGGAGGAGGAGTGGATCTGGAGGAGGAGGAAGGTGAGAGTGCTGGGAGGAGTGGAGAGAGAGGAAACTGGGGCTGGGATGTAACATACGAGAGAAGAATAAAAAGATACAAGAAAAAATGGAAAACCTATACACATTTTCTGCTGCTCTCCTTTTGCTTTCCATTATCTTGGGGCTCATGCTAGTACCCTTAAATGTGAGTTCCTGCTGGTGCCCCTAAAGATAGGTGTCCACTATGGCTACATTGATTGATGAAAGTCCTTCTGGTGTTTGCATCAATAATTTTATGTTTCTGATGGGCACATAACTGGGTGTGATGTGTTGGCACCCCTAGAATTGTACCCCTCTGGCTTAGGTTTCCAGCAGCAAAGCAAAAATCTGCAGAACAAATACAATAGTAGGACTCATATTTTCTATACTAAAATGTAGTGCAAAAGCCACATTTCATTCAAGCAGATGATTGGCACGACAGACACAGATCTAAGATGAGAATTGGAAGGCCAGCTTTAGCCAGCTTAGTGGTAAAATGGGCTTTGGCAAGAATTTAATAGAAAATCTAATATGGAATAAGTTGTCTGTTCAACAAATGGTGTTGGGATAACTGGCTATCCATATGCAAAGGATGAAGTTAGACCTCCTACTTCAAATTATCTCAAAATAGATCTGGGACTTAGATGTAAGAGATAGTAAAACTCTTAAAAGGAAATATAGAAGTAAATCTTTATAATCTTGGGTTAGGCTATGTCTTTTTCTATCAAACACAAGCAGAAGCAACAAAAGGGGGAGGAAAGGTAAATTAGACTGCATTTCAAAAAGAACTTTGAATGTGAAATGGTTCCATCAAGAAGTCAATAAACGGGGGGCCAAGGAAGATGGTTCAATGTGTAAAAATGGTTTCTGTGTGAGCATGAGGACTAGAGTTCAAATTTCAGAACTGTAGCAGCCTGCCTTTACTCAGCTCTTGGGAAGGAAACAGAGACAGTATTCCTTGGGCAGACTGGCTAGCTAGGCTAGGCAGGTCTTCACGGTCCAGGTTTAGTGAGAGAGCCTACCTTAGCAAGAAAAGGGGAGAGAGATGAAGGAAGACATTGACATCAATGACCTCTGGCTTCTACATGCAAGTGTGTGTGTGTGTGTGTGTGTGTGTGTGTGTGTGTGTGTGTGCGTGTGTGTGCATGAGTGTGTGTGTGTCTGTGTCTGTGTGTGTGCTATCAGACACACAAATAGCTCAGCAATATAAAAAGGAAACTGAGTCAACAACTCACAAGAGGAGAGAAATACTGGCAAATAATTTCTATGTCAACACAATAAAGGTTTTCTTCCTTAACAGAACACCATCTTCTAATTCTCTTAGGGATACAGAGCTCTGAAAGAGGAGTGCAGCAGCCTTCCCAGCGGGCTTATGACAAGGAGAAGGACTAAGTCCTCCCACTGTCGGAAAGATCAGAATCTAACAGATAGTGAATTTCATCAGGACCACAGGGAGCAATAGGCAGAATGATCATGAAGAGATCGGGCACTTGGTGCTGGGAGCCCATGAATTCAGTTTCTGGGGTTCTTATGGAGCTCAAAACAAAATCTTCAAGTGCCAGCTAAAGCGTTTGCTTGACTGCTCAAATGAGCCTTAGCTTGTAAGTGACTCCTGGCTGCTGTTGTACACACTTCACCATGTGTGGTATCAGTTGCCCAGGAAATTGACTGTAGCAGTTATATGCAGGAGATCCTCACACCAGCTGTGTTTATTTGAGGGGCCCCTAGCAAATGTTCATTCCTGACCAAGCTTGCTCAACCTTGGCTCCATTGACATTTGGGATGGGGCAATTATTTGTTGTGGAAATTGATTTATGTTCTTCAGGATATTTAACAACAGTAGCATCACCCCAGTTATTAAACCAAAGTTCTCCAGATATAATCAAATGTTCTGAGAAGCTTGGTTGATAACTGCTGCTCTACCTAGTGTTCCTTCTTGGAAAACGGGGACAAAATCCATAGGTTTCTAGACCTGCGTATGAGGAAGGCTCTATAACAGAGGGCAGATGAAAGTTTAGAATACCGAAGAACACAAATTCAAGTAATTACTTAGAAAATCCGGGGCTGGAGAGATGGCTCAGAGGTTAAGGGCACTGACTGCTCCTCTAGAGGTCCTGAGTTCAATTCCCAGCAACCACATGGTGGCTCACAACCATCTGAAATGTGATCTGGTGCCCTCTTCTGGTCTACAGGTGTATGTGCAGGCAGAGCACTGTACACATAATAATAAATAAAAAAATCTTAAAAAAAAAAAAAAAAGAAAGAAAAAGAAAAATCCATGAAGGTCACTAAAACATAGAGTCAGTCAGAAGTAATAGACTCTGCCCTGGGGGAGATGGGCATGAAAGATCTTAGCAAGGAATATAGATTTTGATTTGGCCAAGAAAAATGAATGAGGAAAGTAAGGAAAGGCACTGTGGCTGGAGGAGAAGATGAGCATGGAACATGACGCAGAGGAGCAGGCACCAGTTAGGGGAAGTAAGGGGACCAGATGGGAAAGAGAGTGGTGAGGTACACGGCTGATTATTTTCAGCCTCTATTTTAATTCTTCCTTCTACATCACTTTTATTCCAGGCCTTAATTAATTTTCCTTAGTTCCCTACGGCATGGAAAAAAAAAAAAAAAAGAGGTAAAACTGGAAGGGACCCTTAAGTTCATTTTATATAATCAAGAAAGATCTGGGGAGGAAGATCAACATAAGAAGGGGATTTTTTTTTTCTTTGAATATTTTGCCTGAGAGCAGAAAGGATTTTTTTCCTGCTTTCATTTCCTTTTCTTATCTCCTGAGAAATTTTAAATCCTCCTGAGCAAATATGTGCTAGTGCCTAGGAGAAAGTAGTTTTAATTGGTCCTTTCTAATCTCTATTTGTTGGGATGGGCGTGAATGCCACCCATACATTTAAATCTGATATCTTTAATTGGGTAATTAAATGAATGATAATAAGGGCATGAAACGTTCTTTCTCTTGTTATAAACAATTGTATCTGAGGTTGTCCCAGCATAGAAAGTATAATGAAGGTCTTAGAAAATGATCCGTCAGCCTGGATGAAGGCAAAGCCTCATTTCAGTTGGCGAAAAGGTTTTCAGGCCTTATAAGTGAGGACATAGTAGCTATTAAGTATTGTAGCTACTGTGCAAAGCTATGTATACTGGCAATTAAGATGTCCGCATTTCATTTATAAGTAATATTTTATGAACACATACTAAGAATAATATCAATACATAATGAATTGTGGAGTTCAAAGTAAAACAAGACAGCCTTGCTATAACATTTAATTTTTGTATTTATAACACTATACATGAAGTAAAGACATGGATTTTCACATAGAAATACATTGTACTCTATTCAGTTGTACTTGTGAGAGGAATGAGGCAGCGTAGAGTCACGGTTAAGATGATATCCATCTAGTATAGCACAGGTTTAACCTTAGTTTTTTCACTTATGGTTGTGAAACCCGAGAGCTTGCTCAAATTTGCTGAACTTTAGTGCCCACATTTAAAAATATGAGAATTTTAATATTATTTATCTCAAAGGACTGTCTCCAGAGTAAGTTGTTATGATGCATCTAAAGCACTCAAGCGAATATTGTCTTGTAGACCTTCAATGCTTGGTACGACAACTGAAATTAGAGGTATTGCTTGTTTAAATTTATGATAATCCGATTCTGTGAAATTCCTCTCTTTTCTCAACAGAACAAATAGGAGAGTTCAGTGGGATTGTGATGGAAATCGCCATGTCTGCATCACTCAGGTCTTTCATGGTGACACTAATCCCTTTAGTCCCTCCATGGATAGGATATTGTTCTTTGATTTACTATTTTCTAGGTAGAGACAGCTGTAGTGGCATTTTTCATGCTAACAATCCTCACATGATAGGTCAGAACACCAATGTGTAGAGTCTGCTAACTGTTAAGTAGTACATCTATTCAAATTATGTATTTTGAAACCTGGAACATAAGCACAGGATGAGCTTAAGGACTGCTATTCTTTCTGAGTTAGATCTGAACTAAGGTTCCACTGATCATCCATTCCCAGAAAACCCGTAAACATCTCTCCTGATGGGAGGACCTCAGTGACATTTTGAGTCATGATCGGTATCCAGTAGTCTCAAAGTTCTCATTATTCCCTTTCCTAAATTGCACGGTTAGCCCAGGAAAAGGCTGTAGGCTGCTGGGAAGCCTAGGAGAGATAGTGTGTGCTTATGTGCCCATATACTTTCAGTAGGAGACCAAAGCTCCCCTTCATTCAAGAGGTCTTGGACTTGTAAACTGACTGAATCTTCTACTTTAGAAGAGGTTCTTAATTCTGCTTTATAGTTCATATTAGGTTTTTGTTTACCTGATCAAGGGCTTTCTGCATATGCAGCTCAGCTAAGACTGTAAAAGTCTTCTTCTCAATTTTATTTATTCACTTTACATCTGGGCCACATCTACCCCCTCCTTTCCTCCTGATCCCCCCCCCCCCCCCCTTTCCCCCCCCTCCCCCCCTCCCCCAAAAAAGGGGGGCACCCCCCCAACCCATCCCAGCACATCAAGTTGCATCAAGACTGAGTACATCCTCTTCCACTGAAGCCAAGCAAGGCACCCCCTCCAGAGGGTCATGGCAGGCAACAGAGTCAATGTCAGAGACAGCCGCTGTACCCTTTACTAAGAGACCCAAAATGAAGACTAAGGTGCTTATCAGCTACATCTGTGTAGGGGGCCTAGGTCCAGTCCATGCATCGTTCTTGATTGGTGCTTGAGTCTCTATAAGCCCTCCTGAGCCCAGGTTATTTGACTATTGGTCTTCTTGTGGAGTTCTTGTACCCTCTGGGTTCTTCTATCCTTTTCCTGCTCTTCCACAAGGCTCTTCAAACTCCGCCTAATATTTGGCTGTGAGTCTCAGTATCTGTTTCCAACAGCTTCTGGGGAGAGCCTCTGAGAGAACAGTTATGCTAGGCTCCTATCTGCTAGGCAGAGTGTCATTAGTAGTGTCAGAGTTTGGCTCTCTCCCATGGGGCAGGTCTCAGGTTGGACATTCCCTTAATCTGTGCTCAATCTTTATTCTTGCACATCTTATAGGCAGAGTACATTTTAGGTCGAAGTTTTTGTGGGTGGATTGGTGTTCCCCTCACTCCAGTGGACGTCCTTTCCACTGGGAGGTGGCCTCATCCAGTTTCCATGACCCCTGCTACTAGAAGTCTTAGCTAGAGTCACACTTATATCCTTGCAGGAGCCTACACTATTGTCGGTCCCCAGTTTGTCTCAGAGATGCTCCAGCCCTTGGTCTCCTGCCCCCACTCTCTCCACATCTGATTCCCACCTTTATTTCCTCCCTACTTCCTCTTCTACCCTTCTCCTTCTCTTCACTCACTTCAGCTATCTACTTTATTTCCTCTTCTGGGTGAGATTCAAGCATCCTCCTTTAGGTCCTCTTTCTTACTTAGCTGCTTTGGCTCTGTGATTTTTAGTATGGTTATCCTGTACTCTATGGTTAATATCCACTCATAAGTGAGCATGCCATATTTGTCTTTCTGGGTCTGAGTTCCCTCACCCAGGACAATCTTTTCTAGTTCCATCCATTTGCCTGCACATTTCAATATTTTCTTGTTTTTAGTAGCTGAGTACTATTACATTGTGTAAATGTACCACAGTTTCTTTATTCACTCTTCAGTTGAGTGACACCTAAGTTATTTCCAGTTTTTGGCTATTAAGGATAACATCACTATGAACATAATTCAGCAAATGTCCTTCTTGTATGGTGGAGCATCATTTGGGTATATTCCCAGCAGTGGTACAACTGGATCTTGCGGTACAGCTATTGCCAATTTTCTGAGAAAGTGCTAGATTGATTTCTAAAGTGGTCTTAAAAGTTTACATTCCATCTGCAATGGAGGAGTGTTCCCTTACTCCATATCATCCCCAGAGTGCTGTGATTTAAGGTTTTGATCTTAATCATTCTGAAGGGTATAAGATGGAATCTTAGAGTTGTTTTGATTGTTGGAGATTTCTCTGTTGAGAATTCTGTTTAGCTCCATACCCCATTTCAAAAAGGATTATTTGGTTTGTTGCTGTTTAATTTCTTGAGTTCTTTATATATCGTGTATATTAGCCCTTTGTCAGATGTAGGGTTGGTGAAGATCTTTTCCCAGCCATTTTATTTTGTTGACAGGGTCCTTTGCCTTGCAGAAGCTTTTCACTTTCATAAGGTCCCATTTACTAATTGTTAATCTTAGAGCCTGAGCTGTTGATGTTTTGTTCAGGAATTTGTCTCCTGTGCCAATTAGTTTAAGGCTCTGCTCCGCCTTCTCTTTTAGTAGATTTAGTGTATCTGGTGGTCTTTTCAGGTTTTTGATCCACTTGGACTTGAGTTTTGTACAGCATAATAATTTGGTTCTATTTGCATTTTCCACATGCAGACATCTGGGTAGATCAGCACCATTTGATGAAGATGCTTTATTTTTTCCCATTGTGTACTTTTTCTTTTTTTTGTCAAAAGTCAAGTATGTGAAAGAATTTTGTGATGAAACCATCTGGCTTGGACCTTTTGGCTGGGAGACTTTTAATGACTGCTTCTGTTTCCTTCAGGTTTATAGGACTATAGAACTCATTTGCCTGATCTTGATTTAACTTTGGTAAGTGGAATTTATCAAGAAAGGTGTCCATTTTATTTAGATGTTTCAATTTTGTGGAGAACAGATTTTTGAAGTAAGACCTAGTAATGCTTTGGATTTCCTCAGTGTCTGTTGTTATTTCCTCTCTTCATTTCTTATTTTGTTTATATGGATTCCTCTCTCTCTCTCTCTCTCTCTCTCTCTCTCTCTCTCTCTCTCTCTC
>OU015748.1:85935821-85946685 GCA_907169655.1 Acomys percivali | reverse complement strand
TCTCTCTCTCTCTCTCTCTCTCTCTCTCTCTCTCTCTCTCTCTCTCTGTCTGTCTTTTAGTTAGTTTGGCTAAAGATTTGTCTATTTTGATTTTCTCAAAAGAACCATCTCATGGATTAATTGTTGTTTTTGTTTTGTTTTGTTTTTAGAGACAGGAATTTTCTGTGTAGCTTTGGCAGTCCTGGAATAAATTTGTAGACCAGGCTGCCCTGGAACTCATAGAGAGAGATCTGCCTGCTTCTGCCTCCCTGAGTGCTGGGACTATAGGCATGCACAATTTTCTTGATTCTTTGCCTTTTTCTCTTTGTTTTTAATGTGTTGGTTTCAGCTTTGAGGTTGATTATTTGCTGCCATCTACTCCTCTTGGGTATTTTACTTTTTTTTTCCTAGAACTTCCAGGTGAGCTCTTAAGTTGCTAGTATGAGATGTCTCTAATTTCATTATGAAGGCACTTTGTGCTATGAACTTTCCTCTTAGCACTGCTTTCATTGTGCCCAATAAGTTTGCATGTGCTATGTCTTCATTTTCATTGAATTTAAGAATTCTTTATTTTCTGTATTTCTTCTCTGACCCAGTGGTCACTGAATAGAGCAATGTCATTTCCACGAGTGTGTAGGTTTTTGTTATTTCTGTTGTTGAAGTCCAGCTTTAATCCATGGTGATCTAATAAGCACAATATTTACATTTTCCTGTATCTGTTAAGGCTGTTTTGTGACTAACTATATGATCAATTTTGGAAAAGGTTCCCAGAAGTGCTGAGAAGATCATATATTTTTTTGTGTTTGAGTGGACGATTCTATAGATATTAGTTAGGTCAATTTGGTTCATGACATTTGTTAGTTTTGTTATTTCTCTGTTTAATTTTTGTCTCAATGATGTGCCCATTGTGAGAGTGGGGTGTTGAAGTCTCCTACTATTAATGTGTGAGAATCGATGTGTGATTTAAGCTTTAGTAATGTTCCTTTTACAAATATGGGTGCTCTTGTATTTGGGGCATAAATGCTCAGAATTGAGATGCTCTCTTGGAAGATTCTGTTTTCTTTGATGGGAATGTAGTGTTCTTCCCCATCTCTTTTGATTAAATTTGGTAGAAGGTATATTAGGATGGCTAGTCCAGCTTGATTCTTAGGCCCATTTGGTTAGAAAACCTTCTTCTACCCTTTGCTCTGAGATTGAGTTTATCATTGTTTCTGAGATGTTTTTCTTGTATGCAGCAGAATGACGCATCCTATCTATTCTGTTAACCTGTGTCTTTTTATTGGGGAATTGAGCCCATTGATGCTGATAGATATTAATGACCAATGATTGCCAGTTCTTCTTGTTTCGATGTTGTTGTTGGTGGTGTCTTTCTGTACTTCTCTTCTTTTGGTTTTGCTTCCACAAAGTTATTTATATACTGTGTTTTCTTGGGTGCAGTTAACCTCCTTCAATTGAAATTTTCTTTCTAGTATCTTCTGTAGTGCTGGGTTTGTGCTTAAATTTGGTTGTCATAGAATATCTTGTTTTCTCTCTCTATGGTGGTTGGAAGCTTTGCTGGGTATATTAGTCTGGGCTGACATCTGTGGTCTCTTAGGATCTGTAAGACATCTGCCCCGGCCCTTCTGGCTTTTAGAGTCTCTGAGACTCTGAGAAGTCAGGTGTGATTCTGATAGGGCTTCCTTTATATGTTATTTGGTCTTTTTCTCTTGCAACTTTGAATATGTTTTCTTTGTTCTGCAATTTGGTTTTTTTGATTAGTTTTTGGCAGAAAGAATTTCTTTCCTGGTCTATTTTGGTGTTCTGTGTGCTTCCAAAGTGTTTTAAGGCATCTCTTTCTTCAGGTTAGAGAATTCTCTAGGATTAATAATTTTTCTATGATCTAGTTGAAAATATTTTCTGGTCCTTGGAGCAGGGAACCTTCCCTTTCTTCTATTCCTATTATTGTTTTGTTTATTTGTTTTACATTTTGTTCCTATTATTTTTAGGTGTCATCTTTTCATTGCAACCTTGATTTCTTGGATGTTTTTTTCAGGAATTTTTTTCAATTTAATATTTTCTTTGACAGATGTAACATTGTCTTTGATTGTATCTTCTATACCTGTGATTCTCTTTAATTCTTGTATTCTTTTGTTGATGTTTACCTCTGTAGTTCCTGTTTCTTAAGTTTTTCCTCTTCAGGATTTCCTCAGTGTGTGTTTGAGTGTGTGTGTGTGTGTGTGTGTGTGTGTGTGTATGTGTGTGTGTTTATTGATTTTATGTCCAGTTTCATGCCTTGAACCATTTTATTTATTTCCTTCACATGTTTGATTGTATTTTACTATATTTCTGTAAGTGATTTATTCATTTCCTCTTTAAAGTCATGTATCAGCTTAGTAGAATAGTAGTTCTGGCAATTCCATATTGCCCTGGCTTTTGTTGATTGTCTTCTCACACTGGCTTATGATGAATGGCAGAAGCTTGCAACAGCCAGCACTGTGTGGCTGCTTAGCCAAAAGTCAAACCCTGGGAGTCCTGTGAAGAGTTTCAGGGAGAAAGGGAGCCCACCATTCCCAAGAATAAATGACAAGTCTCGGCCAGTCGTGGTGAAATAGAAGTTGCTGGCCTGTTTATCCATATGAAACAGGTACTTATAAACCTGGGGCAGTGGGAGAAGTTTTGAAGGTGAATGTATTTGATTCTCTGGGACTAGCGGAGCCAGTGATACTTCATTTACATGCAATAGCACAAGCCTATCACAAGTGGGTGAACACAGCACTTAATTATCCTATGGGTAGGGAAAGAAGTTCAGGTAAGGTTAAAGGTCCCTTGTGTTGGCTCATTGTTCCTGGTATCCAATGGGATTATCAGGCATGTAGGAGGAGCCCTGGGCCAAAGGCTGGATGTGCCTTGGGTCCAGCTACAGTATTCTAGATAATGGATAGGGATGTGGGCAGAAGGCTGGATTTCAGTGAATAGTCCAAAGTACTCCTCATCTGGGAGTGTCCCAGTGGAACTTACAGACAGAGGGTTTGGGTGGGGGTATCTAACCTGTAAGATCTTGAAGTCCAACAGGATGGCTAGTAGTCTTGGACTGGAGATTGGAACCATGAGTAGCTGGTATACAGCATCCCTCCTCTCAGGGGAAGCATGGATGCTGGTGTTTTGGAGTAGGCAACATTGTCATTTGCTTGCTCACTAGTTACCAAGAGTGTTAGATATCACCATCTTTGAGCAAGACCCTATGTGATCCTGTTGTTCTGGAGGTCTCCTCAGAGAGACAGTTAGAACAGTGGGTCTGAGGCTGGGACCTGTCCCTGGAATCTAAGAAAGTTGGGTGTCTGAAGCCTGGAGCCATGTTGGAACCAGCCTTCTTAGATAAGCACAAGGAAGGCCTCAGGTGAATGGAGGCTGGGACTGTGTTTCTAGCATCTGGAATCCCACTTCCCATCAGGAAGACAAGGATGCTGGCATTTTGGAGACAGGAGCCCAGCCACCCGATTGTTCTGTAGTCACTGAGCTCCAGGTACTCAGATGCCATGCATACTGGGTTTTTCAAGACAGGCCTTCTCTGTGTAGCTTTGGCTGTCTTGGACTTGCTTTGTAGACCAGGCTAGTGTCAAACTCACAGTGATCCACATGCCTCTGACTCCTGAGTGCTAAGATTAAGAGCCTGTTTTCAAGACATATGATTAAGTAGTTAGTATCATAGAGCTATGTTTTGTGTAGTCCTGATGTGAGTTGATTGCTGGGGTGGGTTGGTGGTGGTGAGGCTCCCCTTTCCTGAAGATATCATTGGGGGAAGAGGGAAAAAGCATGGGAGGATAGGACGTGGAGAAGAGGAGGGAGGAGCCTGAGATAGGATGTAAGGTGAATAAATAAATAAATACATCAAAATTAAAATCAATCACAAAAAAAAAAAAGTTTGTAAAAAGATTTTATTTTGATTCTGCTGTCCACATCAATTTCACTCACCCTGTCTTTGAGAGTTGGAACACTATCACCACCCTATTATGTTGATACACATTACTCATCCTCTCCTGTATTGGGAGTTTCCAATTGTCTGGTTGCAGTTCTTCCTGTAAATATAGTCTGTATGAAACAGAGCCATGGAACTTTAAAGATACTAGTATTTATTTATCGAAGTATTAATAAAAGTCTTGCTCTATGGACTCTCTCAACATGAGTGAATATTTCTTAAGTAACACAGGCTTCTGTGTCCTAAGCCTTGAAACTATTCCTCTGTATTTTAAACCAGTGGAGGTTGGCCATTTCCAGTTTGCTCATGGTGGACCATCTTAGCATATATGTTTAAGTTGTTATAGCCCCTTTTAATTCCTCAGGCAGCAGTAATACATGAAGGATCTGTGCTTATGGCATCTATCTCAAAAGATTAAAAACCCTTATCCAAACTCTTAACCATTATCCATGAGTATTCCACTTACTTAGTATCTATTTGTATAAATTACAAAACTCAAGAGCTTCTATTAGAGTATAGGGTTCTGCTCATGAGTTGTGGTTTGTGACATAACATTGAGAATCTTTTTCTGAGTTAAAAGTTAGTGATGCAGGCTGTACCTGAGCAGAACAAAGGGACAATTTAGGCTTAGTCAACAAGTTAATAGATAATTCAAACAAATTTGGCTAACTATAAAATCTTTAGTTCTTCAGGCTCCTGAGGGCTCCAGACATGCATGTCAATATAGGCATACATGCAAGCAAAGAGCCATAAACATAAAAAATAAATATTTAAACAAACTATCAATCATGAAAACATCATAATTGTTTTTTGCATTGAAGTGGTTATTTCAGAAGCAATATAATTGAAGAGGAAGAAGGTTGATTATTTTATAATTCCTTCAAAAATTAATGACTAAGTCATTGGCAGTAGAACGAAAGATTTTAATTCAAAATATTGAAGTAGAATTAGATATGAATGGTGCTTGACTTAGAGAACTCAGGAAGATTCCTCACCATTAAAACTGGGTCTTCAATATGGTCACTTGATTTTTGACAAAGAAGCCAAATCCATTCAATGGAAAAAGGATAGCATCTTCAACAAATGGTGCTGGTCTAACTGGATGTCTATGTGTAAAAAAAAGCAACTGGACCCATATTTGTCACCTTGCACAAAACTCAAATCCAAATGGATTAAAGACCTCAACATAAAACCAGAGACACTAAGTCACTTAGAAGAAAAAGTGGGGAAGAGCCTGAAACATATTGGCACAAGAGACAACTTCCTGAACAGAACACCAACAGCCCAGGCCTTAATGTCAACAATTAATAAATGGGACTTCATGAGGCTGAGAAGCTTCTGTAAGGTTGGAGACACTGTGAACAGAACAAAGCGACAGCCTACAGATTAGGAGAAGATCTTCACCAAACCTACATCTGACAAAAGTCTAATATCCAAAATATATAAAGAACTCAAGAAATTAAACACCACCAAACCAAATAACCCAATTGAGAAATGGGGCTTGGAACTAAACAGAGAATTCTCAACAGAAGAATATCAAATGGCTGAGAAGCACTTAAAGAAATACTCAACCTCCTTAGTCATCAGGGAAATGCAAATCAAAACAACTCTGAGATTCCATCTTGCACCCATCAGAAAGGCTAAGATCAAAAATTCAAGCCATACCACATGCTGGCGAGGATGTGGGGAGAGAGGAACACTCCTTCATTGCTGGTGGGAATGCAAACTAGTACAACCACTTTGGAAATCTATCTGGTGCTATCTCAGAAAACTGGGAATTGGGCTTCCTCAAGACCCAGCTACTCTACTCCTTGGAATATACCCAGAAGATGCACCAGCACACAACAAGAAAATTTGCTCAATCATGTTCATAGCAGCCTTATTCATAATAGCCAGATCCTGGAAACAGCCTAAATGTCCCTCAGTAGAAGAATGGATAAAGAAACTGTGGTACATATACACTATGGAATACTACTCAGCTATTAAAAACAAGGAATTCCCAAAATTTGTGGATAAATGGATTGAGCTAGAAATGATAATGAGTGAGTTAACCCAGAAGCAGAAAGACTCAAATGGTATATACTCACTTATATCTGCATACTAGCCCAAGGGGCATGTCCCACGAAAGCCTTCACTTACCAGGAAACTGGGACAGAGGGGAGGGCATCCTATTGGGACTCTAGATGAGAGAACCATGTGAGAATAGCAATGTAGAAGGATCCAGTGGGTCCTATAAACCTACAAGTAGAACATTATGATAGGCAGATTTGGGCCAAGGGGTCCTGCTCAAACTAAGGCACTAGCCAAGGACAATACAGGCAGTAAAATTTAAACCCCTACCCAGATCTAGCCCATAGGCAGGACAGTCTCCACACTTGAGTGGAGAGAGGGATATGACTTTCTCATGTACTCTGGTGCCTCACATTTGACTATGTCCCCTGGAGGGGGAGACCTAGTGGCACTCAGAGGAAGGACAGCAGGTCACCGAGAAGAGACTTGATACCCTATGAGCATATACAGGGGAGGTAATCCCTCTCAGGAATGGTCATAGGGGAGGGGAATAAGGGGAAAATGGGAGGGAGGGGAGAATGGGAGGATACAAGGGATGGGATAACCATGGAGATGTAACAAGAATAAATTAATAAAAAAATAAAAATAAATAAATAAATAAATAAAAACCCTGTGTCTTTAGATATCAATTCTTTCCTGACAAAGAATATAGTAAATGGAGCAGTGTCTTTTATTTAAGTATATATAATATGCATTATGTGTGTGTATACATATATTCATACATATAATTTTGATCATATTTTCCCCTCTCTCAACTTCTCCAAAATCCTCCTCACCTCCCTACCCACCCAAGGCTATGAGTTGGACAGTTCATGATTCTGTAGTGGGGCACCTGTTAGACCATAGATTCAGTTTCTTTGGTGAAAGACTTGCATATAAATTGAGAAAGTCCTGAATGTCTTTATTTATTCATGCCAGACAGCATATGCAGTGACTATGTATATGTACAGAGAGTAGTCACTCATTACGTAGACACTACTGCATCCTTTGAGAACTCTGGTCAGAGCACTGTATAGACAAGAGTTAGGCATTGCCACATCTGCCCTAGGCTTCCAACTTTGGAAATTCCCAGCTGGTGGAACTAGCCCCCAGTAAAATGTTTTGTTATATAAAAGTTGCATGGTCATGCTGACTCCATATAGCAATAGGACAGTAACTAAAACAATTGCAACTTTTGTTTGTTGCTCCCATAAACAAATACCCAAAAACCTCTTAAGGGAGGGGTTAAATATTTGGCTTATGGTTCAGAGGGCTTAGTCCCTTGTCACTTGGTTTTGTGTTTCCTTTCCTGTTGTGAGGCATACCATCAGAATGAAATGAGTGTTGGACAGAGAGAGGCTTTTTATGATGGGCAGAGAGAAGTGAATGGGAGGTACAGGAAGGAATCAGAGCCCAGTGACCTCTTTCCTCCAGTAGCCACCTTTTACCAACATCTCCTCCCCCACCATAACTGCATTATAAATCTATGAAGAGATTGATCAAGTAATTAGAAAATATCTCCCATGCTCTAATTATTTCTGGAAATGACATCACAGACACCCAGAGGTGTGCCTTTTCATGAAGTCCCCACCCAAGGCATTTCTTAGTATAATCATGTTGACAATCAAGATGAGTCATCACGTAATGGATGCTATATGTAATTTATCTTCCAAAGGCATAGATTGGTCCCACATAAGACTACAAACCTGAAGCCTGGTAGATTAAATAATACACAGCCTTCTTTGTGTCAGTGACAGATACTCTGTAGAGGAATGCAGTCTGCAGCTGTTTGCTGGGTTTGAAATAGTTGAGTAAGAATCTCATTCAGACTTCAAGTGGTTCACAGGTAAGTATTCTCAACTCTTCTTTTTTTTTTTTTTTCAACAAAACCTTAATCACAATCTTCAAAATGCTAATACAAAATCTCTCTACTTCTTCTGATCCCTTGGAAGCTTGTGCAAATGTTATGCTAACATGCTCTGTTACAGCTGACAGGGTGCTTCAAATCTGCTAGTGAGGCACATTATTGACAGAGCTCCGGGAATTCAACCCCAGGAGTCTCAGAAGTTGGAAAGCAGAGCAGAGCTTATGCTAGAAAAAAGTTAAGTCCCATGACTACAGCCTTTATTTTTAATTATAATGTCTTAAAAGTTACAATTCTATTCTGCCATCTCACCAGGTGCTTAAAAAATGAGATTGCTGCATCTTGCTTTTAAAGAGCATGTCTGCATCAAAACACAATATGTCTCTACCTCCTGTGGAACCACCTAGTAATTCAAAGGCATGTTTCATCTGAGTTGTCTAGACTGTCATTGCCATTGGAAAATTAAATACAAAAAATGTTTAGCTCTTACTGTGCTGTGTAACGAAAGGATGAGGAACCTCAGAGAGATCATGGCTTTAAAAGCACCAACCACCATTCGGCTCTGGAGACAAAACAAACCCAGGACTGTTTGCTGTGACTTTACAAAGCAACCTTTAAAGATTTAGAATTAAAATAAAGCATCACTTCCAGAAACGGATGTGTGAGACTCATAACCGGTGTATGCATCGTCTATCTTGTCCTTGAGAGAGAGAGTTGTAGACTAGGCAAGGTGACATAAAACCACATTGCATTCAACTTCTTGGTTTGTCCAAATTGTTCGGTTATAATAGAATTTGGAGACAATTACTGTACTGCTAGAAACCACATTTGAAAACTGTTGGGGCCAGAGATGAAATAGAACTCACCAAACCTCTCTGTGGTTAAGTCAGAGGGAATAGAGTCTAGAGACCAATCCATTCTGGGAAATGACGTGTCCAACCAACCTGGGAATGACTCCAGCTTGAAATTAAAAAGACCCTGGCTCATATATTAGTGCTGTCAGTTTATAACATGTTATTTAAGCTTTCTGAGACTTAGTCTGCTCATTGGGTAAAATGGTTATGTGATAATGCCTAGGACACATTATACGTTTAAAGCCATTACCTTGGTAGCAAACACAGCAAACGCACACACACAGTAGTTATCCATAGGTATAAGAACAAGCTAGTACCATAAAAATTTTAAAGCTTACTTTAATTATGTGTATGTGTTGTGTGTCTGTGTGGAAGCTCTGCACATGAGAACAGGTTTCTGTGGAGCCCAAAGGTAGTAGATCCTTTTGGAGATAGAGTTACAGGTAGTCGTGAGCTACCTGACATGGGTATTAGGAACTGATCCCTGGTCCTCTACAAGGACAATACAAGCTTTTAACCACTATGCTGTCTCTTTAGTCTTTAGCCTGCCAAGCTGCTCAGCTAGTGCTTTATCTTCTTATTAGAGAGTAAGGATGCTACCTTTAAGTATATATGAATTAATGTTTTGAGAATCATGTTTTTAGAAGGTAAATTTGAAGAAAACCAGGAAAGTTAGAAAGTCATCCTGACAATGGTTTCGTTACACCCAATTATACTAAAAAGTGCTTATTCTATGATTCTTGTACTTTGCAAGGCTCTGTTACTTCTGGGGTTTCAGACATTAGAAGGGTTTTTAACATCCCTGCTTCTGTGGAACTTGCTGTTTATCATGGGATGTGTGTGGTAAGTGAGTAATCACACATCATTATGCAAAGCTGAAATGAATGCTAGCAAGGGAAAATGCCATGTGCATTTAACCATCAGTGTAACTTCCTGCTCCCTGAAGAGATTCTTCCCTAATAGAAATATTTTAGAGTTTTCTTACCACATGTTTTCCAAAACCATCTGTTCTTACCCGGTTGAGAGAACTGGTGTCTTATAGGCCCTTGTTAGTGACTATAAAAGGTATTTACATAGTCTCTGAACTTTATATAATTTTTGTTATATACTATTTGGATTTATGCAAAGAATAGGGAGTTGGTAAGTAGGTAATGGTTCTCTATCTTCTTCATTTATACTTTGAGAAGGAATATCCTTTATCTCTACCAAATTCAACCATCACACTGGACACTGAAACTTTCATCTTCCCTCCTCAGCCAAAGAGAGAGAGAGAGACTTCAACTCAGTTATTCCTTTGTCAAAAACCTGGACCATTCTACTGAACGGTCACCTGTTAGATAGCCCTACACATTTCTTTTGTTATTATTACGGAATATAGATTTTTCTATCATATAATACATCCTGATCATAGTGTTCTTCTCTCCCTCCACTCTTCCCAGCTCCCCCTCCACTTCCTCTCTCCCCAAGATCCACTGCCCCTCATTTCCCCTTCAGAAAAGAGCAGGCCTCTAAGAGACAACAACCAACCATGACAAAACGAGATACAATGAGACTAGGCAAAAGCCCTCATATCGAGGCTGGACAAGGCAACCCAATAGGAGAAAAGAGTCACAGGAACAGGCAAAAGAGTCACTGTTAGGAGCCTCAGAAAATCACCAAGCTAACAGCCATAACATATACAAGAGGACCTGCTGTAGACCCATGCAGGCCTTGTACTTGCTGCTTGAATCCTTATGAACCCAAATGAGTGTTGATTAGTTGGTTCAGTGGACCATGTTCTCTTGGTGTCCCCCATCCCTTCTGACTCCTAAAATCTTTCCTCCCTACTTCCACAGGGTTATCCCAGCTCTAAGGGGAGGGGCCTGATGGAGATTTCCAATTTAGATTTTCTCTCTGGATAATGTCTAGCTGTGGGTCTCTGCACTTGATCCCTTCTGCTGCCAGGAAGAGACTCTCTGATGATGAATAGACAAGACACTGATCTATGAGTAAACAGAATAACATTAGGAATAATTTCATATATATTCATAATATATATGTATAATCACACATATGTGAATACTTATAGTAACATTGGGAATCATTTTATATATATTCATTTTATATATGTATAATTACACACACACACACACACACACACACACACACACACACACACACACA
>OU015748.1:85878756-85919406 GCA_907169655.1 Acomys percivali | reverse complement strand
AGAGAGAGAGAGAGAGAGAGAGAGAGAGAGAGAGAGAGAGAGAGAGAAAAGAAGAAGAAGAAGAAGAAGAAGAAGAAGAAGAAGAAGAAGAAGAAGAAGAAGAAGAAGAAGGTGAAGAAGGAGGAAGAGGAGGAGGAGGAGGAGACAGTTTTACTGGGACAGTTATACAGAGACAGACTGCAGAGAGAGAACAAGCTAGGCACAGGTGAAGATGGAACGAATGAGCCAGAGAATGAGAAAGAGACAGAAGATCAGAACATGATATGGGACCTTTTTTATTATTTTTAAAACCTGGCATTTCTAAACTTTCCAAGACTTGGAGCTTGGTACAAGACAATGGACTCCCTTTCTCAGCTGGGTTCCCTCTACGCTTGATCTGGGGAGCCGGAGATCCTCAAAGGAGAGTCACATAGCCCTCAGGGAAGTCACAGGCCCAACCTTTCCTGATAAACCAGTTTAGTGTGTACTCAGGATTCCTGGAAATACTAAGCCCTATGCTAATGAGACCTTAGCTTTCAGCAAAAAACCTTTAACCTTACCTGGAGTTCTTTCCCCATCCATAGGATAACTAAGTACTATGTTCCTCCACGTGTGATAGGCTTGTTATACTGCATGTAAATGAAGTATCCCTGGCTCCTCTAGCCCCAGAGAATCAAACACAATCACCTTCAAAACTCCCACTACCCAAGGTTTGTAAGTCTCTGTTTCATAGGGAATAAACAGGTCTGCAACATCTATTTCACCATGACTGGCTGAGACTTGTCATTTATTCTGGGCAATAGTGGGCTCCCCTTCTCCCTGAAACCCTTCACGGACTCCCAGGGCTTGACTTCTGGCTAAGCAGTCACACGCTGCTGGCTGCTGCTAGCTTCTGTCATTCATCAACATGTCAGTGCCAATCACTGCCTCCACCTTTCTGGCTCTGCTCAGTCCCCCTCAGTGTCCATCTATGGCTGGAAGCAAGTGGCTGGCTATTCTCCAAGCAGCCACTTTGTCCACCTGGACAAAACTGGGCTCCAACCTCTGCCTCTCTCAGTTTCAGAGCTCCTCTCTTACCAAGTACATATGAAGCAACCACCAACTTGCCCAGGTTGGACCGTCATTGCTGCCTGGCTCAGGTTCTGGAGCCCTCTGAGCTCCTTTGACTCTGATTCTCTATTTTTCCACCCAGAGCATGCACTTCTGACTTCATGCCTGAGCTTCCTAGGAGAGTACCTGACAAATCCCAGGCTCCTGATGGATGCAGAATGACACATATTGCCAAAGTTAGAAAGAGACCAAGCAGAGAAATTCAGCCAGAAGCTAAGAGAAGCCAGTTTGAATCAGTCAGCTTGGAGAGAAGTTTTAAGTCAGAACAGCTGAGTTGAACCAGGCATCCAGAATACAGAAAGAACTACAAAGGGAGAGTTTTTTCAGCAGTAAGTCTCAGAGACTCAAGAAATTCTAGGCATAGATAAGATTGTATGGAGACTAGAAGCTTCTGGGACTAGGCCTAGGTTAGCCGACTGAAGCAGTAAACTTATGAGACAACAATTACATCTAGGGAATAAAAGTTACACTTACAATTTTAGTTCTTCACTTTTTTATTCTTTAGTTCTTCCTTTAATCTTTTTTTTTACTGTTTTGTATAGTTTTATGGTATGTCTTAGTTTTATGTGTGTGACCAGTCCATAATATACACTATCAGTATTTTTGTATCAGATGATCATCATGACAGTGATTAAACTTACAAATCAAGGCATTTTGTAGTTTTGTTTTTTACTATTAATAATACTCTTCCAAGTCTCCATTTTACTTTCCTGACTGAAATCTTTTTTTTTTTAGACATTTTCTTAAAGCACAAGCATATTGACAACAAATTCTGTTTGCTTTTATTTAGAGAATATTTCCTACTCATATTTCAAAGACATTTCACTGACATAGGGTGCAGATTGGCAGTGTTTTTCAGAACATTAAAGCTACTAGTCCATCAGAAGCTTCCTTTGGTTGCTAATGAGACCTCTGCTATAGTTTTAGTTGTGTTTTCCTCTGTGTTACATCATCTTTTTTTTTTTTTTTTTTTTTTTTTTAGTTTTATATCATTGGTTTCAGAAGTTTTATCATTAGTCCTTGTGTGTGGCTTTATTATTTCACTATTCATCCTGTTGGGGTCTTCTCAGCCTCTTGAATCTTGGGTTTCATGTCTTTCATTAATCTTTTGGGAAAAAATGTTTAGGCATCACTTTGATCTTCTCACCCATTCTTCCCCTGAGATTCCTGTTGCATTTACATTAAATTGTTCAACTCTGGTTCTCAGCTCCTATTCACTCTCTTCTGTTTCCTGTCACTTTGTTGATCATTTCCAGGTTTGTATAGTTTATGTTCATCTTTCTCAGATTCCTTGGTCTCTTTCCGTACATAATGATGGACTCAATGGTCTGCTGGTGAGCCCATCTCTTCAATCTCCTGTTTCTATTTCTTACATTACCACATTATTGTTTCTAACTTCTATGCTTTTGACAAAATAATGCACTTGCCTATGACTCATTGAAATCCTTTCAGTCACACTGAACCTTGGTGCTAATGGCTTCTTTTCTCTACCTTCCAAGCTGTTAGAAAACTAAAGTCCTTAGTTTACATTTTTTTCTCTTTCATTCTACTCAAAAAACGACCCTCCTGAGTGATTCCTTTTAATCCACCAAGGTTATCCTTTCTTCCCTCCTGGATCACCTGGCTATCAACCTTAATTTCCTTTGCAACCTTGAGATTCCTTTGCCACACAACATGACAGGTCACACTTTCTGGGGGTTCAGGCACAGGTATTGTTGATAGGGGAGAGCATTTTTTCAAATGTCTCAGCTGTTAAAAGTCAATTTTGGTTCTCTAACCTTATACTTTAATCCATCTACAATTCTTCCCTTTAAATGTGTGTATCAAAATTCTTCTTTATTTTTATTTATTATTGCATATTAATACAGACAAATGTGAAATTATAAACTCCATTCTGCAGTAGCAAAAAGGGAAGAGATTTACAGTAAACAGGATGCATATTCTTAGAAGACAAGTGCAACAACCATTTCTAATCAATTGGCTTTCCCTGTCAGTTATCTTATATCCAAAGTTTGACTTACCCAAATGAATACAGTCTTTTCTACAAAATTAATTATTACAATAAATAGCAAGAGGTGAAACTATACCAGCCCTGGCAGCCATGTGTCTTCTCATGTTTATCACAGTTGATATTTTCCTTTCAAAGGGATGCTTGAGATTTTGTCTGTAGCCCACACTGTGCCTTTGATCACTTGGAGATTCCATACTTAATCATAACAATTGTGAAGAAAGGAAGGGTTTTACAGCATATTGTAGTTTTTAAAATCACTTATAAATATGATTTTATGATGTGCTTGAATCCTGTGAGCTATACTTACTATTTTACACCTGATGAAAACAAAGTTGGCTGGTGTTTCTCTTGCCTGGAGACACAGAGACAGTCAATACAGATACAAATTGATCTTGCTTTCCAGCATGCCTACCAGGATTAACTTTGGAGACTGCTGTGATAATCAGGCTTTTGTTTCTCACTTTTTGTGAATTTATTATTGTAATATTGGTGAAGCTGATAAAAATTGAGAATGTGTATGATGCATTGAATATCACAACATGCTTTCTGAAGTAAAACTTTAATAAAATTATTCTCTGTGTTCTGAATTTATTTCCACATGAACGGAATTTTACATGATCTGTCTACTATAATTTTTAAAGCTTATTTTTAGTCTTGCTGTATATAATCATTTTTTCCTTCTCTTTTAGGATCCCATGTGGATCTCCGTGTCTTCCACATTTTATTTTTTTCTTATTAGACAACAAGTAACATGTTAAATAAATTCTCACCAAAGATAAAATTCAGATACTAGAAAAGAAGTGGTAATACATTTTCAAACATAGGCAGGCTTGACTAAAAGCTGTTTGCTGACTTGCCGTGTTCCTGTACTATGTGTTCTATAAACTCCTATGCAGCATGTTTATGGTAATCTTAACATGGTTATTGTCATTGCCTCATATTTTAGATAATTTCTATTCTTCTAAGAATGTTACATGGACCAAGTGCCCTTTTCCAGATGTGGGTTGATCTATCCAAATATACCTTGAGATCATTAACTTAGTGTTAGTTATGGATTTCTATGACTCCTGCTTAATATTTATGAGATTTATAATTAGTCCCCATATGCTTTGTTTCAAATACCAAACTAATCATTATCGAAATTTATTGGATTTTCATTCTGAGTTCGTTTCATATGATTTATTCTCCCATGCCTCCATATGTGGATACAATGGGACTGTGATCATATTGACCCCAATATTCCCTCCTCCATCTTCCCTTTAAAGTTGTTGACCTTGTTAAATGACTAGTGTCCATTTGTGCAACTGGTTATGGAGGAATGATTTGTTTGGGCTAAAATTTTGAGAAGATCATTCATGGATTGGTAGACATAGGTACTGGTAGCTCCTCAGAAAGAGGAGAAGAGGGTGTTAGGACAGCTTTCTCCTTATCCCCCTTTTATTAAGTTCTGTACCCTAGCCCATGAAATGGTGTTACCTAAATTCAGGGACTAAAGACAGGTCATATCCCTCAGCTAACCCTCTCTGGGAAATCCCACATAAACACATCCAAACAAGTGCTTCATTAATGCACAAGAAGTATATTTCTTAATACTATCAAGTTGATGATAAAAATTAATCATTACAGTATTTTTTTCTATTTTCTTCCCCTTATCCACTTTTACATTAGCAACAAATATGAGTAATGATTAGAGATCTAGTTTTTTCACCTAAAATATAGAAAATGAGGTGCAAAGATGACAGCTTAATGTTATCTCGTTTGATATGTGCAGAGACACTTTCATGTATATTAAATAATTTTGCAAAAACAATACTAAGGTAGGGATGGGTTTTGTTAGAGTAACATTAACAGTGCAACAAGGTGTCAAATTAGGAACAGCAAGTTCATTACAAGAGCGATTCAAGGTAACTTCCATAAACAAGAGCAATCTGTAATTAGGCTAAAATTGAAAATGCAAGATCTTAATAGGAGAAGTAAGGAAGGATCAGCATACATGTGCATATTATCAATATATATTCCAAAAATTATTTTATGAATGTTGGGAACCAATGGGAGATTTATTAATCTCTGTCTGCTCCACGGTTCACAGTGCTTATAAGAAACAAAGGGATTTGTTCCACTCTTTTTTTTTACACTTTTTTTAAATTGAAAAATAAAATAATTTGGGTGGATCCAAGATGGTGGCGAGCAGTGTGGACTGTGTTGAGAAACTCCAGTAAACAATTCAGGGAATTGCACAGAATTCTGAACCAGGAACACTGAAGTCCCCACACCACTGCACCAGGAGTGCTCTACGGTTTGAAGGGACCAGGGTGCAGAGGACCTGTGTGTCCCTGCACACAGAAGGAGCATGGATTTTCTCAGACCAGAGTGGCAGTGGCAGCAGGGGGGGCAGCAGCAGCAGTGGCGGCAGTGGCAGTGGCAGCAGCGGCAGCTGAGGTTTGCAACTTGGAGCCCTCCAGTGTAGGCTATTGGTGTGGTGGCCAGTAAGAGTGCCTGCAGGAGAGGGGACTCTGGGTAGGATTTGGGCCATGTGGCTCAGTTTGGGCTCTGTGACCCAAGCTCAACTTGGCTCATGGCTCATGACCTGAGACCCAAACTGGACTCGGTGCGCAGTTCAGCCCCAGTGATCCAAGCTCAGCTCAGGGAGCATTTCTGCCGCTGAGACACTAGCTCAGCTCAGCTAGCAGTTCCACCAGAGATGCAAGCTTAGCTCAGAGCGCAGTTCTGCCGGGGACACTAGCTCAGCTCAGAGCGCAATTCCACTGCTGAGACATTAGCTGAGCTCAGTCTGCGTTTCAGCCCCTTAGACCCAAGCTCAGCTTAGCGTGCAGTTCCACTGCTGAGACACAGGCTGAGCTCAGAGTGCAGTTTTGGCCCAGAGTCCATAGCAGGACTTGGTGGGCAGTTGGGCCCAGAGACTCTAGTTGAACTTTGTGCGCAATCATGGCACTGAGACTCTGGCTGGACTCTCCATGTAGTTTAGGCCCAGAGTCCCTGGCTGAGCTCGGTGAGCAATTCTACCCCCTGAGACTCTGGCTGAGCTCGGCGTGTGGTTTGGGGCCATAGTCCCTAACTGCGCTTCGTGGGCAGTTTGGGCCCAGAGACTCTAGCTGAGCTTTTTGTGCAGTCCCAGCCCTGAGACTCTGGTTGGACCCTGTGTGCAGTTTGGGTCCAGAATTCCTGGCTGAGCTTGGCAGAAGGTTCAGGCCCTGAGACTATAACTGACCATGGCACGCACTTTGGCCCCAAAGAACCTAGCCAAACTTGGAGCACAGTCCCAGCAGAGAAACTCTGGCTGGACTCTGCGTGCATTGTGGGCCAGAGTCCATAGCTGAGCTTGGTGTGCGGATTGGTCCCAGAGTCCCTAACTGAGCTCAGCAGATGCTCTGGGCTCTAAGAATCTAGCAGAGCTTGGCACGTGGTTCGGGCCCAGTGTCCCTGGCTGGTCTTGGCAGGGGACCCAGAAGGCTGTGGACACTTTGACGTGACCTAACACATATTCACAGACACAGAAAGATTGCAGGGCCCACAGTAGAGGGGAGCTGAGGATCACTGGCTGTGAGAGTCCAAAACGACAGGGCTAGCCTCCTGCCATACACACCAGTGAAGCATCAGAGCTTCTGTCCTAGGGAAATCATGAGAAAACAGGTGAATCTATGATCAGACACTCTTTACCCAACTCTGGAAGCTAACCAACAAAAACAGAGATGGCAAGATATCTAAAGGACAGCATAAAAGCATGCAAAAACACCCAAAACAATATGGCATCTCCAGATCCCCGCTACTCCAAAGAAAACAACCCAGAGAACTCAAACACAACGGAAATACAAGAAAATGACCTCAAATCCTTACTATGATGATGATAATGGAGGAAACAAATAAAATTCGTAATCAAATGCAGGAAGACGCAGCCAAACAGGGGAGAGCCATAAAAGAAGCACATAGAGTGGAACTGGAAAAATTTCAGGAAAATGCAAACACCCAGATGAAAGAAAGAAATAAAATGATTCAAGCTCTGACGACCTATAAAGAGGCAATGGAAGAAACTCAGGAATATACAAACAATCATATGAAAGAAATGAAACAAACAGTTCAAGATCTGAGGATGAAAATGGATTCAATGATAAACACACAGAAGAAAAACGAGGATGTGAGACCTCAGAGAAGAAGGCGAGCAACACAGAGGCGAGCTTTTCTAACAGAATCAAGAGATGGAGGAACAAATCTCAGGTCTAGAAGATACAATCACAGATCTTGAAGCAACCATTAAAGAAAATGCCAAATCTGGAAAACTCCTGACACAAAACATCCAAGAAATTAAGGACACCATGAAAAGAAGAAATCTGAGGATAATAGGCATTGAAGAAAGAGAAGATATCAGACTCCAAGGCCCAGAAACTATTCTCAACAAAATCATAGAAGAAAATTTCCCCAATCTAAACAAAGAGATGCCTATAAACATACAAGAGGCCTACAGAATACCAAATAGAATAGACCAGAAAAGAAAAACTGCCCATCACATAATATTCTAAATGCAAAACATACAGAACAAAGAAAAATATTAAAAGCTTCAAGGGAAAAGGACCAAATAACATTTAATGGTAAACCTATCAGAATTACACCAGACTTCTCATCAGAGACCATCAAAGCCAAAAGTGCCTGGAACAAGATCCTGCAAACCTTAATAGACATCAGATGCCAGGCTAGACTACTTTACCCAGCAAAACTACCAATAACCATTGATGGAGAAAACAAAATATTCCATGACAAAAATAAATTCAAACATTACCTATCCACAAATACAGCTTGACAGAAGGTACTAGAAGGAAAACTCCATCCCAAAGGGAAAATATACAACCAAAACTACATCCAAACTACTCAGGAAATAGATAACAATACATTGGTAAAAACACAACTACACAACTTCTCGACTGGAACCAATATCAAAATTAAGACTCTTAACAGTCACTGGTCTTTAATATTTCTCAACATCAATGGTCTCAATTCTCCAATAAAAAGACACAGACTAACTGAATGGGTGCATAAACAAGATCCAACATTTTTCTGCATTCAAGAAACACATCTCACTCATAACAATAGGCATTACCTAAGGGTAAAAGGTTGGAAAAAATATTCCAAGCTAGTGGTCACAAGAAGCAAGCAGAATAGCCATTTTAATATCAAACAAAATAGACTTTTAACCAAAATTAATCAAAAGGGATGAGGAAGGACACTTCATACTCATCAAAGGCAAAGTCAACCAAGATGACATCACAATTCTGAACATCTATGCTCCCAATACAAGGGCACCCACATTTGTAAAAGATCTCCTCATGAAGCTTAAACCACACATCGATCCCCACACAATAATAGTGGGAGACTTCAACACCCCACTCTCACTGAAGGATAGGTCATTGAAACAGGAACTAAGATGGGGAATAATGTCATTAACCAATACCATGAATCAAATGGAACTAACAGATATCAATAGATACCAACAGATACCAAACAAGAAAGAATATACCTTCTTCTCTGTACCCCATGGAACCTTCTCCAAAATTGATCACATGGTAAGTCACAAAGCAAGCTTCAACAGATACAAGAGGATTGAAATAATACCTTGTATCCTATCAGATCACCATGCTCTTAGGCTGCAATTCAACAACAACAGAAATAACACAAAGCCTACACCTTTGTGGAAACTAAACAACTCTCTGCTAAATGAAACCTGGGCAAAGGAAGAAATAAAGAAAGAAATCAAGGAGTTCCTAAAATTCAATGAAAATGAGGGAACAACATACCCAAATTTGTGGGATAAATTGAAAGCAGTGGTAAAAGGAAAATTCATAGCACTAAGTGCGAAATTGGACACATCGCACATAAGCATCTAATGACACAACTGGAAGCCCTAGAAAAAAAGGAAGCAGAAACACCCAAGAGGAGTAGACATCTGGAAATAATCAAACTCAGGGATGAAATTAACAAATTAGAAACTAAGAAAACAGTCCAAAGAATCAACAAAGCCAAGAGCTGGTTCTTTGAGAAAATCAACACCATAGACAAACCATTAGCAAAATTAACTAAAAGGCAGAGAGACAGTATCCAAATCAACAAAATCAGAAATGAAAAGGGAGACATAACAACAGACACTGAAGAAATACAAAGAATCATAAGATCCTACTTTGAAGGCATATATGCCACAAACTTTGAAAATCTAAGGGAAATGGACGATTTTCTTGATCAATTTCACTTGCCAAAGTTGAGTGAAGAACAGATAAACAAGCTAAATAGTCCCATTTCCCCTACAGAAATAGAAGCAATCATTGATAGTCTCCCAAGCAAAAAAAAAGCCCAGGGCCAGATGGTTTCAGTGCAGAATTCTACCAGATGGTCAAGTGGACACTAATACTGATACTCTTCAAGCTACTCCAAAAGATAGAAATCGATGAGACATTACCAAATTCATTCTATGAGGCCATAGTCACATTGATACCTAAACTTCACAAAGACTCAACAAAGAAAGAGAATTTCAGACCAAATTCTCTTATAAACATTGATGCAAAAATACTCAATAAAATACTCACAAAACAAATACAAGAACACATCAAAGATATCATTCATCATGACCAGGTAGGCTTCATTCCAGGCATTCAGGGATGGTTTAATATATGGAAATCCATCAATGTAACCCACCATATAAACAAACTGAAAATAAAAATCCACATGATCATCTCTTTAGATGCAGAGAAAGCATTTGATAAAATCCAACACCTATTCATGTTTAAAGTTTTGGAGAGATTGGGGATACAAGGCACTTTCCTCAACATAATAAAGGCTATATACAGCAAGCCAATAGCCAAAATCAAATTAAATGGCGAGATACTCAAGGAAATACCTCTAAAATCGGGAACAAGGCAAGGCTGCCTGCCGACTCTCTCCATATCTCTTCAATATAGTACTCGAAGTTCTAGCCAGAGCAATAAGACAACAAAAGGAGATCAAGGGTATCCAAATGGGAAAGGAAGAAGTCAAATTATCCCTATTTGCAGATGACATGATACTGTACATAAGTGACCCTCAAAATTCCACCACAGAACTCCTATAGCTGATAAACAACTTCAGCAAATTGGCTGGATACAAAATTAACTCAAAAAAGTCTGTAGTCTTCCTATACACAAATGACAAGGTTGAAAAGGAAGAAATGAGGAAAACCACACCCGTCACACTATCCACAAGCAATATAAAATATTTAGGAGTTACTTTAACTAAGCAAGTGAAGGACTTGTTTGAAAAAAAATTTCAAAACTCTGAAGAAAGAGATTGAAGATGACATGAGAAGATGGAATGATCTTCCTTGCTCATGGATCAGGAGAATTAACATGGAAAAATGGCCATCTTACCAAAAGCAATCTACAGATTCAATGCAATCCCTATCAAAATACCTACACATTTTCTAAAGACATTGAAAGTTCAATTCTGAACTTCATATGGAAAGACAAAAAACCCAGAATAGCTAAAACAATATTGTACAATAAAAGATCATCCGGAGGAATCTCCATACCTGATCTCAAATTGTAGTATAAAGCAATAGTAATTAAAACAGCATGGTACTGGCACAGCAACAGGCTGGTTGATCAGTGGAATGGAATCGAATACCCAGATATAAATCCACACACATATGGTCACTTGATTTTTGACCAAGAAGCCAAATCCATTCAATGGAAAAAAGGATAGCATCTTCAACAAATGGTGCTGGTCTAACTATGTGTAAAAAAATGCAACTGGACCCATATTTGTCACCTTGCACAAAACTTAAATCCAAGTGGATCAAATACCTCAACATAAAACCAGAGACTCTAAGTCAGAGAGAAATAAAAGTGGGGGAAGAGCCTGGAACACATTGGCACAGGAGACAACTTCCTGAACAGAGCACCAACAGCCCAGGCCTTAATGTCAACAATTAATAAATTGGACCTCATGAGGCTGAGAAGCTTCTGTAAGGCAGGAGACACTGTCATGAGAACAAAGTGACAGCCTACAGACTGGGAAAAGATCTTCACCAACCCTACATCTGACAAAGGTCTAATATCCAAAATATATAAAGAACTCAAGAAATTAAACACCACCAAACCAAATAACCCAATTGAGAAATGGGGTTTGGAACTAAACAGTAAATTCTCAACAGAAGAATATCAAATGACAGAGAAACACATAAAGAAGTACTCAACCTCCTTAGTCATCAGGGAAATGCAAATCAAAACAACTCTGAGATTCCATCTTACACCCATCAGAATGGCTAACATCAAAAATTCAAGTGACAACACATGTTGGCGAGGATGTGGAGAGAGAGGAACACTCCTTCATTGCTGGTGGGAATGCAAACTAGTACATCCACTTTGGAAGACTATCTGATCCTATCTCAGAAAACTGGGAATAGGGCCTCCTCAAGACCCAGCTATTCTGCTCCTTGGAATAGACCCAGAAGATACTACAGCACACAACAAGAAAATTTGCTCAATCATGTTCATAGCAGCCTTATTAGCCAGATAATGGAAACAGCCTAAGTGTTCCTCAGTAGAAGAATGGATAAAGAAACTGTGGTACATATACACTATGGAATACTACTCAGCTATTAAAACAAGGAATTCCCAAAATTTGTAGACAAATGGATTGAACTAGAAATTATCATAATGAGTGAGTTAACCCAGAAGCAGAAAGACTCAAATGGTATATACTCACTTATATCTGCATACTAGCCCAAAGGGCATGTCCCATGAAAGTCTTCACTAACCAGGATACTGGGACAGAGAGGAGGGCATCCTCCTGGGATTCTAGATGAGAGAAGCATGGGAGAATGGCAAAGTTGAAGAATCCAGAGGATCCTAGAAACCTACTGGAAGAACATTATGACAGGCATATTTGGGCCCAGAGGTCCCGCTCAAACTATGGCACCAGCCAATGGCAATACAGGCGGTAAACTTCAGACCCCTATCCAGATTTAGCCAATGGACAGGACATTCTCCACAGTTGAGTGGAGAGTGTGGTCTGACTTTCACACGTACTCTGGTGCCTTATATTTGACCACGTCCCCTGAATGGGGAGACCTGGTGGCACTCAGAGGAAGGATAGCAGGCTACCAAGAAGAGACTTGATATCCTATGAGCATATACAGGGGGAGGAAGTCCCCCTCAGTCACAGCCATAGAGGAGGGGAGGAAAGGGAAAGTGGGAAGGAGGGAGGAATGGGAGGATACAAGGGTTGGGATAGCCATTGAGATGTAATATGAATAAATTAATAAAATAAAATAAAAAAGAAAATAGTTCATATTACATCTCATTTGCTATCCCATCCCATACATCCTCTCATTCCTCCCTCCCTCCCACTTTCACCCCATTCCTCTTCCCTATGACTGTGACTGAGGGTGACCTCCACCCCCTGAATATGATGCTGGGGTATCTAGTCTCTTCTTGGTAGTCTGCTATCCTTCTTCTGGGTGCCATTGGGCCTTCCCATCAAGGGGACATGGCCAAATATGGGGCACCAGAGTTTGTGTGAAAGTCAATCCCCAGTCTCCACTTAACTGTGGAGTATATTCTATCCCTTGGCTAGATTTGGGTAGGGGTTTGATGATGAGTGCACATATTGTCCTTGGTTGGTGCCTTAGATCGAGCAAAAACCCCTGGGCCTAGATCTGCCCAACCTTGTGTTCTTCTTGTAGGTTTTTAGGACCCTCTGGATCTATCTATTTCCCTATCTCATATATTATTATCATCTAGAGTCCCAATAGGATGTCCTCACCTCTATCCCACTTTCCTGGTAAGTGAAGACTCTTAGTGCTGGGAGCATGCAGACATTTCTGCCTGGGACTCTTCAGAGAAGCACATTTTGTGATGTAATGATTGATGTAGGCTTTGGTGATAAGGACTGTGAGCTGTTTCCTATACCAACCCTGGAGGCAGGTGAATGGTGATTCAGTAATAGCGCAAAGCACTGGAAATAATACAGTAACGGATTGCTGGATGCAGCCAGGAGTGGCATTAGTTGAATGAACCAAATCATAAAGTATATTTCAGCCTATTTTGTGGAATAAGGGAATGGCATATCCTTTGTGAGACTTTTGGCTGTGTCCCTCAGTGTAGCTTCAGTAAATATTAGGCAGCAATGAATTCCATATTGCATTATTTGATAAGTACCTGGTGGGCAGTTTTAGTCCATGTTATGTACAGACTCATATCTCACAGACAATTATACTTGGGACTCAGCCGAAAAGTCTTGATAGTTACTTTCTGGGCAGCTGAAATGACTAAGCACAATAGAGTGGGTATTTTGTCCAAACCCCTTACCACCAAGTATCTGTCCTGTATTGTCCATGGAATCTCCCTTTGTTCAGGACTGTGTAGAAAAGTGTGTTACAGATGATGTGTCATTAGGAGATTTTGCTTCTAATGAGGCAGATGATTTATTCCCCACTTGCAATAGTTTCTGACCTGTTTTGAAGCATTTTGTTAACACCAGTCCCATGACATCATTAATTTCTGGCATCTAAGAATTCCAAATTTTAAAATGTCCTGGTTTCAAATAGTCTGTAGCTTTTATATTCTCCCTTTAGGAGTGCAGAACTTCTTTCCTATGTTATGAAACTGGGGAAAGTGATATGCCTGATTCTTCAGAACCTGATCTGTATTTGGTGTGACCAGGCTTTAAGCATACACCATGGAGAGAATAGCATGCTTGATGGAGTGATATAGCTTTGAGGAGGAAGGGGTGGGTCCAGACACACTCCCTCCCTGGCTTTTACCTGGAGACCTCAAGAGGAGAGTTAGCACCATGCAAACTCAGGAATTGTCTCATAGTCATTTCATCCAAAGGCAGATAAGAAGGTGTCTTATGACACTCACAGATACCTCTGAAGTGTCAAACCATTGTGGAAAAAGGGCATCAAGTCTACTTGACACATGAAGACAATGTTTTTGTGTCCGGAGGGGCCACCTGTCACTCCTGTAGGACTTGTGGAATTCCTCAGTTACTCTTAAATCCCAATAAGCCTATGACCAATGGTACTTTCTTGTTTTGTTGTTTTGTGACAGGTTTCTCTTTGTAGCCTAGGCTGTCCTGGACTTGCTTTTGCAGACCAGGCTGGCCACAAACTCACAGATATCTGCCTGCCTCTGCCTCCCTGTGTACTGGGAAAGACAGTGTTATCTTGATAATTGTTTTCTTTGAATCAAGATAGCTTATGAATTCTAGCTTATTCTCTTTTCATCTTAAATTCTCCAAATGAAGATGAAGCTTAAAATATATATTTACTTTTAATGTGATTTCTTATTTTCTACTAGGATAGTAAATTAATAATGAATCTCACATTCAACAACTTCCTAGAGATAAGCGGTATTCTAGAGATAGGTAAGTAAATAGGCACATAAATTAAATTTGTCACTTTGTTCTCTGAAAAAGATATTGATTTTATGTAACAATCAATAGTTAAATTGTAAGTTGATAGTAAAAATAAGCAACAAAGGAAGCAAAAGGCTTCATGGGAAAGACTGTAACAACTGGGGAGCTTCCATACTTTTGTATACTGGTTCCTAACATTTGGACAAATTATTATATTTAATCTCATAGAACCTCAGTGCTTTCACCTATAAAATAGAGATAAGTATGCATGTAATCATAAGATCTAAAATAATATCTAGCCAGGGTTTTAGCACACAGTAGGTATACAATGTGTAGCCATAAATTTTGAGATGACAACATGATAAATTCTCCGGAGATTTCAAGTGTGAATGAAAGGGAAGAAAACTGTAATTTTGATTGTGTATTTTATGGTCCTTGGCTGATATTCTGCACATGTTCTGCTTGACTGTCCTATAAACCTGTGAGGAGGTTTTAAAGGCCCTTGTTGAACAGGTTAAGAAACTGTCAACCACAGGAGATGAGTAACTTATTAAGAGCCAGTTCTTGCTCTGAGGGAACTACGATTCTGGCTAGAGATGTGAATAATATGCATGTAGAGATGAAAGGAACTACAGGAACAGAAATTGTCTACTCAGCACAGTGAGTCACTTGTGTAATTCCAGAACAAAGGAGACTGAAGGAAAAGGATTGCTCTGGGTTTGATGCTACCATGGGCCTTACAGTGAACTAGGAGCAAGCCAGGACTATGCAGTGATGTGCTTCTCTCTCAGGAAAAAAAGCATATTTTGCAAAAAGGGCTGGAAAGACAGTTCAGTAGTTCAGAATGCTTGCTATTATGAACTCAAACCCCAGCACCCACGTAACCATCAGGCATTGTGCAAACACCTGACACTTCAACTCTAAAGACCCAAATTCCTCTTCTTTCCTGTGCACACACACACACACACACACACACACACACACACACACACACACATATATTAAAAATATAACCACTTGTCTTTAAAATGAAAACATAACGAAATGATATAACTGGATGGGTATCTACAGATAGTAATGGCCAAAGAAGAAATCTTCCAGGAATGAAAAGTACACAGGCCAAGATGGGACATGCTATGGTAACAAGTAACTTACATGTGTTAGAGGTCAAAACATTAAAGATTTAATTTTCTTTCATGGCTGTCACAGGTGGGACATACCAAAGGTGCTTAGGAAGTGAGGTGAGGAACACCATCTTGGGTGTTGTTAGTAGTTGTTACAGAAAGGAAAATGAGCACTCTGGAAACTTGTGGAATTAATTCAACTAACTAAACATCTAGACATGGAAAATAGTGTCCCAATCAACTCCACTCTTGAGTCATTTTACAAAACTAGTCATGTGACCCTGGAAAATACACACTGCAGTAAAGGAGAATAAATTTGCCATGTTCCTGTTCAGAGACATGGGGGGATGTATATGGTGAGTATCTGTCATAATTAGCAATATCGAGTCTTATAAAGAAGAGTCTAGAAAATATATGTTTAACGATTTACAAGTCAGGATTTTAAAACACTATATAAGTAATAGTTGTAGGTAAAAACTGTTCTGTGTCTAGGGATATATCTGAATTCACACCTTTATCTGTATCTATACAGATTCCTGTTTCATAGACACCACAACTAAATTTCTTTCAAACCTTCAGTAAGCACTTGCTGGTAGAGGTATGTATCTAAAGCCTCCATTAATATCATCTCCTCTGAGCAGGCATGATGATGTCATAGGTACAGGTCCCCCCAACAGCTATATTAGTAGTTGGCATTTGTACAGTCTATTTAAGACGTTAACTAGTGTGTAATTCCAGTATGGAAATTCATCTCATTATGTACTATTTATGTGGTTATGAAGTTCAGAAATTAAAGGCTAATCCTGACCTCCCTAGCCTGTCATGATTAATCACCATTGTCAATTTGCCTGAATTTGGGGATCACCTAGGAGACACAATCTGGGCATTTCCAGAGAGTGTTCATTGGTGGGAGACAAACCCTGAAAGTGCGTGATGGGCATATTCATGTGCTGGGATCCTGGATTGAGAATTAAGTAGAAAAACATCATGGTCCCAAGATTCCTTACTCCCTGCTATGCTCTGTTCACTAGTTGTGACTGGTAGTTCAAGACTAGCTGTTTAGCACGCCCTGGGGCTCCGCTTCTACCTGGCTCTCTACATGTGTGCTGGGGATCCAAATTTAGGTCCTCGTGGTTAAGTGTCAGGCACTTAACCAGCTGAGCCATCTCTCCAATCTCACATTTTAAAAATTAATAAAACTGGCTGCACACTGGGATAAGATGGGATACCTGAAAAAATGCTAATGCCTCTGATTCGCCCTTAAGACATTGTTGTGACTCAGGTCTTAGATGATGACCATGTATTTAAGTTGTTATGAACAGCTGGGCAATTCTTTTATGTAGCTAGGTTTGAGATCCATGAAGTCTTTCTATTTGTCTTTATTTCCATTATCAGCTTTAAGGAAGGACCCTCAAATCTCTAAAGCAAGTTGCATTAGGAATCCTCATTTGCTGGTGTGTTTTCAGTATTCTCAGCACTTTTGTCTGTGTTCCTATTGCACCCAGAACCTAGACAGACCACAATCATTTTATCATGTATGTCTGCTATCAGATTTTGAGTGACTTGAGATAGCAATTAAAATTATTTTTTTGTTTTGTCTGACTTGGCATTATGGATATGGCATACATGATATGCCAAATAAATGTTTTTATTATGAATACAAATGAATGAATGCTTAGTGGAACTTAGACATCAACTCTAGCACAAATCCAAATAAGATAGAGCATTCTCAAATTGAGATGTGCGATGGTCATAGCCTTGTGGGGGAAAGAGATACAGAGACACAATGCAACAGGAAAAAGGCAAACAGATGGAGAGATTGTTTCACAAGTATTGAGATTAAGTAAGATAGATAGCAAGAAACATTGCCGAAACCACTAGGAACTATATTGCTAGATGAATCAAATCACTAACTTACTACTTAAGAAAAGGAAAAGTGGGGAAAAGAGATGGGAATTGAATATGGAATAATTTCACATTTCTTGCCTCTTAAGTCTTTCCCAGCTCACTGGTTTCCAAGACACCTTATTGACATCTTTACTTACATATCCAGAGACCACTGAACGTCGATACATCATAAGCCCACCCAAGAAATCAGCGGGGAAACACTGCTGTAAATGTGTCTAGGTTATTGCATCTCAGTTCCAATCCTCTCTTTCATTAGCCATACTGTGAAGCTGAGCTGGAACTCTGCAAATTAAATGACTCCTTGCCATCTGGTTCCCTGTTAGGTTCGTCCAGCACTGTGACAGGTGTAGTGAGAGAAGAAAAGAAGAAGTTTGGGGGAAATGAACCTGCTCCTTTCTTGTCTGCTATGTGCCCCTGTTACCATGGCAACCGTGCTTAATTCTATCAGCAACACGTATGCTTTGAGTTTCCTTTTTCACATTCCAGAACCAGGTTCTCTACTTATTTCTCCTATTCATAATGGCCATCCCATGGGTAGGATTCTGATGGGCTGCTTCTGTCCTCCTCTAGTCTTGGCCACGGCCTGTATGGCAAGGAAAGGGGTTCCATGATTGGTCAAGCTTGTCTGCTTGTATTCAGTGATATGGTAGAGGAGAGACATCTAATTACTACTGGGAGAAAATGGGAACAAGAGGTGGAAAGCTAAACATGGCAGCTAGCAAAATTGACCATGAGGTTAAAAGAAAAAAACAAAAACTGATTTTCCATTTCTGAGGCAGCTCACATACTGAGTTGCTGTCAGTCAGTCCCAACACAACAATACTAGCATACCATGTGAAATGTTTTGTTCCTCGTGGTAACACTTTATTTTATCGCCATACTATTGCTTCTAAGGCCTTGCAGATGTGCCCAGAATGGCATAACCTCCAGAGCCAAAGGCCTTGTGGGGGCCTGATGCACTTGGACATGCCAAACATACTAAGGGATCAAGGTATAAATAATTGCTTGATGGATTCCAGAAAGGCTGTGGAGCTGGCATTGGCACCAGAATCTACTCCACCTAAGCAAGTCAACAAATGGCCCAGTAGGTGTTTGGCAGGCAAAGAGAGTAGAGCAGTGTACTAGATATTTTAGGCTATGAAAATAGCAATAAGAGAGGAAAGGAGGCATGAAAAGGCACAGTGGGTTTTGGAGAGTCATCTCATAAGAAGGCGGTGCCTAACATGGCTGGGGGTGGAGGAGGGTGCATCTGGAAAAACAGATTGTGGCCAGATTGTGATGGTCCTCGGTTGCTATCTGTTCTCTTGGAAAACATCTGCTAACAGTGCGCTGGCCAAAGCTACAGCTACTTTCTGCATATGTATGTATGGTAAGGCACCATTTTTTTCATACAAGTCTGGAATGAACTTGCCTTAAAAGGTGTGGGTCCCTTGAGAAGATTTCTGGTAGAAAAGGTCAGGGGTGGAATAGAGGTTTTCAAATGTGTTGTTTCAGCACATAGTAAATTTTAGCAGAATGTCTTCATGCTATTACAGAGCCAGAGATTTTTTTTTTCGTTCTCTGTATCTTCATATGTACACACTTCCTTGTTCACAGTTGCTGCAGCTGGCTCCATTGTAGCCTAAGAAGTGTCAGAAAATAGGGCCTGAGAATTCAGGGAAAGAGAACAAATTTGCCTGAGGCTGACTCACGTGAAAACTGAAATATGTAAGCAAAGTTTAGCAGCGATGAAGCGGTTGGAGTACAAATAGCTTCAGGCATTGGCACAATACAAGGCTGGGAGTGATGCTGTGACACATATATTATTTCTAAATAAAAAATAGGGGGCAAGAGAGATGGGAAATTGTATTTCAGAAGTGCATCCAGGGATGTTGTCCTGATGTGCACATCCCTGTTCAGGCTTCTGAACGATTGACAACTGATTTCCCCAGGCTAGTTTTAAAGTTGTCCATGACTCTCCTTGCTTTGGAGGTTAATTAATTATACCTTTGTCTGGTAGTGCCTCAACAGAAGCAGAGATGGAGCAGAGGCTGGGTATCGAGGGACAAGATGATTAGAAGCTATTTGCAAGCTTGAGATGGTTTGAGCTGAACGGTGCAGGGATGGATGAGCTGGAAGCAAGGGGAGCTTGAGTCCTGGCCCCTGAGTAGGTGGATTTGACTCACTGTAAACAGAAGGACAAGAAAATGACCAGACATTCGGGTTTACCATAGATGTTTCCAATTTTAAAATGGGAGCTTCCATTCCATATGATCCTTCTGGTTTTACTCAAACCAGAATGTCTCCTAGGGAGACAAGTGAGGGGTTCAGAGATAGAGGGAAAGATATTCCAGGAGAAGGTGTGGAGAATTTAAGTTCAACCTAATCGATACAAAACAATGTCTAGTGAAGCACACAAATAGTCAAGGAAATATTTAAAAAAAAATAAAGGAGAATACAGCCTCAAGAGCTGATGGCAAACCACCCCTTTGAATCCAAGCAGTTAGCACTTAGTCTTAGATGGAGTGTGGGTGGGGCTCATATTGAGTTCAAGGTCTTCCTAGGAAGGGAGCAGCCAGTTATGCCAAGAACGAGGGGAAGTCAACAGTATGCCTGCAGAGAAAGATGTTTGGACACTTCAAAATTAGCTTTTGACTTCCCATTGGTCTTAGCATAAAATCCAAGTTCTTTACAAGGAAACAGAAGTTTCCCAATTGTTTCTCAGCTTTTTTCTCATCTATCACCTTTCTCCCATTCCAGTGACATTAAGCTTTAGCCTTTGTTGATGCTAACATCTCTTTTTGGGGTGCTCTGGCCATACACAAAAGTGCTGCTGGCCCTTTGGGATCTGACTATAAAGACCTGTCCCTCACATTTGCTCCCCACACTCCCCCCCAACTTCTTACACTTGGATTTAAGCTCCACATAAAACCCCTAAATACTGTTTCTCAGTTTTGGCTAGAGAAGCTGCAGGCAGGCAAGCAAATGCCCCAGAAAGTCAAATTACCTTTGGAGTCTAACCTGGTCCCTCTGTAGTCTGTGAAATACTTTCATATGATTGAAGATGACACACTGTGTAGAGATGTTGTAGATACTGGATTTACAACCTTTTGTCACCTCTATGAATATCTTTCTAAGAGTGAGAGGGCATATATAGAGAGTCATGGAGGAGGAGCCCACAGTGTCATATAGGAGAAGTGACCCTGGCTACTCTGTATTTGGGTAGGGTTCTCCATGTTGTGACAAAATGACTAAGCATTTTCAACTTGTCCAAATTGAGAATCATTGCTCCAGTGTGAAGGAAACCTTACATGTTCTAGCACATACTGAGCAGAAGTCTAGTGGCCTCATCACACATTACTATGTCATATGGGCTCACTGAAAACCTGGGGATGAACCATGTCAGTGCACACTCCTTCTGTGCATCTTCCCAGTAACCCATGACCCACCTTGGACCAACTTTCATCTATTAACCTGTAAGTATAAAGACTGTTTTTGATAGTGCTTTCTTTTATTTTTAAGATTTGTATCTTTCTCCCACTCAGGGTCTAGGATGGAGCTTCTCAAATACATGTGAGTTGGCAATAAGTACTATTTGTCAAATCAAAGTTAAAAGGAAATAAGGAAGTCATTTTGGAAGATTTCATGACCAAGAAAAAGATGAGGGTGAATGGCCTGACCCAAAGAAAATTTCCTTTGTCAGTGATGTGTACACATGGCTTCCTGAGATCCTCTTTAGCTGGAGTCATACACTTTATTTGGGACTTGTGAGACATACAGACTCTTTACTTTACTCCACTGACTCTTTCCCTCCTAACCCTTAATGGAAGAAATCTCTGGGTGACCCCCCCAGGTATGTCAATCTGCAGAAAGAATGGCTTCATATGCTAGAATCAGGGTCTAAGCCATCCTGTTCTTCTCACCTGCCCAATGCAGGCAAGATATTTAACCTCTTTGAGCCTGTTTATGAGCTGTAATTTGAGTTGTTTAATATGTACGTTTCCAAGGGCTATGAGAGTCAAAAGAAAACAGAGAGAAGAATACTAGACACAAATCACTGACCTTGTCCCATAAGGGTTCAGTTGTTGAACAATATTAGTCTTGGAGTTCCTGTTCACTCAGGAAACACTAGAGGCTATGGCTAATCTCCAAACAAACTGACAATTCAAAGACTAAGTTATTTACTTTCCAATCAAACATGGAGAAGTCTCAAACCTGTCTAGGTTAGACAAGTTTTTGTTCCTTTAGAGAGCTATTATGAAATTTGTACCCAGGACACAAAATTATATAATAAAGGTTAATGAAAATAAAAGAAACAACAGGAATCTGTTTCCATGCCTGCTAACAGAATTTAAGTCAGGACACAGGAGGAAGCAAGTTCTTTGGAAAAGCAGGTCAGCAGAAAATGATCACCTTGTAATGGAGGGTGTGAGGAGGCGAGCCCGGTGAAAAACCCACCAGACTCCATTCCTCAAGCCATCCCTGAAGTGGTTGGTGCTGTATATGAATCATTTGATCAATGTAGAAAACTATAAATAAATGCTTCCCAGCATGCTGTGGGCTGTCATATACCACCACTCTCTTACCTGTTTATGTTAAGGAAATAGGATCTGTCAGTAAGTAAATGTGTGCCGTATTTAATTATAGTCATTGCCGGCCTCCATGTGTGAGGCTGGCTATCTTGTTGGCATTGATGAAGTAGACTACCCTGCCTTATCTTCCATATTCCCTTTTTGTGCTTTTTCTTATTTTTTTTCTGTGCTTCTTTTTTTTTTTTCTTACTGGGGTAAGAAATGTGATGTACCAACCAAGGACAATGCATGCAGTAAACCTAGGCACCCTGTTCAGATCTAGCCAATAGACAGCTCTCTCGTTAAGGTTGTGGAGAGAGTGGGACATGCAATTTAATCACTGCCCCTTGGTAGGGAGGCCCAGTGAGCACACAGAGGAAGGGGATGCAGGCTATCCAGATGAGACCTGAGAGGCCATGGTCATATGGTCTGGGAGAAGGTCCCCTTCTGTCAGAAGTCTAGAGCATGGGAATAGAGCAGAAGTGGAGGGAAGGTGAGAAAGAGAAGATACAAGCAAGGGCATAACAACTGGGATGCAATCTGAATAAATTATAAAAGAAAAAAAAAGAAATGTGATGGAGGACACAGTAATGAGTTTACACTGTAGATATGGACTGCTCTCTGTCACTTTGCAGTATGAGTCTCCACCTGCTGAGTTTGACTTCTTAAAGCTCTCTCTGGATTTGAAACTGTAGTCATTCATCTATTTGTGACATTTATTAATTCCCTGTGGTCCCAGATACAGGAGGTACCATACATCACTAAGGTTTATTCTTCATGAGCTATTGGCCTTATAGTAATTCATGCAAGTTATTTATCCACCCACTCATGTCTCCTTTCTTATGAAGTCCTTACATTGCTGATATCAGTTAGTAGATGTCAAACTGCCTAGCAGATAAAATGTTTGACAAAGGCTCAGCAACTAGAGATGTCCCATATAGTATGTATTGTAAATTCTAGTGCAGTTCTTTGATTAACCTAGATAAAGTATTGGTTTACTATTGCTAAGTAACATATTGAAGCAAATTGTGTCCAGGTGTATTTATTAAATTACTTTTGAAGGTCTAGTTATTAAATCTTGAAATATCTCATTTTTTTTTCTTATCTATGACGGGCTTTCCAAAGATCCATGTGAGTTTTCCTTAAATCCTAGCACAGAAGAATCTAACTTGTTTGATACAGTTCAGTGGTCCTTCATTTCTTTTAGGATAAACCCCAAATACATCCCCCATATCCTGCTAATCTTCTTTGATCTGGTTTCTTCCTGTTCCCTGAATTCCATATTATCTTCTCCTTCCCTATAGGCCACCCAAACTCATTTCCATTTAAGCCCCTTCAGTGTGCCCCACATTTTCTCACACTGGATTCCTATTCTTACTATTGTCTGTCTGGAGAGATATCTTCTGCCTTGACTTTTGTTATTGTTTTAACTCAACGTTATCTACAGCCTCATCTCCCACCTCTTTCCTGACTGTTAGCTGCTGTGTTGACCACTGGAATGTAAGCACAGTGACTGCTGATACCAAGTCGTTAAGTCCCTCTCTAGTTCTCTGCAGTGATTTAATAATCCATTATGGCCTTGCGGCACACACAGTATGAGTTCAGTGTTTCTGACAATCATGGGCTGTCAGCGCCTACTTTGGTATCCATCAGCCTGTGGTCGTTTACCAACCTTAGCACAGCTGCAACTGAAATAAGCAGAGTTCCTCCCTGCAGTGTTTAAGCCATACCAGTCCACACCAAGCAAAGTATCCTAGCAAAACCGACCTTCGCCCACAACTCCTGTCTCCTTTCGCCCCGTGAAACAATCTAGGATTTCCTTTAGTTTGACTAATTTAGAGTTTACCTTTATCTTCAGATATGTCAGTGTTTCCTTTCATTAGCACGCGGTGTAAACACACTGAATTCACTGCTTGCTGTCTTCCTACAGCTCTTTGTTACTATGTCCAGTAAGACACTTGTCACACTGCAGGTAATCAACTAATTAGCTTGTGTTTTTTTTGTGACTGCAACTTTAGGTGGTTCATGAGAGCACAGATTCCATCTGGTCTGTCCCGTGTTTCCAGTGGGTGGTGTGTGGTAGACATTCAAGAAATATTTGTTAGGTCACGTTGAATTCTTTTTGAAAGCAAATTTATGGGTAAAACCCACTTAATTATAGGGTCTTGGAAATACCTTGGCCGTACTGCTTGCAGATCCACAGTAAAGAATGCCAGCTTTCTACTCTGACTAATACGGTTTCCCAACCATTCATCTCAGCTTTCTATCTGCCCCTTGCTGTGCTGTGTTCTTGGTGTCTATGTTATGCAAAGTGCATGCCTGCTACAGTTCACAATGAATCTTCATAAGCAGGGCATATCTCAATGGTATCTGTCTTACCCAGAACAAACACTTTCCGTAAAGCTGAATGGTTTTGTCACATTCAGATATTTATATAAACACATCATTCACCTGTCCCTCCAAAGTCTAATTGGTTCTAATTAGCAGATTCAAATTGCCTTTTCCACTAAATATGCTTTCATTCATGTCAACACTTGCATGCTTTCATTCACTAGAGGGAAAAAGAGAATGTAACTATTAATGATTTTTTTTTTAAGATAAACAAGAATTTGTTCCTCTTGAAAGGGGGAATATAATTAAATAAATTTTTAAACAACAATTTGTATACCTTGATGTTATTGACAGAACTATAGATTGAAAGCAGAAAATAGTGTCAATAGTTGCTTCTGATAATTGGATGGCTAAATAACCATAATATGTCAGATAGTGTTTTAACTCATTGCTCATCTTCATGCTAGTACATGACAATTTTTTTCCATTTCCCATGATTGAAGAGTGATTTCTATAAGATAAATGGGGGAGGAGATCCCTCTTGGACATGGACCTAAGGGAGGGTAATAGGGTGGGAGTGGGAGGGTAGGAGGAAAGGGAGAATACGAGTGATGGGAGAACAATTTAGTTGTAATCTGAATATATTAATAAAAAAGTTTTATACTATTATTGACGAAGCTAACATAATTTGAAGTTCCCTTGAGACTTTGACTTCCATTAGTTTGACTCTGGAATCCAAAACTCACTTTTCTGTGTCTGCAGCATCCCAGGTTTCATTTGGCCCAAGAATGTATTGTTTTTGTTTTAGTTTTTAATTAGCATGTACAAATGAGTGGGATTCATTCTGATATTTTATTAATAGCACACACAGAAAACATACACTGAGAAAATCAGGGCAATTAGCATTTCCTTATTATTTTTTGTTTGGAGCCTTCAAGTTTCTCTTTAACAGATTTTCATCAGTGCACAGTAGGTTATTGTGAACTATTTTATAATACATTGTGTTTTGATAATAATTTTAATTTTGATACTGGGTTGTGTGTTGCTTGGCCTCAAACTCCCTGTGTAGCCAAAACTTGCCTTGACTCCTGATCTTCTTGTCTTTACCTCCTGACCACGGCAAGCACCACTATGACTGTCCTGATAAGAATTCTTTATGTCAGCTCGTGTTTATGTGCTTTCTTTGTTGACTTTGGGTTAAGCTGTAATAGTGACTTTGGGCAACAGAATAGGGCAGAGGTGCTAGGTCTGAGCCTTGGTCTTAGGAGACAGCATGGATTATTCCATTATGTTTGTGTTAGAGCCATGAAAAGAGTGTGCACACACTAGTCCTCTGGTCGTTAGAGAGTGTCACATGGAGAAGAACCATTTTTAGCTAGTACCTACTGGTCATGGTCATTAACCACTAGTGAGCTGCACATATGAGAGTTAGATCTTCCAATCAGAGGAGAATATCTAGCTGAGCCCTGCTAAGATGAACTAAACTCTAGTAAGTAAAACACCCAGGTAAGTTAGAGTCTGTTATTTAGCCAATGAACAGCAGTAAAGAAAAAATAACCTAAACTTACAATGAGCAAAACTGATTATCAAAAACCGTGTTTTCGTAGTAAAGTAAGGTTGCCTAAAATACATTGATGTGCCCACTAAGAACCTTAGATTAAGTGATGAGACCTCTTAGAGTTTTGCATATGTCCCTTATTTTCCATTACCACTCTAAGAACCAGGGTTAGGAGAGAAAATTTGACAAGAATTCTGAGGATAATCTTTACTTTCATTTCATTCTCCTCATATGTGAAAATTCTGAAATTTCTTTTCTTTTTAACTAAACATTTTTTGTTTTTAGATATACTTTTATGTTATTACACATATATACAATAAACTACCTGTAGCAGGAAGGACCATGCCATAATCAGGAATTATATAAATGTTACATTCTTAGTGTTCCGACACAATCTAAGGGGAAGTTCTGAGAAAAATTACCTGCCTCCTCTTTGTCATTGACAGGAGAGCAAACCACTATAGTAGAAATATGTGGTCAAACAAAAGTGTTCATCTAATGGTAGTGAAGTGAAATACTACTACTACTACTACTACTACTACTACTAATAATAATAATAATAATAATAAATAGATGAGGAAAGGAGGAAGAAGCAGTAGAAGCAGAAGCAAAAGAAGAAGAAAGAGGAGAAGAAAGAAGAAGGAGGAAGAAGAGGAGGAGAGATGGAGGACAAGAAGGACAGAGCCCCATTGTTCCTTGGAAGGACAAACCACCAATGATTTGAATACTTACCTCTATGCAGTACCTCCTAAAGGTTCCATTGTCTCTTGTTCATAATCAAGCACTTGAGCCTTTGCAACAAACTCAATACCCTAACTCCAGCACACAGTGAAATTTTTTAAGATTAAAAATTCTGCTTACCGTTGAAGATTTCAGGATCTCAGAAGTCTTTACGCTTGAGTTTTTCCACCTCTTTCTGCTTCTTCTGATCCTCACAAATACATTGCCATGTATTTTCTCAGACTTCTTTTGGTATAGTGAGATAATTATCAAGGCAAGCATATCCACTCAGAAAGGAGGCATCTACTTGTTTAGCTCTAGGATACAAATGGTGTTATGGAGGATTTAATTTGTGTCTAGTAGTATGAACTTGGTAAGATCCATGGCTGGATGAGATAGATCACAAGATACAAACATGTTAGCATGTTTTGTTATCTTGCTAAATGATCATGTTGTTAAACTGTCTTCTAAGTATTTACCTTTATACACACAGACATAGGCTGTTCTCAACCTTAACAGAGAAGCTTCTTTTTAAATTGTGCAGCAGTTACTGTATATATTCATAATTGGTCAAACTGTTAAGAATTAGTGGCTTCTAGTTTTCTGTCCCAAATGGGATGTTTTTATCGACTCTCTTCCTGCAAGGCTCAAGAAAGAGGCTCATTGGAAGAGAAAGCAGAAAGCATGGGCAAGTCAGAGGATGTGGAAGGGTGACCTGGAGTGCTGTCCTCTGGGCATGACATGGCTATTGCACCTGTAAGTTCACAGCACCTGTGGTTCCTGTGTAAGATCTGCACAAGACCATGACAGCTGAACTTCTAACATGGATGGGAGAGAAACTCCCAAGAGGTACTCTCTAACCGAGGGGCTACTAGAAGTTGACAGTTGCTAGGGAACAGAGAGTAGTCATTTTTCCTTGGAGCTGTAGCCACTGCTAGGCTGCTCATGCTCCTGTGGGTGACCCACATCCATGTTATTGTTGTTATCATTTTACATCTCAATTACACCCCACTTTCTCCTCTTCTCTCAGCCCTACTCACTCCCCCACTACCACGGGTACCAATTCACCTTCTCATCAAGCCTTAGTGTCTCCTTGTTCACAGAGGCAAGACAAGGCAGCCCTGCTAGGGAAACAAAATTCAGAGTTCAAGTCAGACTCAGCCCCTGCACCAATTGTTAGGGGACTCACTTGACGACCAAGCAGCCATCATCTCTATATGTGTAAGGGGCCTAGAACCATACCATGTATGTTCTTTGGTTGGTAGCTCAGTTTCTATGAGCCCCCATGGACAAAGGCTAGTTGGCTATGTAGGTCTTCTTTTGGTGTCCTTGACCCTTCCACTCCCTCAATACTTCCCTGAACTCTTCCAAAAATTTCCCTGAATTCTATCTAATGTTGGCTGTGGGTCTCTGCATCTGTTTACATTATCTGCTGGACCAACTTCTCAGATTAGTGGGTTATTTTAAGAAAAGATGCCATGAAGTTGGGAGTTGCACATGTTGAGGTACTCTGCAGGGAGTCTAAGGGTAAGATGGAGGGTGAATGTTATCATATCTAGTTGCATATATGTATAGAATTATCAAAGAATAATACTTTTTATTTTATTTAAAAATAGGAAAATAATGCAACAGTCCATAACAGGTGGTAGTACAGAGCGCTCTCTTCCCTGCTAACGTGAACATCTTAACAACACATAAATGAGAAGAAAGATAGATTCTGGAAAACTCATTGTGATGGCTAGCCCTGGTTGTCAACTTGGCTAGACCTGGAATCAACTCAAGCAGGGCACACCTGTAAGGGATATTTTTTCTTAATTAAATAACTTGAAGTGGGAAGACCAACTTTTAATCCAGGTCTTTTGAAGTGGAACCTTCCATTTCAAAGGGCCACACCTTCTGCTGGGCAGCCTGTATAAAGGATGTGGAAGAAGGAAGACTTTGCTCTTTCCTTATCTTCTTGCTTTTGCTCTCTCTGGCAAGTCCATTCCTTCACTGGCTTTGAAACCTACTTCTTCCAGATTCTGGCATGTACTGAAGACCACTTGAGATATCCAGCCTCTTGGACTGAAAAACTACTGCATTCTTGGACCTTCCATTGGTAGACAGCCATGGTTGGATTAGCGGGATCATAGCCTGTAAGCTGAACTACTTGCCTGGAGGAACCAGTTCCCATATAGCCAGAGCCACAACAATCACACAGGAAGTAACATCTGAACCACTGGTGGCTCCAGCCCTCCAGTGCCCTCAGACCCCAATGAATGGTTCCTCCATACAGTACTTGTTCATTGAGGAAACCCACAGTGTGAGTGCCAAGAACAGGGCAGTGTCTGTTGAGGTAGAGTCCTATTTCTATTTCTCATAACTCCATAAACATGGCCCTTTCCTGCATGTAGTTTATATTCTGATTGCTGCATATTTAAATACCAATGTATGAGTATGCATTTTGTATATAAAAATAAGACTGTGTATTCATATGGATTCAATATGAACACGATACATATTCTATCTCATACACACACACACACACTTAGGAACTCAATTGAAAGCTGGGGTCAACTATAGTGAACCAGAGAAACATAGAAGAGCATGACCTTTAATATAATAGCTAAAATCACACTCAGTTTATCTAAAAATGAGCATAGAACAAAAAAGACTTGATTTAAAACTTTCTTTGACTGATGTATCGGTTTCTCCCATCATATATTCCACACCTGAGATTCTTTCTTCCATATCATGAATTCTGTTGGTGATGATTGTGTCTGTTGTTTCTGTTCCATTTTCTAGGTTTTTGATCTCCAGGATTTCCTCAGTTTGCTTTTCCTTTATTTCTTCTACTTCCATTTTCAGGATGAGTTTTATTCATATCCTTCACCTGATTAATTGTGTTTTCCTGTATTTCTTTAAGGGATTAATTCATTTCCTCTTTAAAAGCCTCTATCACCCTTGTAAGGTTGTATTTAAGGTCATTCTATCCTGCTTCAGGCTGTGATAGAATATCCAGAGCTTGGTGTAGTAGGATAGCTGGACTTTGATAGTGTCAGATTGCCTTTGTTGGTCCTGTTTTTATGCTGGCCTTTAGCCATCTGGCTGCCCTTGGTGCTTGCTCTCATAGCTGTGCCTCAGATGAACCTGAATGTTCCAGGGGTCCTGCAGGCCTCTGCTGGTTCTGCTGGCTGTGCCCTAGGTGGATCTGACAGATAGGGAATAGGCAGAGAGGGCCCTATGGTGAATGTTGCTCTGGCCCCTCAACAGGCCTCCTCAGGATGCTGGACAGTAGGGTTTGGGGATCGTGTGCAGCTTACCTCTGCTAGCTCTGCTCAAAGAAGACTTGAATCCAGTCTGGAAAAAAAAAGTATGACTTAAGGAAAAGAAAAAAATCTGTTGCCATATATTGCATACAAATAACCCATGACCCAACAGATTCAATAATTACGTGTTTAATAACTCAAAGTTTAAAAAGGACTAACTATGAGCATTGCATATAAAAAGAGAGAAGCAAATAAACAGTATCATTATAGGAAATAAAGACAGAAAAAGAATCAAAGAATGGAAATGAAGGAAATAAAGCTTTGAGATGGCATAATAATTGTCAATAGAGGGACAAGTTTATCTGGGTTCTGTGGTACAGACCTGTAATCCTAGCACTAGGGGAGACAGAGGCAGGTGGATCTCTGTGAGTTCTAGGTCAACCTGGCTGACAAAGCGAATCCAGGACAGCCAGTGCTACTAGCAGAGAAATTCTGTCTTTAAAAACAAAGAGGGACAAGTTCTTAGAGAGTTGACAGTAGGGAAGACAAAGATGCAGGATAATTTGTGTGCCTAAAATAGAGATTTGGAAATAAAGGAAAGAACTGAATATTCTGGGAAAAATAGAGTTGTATGCTACCAGAAACTAATGATGCACATGCAATAAACATAGGAAACATGCAGACATGAAGAGAATGTTGCTTGTTCTAAGGAAACCTGCCCAGCCCCACTACTCTCTGTAGCACCAGGAGACAACAGAGCTCTTTACACAGTTATAAAAGGAAATGAAACATCAAAGAGTGCATCAAATGTGAAACATCAGGCAGCTGGTCTCAAACATGAACTTTGAACTTGGCTCTAAGCACAAGCCACTGGTAGAATCCTGCCAACCAAATACACATGTGGGGGTGATCCATGAGGTGCAAGGAGTACAAACAAATAGCCTATGTGATTTTAAAATTAGCTTTGATGTCAAAGATTTTATTTTCATTCTTCACACTTAAGTACTCTGCTACTAGGACCTGCAGCTTGTGACGTTATTATTAAAACATCAGACAGATCATTTCCAGACCTTTTCTTGTACTACTCTCTCAACTGCCACTTCTCTCTCACAAGAGCAGCAGCAGCAACTCTATTTTGCATGATGAACACCTACACCCTAGGCTCAGCCATTTCTCCTTCCACTAATGCCATTGCCTGACTCTGTCCCACCTGAAGCTCACTTCTGTTTCCTTGGTAACTACCTCTTACTTCTCTCATTACACCCCCCAAGGTGGCAATCTGATGGACTCCTACTAGCCTGCAAGCTTAGAGAAGACAGGGTTTGACACACACAGATCTCTCTGTGTGTGAGGATATGTGTGTGTGTGTGTGCGCATACACACACACACACACACACACACACACACACACACATATATCACAGATCCCATACCTTGTAAGTACACTAGATATCTCTATTTCACCATGTTAGGCCCATTTGTTCTGTTTATATACTTGTTCTTTTCCTTTAAACCTATCTTGTACAGATGATATCAGTGAGACACCATGTCCCATCATTCACATTTGGGCTCAGCTAATGGAAGTGTATGCAGGAGACAAAAGTGACATTCTAAAGCCTGGATGGTTTTCCATTCGTCTTTTCCCCCAACTCACTGTGAGTTGTCCCCGTCCCTCTCAACTTAGGATGACAAATACTCTCTCAGGACTTAGAAATCAGACTTTTTACATTTCTTCTCTGATCTAGGAGTGGTAAGGGCTACTGTTTTTAGCCTTAGAACATTGTGTTTCCTTTGTTTGTTTCTAACCTTGGCTGCAGCTTCATTAAAGTCTCTAGAAGTTACAAACTCTTTCCTATTAGATACTGAAAACAGGTAGGTAGATAGATAGTTGGGTGGCTAATTCACACATGTTTCATAGATGCTATTAGTTTAATGAAAAAAAGAAAATTGAAGTTATAGGTAATTGCTGTGAAATAGTAATTAGTATTGGTGTATCTTGAGTTTGCCTTCACTGTGGGGTGTATGTGTGTGTATGAGAGCACATGGAAGCATATTCATTGACTAACAAGCACACTCTGAGTTACTACAACTATTATGTTTTTTCTTTGATTTGAAACATTCCATCTTGGATGGATGGATGGATGGATGGATGGATAAGAGAGCCTTCCAGGACCACATGATTCAAAAAGCTCATGAAACTTTCAAGATTTCCCAAAACTTCAAGGTCCATGCCACACCCTCTCCAAGGTTCTATGATACAGTGACAGAGGAAAAGGTATTTCAGCAGAGGTACCCAAACAAACAAACAAACAAACAAAAAATACAACACAGCCGACATCTTCAGTGATCAATTTAAATTAAGCAGTTGTATTTTCTATTCTCTAGGTTTGCTTCTTGGTGTGGAAGCTTCAATGAGAGAACAAGGACTCAACAGATAGACAAGAACAGAGCACAGGGTGATAGAAAGCAGTGAAATGCTATGGGATTCTCTTTCTAAACAGAGATACAGTGTTCATGAGTCAACACCTATCCTGGGTGGGCATTTCCATGGATATAGCTGCCTTTGAGTTACTCAGCTGCTGAGAAGTTACCCCAATAAACTCATTGGTTCCACAATGGTGGATATCATTTCTTTGGTCTGTCAATGGTGCTCTAGAAGGAATTAATAGGTATCTCTTCACACATCCCTGGGGAACATTTACACAACATATGGAGGAAGGTGTTAACTGAGCAGAGGAAAAGGAATGTTCCTTAGGTTTTTTTAATCGGTCAGAATTCAGATGCTGAAGGGTAGGTCAAATTGGTTGAGATGATTGTCAGGGAGATCAGGCATGAGCTAGCATGTATTAATCCATGGAGGCTAGAGACTCAAAATAGCTAAGGTCACAGCACACAAAGTCAGAGAACAGCTTGAATTTAGGAAAAGAAAGATAGGTCAAAATTTATATATAAAATGAGGATCAGTGGGGTGGGATTAGCAGCATATCATGAGATGTACAAGTATGTATGCATGTTTGAATAACACCATAGATTACTACCAACACTAAAACTACATAGAGACATTTAGGCCTTCTGTTTCTGTCTAACCTGTCTTATACATGCGTGAACATGCATGCGAGTGCACGCGCGCGCACGCGCGCGCACACACACACACACACACACACACACACACCACACACACACACACACATCATAGTGGCAAGAGGAACACAGAGACAGAGAGACAGGCAGAAGACACTATTCAAGATCCCTAGTGTTTACACTTGGTCATATCTCTTGAGGTGACCTATTGAGATGCTGGCTATGGTTTCCAGGGACCACTCTCCTGGGGATTATCTTTTACAATTAAAATATCAAAGAAATTGTAATTAATTCCCATGCTCACAAAATGTTTTCACCACCATCATCTGTTTTGCTTTCTGAATTCCACTCACCCTATTTTGAGAAAGGGAATGGCTTCCTGTGTTAGCTTCCTGCCTCCCACTCTTGAAAAGTCTGCCTGAGACAGAGTGGACAGGGTCATGGCACTTCCTGTCACTTAATTGTTGAGTGTTTCTCCATCATTAATGTCACCCTGACACTTGTACCCACCCCGGAGTCACTGTCCTGCTTAGCTTCTACTGTAATGCTGCTTCTGACTGAACTATTTAAATAAACTCAATTTTAAGCTTGCTTTTTACCAAAATCACTTTTAATAACTGCCATTATCCTATATAATTACAATGATTGCTTTGGCTCAGAATACCTCACAACATTAGCTTTCAGTCCAATAAACCCTGGCAAAATTGCATTTGGTGGAAGATGGGAGGATATTAGCTGAAAATAACAGTATGTCTGGCTCTAAAGAGTCAAGAAAGCTTACAGCTTCCCAAGGGGGTGAAACTAAAGGCTCTTAGGAGATACTGAGGTTGGGAGGGATTATATAAAATCTACAATTTTATAGTCCTGTATTTTACAAAGTAAAAATGCCTGGCTTAAACTATCCCTCTGGCATTCACTAAGTGTTGTGAATACCGACCTTGCCACATGTCTTAGCTATGTTTCCTTTCACTATGATAAAATACTCAAATAAAAGTAGCTTAGAAGAGAAGGGCTGGGAGTTACAACCCCTGAGAGCAGGGAAGCCATAGCAGCATGAGCTTGGGGGAATAGGCCATAGTACATTTGAAATCAGGAACAGAGAGTAATGGGGTAGTGCCATCAGTGCCGAGCTCTCTCCTTTCCATTTGGTCTAGAGTCTTACCCTTGAAATGGTGCTACCCATGTTCAGGCTGTGTCTTCTCATCTTAGTTACTCCCGTACTGGTCAATCCAATTTATAACAGTTTCTCCCCCAAGAGAAGGTGATTCTCTATTGTGTCAAGTCCACAAAACCAACCTTCAGGACACATAACTACAAAATGGCTATGTGTGGTCATGCTGTGTAAGAGTTTAACAGGTAACCAACGAATCCCTTATAAGCTATACAGGGAACATCGAAAATACCAGATGACAGGGATTACCATAATAACTTCTTACATTATTACTGTTATTTCTCCCAGGCTGAGATTCTCTCTGGGTCACAGATACATCATCTGATCCTTATGCCAACTACTAAAATTATAATTTTTATCTCATTTTGTTTATTAGAAGGCCAAGACTTGTAGGGACCAAACAAATTGTAAATATCATGTACCCAAGAAGTGTCAGATGCATTTTAAATTATGACCTGCTTCTCATGATTTTTAGTATTACACTACATTCTTGTGGACTATACAATGGGTTTATAAAACTTGAAGAAAAAAAGCAACCGAGCCAGAAGATCTACAATAATATCAATTATAGGTGGTCCAAGTGGAACTGAAGAAGTGCTAGGCAGCAGACATGCCACAGTGGATAGCTGCAGTTCTCGGTTTTAATTAAGTAGTTGGACTTTCAATGTAGTTCTAGGGGTGAGGCAGAGACTGCAAGAAAGAAAGCAAGTAACTCCGGCTGCATCAATAGCAGCAGAACACAAGGACAATGAAAGCAGCTGAAGCTCATGATCTTCTCTTGCTTAAGAGATGTAGTGATTTCCATCACCAAAACCTCTCTTCAGAATTAAATGCTATTTCTCCTAATGCCATACTACAGACAGTGCCCAGCTGACCCTGTACTTCCATCCGCTAAAGAGAACCACCATACCACAGGGCAATCTCTTCCTGGGTACATCCTGGGGTACCAATAACTGGTCAACAGAGGACCATTCTCCTTAGGGTATGTGGCTTTATTGCATGAGCACCCAACCTCTTTTGATATTAGCATTTCTTTCATCAGTCCGCCAATTCTGCTTCCTCTGCTTGCCCACAAATGTTGATCCTGACACTGCTGCACAGTGAATATCCTGCACACAAATCAATGACTCAGGGTCTATTTCCCAGGAAACCTGAACTGCATTACAGGTTGAAACATGTGTCTTTGCTGTGGCAGCCAGTGCCAGTTCATCTCCATATTTTTGAGAGGGTTCTGGTGATTTGTCAAATATTTACTGTAGAATCAGTAAATACAGCAGGATATAATAAATAATCAGGAACAGTTTCATGAGTGTTAGAAAGGAAATGTTTTATTGATTTTCAAGGGAGCAATTTAGCTGTTTTTAGAGCATAAGTCAGGGAACTGGGCTGAGATGAGAGTGAAGATGGGCATACCCATTAGCATTATTTTAATCTCCAGGGTCTAGAATGCTCAGGACAGCATGCTAGCATTAATTACTACCAGGGAAATGGCAACATGTTAGACTCTGCTTAATGGTTAAGAAACTTCCTCTTCTTATAACCACTCCTATCTAAAATATTTCCTGGCAGACCCCCTTTGAGGTGATGTCACTGTGATCAACTCTTGTCCTCCAGTTACCATGCCAGCAAGAAGATATTCCTGAAAGCTGTAGGTAAAGGAGTCTCCTGGGATGCTATTACACTTCTTATCGGGCATGCCTTCTGAGGGGCAGACCTTGACACTCTCCAGAATTTAAAGATTAGATGGTATGCTATCACCAAGGCACTCCTCTGAGGAAGTCCCCCAGTCCCAGTGCCAACATTCTGTTCCATATGAGGCTCATGCTCCTCCTTGAAGCATTTGCCAATCTCCAGGCATCTTCTGTTCTGAAAATCCCCAAATGCCATGTGGTGAGAATCAATGAATTCCTCAAGAAGTATAAATAAATCTTAACCTCTCTTGGCAGGCAACACACTTCATACATACCTAGATCCTTGCATCCGCTAGTTTTGCCACTCAAATTCTATCCAAAGGAAATAACACAAAAACGTAGACATGAGTTTTTCACTGCAGAGATGAATCATGTCTGTTGTCTTCACTCCCATATTGTGGTTGTTTGAATGAAAATGGCCTCCGTGGACTCATAGGGAGTGGCATTATTGGAGGTGTGGCTTTGATGGAGGAAGGATGTCACAGAGGTGTGGTGTGTTGGGGGTAGAGAAGAGCTTTGAGGTTTCAGAAGTTCAAGCCAAGCCCAGTATCACTCTTTCTTCCTGCTAGCTGCCAATCTAAATGTAGAGCTATCAGCTATTTCTTCAGCATCAAGTCTGTGTGTGCCACCCTGGTTTCTGTCACGATGATAATGGACTAAATCTCTGAAACTGTAAGCCAGCCTGAATAAAATGTTTTCCTTTATAAGAGTTGCTTTCATCATTGTGTCTCTTCACAGCAATAAAATACTAACAAAGACACAAACCTTCACTATCTAAAGTAGTGCTTTGCACATAGAAAACATATGATAAATATTTGATAGGTAAACCCTCAGAGGTCAAGAAGGTTGGTGGCTTAGATTTTTCAAATCCTACTTTATTTAGGGTTCTTAAACACTTCAACTTCACTTTTTAACCCCAGAGGAAAGGGAGAAAGAATGTTAATAAGAAAAAGGGGTTGTGGACCTGTTTAGATGTAGTTCCTTGGGTCAATTATACTCCGTGTTGTAAGGATATGAGCCGCCATCCAATAGCAAACATCAAACAGCAACAAGATTCATAAGGTGACATACTCTAGCAGAAACAGCAAGGCTTTGCCACATCAGCGTGACTCAGTGAACACAGCCAGAATCAGCTGGAATACCATGAGAAATTCTCTGGAACATCTTTTTCTGTGAACAGAAGACCAAGGAAGACCAGCAAAGCATTACACAGCATCATAACAATGCAAAAGTGTCCTCCTACTGTCCGTGGGGTACTATTTATTCCTTCCTACCATCATACGTGCCCTCTCATGTGTCTGCCCCAAGCAAAGCATCACATGCCCTCTTAAAAGCCATCTTCCAGCAAAATATTATGTGACACAACTGCGTCTTCAAATAAGCCAGAAACTTCCACTTCAAAGGTAGCCAGGTTGAGGGATAAAAGAAATACATAAATAAGGACTTCCAATTTCTGTTTGGAAGGAGTTAATGTTGTGTGGGAGCCATAATCTCTACAAATTTATAGCATATCTGCTCTGTACTAAATATACAAATGGAAGAGAAAAATAAGATAGCAACTTCCCTTTAAAGGAGTAATATAGGAAAGATTTCTGCCCTGTGACAGGGGGCAGACACACACACACACACACACACACACACACACACAGACACACACACACACACACACACACTGTGTTTAAAGCTATTGACTACTTTATCTGGTGATACAAAGAGTTCAGTCAAACAGGTATGGAAAACTCTAACATGTTCATTCACTGCTACTCTGCCTTGTATCCTCCTGTCTCTGAGTAGCCAGGCTCAGCACCAAGCTATCTGCAAGCCAGATCATTGTGAACTTTGCTTTCCAAAGTTTCCCTTCGGTTCACCCTTCATGTTCCCTCCATATGTTCTAGAAGAATACCTTGAAAGACTGACCAAATGTTTCAGTAGCTATGGAGGAATTGAGTAAGCTCCAATGAATCTATTGTCTATTGTCGACCGAGGTCCCACAACTACATTACAACTCAGACCAGCCATTTGTCATGTGCATTCAAAAGCAGACTGAGCCTTTTAACACCTTTCAGAGTTAGTTCACACAGCATTTGGTATTTAAAGACACATGTGTGAAGGAGATAAAAGACAAGACATCAAATCATCAGTTCTCACCATCTTCTTCCTTCTCCTACTTTTCCCCAAGGAGAGAGACAGATCTGTGAGGTCATCTCTGGCCTCCTTTGTTTATATAAGAATCAGACAGACAGGAAACTACCAAATACCAGAGTTAGAGATGGCAATGTTAAGGCGAGAAAAGAGGGCTGTTTCCACTGCAGAGAAAGGAGGGTTGGGTATGGGGTAGAGGGAATGCTAGGAGATCTGAGAGACCTGAGAGAACTATATAAGAAATGAAAGGAAAGCAACATAGGGAAACTGATTATTTTGTTTGCTTGTTTCCATGTATGCAGCAAACCCTTTGAAACATCTACTTACATATTGTTTTGAGGTGTATTGCACTATTTTACTCCTTTGAAATTTATTATATTTAGTTGCTGGGCTATTTGTTGACATGTGACTTTGTAGGGAATTTCCTGAAAAGGGATTCTGTTATGAAAGCTGTATGAGTCTTCCCATTACTAAATATGTCATGTGTGTGTTCTAGTCAAAAAAACATTCTGAGTGCCTCTGCTCCTGTGATGTTGAGTGGCCAGTGATCTCTGAATGGGTGCTCTGATGGCTTTCTGAAAGTTTTTGTTTGTTGGCTTTTTGTTTTTGAGACAGGGTTTCTCTGTGTAGTCCTTGCTGTCCTAGAACTAGCTCCATTGACCAAGGCTGGCCTCTAACTCACAGAGATCTGCCTGCCTCTGTTCATGAGCACTGGGACTAAAGGCATGTGCCACCACTGACCAGCTCTCAAAGCTTTCTCTAAAATGGAGTTCATTAAAATTCTTTCACTTCTAAATTTTCCTGAATTTTGTTTGGAAGTCCTGCATTTGTAGTCTAGCTTTGCTTTACACACTTTACATTCAAACAGTGGATCTCTTAAAAGCATGGACTATGCTCATGAGACCTCACGAGTGGAGCTTTTCGGGCATTTCTAGGAGACAAGATCATACAGCGAAGTTCCTGTTCCTCTGGCTTTTACAATCTTCCTCAGTGCTTCCCCAGCCTTTGTGCGGGAATTGTGTGGCTCATTTCTCAGTTGTGATTGGGCATCATATCATTTCTTGTTCTCCACATTCTGTTTGGTTGTGGTTTTCTGTAATGGTCTCAGTGTGTTACAAAGGGAAATTCCTTTGGTGAAGGGTAAAAACTACACATGACTTGCTTGAACAAGTCTTGAACAATGATGATACCAGTGAATAGGCTAACACAAAGAAGGGAAGCTTCCAGGGCCTAAACGAAGAACCATAGGCAACAGGGAAGAGTTGAAAACAAGGCTAGTGGTTTGCCTTAGGCAAGAGCCTTCCGGTTGGTTATTCGATACCAAGTGGCCAGTCCAAAGATGTTATACATAAAAACAACATGTAGACTGAGAGGTGGCATTTATGTTTTTAAGAATATACATGTATATGCAAATATATTTAAGAATATATATGTACACATATGTTTGTATGTAACCACAATTAAAGAAAACATGGATTTGAGAGAGAGGAAGAGTTTTGAAGAGAAGGATTGGAAGGCGAAAAGGGAAATGAAAGAAACAATGTATTATAGTTTTAAAAACCAAAATTTATGAAAAGAAAAAGTAGGAAATATGCTTTTTGTCAAGAATGATAATTAGTATTTGTTCACCAGACCACAGTGTAAATCTAGGGTAAATGTTTTTGTGTTTCTCTGAAGAAATGAAAGAGGGGTGAGAGGAAGCAACATGGGAGAGAAGACAGAATGGAAGTGATAAGAGAATTTGTGTAAATTATTAGGGGGAAAGCCTGTCCTGTCCTAGGAGTTCTTTGGCTGAAACAACCAACCAATGTGGCCAAGAAGGCTGAAAGAATTTTTACATGTTGAAACCATTTCTGAATATTCTATGTAAACCGTTTAAATAGATGAATGTACTGATATATAGTCTTCCTTGTCATTCCTCATATGCCCGCTTATCTCCGTGGTTACATATATTTAAATTTATTGACATTGTTGGACACTTAGCATTGTGCTCACAATGATGACACCTGGCCTGCTTACACAGCACAGTGACTGTTTTTTCCAGCTGGTCAAAGTGTCATTAATTTCCCCTTCTAGCTTCTTCTTACAAGAGAGGCATGCCAAGTGCTTTCTGAAAGCTTCCTGCACCACCACAATGGAGCTCCGCAGTAATGGTCTTCCCTCATTAATCACTGTATACCCTGAAATGTTTCTCACCTGATGTCAAAAGCTTCTGATGCTTTCTTTAAACTCTCTGCCTCTGAATTCTGCTTCTCTGGAGACAAGTGTCATGGAAATGCTTCTGGATAGACAAAAACATGCATTCATCTCTAACTCCCAGTTGACCCTGTTACTCAAACAGTCAATACTTATAAGGATGGCAGGTGTATTATACAAAATATGGATTTTTTTTTACTCAAGGTATTGTAATTATTGATGCTTTGGATTTTTCCTGCTACATCTGTCATCCTAAGGTCATATGCTTGAGAAATGGTAGCCTGAGTTGTGTGTTCACAAGTCAACAGTAAAGATCATTTATTAAACATTCACTATTGAGCATTTACTCTTCTCAGAGCATTCAGTGTAAGAATTTTTCTTTTCTTTCTTTCTTTCTTTCTTTCTTTCTTTCTTTCTTTCTTTCTTTCTTTCT
>OU015748.1:85864878-85878746 GCA_907169655.1 Acomys percivali | reverse complement strand
TCTTTCTTTCTTTCTTTCTTTCTTTCTTTCTTTCTTTCTTTCTTTCTCTCTCTCTTTCTTTCTTTTTTCTCTACCACAGCCTGGGGAGGACTATGCCAGTTTGAGAAGTGGTAGGGTTGTGGGAAGGGGAGGGAACAGAGACATTAATTAAGTGATGTCTGAAGGATTCACAAGGACAATAGTAAAACAAGAGCTCGCAATGTGGGTGTCTGTGTAGCCACTATGTCACACTTAATCTAAGAGGAAGTATAGACAGACAAGGTTTTCAACCTCTATGGAAGTGTTGTGTGGCCAAGAAGCACCCAGAGGGTAACATGCAAGTGTGTGTGCATTTATGTGCCTGTGTGTTTGCCATTATGTGTGCATTTAAAATCATATTTCAATTAACTTTTTGATAATTTTAAGCCATGCACTTTGATCAAAGTCACCCCCAACATTCCCCTTATGTCCTCAGATCCATCCCCACCTCCCCATACCCTACCCTACTTCAAGTCTTCTTTTTTTTCCTGGGAAATGACACTGTTCTTTGCATTAGGTTCTTTGCATAGACCAAAAAGGAGCCTAAGACCATTGTAGAGGGAAACTATAACATAGTGTTTGAGATCTAACAACCCATGGTTTAAATCCTAGTGCTGTCACCCAGCTGAAAATTGAGCTTCATTAAGTCATTAACAGATTTAATTTCCCTGATGAGTTACATAGAGAATAGCAATATTAACTCTGAGGGTGTCTGTGAAAGCCAAGGAAGGTAGTGCATACACCGCATTCAGATCACACACAGAGAGAGTGAAAGAGAACAAATAAATACAGCTCCCTTGCAGGTCTCTCTGGAAGCCTGGAGGCAAACACGATGCTCCCATCAATCAAGATAAATAGTGATGTCTTTATCTGCCTCTTTCCTCTGCTTCTCAGTTGTCTTCAGAAACATTTCTGGAGCCAGGAGCAGCCACTGTGAGTAGCTCAGAGGTACATTTGTGGCTTTTGTTAGATGGAGTCTTCACCTTGCCAGAGATGATGCTCCAATGTTCTCCAGACCCAGCTAGGTCTTACAATTCCACAAAGTATTTCTTTTTGGTAGAAGGCCAATGAGAAAAGAACAAAACAAAAGATCTATCCAAACATTTTTTATTAATTTATTCAGATTACATCTCAATGGTTATCCCACCCCTTGTATCCTCCCATTTGTCCCTCTCTCCTGCTTTCACCCTATTCCCCTCCCCTAGGCCTATGACCAAGGGGGATGTTTTTCCCCACTATACGGTCATAGGCTTTCAAGTATCATCTTGGTAGCCTGATTATTCTTTCTCTAAGTGCCACCAGGCCTCCCCACCAAGGGGAAGTGGTCAAATATGGGGCACCAGAGTTCATGTCAGAGTCAGTTCCTGCTCTTCACACAACTGTGGAGAATGTCCTGTCCAATGGCTAGATCAGAGTAGGGGTTTGATATTTACTGCTTGTATTGTCCTGAGTTAGTGCAGTAGTTTGTGTAGACCTCCCTGGACCCAGATCCACCCATCATGATGTTCTTCTTATAGGTTTATAGGACCCTCTGGATCCTTCTATTTCCTACTTCTCCTATGTTTTTCTTACCTAGAGTCCTCACATGTATCTCAATCTTATGGTAAGTGAAGACTTTCAGGGGACATCCCTCTTGGGCTAGTATCCAATTATAAGTGAGTATATACCAAGTGAGTCTTTCTGATTCTGGGTTAACTCACTCAGTATGATCCTTTCTAGTTCAATCCATTTGTCCACAAATTTCGGGATTTCCTTGTTTTTAATAGCTGAGTAGTATTCCACAGTGTAAATGTACCACAGTTTCCTTATCCATTCTTTAACTGAGGGACATTTAGGCTGTTTCTAGGTTCTGGATATTATGAATAAGGCTACAGAACACCAACAGCCCAGGCTTTAAGGTCAACAATTAATAAATGGGACCTCATGAGGCTGAGAAGCTTCTGTAAGGCATAAGACATTGTGAACAGAACAAAGTGACAGCCTACAGATTAGGAGAAGATCTTCACCAAACCTACATCTGACAAAGGTCTAATATCCAAAATATATAAAGAACTCAAGAAATTAAACACCACCAAACCAAAAACCCAATTAAGAAATGGGGCTTGGAACTAAACAGAGAATTCTCAACAGAGGAATATCAAATGGCTGAGAAACACTTAAAGAAATGCTCAACCTCCTTAGTCATCAGAGAAATGCAAATCAAAACAACTCTGAGATTCCCTCTTACACTCATCAGGATGGCTAGGATCAAAAACTCAAGTGATACCACATGCTGGTAAGGATGTGGAGAGAGAAGAACATTCCTTCATTGCTGGTGGGAATGCAAACTTGTACAACCACTTTGGAAATCTAGCTGGCATTTTCTCAGAAAACAGGGAATAGGGCTTCCTCAAGACCCAGCTATTCCACTCCTTGGAATATACCCAGAAGATGCTCCAGCACACAACAAGGACATATGCTCAACCATGTTCATATCAGCCTTATTCACCCATCCAAAATTTGCCAGACTTGGAATGTCCTGGATAATTCCTTTACTTAAAAAAAAAATTGAATGTGCAAAATAGTCATAATCTAAATGAAAAGTCAGGATAAAAGCAATAAACAAAAATGAGACTGTACTGATTTTCCTTGGCCAGAATGTTAGTGGCTTAAAACAAATGTGCTCAGATAGATGTGAAGGTCACTGTTCTCAGTCCTCACTTGAAGGCACCAGCAGGGCTGTATTCCCATTGGCGGCTGGGGGACTAAGACAGAGTCACCTCCTCTTTTTTTTCTTGCCGCTACAGAGCACTTGAATTCCTTGGTTTGTGTTCCCTTTCCACAATAGCTAGTTATAGGGATTAATGAGGACGAGTCTTTGCCTCTTGTTCTTTGGCACAGAGCTCCTGAGTGATAAGGATGTTAGTAGACACCTGAGTTCTTCTTCTTTGACCTCAGTACCTGATACAGGCTGCTATGTAATTTCACTGCTGTCAGGGTTGTCTGACATTGAACTTCTGAATCACTTGGAGTTTTCAGGATGATGCAGCATATCTTGTCCTAATGAGACAAGTCACCCTGGACTCCTGGAGGTCAATACCTTCCTGAACGTGCAGGCCATTGTCAGAAGGGTGGTACTTTCAGCCCCACATTCTTCTGAGAGGAAACATACTGGAAATGGGAGCAATAATGAATCCTGTCTACATAACGATGCTTTCATAAAAATCCCTGTGCTAACAGATTAAGGAAGCCAGTGGATTGGCAAGCGCATTCACACATTGGGAAGTTAGTATATGCCAACTCCAAAAGCTCTGGCCTAGAGACTCCTACAGTTCTCACCTTGTGCATCTTTTCATCTGCCATTCAGCTACATCTTTAATCAGACCCTTTACAAATTTAACAAGCTAGAAGACATCAGAAAAGTGTCTCCCTGAGTTTGTAAAATTATTCAAAAGAGTTGCTTGAAGACACTCAGGTAGCAACCTAGTATTTGCAACTGGCCTCTAAGGTGAGGGACAGAGTTGAGAATTCAACCCCTCATCCCTAAGGTCTGATAGTATCCATAGGTAGATTATGTCAAAATTGAGCTGAATCAAATTGCAAAGCATACTGCTGGTATCTGTAGGGGCATCCAATCAAAAATTGTTTGGTACATGTGGAAGACGTCCATACATCTGGTGTCAGAACTGTTATATTGGGTGACAGAAGAGATAATGGATATTATTTTATTTTTTTGTGATATGAAAGCTTGGAGTTTTCAGGATGACACAGCATCTCTTGTCCTAATGAGTACTCCTGGAGGGAGATCGCATCCTGAAAGCGCAGGCCTTATTAGAATGTTGGTACTTTCAGCCCTACATTCTTCTGCGAGACAACAGGCTAGAAATGGGGGCAATAATTATATTAGTCATAGCATATCACTCTGCCTGATTTACATTCTCCCTCACACCTTGTTTCCACTTTTCGTGAGCCTTGTGAGCATCACAGGCCTCGTTAAATTATCCTTGATACTCTCAAGGCTCAGTGTGCTCCACTCTGCTGAGTGGAGACATGGCCTTAAATGTCATGCTGAAGCCTTTACACTTCATTCATTGGGCAACAAGGAGCCACTCACAATTTTCAACAATGGACCAATGTATTATTATTTTTGACAATAATTTTTTAATTAAAAAAATGATTTGTGCTTTTCTGTGAGGAAAGGCATAGTGTGAATCAGTTCTTTAATCTTCTTGTCAGGTGAGAGAGGAAATAAGTATAAATAAATAAATAAATAAATAAATAAATAAATGCAAACAGAATGGCATAAACAAGGACTGTTCGTTCATCTCTCAGTGAGTCAGAGTTCCAAGCAATAGTTCCTTGCAAAGACCTTGATAAACTGCCAGTAAATGTTAAATGGAATGTTATCTTGTATTGAAGTACCCTTAGCTGCTACTTTTGCTCTAGTAAAGTGTCTTTACCACCCAATTTACAATGGTAACCTATAGGAATCTACCCATAACAATTTTTCTTCCAACAGAAGAATGTTTCACCAAGATCTGGTTCCAGACAGCTAAATGATTCACATTAAGACCCAGTAGACAATACTGCAAAATAATTTAGCTCTTGCAAGTTGTGCTCTTTATATTTAGCAATTATTGGTGAAAGAAGCATTAGATTTGATTGAAAATAACACACACATTATTAAAAAGTCATAGCCCAATTAACTCTGCTACATAGGAAAATTTGTACTTATTTCTCTGCAAGCTAATAATGCAGCCATGCATCAGCACTATATTGGGGAAAATGTTTTGTTTAATCTTTCTGCCTTGTTGAGAACTCCCTGAGCCTGCTGCTTTTTGACAACCTGTTGGAAGGTAATAACAGCACTCACGTTCCTCTGTGCCATATTGCAGTGTGGCTTCCTGACAGGTTTGTCTCTGGCTAAACAAATCATTTGCACCCTGCCTGATTTGTTTCCATGTCAGTAATTCAACTGCAATTTGTTCCTTCCCATGGCCAAAGGAAAATGTGGTCATCAAACGTGATCCTTCCTGTTTGGGCATCATAAATAATGGGCTTCCAGAATACCAGACATAAATATTTTACAGACCAAGGAGTGGGTTTTAGAAAACAGAAGAATGATTATGATGGAGAAAGGATCTCCCATAGAATCACATGTGCAGCCTTTAGGAGCCACGGTTACAGTTTGCTGTGTTCATTAGGCAACTTAAAGAATATGTGCCACTCAAAGAAACTGGGTCATATATGCCTGTGCTTTCTAGCCCTTGACACAGCAGCTTCAAATTCGTTTTCTGGTTGAGCTAAAATGTAATAGCTCATCAAGTATTCCCAGGACTGATTTTAATTCACTGCCTTTCCCCCCTACATAGGTGTGTTACCTCCTGGGCAAATGAAGAATCAGTGTAGAATAATGAAGTTTATGGTGAAGATAAATTCTTCATAGTCCTGCTGGGCACATCACTTGAAACTATAAAGGGAGGGGAAAAAACCACATGTGGAGGTTTGGAGGGATGGTAATCAGTAGGGCTGTAAACATAATTCTTCTCTCCTCCATGTTAAAAGACTTTTGCTTTAAAATGTATCCCCTCTGGCCTGAAAACATATTTCCTCTGTCCTGTGACTCTGTTCCCTAGGTGTCCAGAAAATAATTGGGCATTTTTTTTAATCCTCAAAATATTACTGATCACAGAGCCAAAGGCATATCTGTGGTTTCCCCTCTGAGGCTCTTATTAATTCTTAATCAGCTTGCTGCTATGTGGGGTCTTTAGGACTCCTGTAACTAAAGAGAAATGTCACACGGGTGGTGGTGGAGGAGGAGTGAAGAGATCAGAAGAAGGGAAATGGCCTGTCCTGTGCAGGAAAAGACAAATTTTTGGCTTGACTTCAGCAGAACCACATTTCAATCAGTTTGCTAGAAAGCACCACTTCTCTGCATAGAGCAAACAGAGCAAACAGAAACCCATTTGTCTATAGTGACTTGACCTATGCTATGTAGTGTGTTCCTTGTCTTTATTTTCACATATGAATGCCAACCCTGAACTTCTGTTCAGAGTGGTACGATGCCTTCTTTCTCTAGTTGCTCTACCTCATTTGACACATTCCTAGTTTCTACTACTCTCCTGAATCTTATCTCTGTCTTATTCTCCCCTGCTTCTTGGCTGGCTTAGCACACGATTTTATACTGAAGTCCTTCTGTGAGGAAGAATGTGCCATGCTTTCTTCTGTAATAAAGAATAACTTGACATAAAGTGATCCTAACAGAGACAGAACTATATCTGACATGTCAACCTCAGTATTTTGTCTACCTGACCAAGGAATGGTATTGTAGGTTTGTTATCAAAAGGTACCAAAATTAGAGAAATCACCGGAGGAGAAGATATTTTTTTTCAGGTGACAGGTGTGTCACTGACCAAAGGAAAGTCTCATTTCAGCAGGGACGGAAGCAAGTTATCCTCCATGATAAGCATGTATTGACTACATGATTGATTGATCTGATGAATAATTGATCATAGGGATGTGAGAGGCCTCCTTGCCTCTTGTCTTCTTGAAGAAAGAAAAAAACACTTCATTCAAGAAACACAGTCTAGCATAAGCTTCTTTGGCAAAGCATAGAATAGTGCCCTGTAAGAGGAATGAGGACATATCTCCCTTGGTTTTATGCATAGAACATTCCTGCTCTAGGAAAACTACACTCTACAAATGATGTTCTAGGTGAGTGCCATCTTCATTTTTCCCATGTCTTCATCAATAGCATCTTGCCATAAAGTTCTGGTGGGTAAACAGAGCAATGTAAATAGCCTGTGATATTTGTAGGGGCAGGCTATGGAACCTCACTGACTAAAGAATTGAAAAGATGTATTGCATTTTCTGTATCCATTCTTTGTTTGAGGGACATCTTGGTTGTTTCCAGTTTCTGGATATTACAAATAAAGCTGCTGTGAACATACTTGAGCAAGAGTCCTTGTGGTATAGTAGAGCATCTTTTGGAGTGGCATAGCTGGGTCTTGAGGAAGATATATTTCTCATTTTCTGAGAAGCCTCTAGATTGATTTCCACAGTGGTTGTACAAGTTTGCACTCCTACAAGCAGTGGAGGAGTGTTCCCTTACTCCACATCCTTGCTAGCATTTGCAGTTACTTGAGTTCTTGATCTTAGCTATTCTGATAGGTATAAGATGGAATCTAGATTCATTTTGATTTGCATTTCCCTGATGACTCAGGATGTTGAACATTACTTTAAGTGTTTCTCTACCACTTGAGATTGTTTTGTCAAGTTTGTTCTGTTTAGATCTGTATCCCACTTTAAAATTGGGTTATTTGGTTTACACAATAGGATACTGCTCAGTTACTAAAAACAAAGACATCATGCAATTTGTAGGCAAATGGATGGAACTATAAAAAAAAAATCACCCTGAGGTAACCCAGATACAGAAAGACGTGGATGGTATATACTCACTTGTAAATATATATTAGAGATAAAGTAACCATGCTATAATTCATAGACCAGAGAAATCAAGGATAGCCCATGGTTGAATGCTTGAATATCACTCAGTTGATGAAATAAAATAGACATCTGAAGTAGATGGAGGGAAGGAACTGGGTGGAGAGGAGGTGGGGAACATAATGGTGGTGGGGATCAGGTGGGAGAACTGGGGGAGGATTGAGAAAAAGAATGGAAATTGCTGGAGGGGGCATCTCTGGGACAGGGGAGGCACCAGGGAGTCTGTGGAGGTGACCCTAGCTGAGACTCCTAGCAGTGGGGTATAGGAGCCTGAAGTTATCACCTCCTGTAGTCAGGTGGGAATTCCATTGGAGGGATAGGGACACCAATGCACCCATAAAAACCTTCAACCCAAAATTTGTCTTGCCTACAAGGAATGTAAAAATTAAAATGGTCACAGTCATAGGGGAGGGGAGTAAGGGGAAAATGGGAGGGAGGGAGGAATGGGAGGATACAAGGGAGGGATAACCATTGAGATGTAATATGAATAAATTAATAATTTTTTTTTAAATGGAGCAGAGATTGAGGGAATGGCAAATCAGTGACTGGCCCATCTTGAGACCCACCCATGTGAGAACACCAACCCCAGTCACTATTAATGATACACTGCTTTGCTTGCAGACAGGGGCCTACAAGCTGTCTTCTGAGAGGCTTCATCCAGCACCTGATGGAAACCTACAGCCAAAGAATTAGCTGAGAGAGTTTTGTGAAAGATTGGGAGGAAAGATAAAGGGAGCTGGAGGGGTCAAAGACACCACAAAAATGTTGAGGCTCAGGAATAACTTCATATTGACTACTCAGACACCAGACACAGACAGATGGAAGTTTATTGAACAATTAGTAAAGTCTGACCAGTAGGAGACACAGCTTGGATTCCGGAACCAGGACTATGACACCCAGCCATTCTCAGAGTGAAGTTTCAAAGGGAAAAAGACCATAACTGAGCAGGAAGAATCAATTATATTAAAGGTACATTGTGCCTAGGTAGCTGGAAAAAACATGCAACGCTGATTGCCTGGGACATAGAGTAAGGGATCTTGGAGGCTTTCCAGTTTCCCATGGTTCCAAGAGAAAGGAACATAGCAGGATATTGTGGTTTTCTTTATTTAAGTATAACATGTATTTATCATCAATTCGAGTAGAATATTCAATAAGTATTTAATTGTAAGCAAAAGAGTATTCTTATGTCAGGCAGGCAGAGCCTGAGAACTTGAACTCAATTTCACCTTATGGTCAAAATGAAGACTAAAGACAAAATGGCTTCAGTTATGGTAAAGATGAAATCAAGTGTCAACCAAGGAGCTGCAGTTATGCTAAAAACTAAAGTAGGTCTCAACAGAGAGGCTGTAGTTATGCAAAAAGTTAAAGCAGGCCTCCACAAAGAAGACCTACAGAGTAGACTAACCTCGGCCCATGGGGCCTCACAGAGTCTGAACCACTAACTAAAAAAGCATGCAGGGACTGGATCTAGAACCTCTACACATTGGTAGCAGAGGTGTAGCTTGGTCCAGCTATGGCTCCCATAACAATGGGAGTAGGAGCTGTCTCTGACTCTGTTGCTTGTCTCTGAATTCCTTTTCCCTAGCTGGGCTGCCTTGTCAGGCCTCAGTGGGAGAGAATGCACTTAGTCCTACTGTGACTTGAGACACCAGCAAGGGTACATATTGGTGGCCCCCCTTCTCTGAGAAAAAGGAGAGGGGGGTTAAAGGGAGGGATGCATGAGTGTGGGGCTGGCAGAAGAGGAGGGAGAGGGTTGGGATCAGGCTGTAAAGTGATTAAATTTTAAAAAATTGAAAAGAGGTAACTTATACCTATAGCTCAGCTTTATATTTGATAACCAGTGGTATTTTAGAGGAGGTACTCTCTACCTGTATTAGGCTAACACCATTTTAATCCTTCACACACACACACACACACACACACACACACATACACACACATACACAGAGAGAGAGAGAGAGAGAGAGAGAGAGAGAGAGAGAAGGGGGGGAACTTCTACAGTGGTAGGTTTTGTAAATGAAATTTTTAAAGTTATTCTTATAGTTACAACATTCTCTCTAGATGATGTCAATTTCAATAACGTATGACACCAATGGTACCACCTCTTATTCTCATCCACTTTACTTTGTATATTTTTATGTTATATATCAAGACATTATTGTAGGTAGTATTATTTTAGTATTTGCTTTTAACTTCATACTAGGCTTAAAGGCGATTTACATGTCACCACTATATCAGAGCATTCTGAGTGTGACCAGTTCTGGGTTTCTACTTTACCTTTCTGTATTCCTGTTTTTTCATGTTGTGGTTTAGTTTCCCCTTACTTCGACTGAAAGCATCCTCTCAGCATTCACTAGAGGCAGGATTAGTGGAGATGAATTCCCCAACTTTTGTTCATCTCAGAAGTTCATTTCTCTTTCATTTCTGAAGGACATTTTTTCCCAGGTATATCAGTCTCAGATGGCAGGTTTTACTTTTCTTTTAGCCTTTTGAATAGATAATCTCATTCAATAAACCCTTTGCTGTCCTGTGAGGTTTCTGCTGAGAAAGTTACTGACAGCCTTGTGGGTATTTCTGTGTGTGTGAAGAGTTTTCTTTCCTCTTGGAGCTTTTACGGTTCTTTCTTTTACTTTTGAATATTTGATTATGACAGATCTCAGAGAATTTTCCTTTAAGATGCTTTCTCAGGGATGAGGAATTCTGATCTTGGTGAATCTGAATGTACACACCCCTATTATTTCTTTTAGAAAACTTTCAGGAGCTCTATCTCTTTTCTTAGAGACTTAATTTCTATTTATGGGGATTTACTGGTACCCTATGTGGTCAATATACATTCTCTGTTTCATTAATTTATTATTTTTTTCCATTTTAACTCAATAACTTTTAATGACCCATCTTTAACTTTGTTGATTCTTCTGCATACTTTATAGTGCTATTTTTCTTTTTGGGTTTTGTCTTTATATTCCTTAACACCAGGATTTCTATTTGGTTCTTTGTTATAGCTGGATTTTATTTTTCTAATTACATTTTTCATTTCATTCAGACATTGCCATCCTAATTTCACTTATTAATTAACTTTTCCTGGCATGTTTCTGGGATTCTTGGAGATGTTTATTTTAATTATTTGTCAAGCAAGTAGATTTGGATTACTTTGCACTAGGTTACTGGAGCTCTACCAGTTGATTTACTCATTTAGTTTTGGTGACATTTTATACCTGACTTTTTCCTGCTGTTATGTGTTACTATCCAGGTATACAGAGGAGAAGCCACCACTTTAATTTAAAAGCAGTTTTCAGTAGGAAACTGTTGGGGAATGGTCTAATGTATTTTGATGCTAATTACTGCTTGCTTTCTCTGTGACCCATCTTTTGATTAATAAAAAGCCATCCTGTGATACCTGCCCCACTATGTGAAGTAGTTTAGAGAATTAATGTCTGCCTTGCCCCAGGTTAACTAAGGCTATTTTAAAATATAACAAGTATCTGTATATTAATTGATTGCTAGCTGGGCATACTGATAATACTAATAATACTGGTAATTTAAAAACAATAGGCAACCATTTTTTTCTGTGCCCTCAGGAGAATATGGCTATCTAACATTTGAGTGTGATTTGTATCTGGGTCATATGTCAGCTGTTGGGTCTTCATTGGAGTGTGTCATTGGCGGGCCTGTTGCTAGTGGCTTGATGAGTGCATGTTTGCCCTCTGTAGTCCTGGAAGAGACTTTACATGGCATCTTGGTAAGCAGGATTGGCCCTGTAATAGGTGTCTATCTTAGGATCTTCAAATGCTGAGCAAGCTACCACACACATGGATGATTTTGGCTCCACCTGGGTCACAAGAAAGATCGTTATAGGACACAGAATAATGGAGTATACAGATATTACTGACTCACCATGCACTGGAGCAATATAAAACTCAATTCACAAAGCTGCATCAGTATTGACAACCAAGAAGGGTGTTTGTTATGGTTTGTATAGGAGGTGTCCCTTTACCCACAAATCTTGTATGTTGAAGGATCAATGCTCAACTGGTGGACCTCTTCATGAAAATGTATATATATTATACATGTGCACACATATTTTAGGACTATGTACGTACACACACACACACACAAACACACACACACACACACACATATTCCTAAATATAACCTGTTCAGTTTGTATAATGTTACCTGCATGTGTGCATGTTTTCAGGGCTGCACTGGATGGCTAATTAGTGTTCTTTTCTCTGAGGGAGGCCAGCTCTTTCATTTCTACATTTCCTCAGTTGCTTGTAGTAAAATCTAAGTTTATTGACTTTTTTACAAAGAAATTTCACTTTTGACTCATGTGTTAGAAATCTTTGATTAGCTCAAGGGCATGAAGATTTTTCTAGAAAAGTTATTGTAGGGCTTTGATCTGTGACTATTGGTACAAGTCAGATGCTGAAGTTGATATCTTCATAGGTAAACATTAGTACTTCCAGCACAAACTGTTAAGACTATCTGCAGTGCTTTTGTACTTTTTTTCCCCAAATATCAAATGACTCAAGATGTACAGATTTAGTCCTGGATGCTCCACTCTATTGATTTAGCTCTCATGCCTAAACTAAGCTATGTTTATTCCTTTATGATAAGAAGTAACATTTAGTAGTATAATTTTTCTGATATAGTAGTTTTCAAAGTAATTTAGATATTCTCCATATTTTTTCATTTCCATGTGAACTTTATAATTACATTCTTAAGTAAAAAAAAAACAAGATTAGGTTCCATAACACATTAGCTGTTACAAATTCTGCTTAGTTCTAGTTCTACAAAATTATGAATTTTCTTTTTTTATTAATTTATTCATATTACATCTCAATTGTTAGCCCATCCCTTGTATCCTCCCATTCCTCCCTTTCTCCCGCTTCCCCCCCCTACTCCCCTCCCCTATGTCTGTGACTGAGGGGGACCTCCTCCCCCTGTATATGCTCCTAGGGTATCGAGTCTCTTCTTGGTGACCTATTATCCTTCCTCTGAGTGCCACCAGGCCTCCCTATCCAAGGGACATGGTCAAATATGGGGCACCAGAGTTTGTGTGAAAGTCAGATCTCTTTCTCCACTTAACGGTGGAGAATGTCCTGTCCATCAGCTAGTCTGGGTAGGGGTTCGAAGTTTACTGCTTATATTTTCCTTGGCTGGTCCCATAGTTTGCGGGGGACCCCAGGGCCCAGACTCGCCTGTAGTTTTCCAGGACCCTCTGGATCCTTCTATTTCCTCATTCTCCCAGGCTTCTCACATTTAAAGTCTCAATAGAATGTCCTCCCCTCTGACCCACTTTCCTGGTAGGTACAGTTTTTCATGGGGACATACATCTTGGACTAGTGTCTCGATATAAGTGAGTATATATCATTTAGCTCTTTTTGCTTCTGTGTGAACTCACTCATTATGATAATTTCTAGTTCAATCCATTTGTCCACAAATTTCGGAAATTCCTTGTTTTTAATAGCTGAGTAGTATTCCATAGTGTGAATGTACCACAGTTCCTTTATCCATTCTTCTACTGAGGGACATTTAGGCTGTTTCCATGTTCTGGCTATTATGAATAAGGCTGCTATGAACATGGTTGAGCAAATTTTCTTGTTGTGTGCTGGTGCATCTTCTGGGTATATTCCAAGGAGTGGAATAGCTGGGTCTTGAGGAAGCCTTATTCCCAGTTTTCTGAGATAGCACCAGATAGATTTCCAAAGTGGTTGTACTAGTTTGCATTCCCACCAGAAATGAAGGAGTGTTCCTCTCTCCCCACATCCTCTCCAGCATGTGGTGTCGCTTGAGTTTTTGATCTTAGCCATTCTGATGGGTGTAAGATGGAATCTCAGAGTTGTTTTGATTTGCATTTCCCTGATGACTAAGGAGGTTGAGCATTTCTTTAAGTGTTTCTCAGCCATTTGATATTCTTCTGTTGAGAATTCTCTGTTTAGTTCCAAGCCCCATTTCTCAATTGGGTTATTTGGTTTGGTGGTATTTAATTTCTTGAGTTCTTTATTTATTTTGGATATTAGACCTTTGTCAGATGTAGGGTTGGTGAAGATCTTTTTCATCTCAAATCTATCTGTGGGTGAGTTATAGCTGTTTCAAGACACTGTTCTTCTTTAAGAAAGGTTACTGTTCCAAGAGTAATCAGCCTCTAAATCTGTGTGGCTTCCAACAAAAGTTTTTTGTTTCTTTTTAGCGTGCTTGTCCATGACAAGATGACTGCAGCTTGGACACCTATTGCTTGAATTTTAAGATCTAACTCAGGAAATGTTTCTCATTTGACATGCTGTAAGTCTTTCAAAGGGAGAGGGAGCGTGGGAGGAGAGAGAGAGAGAGAGAGAGAGAGAGAGAGAGAGAGAGAGAGAGAG
>OU015748.1:85854258-85864868 GCA_907169655.1 Acomys percivali | reverse complement strand
GAGAGAGAGAGAGAGAGAGAGAGAGAGAGAGAGAGAGAGAGAGAGAGGCATAGCACTAGGCAATTCTTGAAGTTTACTGAGGAGCAGCAATGCACCACATCAATTTACATCAATTGGACAAAGTCAAACATTGACAGATCTGAGACTGATGGAAAGGAAAGGAAACTCGTTGCAGAGAAAGGACATTAAAGAGGAGGCTTATTTTCTCAACCATAAAGCCTTATCAAACACCAATGAGGTCTTTAAATGACGACTTTCAGAATGAGATATTACTTTGTGAGTAAATGAGATTAACTTAATGTACAGGGAGCTTTATGGAAAATGTTGAAGAATTCAGCTGAACAGTTATACTTCTGCTCTTCTCTCTTCTCTGTCTCCCCATCAATGAAGCCTTGGGCTACCTTGACTTCACATTAAAGTGTCACATTATCTGTAACACTGGATAAAAAAAACACTGGATATAATAATCTCCAGCAATTTTTCCTGTATCATCACCCCACCCTCCCTTTATTGCTTCTATTATTTAATATTTGCCCAGGGGTGTTGTACATAGAACTTCTGACCATGTAATTCAGTAACTAACCCACTCTTCCTAAGTAGATTTATACCTAAGTGGGAAAGCAGAAATTGATTGTCTGCAATCTAATAGGACAGCTATCATAAAAATCATCATTAATTGAGTGTTCAGTGTATTCCATGATGATTCTAAATGGACTTCTTGCATTTTCTCATATAATCCATTTGAGGATGCTAGTCTGTAGGTTTTGTTGTGAGAATGAGATGGGAAGTAGTCACACTGAGATGTTAAAGACCTTGTCTAAGAATTCACAGCATCTGGGTCATGATTCCATCAGGGCTGGAAGACTGTAGCACTGGCTAATCTTGAAACAGTATGACCTTCAACACAAAATTAGTGCTCTTAATTGAGAATTCCTAATATACTAAGATGGGCAGTGTAATAGTCTTCCCAGGCAAACAGTACATGGTCTATATACTCATATGCATTTGGGAATGGATATTAGTCCCATGTAGGGTACAGACATCAGAAGAATTTGGAGGAAATGCAGTGAAGACTATAATATAATGCAAGGTAACTTGGAGGCATTACCTTAAGGTTCAGATAAAACTAAATGAGAAATAGAGCAGCAATCTCCGATTGACCCAAAGAAATCAACAAATAATAGTTACAACACTATATGATTATAACTAATTTTACTTCACTTAAAAAGAAGATATTTGGTGGGGGAAATCAAAGCTATTGGTCAAAGTTATGAAGTTTCAGTGATGCAAAAAGAATCAGTTCTGGAGATTCAGTGTACATCTTGGTGATAAATAGTTAACATTACATTGTATATTTGAAATTCGCTAAAAGGATAGTGAGGGTTCTAGGGTGCTTTAAATAATATTTTAACAATAAAATTGAACATGACTGTTCTTCTATCTTCTAGTGTCATCTATATTGCTCTTCATTTTAAAATAATTTTCTTGTTGTAGGAATCTTTCATTTCTTAGATTAGACTCACCACTAGACTTGTAATGTGCTTTATATAATTATGGCAAATGTGACTGCTGTCTTTATCTCTTCTCATTATCGGTGTATAGGAAAGCTGCTGAATTTTTATCTTGCTATTTTGATGAATTAATTTATCAGTTCTAAGGCACTTGATGCAATCTTTAAGGTTTATGAAGTATAGAATTCATTTACAAGCAATGATAATTTGACTACTGTCTCTTCTACTTATTCCTCTTTTATTTTTTTCTCTTATCTCATTCCTATTGCTAAAATTTCAAGCACTATAGTGAATACAAATTGTAATAAGGAGCCTATTTTATATCTTATCTTAAAGTAAATATCTTAAGTGCTTTTGCATTTCATTCTGATATTGGATATATAAGTTTATAAGTTTTTCATATACAGCCTTTAATGTATTGAAGTGTGGTCCTACTACACCTATTTTACTTTTATAGTTTAATCATGATAAATGGTAAATATTTTCAAGGTTTTTTTTTTTACTATATCCATTGAGGTATTTATATATGTTTCCTTGATTGTATTTCATTCCTTGATTTTTATGTGTCAAACTTTCTCGAATCTTCAAAATAAGATCATGGTTTATGACATTTTAATGAATTGTCAATTTTGATTATTGAGTATTTTATTGAGGACTTTTACATATGTGGTCATTAAAAATGTTTGCTTATGCACATTTTCTCTTTTTTTTTATTGCATCTTTATTAGTTTTGGTGGCAAGGTAGTATCAGCTCTCTAAGATGAGGCTACCTACACTTTTTCCTTCTATTGTTGTGCATAGCTTGAGGAGCAGTTGTGTTTATTCTTCATGGACAGTCTGGTGACATTAAGTAATGAATCCTCCAAGCTCTAGCATTTCTTCTGTCTGAAAAACGTTTTCTTCTACCTTCAAGCTTAGTGACTAAAGTTACATTGCTGTCTCTCAATTTACACTGGTATAAATGCAACATGGAAAAAAGATCTTAGTGTAAAACCTGACACTTTAAAACTCCCAGAGAGGCAAGCCAGGTACATTGGTGCCTGCCTTTAATCTCAGTATTAATAAGACAGAGACAGGTGGATCTCTGTGGAATCAAGGCCAGCCTGGTCTACGTAGCATATTCGAGGCCAGCCATGGATATAACATTGAGGCCATGTCTTGAAACCAAAATAAAACAAAGCAAACTCCTAGACAAAACACCATAGAACCATCTCAAAATATTGGCACTGGCAATGATTTCATGAAAAGGAAATTAATTGTTCAGGAAATAAAGGTAAAATAGAAAGATGGAATTACACAAAATTGAAAAAAAATTTACAACATCATCAACAGAATACAAAGAAAAATACAGAATAGAAGAAGTTATTTGCCAGGTACTTATCTGACAAAATAATAACATTAATATCATATTAAAAATAAAAAATACGAACACCTAAACAACAAATAATAATAATTGAAATATGGGCAATTGACCTGAAAAAACACAGCTCCAATATACATATAAAGCCAGGCACGGTGGTGCATGCCTATAATGCCAGCACTTGGGGGAGGCAGAGGCAGATGCTATTCAAGGCCAATGTGTTGTACAAAGCAAATCTAGGACATCCAGAGAAACCCTGTCTCAAAATAAAAAACAAAGAAACAAAAAAAAAAAAAAAACCAGAAGACATATAAAAGGCCCATGTATATATGAAAATGCTTACTATCTTTATCACTCAGAGAAATGTAAAAATCAGGATATGGATGTTTGAATTCAATTCAGTCAGAATGGTCCCTCTCAAGCCAAAATCAACATTAAATGCTGCTGGGGATATGAATCCAAAAGATATTACTATGTGGATAGCGGGAATGTAGACTCATATAGTCACTATGAAAGCAGTGTCAGTGTTGCCCCAAAACCTAAAGATTGGATTGCCACATGATCCAGCTGTATCATTTCTAGAAATAGGCTCAAAGAAAATAAGTCAGTGGATAGTACATATACCTGTATGCTGACATTTGTCCCAACATGATTCACAATAGCCATGTTATGTAATCAGCCTGTGTGATTATCAACAGATGGCTGAATTAATGAAAAAAACATGGCATGCTTGCACACCTGAGTTTTCTCCAACACTAAAGAAGAATTAAGTTATCTCATTTTCAGAGAAATGGATAAAGCTAGAAGTTGCCATGGTAAGTGAAAGTAGCCAGATTCTGAAAGGCAAATAAGACATGTGTTGTCTCACTTGTGGAAAACACAAAGATTTTTATAATTCATTTTACTTTTGAGAATTTCATACATTCATATTTTTTATCATATCTATTCTGTTCTCCCTGTAGTTTTCCTTCACAATTTTATGTGCTTCGTTTCAAAGTTCATGGCGTCTAATTAGCACTGCCTGTATGTGCATGAGTGTAGGACAGTCTTCTAGTGAAAACTGTTTCTCAGCCAGTGGCTCTCACTTGGCAATGGTTCCTCAGCTTGGGGTGGGACTTCATGAACCCTTTTCCCTTCTGAGCCAGCATCTCAGCTACTTTGACATTATGCAGGTCTTCAGTATGGAGCCCCAGTTGCTGTGAGTTTGTGTGCGCCACAGTCCTTTCATACCCAGAAAATGCTGTTTCTCTGCAGATGTTGACTGCCTCTGGCTCTGTTTTCAAAAATGGCTGAGCTTGTGGAGTTTTGTGGAAGAGTAGGAAGAAGTATTGACGGAGCTGGAGGGGTCAAGGACTCTACAAGAAGTCCTATAGAGTAAACTAACCTGGGCCCATGGGGGCTCACAGAGAATGAACCAACCTAAGAGTACCCGTGGGCTGGACCTAGACCCCCTACACATATGCAGCAGATGTACAGTATGGTCATCATGTGGGTCCCCCAACAATGGGAACAGGCACTATCTGACTCCATTGCCTGACTTGGATCCTTTTCCTCTAGCTGGGCTGCCTTCTCAGGCCTCAGTGGGAGAGGAGGAGCTTAGTCCTGCTGTGACTTGAGGTGCCAGGGTGAGTTGATACCCCTTGGGTGCCTTCCCTTCTCTGAGATGAAGGTGAGGGGGCATGGGGGAAAGGGGGTTTGAATGTGGGACTGGGGAGAGAGGAAGAAGGGGGCTGGGATACGGCTGTAAAATGATTAAATAAAAATAAATGACTGTTCAGAACGGAGAAAATAGCCTGTGAAGGGTACTAGGAAGAATGCATAGAATCAAAGTACCATTTGCTTTTATGTAAATACCACAGTGAAACTGATTATTCTATGTTACCTGGACCAGCAGGTTGTGCTTCAGTGACAGAGTTCTAAGTGTATGAGAAGATAGAAAACCTGGGGTCGGGAGATCTTGCACTCTGTCTTATGCCAGGCAAGCTTATTAAGAATTACAGCATCTTATAAGTGCATAGTGGCTTTGAGACTGACTGCTATAGCCCTCAGGGTGGCAACAGCTGAGTTCTCAGCATGAAGTCATAGCTCCCCCAAGGCCCTGGCCCCAGGCCATTACTGGCTCTGCCAAGCATATTCCTGGTTTCAGATAAGAAACTGTGTTCCTTCTTCATTCATCAGGGCCTCAGGGGGAAAAATCCACTAAGTCCCTAGCCCCAGGCTATTAGCTATGCCAAGCATGTTCCTGCTTTTAGGAATATATCAGGGCTTCAGGGAGAGCCCTGGATCAGTCTGGCTCTCAACAATTCTATATGTTTGCTACAACTCAAATAATATTAGCAAATAACAATGATGGTTAGACTTATTTGATAATTTCATACATCCATATAACATTTTCATCAAACTCTCTTAATGGACTTAGCATAAACATATCAGTATTTCCTTAAATAGTCCTTGTGAGTTTGAGAGGTAACCAGATGTGGATCTCTGTATTAATCAGCAATATGCCTTTCTTTCATATTGTTTGTGTGAACACATAACACGTGTAAGTGTCTGATCTAAGATTGTAGACAAAATGCCATGTAGAGTTAACTCAGGTTTGGGAGATAGGCAGTTATTCAGAGAAAAGGAAAACTTCAAGCTATAGTGATTGACAGTAGGATTAGGGTTTAAAAAATGAGTGGTTTTCCAATTACAAAAACATACTTAAATACTGTATGAGGTTTCATAGATATATTCATTAGCTTTACTATGATAATATTTCACTTCATACTTAAAAAATGTATAGTTTTTATCTGTCAATTATAACTCAATAATGATGGAGGGTGGGTAGAAAAAAATTAAAATCTTCTGAAAATACTAGCAAATTGAACTCACCAGCAGATTAAAAGGATTATATGTCATAATTAAGTGGGATTTATTCTAGAAACAGAATAATCATTCACCATACAAAGGAATGTAATATACTAAATCAATAGAGTGAAGGAGGGAAAGTCTGGCTATGTGAATTCATGAAAAAATACATTTGAATATCCACAAAGACTACTCTCAGCTTTAGATAGAGATTGCAGGGACCCAGGGCTGCTCAAAATGTTGAGAATAGAGGACAATTGAGGGATTAGCCCTAGACTAGATATTTACATGTCTCCCATAGGACTCAGGAGGTCCTTGTGGAGGAGGAGGAGGAGGAGGAGGAGAAGGAGGAGGAGGAGGAGGAGGAGGAGGAGGAGGAGGAGGAGGAGGAAGAAGAAGAAGAAGAAGAAGAAGAAGAAGAAGAAGAAGAAGAAGAAGAAGAAGAAGAGATGGAAAGAAAGAAAGAATTGGAGAATGAGGTGAAGAGTTGAAAAATACCACATAAGCAGACACAGCCATGTCAAGCCTAACTCACAGCAATCATGTTTACTGGCAAAGAGTCTACAGAAGTCAGACCTTTCTAATAGCCAGCGGTGACGGGAAAAGGACTCTGGGACTCTCACCATATACTGCTGATCTACTGGTGACCAGCGGGTTCCGGAGACAGAAGTGGCATCATATCCAATTGTGTTCACCCTCATGAGCCCACCAGTCTCTGGCAGTTAGTTCCAAAAATTGCATAAAAGGACCTGATTAAACTCTGTGGAAGCATTGAACAAAGCTAAATAACTAAATAAATAAGCCTAGTAAATAGAGGGAAGACGTTTATGGGGTGGGAGGGGTGTTGGGAAGAGTGGGAGAGGAAAGGCAGAGCTATAAAGGGAAAGGAAGAAGAGCTATAAAAATGCCTAGTGTACATGTGTGAAACTGAAAGAACATATTTATGTGTGAAAATGAAAATGCATTTGCAAAGTCAACATCCTTTATAACAAAAAACTTTGAATAATTTAAAAATAAAAATTTCTTAATGAAATATATTTATTTAAAAAACACATATAGGAAAGATGTTTTCTTCAAGGCTGTCAAATACAAATAGCCAAAACACTAAGAATGTAACATTTATATAATTCATGATTGTGTCATGGTTATTATTGCTATAGGTAGTTTATTGTATACATGTGGAGTGATATAAATGTATATGTAAAAATTTTTTAAATTTTAAAAAGAAAAAAGAAAAGAAAAAAGAATTTATGAAGATGTATTATGAAATTCATTTCTGTCTTCTATTTCAATCTGGCTTCCAAATTGATTGAAAAATAATAAAAACTCACATTTAAGAAGCCAAAAAAAAAAAGAAAGAAAGAAAGAAAGAAAAAAAAACACATAAAACATCCTGTGGTAGAAGAGAGCTTTTTCTTAAACTAGGCAAGAAGGCAAGGATTCCTACGTGCATAACTTCTATTCAACATTGTGTGGAAGGTCGAAACTAGATAAAGTAGTCAAGACAAATAAAGGCCTTCAAATCAGAAAATTCATCCTTTCTTTCTGTGGTTTTACATTCATCAATTTCTGAAGATTCTGAAAAAAAAACTGTTAAAGTTAATAAATCAAGAAATGTTGCAGGATACAAAAGCACCATATAAGATATGTGTGTTTTTACACACTGAAAGTAAATGACATGGAAATGACATAAGGACATTTCATTTAAAATTACATGAAAATATTCAAATGTGTGTGGATTATTTTAACCAAAGAGGTAAAAGACTCACAGACTACAAAAAATACTGAATGGCATAAAGAAAGCCTAACTAAACATAATGACACCCATATTAATGAGTAGAAGACAATATTGTTTAGAAGGTTATCCCACTCCCTGAAATTGAGCATGTAGATCCAAAACAACCCATCAAATCCTAAAAGTCCTGCCTCTTATAAAGTGGTGTGGAAAATGTTACTATTGTTATCATCATCATTATTATTACATTATTAAAATGAGAAGTAATATGTACATTTTTATTTGTTTTTTATTTTTATTTTTAATTTATTATATATGTGTATTAATTTATTCTTACTACATCTTAATTCTTATCCCATCCCTTGTATCCTCCCATTCCTCCCTCCCTCCCACTTTCCCCCTACTCCCCTCTCCTATGATTGTGACTAGGGGGACCTCCTCCCCCTGTGTACGCTCATAGGGTATCAAGTCTCTTCTTGATAGCAGGCACATTTTTATTTGCAAGTCCATGCATTTTACCAGATTTATCAAGTAAAAGCAGAACTCGAAACAACCCATTAATAATAATCAACTCAAGGTTTGCAAAAATTTTTTAAAAATTGTCAAATTTAAGTACACATTCACAAAATACTTCAATAAGTAAAAAAGGGATAAAATTGAGTGTCATAAAGAACATCCATTAAAAGCTTGAAGTTAACATTTTATTAATAGTAAAGAAAACCCGAGTGTTTAACCCAAGAGATGGAGTGTAACAAGGTACCCACTGTCACCATTTCTATTTGATGGGGTTAGAAGTCCTATCACATATAAGAGGTTTGTAAACATTATAAAACATTGAAAAGAGAAGGGATAAAATTGTCTTTATTTACATCTGATTTGTTCAGCTATATAAAAATTTTTAAAAGTTCTACATTCACATACGTGCACACAATAAAGCAAATCTTCCCAAGTATTTAATTAGTTCATTGAGATATAAGTGTAAGATCATCACAGAAAAATCAACTATATTTCTATGCAGCAACAACAGTTAATTAAAAATCAAAATAAAATAAAAACATGACATTTACAATATCATCAAAAGTGCAAAATATGTAAGGACAAATTTTGTAAAAGATGAGCACATGGGTACTGAGAATGACAAAATATTTAACTAAAAATCAAATCAATGGAGAAATACACTGTGTTTGTGGATTAAAGGGCTCATTACTATTAGGAATGCCAATTATTCCTCAATTGATTCTGAGTTTCAAAGCAGTCCTAATCAGAACCCAAATCAGCTCTTTATAGAATCTGGCCATCTGGTTTGAACATTTATACAGAATTGCCAACAATCTAATTAGCCAAAAGTTTAAAGAAAACAATATTGGGAGAGTGTAGTATCTAATTTAATAACAGTGATTTTCCACAGCATCAGATCAAGCAACACTGTGGCGCTGGCACACAGAGAGCCATGTTTGTCCACAGAGCAAAACAGAATCCAAAGGAGCAACTATCTTACTATGGCTGTGCTGTCAGAACATTTGTGAACCTGAGAATTCCTGCATCCCCAACTACAGTGTCCAAATCTTTACTAGGGTTTCAGGCATGGATGAGACTACCAAGATTGTAATGTCTCTTGTGCAGTAATACTCAGAGTGTGTCGTCAAACCTCCAAGCTTTTGAAGAATTTCTCTCTTAAAGTTGCCTTAAAGGAGAAGAAGAGGACATAACATGATCCGTTTGTCCCACAACTATTTCTACTAGAGTAACTCTGTTATCATCTATTTTATTCCTTGTGTTTCCCTATATGGGCTGTGAAAACATACTGGAACTCTTATTTTAAAGGCTTTAAGATTTCCAAGTGATTGGAGGGTCCTCAACAGACTTACTACTCTTTCTTGCCTCAAGTTAATCAGTTATGTTCTCTTTGAATTAGATGAATAATGTTTGGGATTTGATAACCAGTAGAACCAATAATTCTGGTCTATGGACTATTTAAAAGCATTGAGCCCTTCTGAGTGATTTTTTTCGAAATCCTGTAATGTGTGCAGAGTAATCATAAGGATTCCTATTTTCAAATGAAAAATGGGGACAAAGGTGGACATTACGCTCCAACCAGTCCTGGCACAGGTAGGAAGCAAACTCAGATTGTTCCTTACTCCAAACCCCAAGTCTTGTTCTTTTGCTTTCTATCCCTAACACTTGGTGCATTTTATCCTAAAATACTTAAACATTGATAACGGCTCCTATTTCCATAGGAGAAGTAAGGCCCTAAGGCAAACTGCTGGCTATGCAACTGGAAAGACAGACAGGCATGTACGGAGAACGACAGCACGCTAAGCAGAAACCACTAGCAGTCAGCTCCACAGGATCCAAAGTGAGTTCAGAAGCCTGAATGTTGATGAGCTGTGGGAGACAGTGTGTATAAACCTGAGAGGTTCAACCTCTCCAGAACCAGAGCATAGACATTTAGTAGCAGGGACTCTACCACAGCCTCTCAGTGAATATTGGGGAACTTCCTGGTACTATTTTGTGTGTGTGTGTGTAATTACTTATTTTACTTTTTGAGATTATAACATGATCACATCATTTACCCCTTCTGTTTCTCCCTTACACTATTTTATGCTTTCTTTCAAATTCATGGACCTTTTTATTCATTAGTTGTTACACACACAGACATGTACATGCACACAGATGCACATTCACACACAGAGAGACACACAGACACAAAGACACACAGACACACACACACACACACACTACATGAAATATGCTACTAGTCCTGAGAGTGCTACCCACAAGATCTGGGGCTATTTTAACAATTAACTACAAACAACCTTGTCTCTTTAAGGCAGCTGATTTTTTTTTTCTGGTTGCCTTATCAAGCTAGGTTGTCTTAGCTTTATAAGCTCTTTCTCCAAGTGCTACATCAATACAGTTGTGTCACCACATCAGAGGTATTGCCAACACTTGGAGAAAGTGACCATATATAAAGTTGTGGAGTCTTCTACATGATGACTCTGAATATTTCATACATGTATAAAACATAGCTTGGTTATATCCACTGCTCTTTCATCCTTATTTCTCTCCAGACTGGAACTGGAACTTCCTACATGCCTCACTCGCAATTCTTCTTCTTCTTCTTCTTCTTCTTCTTCTTCTTCTTCTTCTTCTT
>OU015748.1:85840109-85850784 GCA_907169655.1 Acomys percivali | reverse complement strand
GAGAGAGAGAGAGAGAGAGAGAGAGAGAGAGAGAGAGAGAGAGAGAGGAATGTGTTCTTTCCTTCTACCATGTGGGTGCCAGGAAAAGAATTCAAGTCACTTGGCTTGGTGGCAAATGCCTTTATACACCGAGGAATTTTGCCCACTTTTAAACATTTGGCCAATCAGTGAAGAGAGAGAGAAAAAAAAAGGAAGCAGTGACCTGACTGAAGGATAATAACTACATGAATTGACTGTTACTTCTGGTTAAATGAATAAAAGGATACATTGGGGATCCTTAGGATTTACAAATAGAAAGCATGAGATACCAAGTCTCTGTGGAGAGGTCCCCACCAGGACAGTGCTAGGTCTTTGGACTCTGAATCAAGGCTTATGTACTCAGACTCACCTTGAGGAGGAGTCACTGCTCATTTGTGTTGTTTCCAACATGTGGATGGTGAGAGCATGAGAAAACTAAAGTTGGACCAGCTGCTTCTACTAAACTTGTCTGCCACTCCTTGGATCAAAATCCATTGCTTGGGTGACAGATATCAACAGAAAGTTAAAAAGAACACTTTTCCTGATCCAATCTACTAGGACCTTAGTGTTCTTAATGATAAAACTTCAGAGGGGGAGATGACAAAGGACAAATAGCGTTTGTGGTATCCCACAGTCTGTGTCACAAAGCTCAGGATGACCACTGACTTGAATGCCAGAGGCAACAGCTAAATGATTAGCCTCTGATAACTATGTGGGAAGCTTCTTATATGCATTCTTTATATTAATCCTTGTAATAGCATCATACATATGCATAGTAACATGATAAACCTTCATTGACATAAACAGCAGCTAGAACGAGGAAAATTAAGCCCCCCTGGTGTCAAAATGCTAAGAAGTGAGATAGCTATCGTTACCAAGGTCTGCATGATTTAAAGACCACAGCTATCTTAATTAATTTTTTCCTGTTGCTAGAATAAAATACCTTGAAAAGGCAACCCAAGTGAGGATTCATGTATTTTGGTTCACGCTTTGACGCTTCGGTCTGTCCTGGCAGAGCAGCTGAAGTAGCAGGAGTCTGAACTGGTCATGCCCAACCCCAATCAAGAGGCAGACAGTGAAGAGTGTGTGCTGCTGCTTAACTACACTTTGCCTTTGGAATCATTCCAGGATCTCAGCCCAAAGAATGATACCACACACTGAGGGTGTGTCTTCTTACCTCTAGTCCTCTAATCAACATGATCCCTCACAGGGGAGGTTAGAGGTTAACCTAAGCAAGGTAATCCCTCACAGGCATATGCAGAGGCTTATCTATGTGGAGAGTCTAGATCCTGTCATATGATAAGCATTATTAACTGCCACACTACCTTTTTGAAAGAGACTCTGAGCTCCCATCTGAATATTAGAGTTGAAACCTAAAACACCCCATGAAATCTGAAATACTAGATTGCTACAGTTTGCATCTGGTCCTCACCATCTGAAACACATGTTGGAACTTAAACCTCACTGTGAAGTACAGAGGACGTCCAACTATGGTGGTTAGCCACCTCTGGCAGCTGATGAGAGTAAAAAAGATCATCAGGTAGACCTATGGTTGAAATATAGAAGCTTTATAAGGAGAGAGAGAAAGATAAGATTACTTTAGTAAGCATGCCCTTTCTTTCTCAGTACTGGGTCCTACCTTGGGCCCCTCGTAACAAGGAGGTCATCACTAGATGCAAATGCTTGACTTTGAACCTCCATAGCTTTGAATAAATCCAAATCTCAATATGGCAAGTGATTGGTAAGTCTTTTTTACAGTCACAGAACTTGGGGAATGAATATATTCTTATATATGTATATGCATATATATCATACATAGATACACACATGAATTTATTTATTTATTTATTTATTTATTTATTTATTTATTGGAGTGACTTACAGGCCTCAGTCCAGCTAATCCAACAATGGCTAGCTGTAGATGAAAAATCCAAGAATCTAGTAGTAGTAGCTCAGTCCCACAAGGCCCCTGTTTATGCTGGAATCCCAAAGAAGTAGACTCCGATGCCAGTGAAGGAATGGATGTACTAGCAAGGATAGAGCATGCAGGCAAACAGCAAAACCCTCCTTCTCCCATGTCCTTACACAGTCTTCTAGCAGAAGATATAGCCCATATTAAAAGTGTGTCTTCCTGCCTCAAGATCCAGATTAAAGGCATGTACCTTCCCACCTCAAAATCTGAATCAAAGGTGTGTCTTCCTGCCTCAAAGGTTCAGGCAGGAAGCGGATTTATCCAATTCAGATCAAGCAGAAAATCCCTCACAGGTATGTCTGCCTTTCTGGATTGTAGTTCATTCCAGATATAGTCAAGGTGACAACTGCGGATAGCTATCCCAGTAAAACTTATTTCGCTTGCAATATTGTGTTATAAGAAACAGAGAATGAATTAATATGATGATAAAAATATAAAAATATGTATCATGCCAATCTACAGAAGTAGCAAAATTTTAAGACATGTAATTTGTGTAGCATATAAAGGATTCAAGTTTTTTAGTCTACTACAATCATAATTTTAATAAACAATGTGATATAGCTGCCAAAAATTAAATATGATGGTTTTCTATAGCATAAAGAGCAAGGAAGGAAATAATGCATCTCTCATCTGTAGTAGTCCTGTTACAATTGGATTTATGTTTTTTTTTTTCAAATTGGGCTTTTTCACTATCTGAGAAACTTGCAAAAACTAAATTTACTGAGATGAAAGTGAATATAATGTTAGAAATTGAGTACCATGCCACCATCCTGTTCAGCCCACTTCAGTGTTCAAGTGATAGCACCCCCGAACTGGGCTCTGCCTCAACCTGGCATTTAATTCATTATATACTTGCAGCAGTATGGTCTTCCCAAAATATTCATGGGCTTATATCACACATATGCCTGGCTGCAGTTTGTCCCACAGTCCCTGCCATGACATTAAAATCACTAAATATATCTTCACTGTCCAATATCTTCAACCATTCAATACAATGGTTCTTGTATCCATTTATACTTTTAGATTCATTTTACAAGCACTTCTGTGTTCTGTCTTCCCTCTGCCCCCATCTTTAGCTACATGCTGCTGATGTTTACCTTTGGACATTCTGTTCCCTTATTGATTGACTTTTCTGTTTGCAGCTTTTTCCTTCCATTTGCTCTTTGTCCACACTTACCAGGCTATTTGCTGCTTATTTTCATGGGGACCAAACCAGGCTTCGTTTTATCTGGAAAGCCTCTTTGGCAGCCTCTTCCACAGAGTTATGTATTTTACTCTCCTTTCAGCTTTGATAACACCATGAATTTCCCCTGTCTCAGCAAACAGTACACCATGTCTGTAATTACTGTTCATGTGGTACCTCTTTTAGAAAGCTATGTATAAACGAGGACAACTTTTTTTTTTAATTTTAACTCTTCTGTCTTCAGTTTCAAGCTCAGTGGTCAATTCAAAATTATGTCATGAAAGTATCCATTCTTGAATAAAACTTATAAAGAGTTTGAATGGGATAAAGATATTTTCATTTGGAACATGGAAGCTATTTCAGATTATACAACTGTGTGCACAGATTTTTCTTTTCTGGCTAGAAAGTGGAAGTAAGAACAATGGGTAGAAATAAATGGAAAGTATATTTTCATTCAACAGCAGAATTTCAACATAATTGGAACTATCTGAAACTGTGGCATACTGGGGGAATCTCCTGTCAGTGAAAGTACTCAAGTTGAGTTGCAGGACTAGTTGGAGATATCTCTGAAAGTTGTCTACACAGCAGATATGTTGAGAAAGATCATGGGGCTTACTGTGTAGAGTTGTAAGCGGTAGCATCACAAGTATCAGGATGCTGTGTTGGTTAGACTTATTTGTCAGTTTGACACAACCAAGAGTCACCTGAGATGAGAGTCTAATCCCCATTAGGTTGTTCTGAGAAGAGGGGTTGTCTTATTACCATTAATTGGTGTGGGAAGAGCCAGCCCACTCTGAGTGGCATCACTCTCTAGGCATGGAATTCTGCCCTGTATAAGCAAGTAACCATTAAGCTAGGCAACAGGAAGCAAGTAAGTAAGCATCCAAGCATTTACTCTCTCTATGCTTGAATGTGATGTGAACAGATGCCTTGAGTTCTTGCCTCAATTTCCCAAGAATGCAACCTGCAATCATAAGAGAAGTAAACCCATTTCCCCTTTCAGTTGCTTTTCTTTTCCAGATGTATTTTATCACAGTAACAGCAATGACAGTAGAACACATCTGTTATTGTTTGGATGTGCCACATCCCTCTATAAGTAGCCCATGTTGAAAGTTTTGTTCCAAGACATTGGGGTTATGAAGAAATGATTGGCCCATAAGAAAGCTAATTTGGAATAATTGGTTGAATTCATAGCTCTGTGAACTATTAATTACATGAGGTATAGTTGAAGTATGCCATTGAATCAGGCCTTTCAAGGATTCCTCTTTTCCTGACCTTTCCTCTCATCCTCACCCTGTGTCCTAGCTACCAGCACATCAGCAGATTCTTCAACCACATGCTTTTGCAGTTGTGATACAGGCAGAAGATGCCTATTGTAGACTGAAATCATGAGCCAAAATAAATCTTTTGCCCTTTAAGTTGCTTCTCTAGGGTATTTTGCCATAGCAACAGAAGGTTGTTGGTTATCCTACAGAATTTATGAAAGATGTCCTTAGACCTGAGTATGAGGGTACATACGTGTAATACTAGCACTTGGAAAGCTCAGGCAAGAGAAGTACTGGTTGGAGGCAAGCTTGGACCTACACAGTGAGGCCTTGTTACAAAACAAAACAAAACAAACAAACAAGGAAAAAAAGAGAGAACTTTTAAAGATACTAGTACTGTCCAGTATTGGTTCCTCCACGTCTCTGTTTCTACCTATTGACATCACACACAAGAAAACATCCTGAAATAAGTACACACAGCTAAAAACACATAGAGATATTGTTATGCCGAGATTACCCAGATCATGAGACCCCAAAAAAAAAGACCACCAGGACTCGATACCGATGCAACCGATACTCGATACCGATGTATCACGGGCTCAGAGCTTAGGATCATCATCCTTCCTGATGCTGCAGGATAGGAGAGTGATACCGGAGCTTCAAGGGTAATGGGTTTATAAGGAAAGACTATAATTAGGGGTGTGGGGGGGGTCACAGGGAAGTAAGGACAAAACCACAAGTGGGGGTCGTGAGTCTCAAGAATGCAGTCCTTTAGGCAGGCTGGGTGGGGACCAGATCTCCAGGGAAGGTTGTGAGTCTCAGGAATGCAGACCTTCCAGCAGGTTGGGTCGAGGAGGCTGAATCTCCAGGGATCATTGGGTGTTAATTGTATCTTCTGGAGAGTGCTGGCAGGGTTAGTTTATGGCAGTGCATGGTCTTTCCCAGAATGCAGGAAGTAGTGGAATCACCTGGAGGACAACTTTCTCACAGACCGTGGCATTATATAAATTACATATAGAATATGGTATTAATTTTGCCCCTACAATGTAAGTTAGAATCCTAATAGTGAGTCTGTCATTTCTGAGTTTCAGAACTCTATCCTTTGTTGGCTATACTGCCTGGATCCTCATATTTTCCTCTTTTTATATTGAAGTGGGCAGGATAAATTTAATGTCCATCATTCCTTCTTTCATTTAGGAAGTGGGTAGCTTTATAATATTTAACACATTCAGATCCACTTCTGTTTTCTTTTTTACAGGAACAAGAATATTGAGCATATAGCTGCGACACTTTAATACAGTTCTTCATGTTGCAGTAACCTCCAATGCTACTGTTATGAACTGCAATGTAAATACCTGCTACATGACCCCAGAAAAGGTCCAGACCCACAGGTTGAGCAACACTGCTATAGGCAGAAAAGATACACAGGGAACTCATGGGTGCATTGCATGCCAGTGGCATCTGTGGAAGGAGCCTTCCAGGGGAGCTCACTTTGGGTGAGCATTGCACTTTAAGGCCAACACGTAAGATAACATGAAACTAAGTCTCAGCAGATGATACTTAAAATCTGTACTTCTTAGGAAACTAAAATCAGTGGAAACATTACCCTACTGAAAGCTCCAACCATGGGGAGGGTAGAAGAATCATTATCTTGTTCACTGCTTGCACATCTTGAAGCAGCTATGGTGTACTGGTTTTATTATGTGTTGTTATTCTTGTGGCTGCCGGCTTTTCTTACCACATTAATCTTTGTTGTGGTGCTAATATCTTTTCTACGTTGACGCCAGCAAGTCTGGTTGATGCAAGGGTAGTGAACCGTGAACGCCTGAATGAGCAGTACTCAATCCTGGCAGCCAGATTCTTCAGAGGGGAAAATGAATGGACTTCTTGGTCAGGGTATTAAATGCATCAGTGAAGGTGTAACAAATAGCCCTCATAAGATACTAAACAGCAGACAAATGTTGGGTGTTCTAATTGGTATACAATAAGATGATTGTGTGTGATCATGTGCAAAGGCCAGTGCTTTGGTCTCAAATATCATCTTCCAGGAAAAATTTTGGATCTTGGATCTTAGGAATAAATTGCTCAGTGAAAGGTATTGCTATCGTGCTCAACAGGAAAAGAAACAGGGACTAAGTACAGATCGTATACATAAATACATATATAAATGTGTTATTTGACAGTCATACACATATATGTGGTACATTCTCATTTTTTAGTAACATAATATTTTTCATTGATTATTTGGAAGTGTAACCCAATCACCTTAACTTCCCAGTCCTCCCAGGTTAACTCTCTGCCTTTGTGACCTCCGTCTAAACAAAAGAAGAAAATAAAAAAAGAAGAAGAAAAACTACCATGTCCAATTTGTGCTTCCCACATGCTCACTGGAGAATGATCAAACTCCCGGTGGCCAGCCCCTTAAAGAAGACTGAGTTCTTCCCCATCCCCAACCCTGCCAGAAGCCATCAACTGTGAAAAGCTACAGCATCCCTATGCCACTTTAATGGCTTCCTGTCTAGACTGTTTCTTTTGGGGGGGAGTCTCTGTGTCTATGCCTCTGTCACATCCCCTGCCCTCCTTTACCTCCCTCCAATCCTCACTGCCCCTCCATTCTATAAGTTCCTTTCATACCTTTCTTTCTGTTCACTTTGTTTTATGACCACAGAGCTTACCCAGGGTCACCTGTGTGACTGCAGGCTTGGTATTATCTACTCAAGCCTAGTAGGTTCATCAGTGGTACCCAACTCAGAACAATGGCTACCCCTCCCCCAGACTCTGTCAGTAACCAGGATCTGTAGTAGTTCTTACAGCTTAGACTAGAATCCCAAGGTCTAAGTGATGTCAGGGTTAGATTTTAGTATAGCTTGTTTCAATGCTCTCTTTTTACTGTACCCCTTGCATGGTAGCTGAAGCATATAGAATTAGCTACATTCTTTTAAAGAGAGTCAATACTAACAAAACTTTGAAATCAGTAAAAGTTTAGTAACTTGTCCTGTTCAAGCATTTTTGCTCCACCACCACAAAAACAGCAAGCAAATAGTAGTAAAACTGAGGGCCAGCAAAGTTTAATTGAATTTCCTAACATCACAGAGCTGATTAATGTTAAAGGTAATATTCAAACTTAGATCCTTTGCAACATAATTGAAATATCTTTTCTCTTAGACTGCAAACACTGACAGGTCTTTCTTTCTATGAGTTACTCATTAACATTGTTCCTGGTTGGGGACCTCAATCACCCCAATTAATGGGTTCCTGAAACTTTTTTTCCAATCCTGATTCAGATAGTGATTTTTAAAAAGAGATTTTATAAGACAGCTTCTCAGTATTTCAGATGAGCTCTTTAGGTACCATATTTTGGCACCAATGTTTTAAGATAGCACAGTACCTAATCTATATAAACAATGAATTAGTTCAGAACAGACTGGCATTTGGGAGATGAACTAGATTTTTTTTCTATTCTTCATTGTGGGAGCATTTACTACTTACCTAGGGACACATTCATAGGTCTGGGGAGCGTTTTGCTGGGAGAAGGGGCCAAAAGCATGACCATTAATGTCCTTGTTTATCAGGGAGGCAGTTGTAAATCTGAGATGACTGAGAAATGATTTACAGAAGCCCCTCCCAAAGCCCACCTCATTTGCTCGCGTGCTCCAGACTGGAAAATAGGGATAATCAATTGCATTTAACTCCAGTTTCTGAAAGACATGGAAACATGGTTGGGCTTAAAAGTGTATCTCTTCTTGTTTTTCACAGCTCAGGGACACTAAGTATAGGAGTCTCCATTTAACTTTCATAGAATTCACAGATACTTGATTTCTCAACTTTAAGAAACAGAGTAAAAAGCACTGAAGGTTGGAAGCCAGGGTATGAGTAGGAATGAAGAGTCAAACCACATTAAACAAATTAGTTAAAATCCCGGAGGAACTCTGCAGGCTAGATCTAGCAATGTTGGAAAATTCTATGCAGACTGCTAGGGAAGAAAAGTCATCAATAGTCTTGTGTCTTGTATTTCTGTGAAACCTTAGAGCTACAGTACCAACATAGAAGACAAGATGTGTCCGGTGATGCAATAGTGGCATGACTGTTGTCTTGGTTAGTGTTTCCATTACTGTAATGAAGCACCATTACCAAAAACAACTTGTGGGTGAAACAGGTTTATTTCATCTTATGTCTTATAGTCCATCTTCCAATCAGGGCAGGATTCTGAAATCAGGAACTGATGCAGAGGCCAAGGAGGAGTGATGAGTACTGGCTTACTCTTCAGCTTGTTTTCTATCTATCAATCTTTAGTCCTTTCTTCCTTTCTTTATTTTTGTTATTGTTTTTGTTTGCTTGTTTGTTTAGTTTTTTGAGACAGGGTTTCTTTGTGTAGTCCTAGATTCCCTGGAACTAGCTCTGTATACAAAGCTGACCTCCAACTTATAGCAATCTGCCTGCCTCTTCCTCTGGAATACTAGATTAATGGTGTGTGCCACTATTGCCCAGCTCAACCTACTTTTAGGAAAGCCAACTCAGGGGTAGCATTACTTACAATGGGCTGCACCCTCCCACATCAATCACTAATTGAGAAAATTCACTACAGACTTGCCTACAGGCCAATCTGGCAGGGTGTTTCTTAACTGAAGTTCCTTATTCCAAATGACTCTAGCCTGTGTCAAGTGGACAGAAAAACTTGCCATACACCTGTATGACTGAACAGGTGTTTTCTGACTGGACTGTAGGCCTGTCCCACGTGAAGAATTCATGTTTGCTATTCTAAAGCTAATCAAAGGTCCATGGCCCGGGAGCTCATAGACTCTATGAGGAACCTATTCTTGTGTGGGTTTTTTTTTTGTTGTTGTTGTTGTTTATTTTGTTTTGTTTTTTACACTATGTCAAAATACCTTCCAAATAATTATGTTTATATACATGGAATAGTGCTGCTCTCAAATTTGAACAAAGAAACCGGTTTGCAGTGTGTGGTGATGTGCAGAGACACATAATAGGTTAAAGTTTAAGAATAAGTGACTGTTGAGTGCTCAGCCCTAAAGGGCACCTCTAAATTACCCCCTTTCTAAATATCACAGAAGATGGGGCAGAAAACAAAAGAATGGGAAGAACTGCTCTGAAAAAACTGTGCTCTGTACATGAAATGTGTGGGACACCCCAAACTCCCAGCAGCAATGACTTCCTGCACAAGACCATCACAAGATCCATTAACCTTCATCATGGGTAGAGAAAGGACTCAGAGAACTCACCCTCCCTGAGGCCTTCTAGGCATGTAATGGTTGCCTATGGAAAGGGAACTGTATTCCTCAGTGTTGCAGCCACTAGTCAGTTGCCTTTATTCAACTAAATACCCCACACATGCATATGCAGATGACTCTGATTAAATTCAGTGGGCCACAAACAAACAAAGGCATAAAGGTAGGAGGGAGATTTGTTAGTAAGAAAAAGAGATTCACTAGGAAAGGGGAAGAGATAGGAGAGGCAAATGGGAGGATATGATCTATACATTGTATTATGAAATTGTGAAAGAGTAAATAGAAAAATATATTGGATGGAAAAAATAAAACGGTTGTGAAAAAAGAGAATTGTTGAGTTATTTCCCATTGAGGCACTATTAGAATCCTTTGCTACCTTTCTCCCAATACATACATACTTGCTTACAAATGGCCCCAAAGATTTCTGCTTGCCAGTTTGCTTCTTTTCTGCTCTGTTTTACATTTCTTAAATGTTATTTAGTTGTGGGTCAGGGTTGTTCAAGAGACTCCCTGAACATTATAAGCTATTGCTGTTGCCCTCGGTTGCTCGCACCAAGTTGAAGGTAAGTGGGGCACAGTGGCTCACACGTGTAATCCCAGGACTTGTTGAGGCAGGGACAGGTGGATATCTGTGAGTTCAAGGCTAGCCTGGTCTACAAAGGAAGTTTAGGACAGCCAAGGCTGTCTCTAAAAAAAAAAACCAAGCCAAAACCAAAACAACAACAAAAACCCCACAACTCAAAAAGGTGGAAGGTAAGTCTGAAGGAGAGAAACCTGTTCCTTAGGATCCCAAGTGTGGAATCGGAATGGTCTTGTGAGAGAACAGGTGATGTTAATTCACTAGAAGAGCAACCACCTCGTGCAGGAGCTTAATTGTTACCAGAAGAAAAAGATCCTGTGAACAGACTCTGGGAGGAGATATATAAATGAGCCCAGAACGGGCAGCGGGGGGGGGGGGGGGGGGGGGGGGGGGGGGGGGGGGGGGGGGGGG
>OU015748.1:85826588-85840009 GCA_907169655.1 Acomys percivali | reverse complement strand
GGGGGGGGGGGGGGGGGGGGGGGGGGGGGGGGGGGAGATTGGAGACTTGGGGATAGGTTTGGCTGTTCATTGCTGCCCTTCAAGATGCTCCTGGAGAAAACCACTCGAGGGAAGGCTTCAGAGCTCTGGCTCCTGCTGCGGCTCTGGGGTCTGGTTACCCCGGTTCCAGTGGAAGAAATCCTGTGGCTCCCAACCCAACTGGAGAATCAGTCCTCGGAACTGATATCCTTAAGGTTTTATTATTGTGTCCATTAATCCTTATTTCCTACTGTTTTGGTTAATCGGGTTATAATTGACGTAGGCTCAGTCACTAAGTTGTTAATAAAATATTTTGGTTAAGAAAATTGAATCTACATAAGTCTCTACTGTTGAAGACACCACAAACTTCAGATGCGGGACCCAGAGGCATGATCTGAAAGTGACCTGAAAGCCTACTCCTTGAGGACTAATTTTCACCATGCTAGAACACCATGCAAGCTTCCAAAGGAAGGAAGCAACCAACAGTGCTACCCAGCTATGATGCCAATATATGCAAAACTGACGTGGTGCCATAGTGGAACACATACCTTGGTGGCCAACAACAGTTCTCTAACTGTACTTAAGACCCACTCAACAAGAGGGAAACCGTGCTTGGTACTGGAAAACCTAGCCAACTACCCAGGGCTAATGAGGTTATGGATCTTGAAGGAGAACGTACAACTGCCACTGTATTAAACCAACATAATCCCTAACTATATTCTACATATTTGTCCTAAATCCACAGAAAAACGTAGCACTCATTACTCATCGAGGAAACTTCTCTTTTCAAGAGACAAAAGGCCAGTAGGGAAAATCACAATCAGTCCCCAGAGATACAGCCACAACACAACTCCCACAACTAAGGGTCAACAGAGGGTGGAAACATTGTAAGAGCCATAGCAACAGGGAGTTTCCTGTAAGACTGTGTCTTCCAGGAAGGTCAGAAGCTACACCTGAAAAGTCTAACCCTTACTGCCTAAGCATGAGTTTAAGAAGGACAATACATACAGGCATGCTAATGTGGATGGAAAAAAGAATACAAGGCCATGGTCTTACAGTAAGAACTGCAGGCAACCAAGCAATGCTGAGAGCAGAAATAGTCTTCTCCAGGGGAAAATATACCAATTGGTTATTTGATATCAAATGGCCAACCCTGAAAACATACATACAAGTAACATTATACAAACTGAGCAGGTTGTATTTATGTATTTGGGTATGTATGTAAGTAGCAAATATGTTACATACATGTATGCAGCTAATGAGAAATAGGACATGAATTTGAAATAGCATGAAGTGGTATATGAAAGGTTTTAGAGAGAAGAAAGGGAAAGGAAAAATAATGTAATTATTTTTAAATTCAAACAATAAAAAATTTAAAAATTAAATTGGGTCAATCAATGTTTGTTTCAGGATAGCATCAAACAGTGGAGGCTTTATTTACTCACATTTCTCTAATATTTGCAACAATAGCAATATTATACTTGGGCAAGTACCAGTGATGCTGCAGGCACTGCCTAAATCCTGAGTCACCCATGAAGGACATGTCCAAATATTTATAATGATCTCATTGTTCAGCTGAGCATGTGGATCTCCGAGAGGCTAAAGTAGTCTTCTGAGGCCACTCAGCAGGCAGGTGACTCTCAGGACTCTACTACCAAAGGACTTGTTTGGGCTCTTGCTAGACTTAGAGCTGAGGCAGTCTTACCCCTGCCCCTCCCACCTGAGACTGCCACTTGCTGTCCCCTAGCAGCTCCAGGGGTGGTCATCATCATTATAATCTTGGAGCTGCATCAAAGACTCGGTGGCCCTGTGGATTCAACTGCAGGTTGAGAAAAGCAAATAGCGAGCGTTCATTTTCAGCCTTTATGGGGATCTTTTCATCTTCAAAGTCCTTTGTGAATATTAAACAATTAATCCCGCTGGAAAGCACTAGGCACTCAGGGAAAGAGAAGTTTCCATTAGTGTTGAAACATTTCTATTGCCATGAGGGAACTTCTGCCTTTCAGACCTGCTTCTAAAGTCAGAAACTATTTCCACAGACAGGAAGCACATTTCCTTTCCATGTTTCTCGCAGGTAGATGCAGAAACTGTGGGACATCTACACATAGTGCCCTTCAAGTTTCTTTGAGGAGTTATAAAGCTTTGCTCCCTCAACACAGGTGCACAGACATACATGGCATGCACACACACTTAGACGTCTATGCACACTGCACATGCACAGAAATCTATAGTTTCAATGAGGAATCATAGGTTGATGGCAGGTATGTGTACCGCCAGGTGGGTACTGATCTAGCAAATGTCACAGAGAGGAGACTTTTCAGTTATAACTAATGTCGTAACAATGCTGTTGTCCCTGTGCTACTGACTGAAAAGCCGATTGCTAATATTGCAATCAAGGGACAAGTCAATTGATCAGGGCACATTGTGAGTGTTGTACTACAGGGCTACACTATTCCTTTATGACTACTAGGGCAATGCGTGCTAAGCACGTCTGCTGAATATCAGCCAGCTACTTGTTATAAATCACAAGTCAGCACAATGAGAGTCTCATCCAGCAGTTGTGCTGATGTCTGGGAATGTGGTTTTTAAAATTTATGTCTACTGGTGTGTGTGTGTGTCTGTGTGTGTGTGTGTGTGTGTGTGTCTGTGTGTGTGTGTGTATGAGAGAGAGAGAGAGAGAGAGAGAGAGAGAGAGAGAGAGAGAGAGAGATGTTTGGGTGTTTGTGTTTAAATTAAATGAGTATTTTGACACACTTGTAGTTAAAAGCACCACAACTACATAACACTGATTCACAGGTGTAAATGAAATAATGAGGACAGAAAACACTAGTCTGTATTTACCATTTTTGTTACGACACCTGTAATGTACAGGGTAGTATATGCCCTTATATATTTCCCCTCCCCACCTCTATAATACTCAGCTTGGTTAGTGTGGGGCTTATAAAATTTACTACACCATTCATCTATATAACACACATACACACACACACACACACACACATACACTGAGCACATGAAGGTTTTATAAAGTTTATGTTCTATTTAAGGACAGGACTTTAACATGAATAGTAGCTGTTAAATCCATAGTGGCAGGTCTAATGAAAGTTCATAAAAGGGACCATTCCTGAAAACATTTTAGAAGATATTAGCGAGAAAGGCATCAGAGAGGAAAAGTCATGTGAGGGTATCTTCTTCTTTAAGTTTGGGGGGGAATTTACTATATAGTTAAAATGTTCTAGGGGAGTCATATGAAGATGGAGGATATACAAAGTCATAGAGATGGAAGACACTAGGGAATGCAATATGTGGTAGGGAGGCAAGCACACAGGAGGAGACTGGAACTAATAGTTCTTCACAGTGACACAGTGGGCACTTACACAGTACCCATAACTGATGATGAAGAAGAGCCCAGGACACACTATTCTGGCTACCTGGGGCCACTGGAATGAAATACTGTGTGCTTGCTCAGCCTGCTTTTCAGCTAGCATAGCTTGTAGAACTTGTATTATTTCTGGGAAAGCTCAGGTCTGACCATATGCATTGTGTGTCATTCAGCGATATTCTTTCCCATGTGAAATCCTGGACTAATTTGTAGACAGCTTCTGCTGTTACTAATTTATTTTATTGCAGCCTTTTAAAATGTATGCTTATTTTGCTTTGGGCTAATTATATTTAAGCTTTCTTGCAACCTCCCTTCCCCTTACTAGTTTACAGATCTAATGATCAATTTGGAGCTTATTTTTAAAGATTTATTTTATCTTTATTTGTGTATGTGTGTGCAATGCTGTGCATATACATGTCCGCTGCGGGTGTATGGAATGTTGTGTATATATATGCTGTGTGTATGTGTGTGTGTGTGTGTGTGTGTGTGCAATGCTGTGTGCATATATGTGTACTCATGCTCTCTCTATCTTCTATCTTTTTCTGTGTTTGTGTGTATATGTGCTCTCTGTCTCTCTGTCCTTTCTCTCTCTCTCTCTCTCTCTCTCTCTCTCTCTCTCTCTCTCTGTGTGTGTGTGTGTGTGTGTGTGTGTGTGTGTGTGTGTGTGCATATAGGTTCCTGCAGAGGGCTGAATAAGGCATCAGAACCCTTGAAGCTGGACACTCAATAATCTGGGAGAAGGTAAGGCTGAAGGCAGTAAGATGAAGTGGAAGGTCGTTACAGAAGTGTAAGGTCGTTACAGAAGTGTAAGGAGATATGAGCACCTTGGGTGGCATGAGGAAAAGATGGTGGCTTGGGCCAGTAGCCACCATACATGTGAGATGACCCAAACAAAGGCAGTGTGGGGAAGGGTGTATCAAAAATCAGTCAGAATGTGGTTTGAGTGATCCTTTAGGGTGTAAAATCTTAAACTACATTTGGGATTTAATTTCTAGACTTAGTAAATTTACAATTTGCTTGCTCAGCCCATCCCCACACACTCACTCCTAAGCTCACTGAAACAGCTAAATAATTAAATCCTGAACTGCTTTTAGGATATGTTTGTTGTGGAAACACATCTGCTACATGTTGGGGGAGCCCTTCCCAGCAGATGTTCTTCCCTTTGACTTGTTTGTTTATCTGTGGAAATGAACATCTTAACCATCCTTTCCTTCGAAGTTTAATACAAAGGGATCCTTCCCACACTCCTTCACTCTGCCCCTCATGGTCTTCTTTCATCAAACTATTAAAGGCATACGCTGTGTAGCTAATTATTTTCCCCTTACTACTGTGCACTGTTGCAAGAGAAGGCGAAACCTGGCTCTGAACAGAGCTCACTGGGAATCATTTGCACACAGTGCTCTCTTGCCTAAAACAACAAGAACAACAAACAACAAACCAGAGTGTTTATGGTGGAAACCACTGGGACTATGGACTTTCTCAGTAGTCAAATGGAATACAATCTATTCTTTGAGAAGTTAACAACTACATTTAAAGTATGACCTACTTACTAAAAAGGATCTAGTGTGAGTGACAACAACCAAAACCAACAAAACAAAATGAAACAAAACAAAAAACTAGATTGTAGAATTTGATAATAAGCAAAAAAGGGTTTTCTTTAAAAATGCAATTTGGGCAAGATTAGGTGTTATAGGAAAGCGAGCAGTCACACAGTCTTCAATAGGCTCTTCCTAAAGATCATGGCCACAAGGAAACACTTACTAAACATCAGGAGATGCTAATAGTCTCTGAATTTATTGGCACCTCTTGGTTAAGGAGCCCCTTAGGGAACCTGTAAGAGAGGCATTTTCTTTCAGATTCTGCACAGAGATGGCCAATATTATAGTGACTCAATAAAATGACTCAACTAAGTCGCCTTTAAAACACAGATGAGGGAGGAAGAAAAGGAAATTTTAATTAAGCCGAGTGTGGTATCATGTCGATGCATGAGAAGTTATGGAGAATATCTTTCAATTTTGTGCAAAAGTCATAACATCAATAAAGGAAACACAGTTTTTGTATTTAGTAAATGGAAGATTGGTATTTGCTTCCATATGGAGTCACATTTAATGCCATTAAAGTCCAAGAAAATGGGATTTTAATTATGGTGTACTTTCCTTAACACCATTTAGCTTATATTTTGTACATCGATGCCCTATTAAGGAAGCATTATATTCTAAAAGGAAACTAGCTTACTTTTTGTTCCTATAGGAAGGAAACATTTTTCTTTCCACCTAAATATTTGTAGAACACACCCCACCCATACTTGAAATTCATGTTCTTGCCACGATGTGTCTGAGAATAAACCCATTTGTGGCTCCCTGATCAGTTGTGCTTGGTGCTTGCCTTCCATCTGCCTGTTCAGGTCTTTGTGGGAGGAAATGTCATCTCTCAAATCCTTCATCACTGTTTGCTGAATTTATTATCTTTCTTTTCTTTTCGGGTAAAGCAGGTACCCAGAAGAAGGCATCAGAATTGAAGTTACAGGCAGTTATGTCTTGCCCAGTGTGGGTGCTGAAACCAAGCCTGGGTCCCCTGCGAGCACATGGCATTGACTGCTAAACTACCTCTCTAGCTCGGCAGCCCTCTATATTCAGGCTTTTCTTTTCCCTGAGCTTCCTCTGCCATTCTGATGTGGGTTCCCACACTCTCATCCCTTGATCCCCCATTTGCTTTAAGCTTCCGTTGCCCTAGTGCTGCTGCCACGTTTGGATTCTTTCTTTCACACAAGCTCCTTTTCTCCTTATTCATATTTTTCTTAGATTGCTTCTCTTTGAGATATTTTACTCATATTTAGAAAAAAAATTTTGTGGCTTGAGTATTCAAAGTGATATTTATGTTTAGTGTGGGGTTGCAATACAGCATTTTTGAAACCAGTTCTGCTGTTTTCTTAATTCCCTCTACTGGAAGTTAAATGTAATAAATCATCTCTGGGTTGTATTTCTCTTTAACTCCCATCCATTTCTCTAATACTTTCTTATCTTTGACAGCTGAGGACAGGGTAAGGAGCAAAGCTCCTCGCCCGTGTCCAAGGTTTCATGTTGTCTCGTAAATGGCTTAGTTCTGCTGAATTGAGCTAGGACTGTCTCCATCTTCAACACATACCTGATAATATTTTGTCTCATCTCCAGCATTTTCACTGGAGTCTATTAACTTAAGCTTAAAATGACTAAGAATCCTCCCAAGATTCACAGCATTTTCAGGAGAAGTGAGCATCTGCCCCGTTTAGTGTGTGCATGGGCGGCATGAGGATGGAAGGACACTGCTATGCTCTGAGCTGCTGGCATGCCAGATGCCATTTCAAACTGGAAGCCACCCAGCAATGAGCATCTGTTCAATGCTTGGGCCGTGGTTGGCAGCCTACATACAAATGAACCTTTGGAATAAAACCAGTTCATAATGCAAGAACTAAACACACTCTTAGTTACCTAATTTCTCTCATAATCATCCATATTTGAGTTCTAAACTAAAAACAGCAACATACAAATGCAAAAAGACTACAATTTAGGATTAATTCACATTTTATAATAGCAAATTGAAGGGGAAAGGGGAAAACAGGATAAAAGAATAAGAAAATTCCATTATGCCCCCACATGTGTGTTTCTTCTTTAGATTAAGATAAAAAGACATCATGAAAAGAGAAGGAAGGAAGGAAAGAAGGAAGGAAGGAAGAAAGGGAGGGAGGAAGGAAGGGAGGGAGGGAGAAAAGGAGGGAGGGAGGAAGGGAGGGAGGGAGGAAGGGAGGGAGGGAGGAAGGGAGGGAGGAAGGGAGGGAGGGAGGAAGGAAGGGAGGGAGGAAGAAAGGGAGGGAGGAAGGAAGGAGAGAGGAGTGGTGTCCTGGAAGCATATTCTGATGTTATGGGCATTGACTTGTCAAACTGTTGTCACAATTGTGCAGACTGTCCCCAAAATTTACAAAGGAGCTGCTCCCATGGCCACCTGTGATGTTTAATGTCCTCCTTTGGTTCTTAGAACATTCTAGATGCTGCCCTTCACCCTGTCATTTTGTTTGCTGTGCAGCACTACGGTTTGATGCAACAACATTTGCCTGCACTTGTTTTTGTCGCCTCAGCTTTTTAAAGTCTTGCACAAAATACACTGCCCATGCTAATGCCATAAAATGTCTCCTCTACGCTTTCTTTTTAGCATTTTCATGGTTTAAAACTTAAGTGTGCAAATAATTTTTGTTGGTTTCTGCATACATGAGAGAGGAGGGGGTCCAATTTCCTTTTTCTGCAGCTGCATATGCAGTTTTCCTAATGGGACAAGACATGTGCAAACCACGCATCTGAGAGGGGTTAGTATCTAAAATATATATGGAATTCAAATTTGTATCATGAAAATCAGAAAGTCCAACATAGCATGGATAAATGAACTGCAGTTCTCAAAATAAGACGTGGAAATGGCAAAACAAAACAAAACAAAAAACAAAAAAACCTGCCTATGAAACAATGAATACCATTGTGAAACATCATGAGAAAGTCACTCAAATCCACAAGGAGACTTTATTTTGTCACAATTAGAATTTCCATTGTATAAACAATAAAAGGCAGTAAGTGTTGGTGAGGCTACGCACACAAGGGAACCTTGCCCTGCTGTTGGTGGGGATGTCTCCTAGTGTAGTCATTGTGGATTACAGTATGGAAGCTTCTCAAACATTAAAAATTTGAGCTAGCATGTGACCGAGTCATCTTCTCCTAGATACTGGTCCACAGGAAATGAAGTCAGCATGAAAGCGAGACATCGGCCTTCCCATGTCTATTGAGGTATACCGTTCCCAATGTGCAATGAATCTAAGCAACTGTCAGTGGATGAATGATCGAACAAATATGGCACACATAAGACAGGAGAATGCTGTTCGCCCACTGCAGAGACTGGAGGGTTTTATGTAAAGTTAGGTTAAGTGGGCACCAAAGCCAAACCCATGCGTGGTGATTACCAGAAACAAGAGTGGTGAGGGCACGTGCTGGCTAAAGCCTATGTCAGACAGAGGCAATCTCAGCAGACCTAGTTTACAGCAACATGACTGCAGTTTATGCTGAAACATGGGACATTCTTAAGAAATGTAAAGAGAGTGCATGGAATGTGCTCTTGCCACAAAGTATCTATACAAACTGATGTTTATGTAAATCTAACCACTTTACAACATTATACTGTATATTAAAATGCAATATTCTCTGTCAACCTAACATCATAATACTAAGTTTTAAATTAGTAACTAATTTTTTTAATGGAACCTGTTCTTATCATCTCATCTGGTGGTGTGTGAGCAATTGGCAGGCGTGGGACAGAGGACTGCCCTTGCAGTGTGAATACAAGCAACCTGTCCAGCTTCTTCTTCTAACAACTCACACTCACAAGACAACTATACACCTTCCTTCCTTGAAGCCCTTTCTTATGATGGTTTATGGTTTAAGTGCAGCAACAAAAAAGAATCAGATTGAGGGATGAGCCACTAATTCTTTGTTGTTATTTTAGTTTTTGTTTGTTTTGTTTTTGAGACAGGGCTCATCTATGTAGCCTAGGGTGTCCTGGATTCCCATTGTAGACCAGGCTGGCCTCAAACTCACAGAGATCCACCTGCCTCTGCCTCCCTGAGTGCTGAGATTATGGGTGAGCACCACGGTGCCTGGCTAATTCTTTGTTTTTAATTAATTTAGCCATTTCTCTTATATTCATACATGTGCAAAATACACACTGATTGTTTTCACTTTCCACACCTGTAAACCTCTCCTCCCTGCTACTAACTCCTTTCCCCCATTGGGACTTTTTTGGTGATATACCGAGCTTAACCAAAGCTTTCTTTGTGACTATGGGTTTGGAACTACCCTTTAGAACTGGATGAGCTCACTAGTGAGAACACACCTGATGACAATGACTCCTCCTGGCTCAGAATCCTTCAGGAGCCAATAGTTCAGCAGGAGATGGGTGGGTGAGGCCCTTCTCCATCCTGATTTCTGACAGAGGCAGCCTTTTGCACGTCCAGAGAAGGGAACCATAGCTACTCTGGTGAACTCATAATTCTTTTTAAATTGTTTATTTATTTTTATTTTATGTGCATTGATGTTTTTCACAAATGCATGTCTGTGTGAGGGTGTCAGATCTCCTGGAATTGGATTTATGGACAGTTGTGAGCTGCCAGGTGGGTGCTGGGAAACAAACCCAGGTCTTCTGGAAGAGCAGCCAGTGCTCTTAACCACTGAGCCATCTCTCCATCCCACAAACCCATAATTATTCACGAACAGTTATAGGATATTTTCAGAGATAAGAGTTTTTTTTTTTTTTAATCTGTCTTTAAAAATCTAATGGCTACTGAGGAAAGGAAAGGAAAGTCAGTTTTCTTCACCAATGTGGCCCCTAGATGCTTACCAATTCACCAGTGGATGGCCCTAGATCTGTGCACATTACGGGGACTAAACAGACTCAATGGGAGAATACAGACCCTAGTACACATGAGGTTGAGCGAGAAAGAGAGAGAGAGAGAGAGAGAGAGAGAGAGAGAGAGAGAGAGAGAGAGGGCGGGGAGGGAGGGAGAGAGGGAGCATAGTGAGTGGTAGGGGAAGTATGACAAAAGTTGAAGGGAAGAACATATAAGGCAAATTTGCTAAAACACATTGTATGCATATATGAAATTCTAAAAAAAGAAAAAAATAAGCCAAGCGAATGCATTGTTCATCTTCCTAGGGCAAAGCCTCTGAGCAAAGTGCTTTCAAATGTACCTTTAGCGTGTGTATTGTAGTTGTGCTGGCTTGATTATGGCTGCTGCAACCCTGAGAGTGTGCATCGTGGGCTTCTGGAACTGGGGATCAGCCATTGCAAAAGTAATTGGGACAAAGTTCAGGAACCAGCAGAAGTTTGCCTCCACAGTCAAGCTGTGGGGCTTTGAACAATCAGTGAAGGGGAGGAAGCTGACAGACATCATAAATCACTACCACGAAAATGTCAAATATCTTCCAGGACAAAAGCTGCCAGAAAATGTGGTTACCACCCCAAATCTCAGTGAGGCAGTACACGATGAGGATCTACTAGTGTTCACCACCCCGCAACAGTTCATTCACAAAATCTGTAATGAGATTATGGGCAGGGTGCCCAAGAAGGCTCTGGGCATCATCTACATTGAGGGCTTAGATGAAGGCCAGGAGAGCTGAAGCTCATCTTTGACATCATTCGAGAGAAGACGGGGATGGACATCAGTGTACTGATGGGGCTTAATACAACCAGCGAGGTGGCTGCCGGGAAGTTTTGTGAGGCCACTATTGGCAGCAAAGTCATTCAGAATGGCCGCCTCTTCAAAGAGCTGCTACAGACCCCCAACTTCAGCATCACTGTGGTGGACGATGCTGATGCTGTGGAACTCTGTGGAGTACCGAAAAGCATCGTTGCTATGGGAGCCACCTTCTGCAATGGCCTTTACTGCGGGAACAACAGTAAGGCTGCCGTCATCTGCCTTGGCCTTGTAGTGAAAGATCACTTTCACTAGGATCTTCTGCAAGGGTCAGGCATCCGTGGCTACCTTCCTGGAGAGCTGCGGCTTGGCCCACCTCATCACTACAAGCTATGGACGGAGTGACTGCACGGTGGCCGAGACCTTCCTCGGGACTGGAAAGACTATTGGAAAACTAGAAAAAGGGGTGCTGAACGGGCAGACGCTTCAAGGCATAGAGACCTCTGCCTCAGTGTACCGCTTCCTCAAGCAGAAGGGGCTTCTAGACAAGTTTCCATTGTTCATAACAGTGTATCAGATTTGCTATGAGCGCAGACCTCCCACAGAGATGCTAACCTGCCTCCAGAGCCATCCTGCACGCATATGAATGATATCTGGCAACGGTTAGGACAGCTCGGCCTCACCTACCGGGGATCGTGGGGGATGATGATGACGACGACGATGACTACACTTGGAAACCAGGACCTGACAAGCAGGTCCCTATTTGAATATGGTATAAAATACTAAATACATATGAAGTTATGAGAGGAGGTTCATTGAATGGTGTGTATTTTGTAACAGCTAAACACAGTTATGAATGCATGTGTGCTCCTTTCTTATCGCGTTCGCTTCTATGATCCAATCACCCTCCTGAGACTGGCTAAGACATCACTGGGACTCCTTGACCTCTAGTTAGTTAGTTATGAATGCTATGAGCCACCTTTTTGGAGGCCAAGGGGTCATTTTCAGCCAAGGGAGATGTATGTGTGACTAAGAGTCCCCAGTTTAGCAGTATCAGGCCCACTCTTAGCAATCCAGGACACTAAGGCTGTGTTTTAGTATCAACCCCCGGCCCCCAGGTTCACGGTGCCTACTACAATTTAAGAGCCACCATGCTAGAGGGTGTATTTGAGTGTGACCTTGTTTGAACTGTGTTCTATGCATAAGATCCTAGATATAAATTGTCCCAGGGTCTAGTGGCTGTTCCAGGTGACTTTGGGAACAGCTGCATCATACAGTGCTCAGAAGGTGTACACTGGATGTTAGGATCTCAGTAGAACCTGTTAATCCAGGAAGTCCCAAACACTTTAGACTGTGGAGGTTATTTTTAACAAGGGATTTTGAAGTTTCTAGGGAACACTGATGTAAGGTGACTCTCATTTTATGCATAAAAGCATGAGATGAGTAAAGGCATATGGCATAGCTTTTTCTTTGTAGCCTAGGCTGACCTCAAATGTCATATTCTTCCTTTGTCCCTTGAGTTGCTTGAGTTACAAATGTATGCCACCATATCTAATAAGTGATGTAGTTTGGGGCCTTTCAAAGTTCAGTTCTGCCCTAAATCATTGAGTAAGCTTCTAAGTGATGCTGTCAGCTATAGACAACCTTACAGCCTGAAATTCTCATTACACATTTAATTCTATAACTAAAATGGTAATGACTAGTGTCTACCCATGACTGTAAAAAAAAAACACATAAATGTCATACTGTCATGTGATTTAGCTTGTGAGGGTTTTAGTTTCCCTCTTCCATCCTGGTTAGGCATGGTTTTCCCCTTCTATAACTAAAAGGATCATAACATTTTCTTGAAATTAAGAAGTACCTAAAGAAGAAATTTGGAATATTTTACAGGCCAAGAAGGCACACAGCAGATTATATATTTCAGCAGTTTTAGTAAGTGTTTTAATGTCAATTAATTTTTATCTCCCAATCAATCTTTTTAAAGGTTTTTTTTACATTGATAACAAAGAATTACCTTTCAAAATATAAAAGGGTTTGCAAGCCAACTGTTATGTCTTTAAGGAAGAACAAAAAGGAAACAGAATGATGAATTTTGTATTGAGCTTACTCTCTGGGTTTTGTATCTCCAGATCCTTTCTTTTTAAACGATTCTTCCTGTTTTAAAGTCTGTTGCTATCCATGTAGCAACATGGTCCTCAGCCTTCCTAATGCTGCAACCCTTTAATACAGTTTGTTATGTTGTGGTGACCCCTAACCATGAAACTCTTTTGTTACCACTTCATAACTGTAATTTTGCTAATTGTGGATTGTAATGTAAATATCTGATATGCAGGATATATGATATGCAACCCTCAAAGAGGTTGTGACCCACAGGTTGAGAATCACTGATCTAGAACCTACTTATCATAACCTGTACATGACAGTTTGAGATCTGATAACTACAGGTAGAAATTCTTTTGCACCCTCTGCCTTTTTAATCATGTACTGATGATGCTTCTTCTGAGCTGTGACAATGGGCAAGGTAACATCTTGATTAGAAACTCAATCTAGGGATATAAAACTCCATCCATGTATTGCATCTGACTTCTTTACTACACTATGCGACAAATCCCTGTCTAGCTCTAGGGCATAAAGATAGATCACGGATTGGTCAGGTGCAAGGGGAATTTTAATTGCTGAATTAATTCCTATTGGCTTGCCTCTGACTTACACATATACTGCATTTATTTACTAACTATAGGTGGATATATAATGCAATTGATAAGAAGAGAGAAAGAAAGAAAGAAAGAAAGAAAGAAAGAAAGAAAGAAAGAAAGA
>OU015748.1:85763318-85821017 GCA_907169655.1 Acomys percivali | reverse complement strand
GTGTGTGTGTGTGTGTGTGTGTGTGTGTGTGTGTGTGTGTGTGTGTGTGTGTGTTGGACTAGGAAGAGGGGAAGGGGGGCACTGTAGTCAAGATGTGTTGTATGAGAGAATATACTTATGTGGGGCAAAATAAATAAATAATAGGAAATACCAAATAATATATTTTTAAAAGATAAAATGTTAAAAAGAAGAAGTGGGGGTGAGGAGGAGGAGAAGAAGAAGCCCTGATGTGGCCCTATGAGATAATGAACCACCAATATGACATTAATTTCATTTTCATTGGCCATCTATTTCTGGACATGCAGCCTAACTTTAAGAATAATTTGTTTCCCCAGTGAGACTCCCTTGGAGAAAATTAATTTTCATTTGAAGTGGTTATCAACTGGAGATGGCTTCTGGGTTTAGGGATGGGCACATGTGTTGTCTGCTTCTCCTTTCAGCTCTAGGACCTCATCTGCTACAGACCTATGTAGGCCCTGAAAATGCTGCCTCAATCTCTGAGTTCATATGCGTGGCAATCCTGTGATTTAGAAGGCCTTGCCTCCTTGGTGTCCTCCATCCACTCTGGCTCTTATACCCTTTCCTCTTCTCCAGGGTTCCATGAGCCCCAAGGGGCTGGGGGTGGAGGAGTGCGAGATTTGATAGATAAATTCCATTTGGGGCTGAGTGTACCAAGGTATCTCACTCTCTACATAATGTCTGGCTGTGGGTCTCTGTATTTGTTCCCATTTGCTAAGGGAGGAAGCTTCTCTGATGTTGGCTGAACAAAGCACTACTAATCTATGAGTACAATGGAATGTCAAGCACTACTAATCTGTGAGTACAATGGAATGTCACTAGGAGTCATTTTCCTATATTCCTTTAGCAGAAGAGCAGTATTCAGTTTTGACCTAGGTCTCTGGTTTCAGGTTCTCGGTCACTCAAGGAGTGTTGGGTATTGGTTCCATCTTATGGAGTTAGCCTTAAATCCAATCAGGTATTTAGTTGGTTGTTCACACAACCTTTGTGCCACCATTGCACTATAGGACACCCCATCTTGCAGATAGGACACTATTGTATATTAAAAGGTTTGCTGCTGAGTTGGTGCTTGTTTCTCATTTGGTAGCATGAAGACTGCTTGCTAGTACCAAGAATACTAGCTGTCTTTCTATTGCTGTGAAGAGACACCATGACCACTGCAGCTCTTATAAAGAAAAGAATTTAATTGGAAGAGCTTACAGGTTCAGAGGTTTAGTCCATTATTGTCATGATCAGAAGCATGCCAGCATGCAGGCAGACATGGTACTGGAGAAAGAGATGAGAGTTCTACATCTGGATAGCAGGCAGCAGGAAGAGAACTGGTTTGAGCTTCTGAGACCTCAAAACACACCCCTTAATGACATACTTCCTCCAAGAAAACCACATCCACTTCAACAAGACCACACCTTCTAGTATTGCCATTGCCTATGGACCAAGTATTCAAACACATGAGTCTATTATTATTCAAATCACCACACTAGTCTATAGGGATGAAGGTTCTTGGTAGATACCAGTTGTTTTGTTCTTGTGTAGTGACATGTATAGGTATTGTTTTCAGCATAGGGTCTTGTGGTCAGTCTTAGAGAGTAACTTGTAGATACCAGCTTGTTATTTTTCATGTCCAGTGACATGTAGAGGAGTTGTTTTCAGTAACAGGGTCTTATGGTCAGTCTTAGAAAGTAACCTATAGTCTTGGCAACAACTTGGCTTGTTTGGGAGTTCTCTTGAGACTCCTTTGGTCAAGATGTACCCAATTGCCAGTACTGAAGCTTCTTTTGGTGATGAAAGATGTACAACTGGGGCCCTGTGTCTCCCATTACTTAATGATTTCATTTACATTGCCTTCATATATGCATACAATTTAGAAAGCTCCTATTGTATTTGTTTTCATATTACTCTTCAAATGACCCTTAATGTTAGCTCTCTAACCCTCATCCCTATCTTTCTTCCTCCTCCCTACCTGATCCTTCCATGCAAACACCCACCCATCCATCCACAGTTATCCCATTTTCTGCTCTAGACAGATCTATCTGTTCTACCCAACCTCGTATTCTATGCCTAACATCTGTGCTTCTATGAATTGTAGCTTGTCTGTCATAGACTTAATAGCTAATATCCACATATAAGTGAATACATAATATTTTTGTCTTTGTCAAGGTTACCTCACTCAGGATAATTTTTTTCTAGTTCCATCCATCTAAATGTGAATTTCATGATTTAATTTTTAACAGCTGAGTAATACTCCATTATGCAAATGTACCAGCTTTTCCCACCCATCTGTTTAGGGATTTCTAGGTTTTGTTCTTGCTATTATGAACAGAGCAGCAGTGAATTGCTGTTCATTGAGCAAGTGTCTCTGTGTTATAATGAAGACTCCATTGGATATATGCCTAAGAGTTGTATATTGAGACAGATAGGTTTCCATCTTCCTGAGGAACTGTCACACCATTTTGCATAATAGCTGTACAAGTTTGAACTCCTACCACCAATGGATGAGTGTTCCATTTACTCCATATCCTTGCCATCATGCACTGTCACTTGTTTTATTTATCTTATCCATTCTGCCTTTCCCTGATTACTTAAGGATATTTAACATTTCTTTACGTGCTTCTCAGCCATTTGAGTTTCTTCCTTTGATAATTCTTGGTTTAGATCTGTTCCACACATTTAGTTGGGTTATTTGTTTTCTTGATGTACAGTTTTTAAATTCTTTTGGACTTTTAGTCCTCTTTTGGATGTGAAGTTGGTAATAAAATCTTTTCCCATTTTGACTGTGTCCTTTGCCTTGCAGGAACTTCTTAGTTTCACAGGTCTCATTTATTAGTTGCTAATTTAGTGCCTGTGTAAATGGCATTCTGTTTGGAAAGTCTTTTTCTGTGAGAAGGAGTTTAAGGCTATTCCCCACTTACTCTTCTACCAGGTTCTGTGTATCTGGTATTATAATGAGATCTTTGATCCATTTGGAGTTTTGTGTAGGGTGATAAGTATGAATCTATTTGGATTATTCTATATGCAACCCTCCAATTTGATCAGCACCATTTGCTGAAGATGCTGCTTTTTTTTTTCTAGTGTATATGTTCAGCTTCTTTATAAAAAAAATCAGATGTCCATAGGTGTGTGAATTTATGTCTTGGTCTTCATTTTTTTCCCACTGATCAATGTGTATTTTTATGCCATTACCATGTTGCTTTTATTACTCAGGTTTTGTAATGTAACCAAAGATACCAGTCTTTTATCTTCTTCATAAACCTGGTTATATTCCTTGTATTTTTATGCTGTGGTAGACCATTATTTCAATATGGTTATCAGCACTGTTGGTTTTACACCTATACTCAAGGCAGAGCACAACTTCAGAAATTTTTTACTAATATTTTAATGATCAAATCTATGATATCTTCTTATTTTAGATTTAGAGAAGTCTATGAAAAAATCTCTTCTAATCATCATATTGGTTTCAGCCAATGAGAAAGGAATTTGAAGTGGGTGTTAGTCTGTTAGCTAGCACTGTCTGCCATAATGTCTATGTTGTAAAATAAGAGTTTGTATCCTTAATAAGCAGTCCTAAAAGAAATAGTTTTAAATTTTTATTTTTCCTTTGCCATAAAATGAATACAAGTTCATATAAAATTAAACAAAAGGAACCAAAATCCTCAGTGAATCTCAAAGAAGAAAGCAAGCAAAATAATCTTTGCCCTGTAATGACTCAGCAACCATACATGAATGAAGATAAAATTAAACACTAATGTAATAAACCTCCACAATAGTACTGATATATCCTAAAGCAACCAAGTTCACTCTAAATAACTTTCTGTAGCCTTGCACCAGATTAAACTGGGTCCACATCATCAACTTAATTGATCATCGGGAGGACATGGACTGAATATGCATCATACTATGTGTAATTGATAAGGAACACTGAAATGCTATACAATAAAAGTAGATGTGTCTATGGGGGATCAAAAAACTTCTTAGAAATAATAGCTTTGAAATTGTGTTTTAAAGTTGATTTATAAGTTTTCATGTGGACCAAGGGGAGGTTTCTGTAATTTAAAAAAATTAATATTTGAGGCTGAGAAATCAGCAGGTATATGTACAAGCAGGTATAGAGGGAGAAGAGTGAAAAACACATCTTTTAGATTTCAAGCAATGAGGGATTAGAAAATTATAAAGCTATAATTATGGAGACTTAGAATGAGGACAAGCTAGAAAAGTAGACCATGGTTAGGACATTCAAAGCCTTGCAGTATATGACATGAGAGGAGTTGTTCTTTTCTACTCTTTGCACATAAGGAGACCTGAAGTGAAGCTAGGAGTATCTCCATCATTGAGATCATGTTGGTAAAATGTCTTACAGATCCACAGAAGAAATGCTTCGAGGCTTAGGAGTGAGGGTCTTGCTAAGCAATGAGATTGAGAGAGAAAGCAAGCAGAGAAAAACAGACATTTGGCCAAAGCCAATTGTAGCTAAAATCTGGGATCCTGGATAGAACAGAACATAAAGTTATTTTCAGTTCCTACTAATTCCTTGCCTTCCTGCTTATTATAATAGGGTTATCCCAAAGAAAGCCATATTCATATAGGAATTTGCCTCATATTCTCAGACTCTGAATCATTTCCAGCTGTAAGATTTGAACAACATTAAATTTTCTTTTGTCAATTTTATCATCTATAGAAGGAAAATAGACTATTCCATATTTCACAGCTTGATGATAGGAGTAAATATGTGAGGCATTTACATCAGGATAGAAGACTTTCTGGAAATTGCTAAGCAGTAAATACTCTCAATTTCATGAGTCACATAGCCTTTATCTAAACTATACAACCTACTTTTATATCACGGAAAATAGCCATAGAGAACACAAAAAGTGTGTGTGTGTGTGTGTGTGTGTGTGTGTGTGTGTGTGTGTGTGTTAATATGGGTTAGATTTAACCTGTGACCATGGTTTGGAGTCCATGGCTCATGGCATTTATGTTGTATGATTGGATATATTGGATAATCATGTTTATATTTTGATTAAGTGTTATTACTTGGTTTTGAACAGGGTCTCACCAAGCAATTGAAGCTGGCCTGGAACTCATGATCCTTCTACCTTAGCTTCTACAATGCTGGGACTTATAGGCTACAGACTATAACAATATTATGTCACTCTTACTGCTGTCAACCGAACATCATATCCTTCTAGCTTCTTTTTGTTTAATAATTAGCAAAAATGTAATTTCAACATTAATACTCCCTCTGATTTTCTTTTTTACTTATTGTTTTTTCTGGTGTGTGTGTGTGTGTGTGTGTGTGTGTGTGTGTGTGTGTGTGAGAGAGAGAGAGAGAGAGAGAGAGAGAGAGAGAGAGAGAGAGAGACTGTGTGAGATTATGTTCCCGCAACCATGCTTGGAGGAGCAGATGAGGGCATCTGATCTCATATTCTAGAACTGGGATTAGAGAGGTCTGCGACCCACCATGTAGGTGTTTGGATTTGAACCTGAGTCCTCTGTAAGAACATCCAGTGCTCTTAACCACCGAGCCATCTCCCCAGCCTCCCTCTCACTGGTTTTATAAAGTCAAAGGCTTAGTAAATATGTAACAACATATTAGAATTGCTCATAAAGTTCACTCTTAGTGATTAGTCTGCCTCGAACACACAGGCATGCGTGGACTCATCCAGATAGACTCCGGAGGTAGATTTTGCAGATTTTTTTCTGATGCAGGTTTTTATAATCTCAAATCTTCACCATGAAAAATCTGGGTTTGAAGTCACTTCACAGAACACAGTGTTTCACACAGATTGCACACAGGTGAAAGCCAATTCTTAACAAGACTGATTCTTAACACCATCTTCACTGCCATCCTTGTTACTATTATCCAGTAAAGTCCCATTTCTCAAAGAGAGCACTCAGGTGCCAGAATGGGTTCTGCCAGCATCTTGGCATGTTTCCCAGGGACCCATCTGCTTCCACTGCTCAGTCAAGGTCCAACAATTCAGAACATATGGATGGGATGTCTGATGTTGGAGAGCTGCTGCTGGAAACTCCTTGACAGCACACATTGGGTGTCAGAAGTCGTTTGGCCCAAGAAGTACATGTACCAGGCCCCAGACCTAAAACCATGTCAGAGTAACCATTCTGACTGTAAAACCCAACATGTAAGCCCCAACATCTGCCAACATGGAAAGACTTAATCCATCAAAGACCTAGTCTATAGTTCCAGAAAAGTCTCTAAATGCACTAACTTTTCTTTTTTAGCTTTTGCAATTCTCCTTTTTGAGCAGAAAAGACAAATGGCTGTAAGGCTCATGGCTGCGGAATTTGGGCAAGTTCCCTATGTGGCCACTGCCCAGCAATAAAGACTTTCCCTTTGGCTTTAAGAGTGTCATGCTCAACCATGCTCATAGTGGCCTTATTCATAATAGCCAGAACATGGAAACAACCTAAGTGTCCCTCAGTAGAAGAATGGATAAAGAAACTGTGGTACATTTACACTATGGAATACTACTCAGCTATTAAAAACAAGGAATTCCCAAAATTGTGGACAAATGGATTGAACTAGAAATGATCATAATGAGTGAGTTAACCAGAAGCAGAAAGACTCAAGTGGTATATACTCACTTATATCTGGACACTAGCCCAAGGAACATGTCCCATGAAAGTCTTCACTTACCAGGAAACTGGGACAGAGGGGAGGACATCCTATTGGGACTGTAGGTGAGAGAAATATGGGAGAATGGGGAAATAGAAGGATCCAGAGGGTCCTAGAAACCTACAAGAAGAACATTATGACTGGCAGATCTGGGCCCAGGGGTCCTGCTCAAATTATGGCACCAGCTAATGACAATACATGCAGTAAACTTTGAACTCCTCCCCAGATCTAACCAATGGACAGGACACTCTCCACAGCTGAGTGGAGAGTGGGGACTTTCACATGAACTCTGGTGCCCCATATTTGACCACATCCCCTGGATGGGGAGGCCTAGTGGCACTCAGAGGAAGGATAGCAGGCTACCAAGAAGAGACTTGATACCCTAGGATCATATACATGGGGAGGAAGTACCCCTAAGTCACAGTCATAGGGGAAGGGAGTAGGGGGAAAGCAGGAAGGAGGGAGGAATGGGGGGATGCAAGGGATGGGATAACAATTGAAATGTAATATAAATAAATTAATAAAAATACATATTAATAAAAAAAGAGTGTCATGTAGATGCCAGGCAATGGTGGGGCAAGCTTTTAATCCTAGTACTTGGGGGCATAGGCAGGCAGATCTCTGAGTTCAAGGCCAGCCTGGTCTGCAGAGCAGATTCTAGAACAGCCAGTGCTACTCAGAGAAACCCTGTCTCCACACTGCCTCCTCTCCCCTGCCCAAAAAAAAAAAAAAATGACTTATGGTAGTTTCTGTTGAGCTTACTCACAATGCTTGGTATTTATGAAAGCCTGAGTCTTATGGGAAAATTACCTCAAGATCTTAAGGGAGATGAATATTTCCATTTTTCATTGCTTACATGCCAAGATTCCACAGAAATTAGTATATACTAGGAAGATAATCAATCTCGATACACAATGTTGGGTTATGTCTCATGAAATCTGAAGGATATGTTCCAGTGGATCCTGGAGTGAAGGTCAGAGTGTGAACTGATATGAACATCTTCTGGCTGTCGCAGAAGAGCTCTCTATATTGATATTTGCTTAGCAGTCCATCCCATTTTGAAACCACTCAAGATCAAAGTGTACTATAGTTGGGGGATACCAACTGGTCTGAAAATTGATGTTTCATTATTAAATTTGGATGCTAGTACAACTAGACAAATAACAATTCTCCATAAGGTATGTAGGTTGCTACAAAGTATGTAAACATTTTCATCTAACGTTAGATATTTTCAGCAATCAGACACATTTTTGTCAGATTGTTAGTTTCTTGAGGGTGAATTAGACAAGTATAGTTCTCATTTTTGTATAGTTTACAATCTAATGGGAGGAAACTGAGACTCTGCAATGATAGCCTCTTCCTAGAGTTTACCTACAGAGAGCTAATATGATATGCTGAGTCATGGGTGAAGCTGAAGAAGCCAGTAGCAAAATGGAGTACCTGAGAACTGTCAATAGAGAAGTCTAGCTCTGAGATTGAAGAGGAAAGTGCCCTGGTGTTTTGAAAGAAGGTGACTTAGCAATATATGGACCAAATGGGGTCTGCTCAAACTACTGTACCAACCCAGGACAATGCATGAAGTAAACCTAGACCCCCTATCCAGATCTAGCCAAGGACCGCACATCCTCCACAGTTGTTTGGAGAGCAGGGACTGTCTCTGCCATGAACTCTAGTGCCCCATATTTAGCCACTTCCCCTTGGTGTAGAGACCTGGTGGCACTCAGGGGAAGAGTAAGCAGGCTACCAGGATGAGACCTGATGGGCTGTGATCATACGATGGGGAAGGAAGTCTCCTTCTGTCACAGACCTAAGGAGGGAAATAGGATTAAAGAGGGCGGGAGGGGCAAATGGGAAGATACAAGTAAGAGGATAACAATTGAAATGTAATCTGAATAAATTGCTTAAATAAATAAAAAGAACAAACAAACAAAAAGCACTAAACTAAAAATCATAATATATATGCCAACGATCTGGTACAGATGTGAAGACCCTGTGCATGTGTGTAGACCCTGTGGATGCTGCTTCAGTCTCTGTGAATTCATATGAGCTTTAATCATGTTGAGTTAGAAGGCCTTTGCTCCTTGGTGTCCTCCATAACTCTGGCATTTTTTTTGCCTCTCTTCCACAGAATTCTCTGGGCCATTAGGGGAGAATTCCATTTTGGGACGAGTGTTCAAAGGTCTCTCACTCTCTGCATAATCTCTGGCTATAGGTTGCTGCAGGAAGAAGCTTCTCTGATGATGGCCGTCCAAAGCACTGATCCATGAGAATAGCAGAATTTCATTAGGATTCATTTTCTTACCATGTTTTGTTGTTGGTTTTATTTATTTTAATTTTTAAAAGAATGGTAGTATTTGGTTTTACCCTGGGTACCTGAGATACCTAATCTTAGATTTGTTGTCATGCAAGTACTGTGGGGTATGGGTTCTATCTCATGGAGTGGGCCTTAAGTGAAATAAGATATTGGTCGGTTACTCCCACTGGCTTTGTGCTACCATTGCCCTAGAAAACCTTCTGGGAAAGACATCATTATAGATCAAAGGTTTTGTGGCTACAAGGTGGTTGTACTACTTTTTTGGTAGCAACAACAGTAGTTTCCTGTAACCAAGATGCAAGAACATAGGGGTGAAGGCTCTAGGTAGGCACTAGCTTGACTTCTTTGTGTTCAGGAGTTGTATAGGTATTATTTTGAGCAATGGGGCTTTGCTATCAGTTAGTGAAGAGCAACCTATAGTTTTGACAACAGCATGCATTGTTTTGTCTTTTCCATTGGACACTGTGACCAAGCACTCAGTTAGATGTGATCCAATCCCTGTACTGGAAGCTACTATAGTAGGTTTGCATACTACCCCTCAATTGTACCTTAATTTTAACTGTCTCCCTATATTCCCTCTTTTCTTTCCCCTTTATTCCCATTCCCTGTTTGGTCCTTTTTCGGATCTCCCCAATCCATCTATAACAATCTATTCTATTATTTTTTCACTAGGGAGATCTGTCTGCCTTAATTGCAGAAAATCTAGAAACAAAAAATTTATCTGACAAAATGTACCTCAAAGGAAAACTAATCAGAAGAGTTAGGGAAAGATACTACATATTCACCAGAAAGGAAAAAATCCACCAAGATGACACTGCAATTCTTCACATCTATGCACCAAACATAAGGGCCACAAGCTTTTCATTTCCTCAGGAAGATGGGAGTTGATCTACCTCAAGATCCTGCTACAACACTCTTGGGCATATAGCCAAAGGGCACAGAGATACTCTCTCAACCATGTTAATTCTATCCATAATAGCTATAAATGAGAACCAACCTACATGTCCCTCAACTGAAGAATTAAAAGAAAAAATATGCGGTACATTTACAGAATGGAGCATTACTCAGTCATTTAAAAAATGAAATCACAAAATTTGCAGTTAAATAGGTGTAACTATAAATAAGTCATCCTGAGTGAGGCAACTCAAACCCAGAAGGACAAATATGATATGCATTACTTATATTTGAATATTAGCTTATAAATCAATGATAAGCAAGCTACAATTCATAGAACCACAGAATTTAGATGTACAGTAAGGGACTAGGGCAGACAGAACTCCGTTACCTAAAGGAAACAGAGTAGATAGTTATGAATGGATTGAGGGTCTGGAAAGGAGGATCAAGGAAGGACAGTGAAAAAAGTTAAAAGGAAAGAGGGAGTACAGGCAGACAATTTAATTTTCTTTATTGAGTCTATTGACACTTTCAGGTTTTAAATGGTTTTATTACTTTTCTTCCACTCTTTGTGTTTCCATAGATTTTTGATTTATTCATTTCCTATTGAAGGAGCTCTTTCATATGCATAAACATTTTAAGCTCTTTTTCTTGTGCTTCTGCTATGTTACAATATCCAGGACCTTTTATGGTACGTAGGTGAACTCAAGTGGAGACATATTGTCCTGGCTGTTACATTGATTGTGTTTTCACATTAGTGTCTAGGTGTCTGGGTTTGGGATGGTTGTATTTCTTGGTGCTGACATCTGTTCTTGTCTTTGCTGTGTGGGATTTCCCCCCTTGATTCTTGATGCTTTCTCTGGTTCTGAGGAGACTGTGGAAGCTGTGTGTTGTCTGGTAGGAAATTCTTCTGAGGTCTTTACTAGTCTCACCACATCAGGCTCTAGATAAAATGTGTCTCTAGGTATTGGAACTGACACTTAAGAATGGGATGGTCTAGGAGCAGAGACTGAGAGACTCCCAATGATGGAGAAAAGCAGGGTGTTCCCAAAGGATCTGCTCTCTCCTTTGTAAATGGAGGTAGAGAATGAGGAGAAACAAAAACAGGTGGTCTGCTACAAAGCTAGGCATGGCACTGTGGGACTGCACTTGGAGGACTACAAGGAAAAGTGGATATCTGTAGTTATTTTACCTGCTTAGCTGGCCAGAGTAGCCTATGGGTTTCCAGAGAATAATTGTTAGAGTTTGAGGCCAGGATAAAGAAATGAGGAGAGACCTTAGGAAGGGAAGGTATGTGCAATCCATTGGAGAATCAGTCAAGTGAGGGAAGAGAGGCTGCATCAGGTGGTCTGTTACAGCCTAGGAATTAGACTTGGTGATTGGTTTTAGAGAAGCCGAGGAAGAGGTAAAGATTTGCACTGAGCCTTTCTGATTCCCTGACTGAAGTGGTCTATAGGTTCCCAGGGATTGCATACTGGATGGGGGCTGGAATAAAGCAATGAATTGGGGAGGGTAGTTAGGAGGCGATGATCAATGTGATCCATTGGAGAAGAGGAAGAGGGAAGGGGGAAAGGGGAAGAATGGAAGGGAGGCCTGCTTCAGTATGTGATCTACTGCAGAGTTTGAGATGGGTCTGGTGAATTTTAGCCTACCTGTTTCCCTGGCTGGAGTCCTATTTTGTTTCCAAACTCTTGTATGACTCCTCATGGCAGAATTTAACCAACACCATGTAGAAAAGGCTTGTATTATGTAGTTGTTTTGTAGTTAGAAATTCATTATGGGTGAAAATAATGAAAAAATAGGACATCTGGCAGATGTTACTTAGTAATAAAAAATAGATAAATAATTATTTTGTTAACATTTCCACAGAGTCTGTTACCTATAAAGGATCTATGGTAGGCTCTCAATAATTCTTGTCTAGTAGAAAATGGTGGGATGAAAGTATATGAGATTGGAGTTGCAGATATTCACGGCTTTCACCCTTTCTCTGTTCCTCTTTAACTGTGAGTTATTGACAGTTTCTTTAAATGGCTTTTCCCAACTGTGAGACTGAAGTAGCAATGCCTTCTTTTTAGGGTCTTTGTAAAAACAGTGATTTTTTTTTTTAAAAAAATGTTAGTATATAGGCAACTTTCAAATACTATTATGTTCTTTCCTTCATTCTTTTAGACCATTTCAGTATTATTACTGTAATAATTCAAGGAATTTATAACTCAGCAAGCACAAAACTCAATGTTCAACATAACTGGCAAATATTTTAACAAAATGGGCTTTAAACTGCCTCAAAACAAGAGCAAAAGTAAAACAATGTTAGTTTTAGAAAAGATCAAGAAACCCAACCTAAGGATTAAAGGCATCTAAAATTCCATTCCCTAAAATAACTTTTTTGGCTTCTACACCAGAACACTTTGAGACAATCATTTTATAATGTACAATTTGCCATCCCCAGGGTGATCAATGTGCTTCTGATATCTCCATATACAACTTCCCTCCAGCAGAGTCATTGTCCAAAGCCAGAACTGACATTCTACTCCCCCCACCCCACTCCTCAAAGAGCCACCCATATACCTCTAGCACAAAGTTTGAATCTCATATGAAAACATCCAAAGGTATTTCTCAAACTCCAAAGCATATCTTTGATCCATCCTCTTGGCACTCTACATGTCACAGATGAGCATCACTTCCCAATGCACATTTCCTCATACTCATTCCTTCTAACAGTTGCTATCTTGCTGGCCGGGTAAAACAGAGTTCATCGTTCAGATAATGGGCCCAGTATTTGTCCTGTATTCTTCTGGAAATGGGTGTCTCTCACCTTTCTGCACCCTGAACACTTTTCTATAATTTTTAATGCTACCCTGAGTTAAGTGTGCCATATGTCTGACACCCAAGCTAGACTGTGGGCTCAAGCCAACTTAGAGGATGCACACAGAGAACAGATGCCATTTGATCAAATGTATATGACTACTGCAGAGAAAAATTCATTAAAGGTGGTTTCCATAACAAAGTAAATGTGAGGGAATTTGTAGGATGGGGATTGTATCTACTCTAATAAAGAAGAATGGAACATGTTTTGTGTTAGCCAATTACTTTAGGGTATTGGGCCTGCCTGGAGTGTGATTGAGAAAACTAGATTCTTCCTTTCTGAGCAGGGATCAATTGCAAATAGCATCTTGGCTTGGGGTGGAACTTTGTGTTCACATCTTTCTCTGTGCTGGTATTTTGTCCATGTGGTAACTTGTGTATGGGGGTAGGAAGGATCTGAGGGCATTTGGGGGAGGAGGAAGAATATGACCAAAATATATTTTATCTAAAAATCAAATTAGATATTGATTTAAAAAGAATGTATATCAAAGCCAGTGCTATGTGAACATAAATGAGCAAAGCTACTTGCACAATGGAGTAAATAGACAAGTAACAATTGACTGAAGTGGGATGACAGTTAAAGGAAAAAAAAAAAACCCAAGAATTGCTGATTCTCCATCATTTCTCCATAAGGCCACTTTTCACTTAGAAAATAATCTCTCCAGGTGTGAACTTATCACTATTTGTCCCACTAAAAGGACATAATATCAAACTGTCCTATACTGTCTGTCATACCTTTACATCCATAGATTATTGCAGCTCTGAGACTTCACTGGGGAAGTTTCTTTTTGCAGTGGTGATGAGTTAACAACAGAAAGTCACAACTGGTAAATTAAAAGAGAATAAGTGATGGTGGGGTGCATAGCAACAAGAGGATATCTATATAAACCCCCATTTCCAGGCTCTTGGACTATCAAGCAAGTAGGGATAGAAAGATTCTAAGAGTCAGACACCAGGGAGGACCTGAGAGAAACAGTGTAACCTGGACATCACAGAAATATCGCACTCAAGAACTCATAGCAGCTGTGGTTGCCTGACCAAGACTCCCACAAGATCAAGCCAGTCAATACTCTTGAGTAGAGTGGGAAAGGAGTCACGAGCTCTAGCTCTAACTAAGGAACTACTGACTCTTGTTGGCTTCTGAGGGAGTAAAAATCAGTTGACTTTAAGGTTGTGGCTCCTGATAGGCCAACCATGCTCCAGTAGATGGCCTCTTATCCATGAGTATATGAGTAGTGCAAAATGAACTAGAGATGTTATTAAAAAGAAGAAAATGAAGACATGAAGTTGAGGCAGGGTAAGGAGGTGAGAGGAGAGTTATAGGTGAAATTGGGATGACAATAATAAAAATCACTCTGAAATTCTCAAAAAAATATAAGATTTTTTTTTCAAAGGGGAAAAAAAGAGACTTTCCTTTGGCCCAGTTTTGTGACTCAGACACACCTGAGCATTTCTTTGGTTTATTACTATCATTAATTGTCCCTTGACCCCTTACTAAACTATATGCTTCCTAAAAGCTTTCAGTGTATTCCTGAAACCACATGCCTATCCTCATCCCTTGTATCCATACTGGTTGAAGTTTTGTTGAATGAAATAAAATGTCCTGAGTCCTTCATCCATAGCTGGCCTTTGTTTAAAACTCACATTGAGAAGCACTGCAAAAGGTCATACCTTCTTTGGCTGACTCTCTTTCCCTACAATCTCCCCACAAGGAGAAAAGTACTTATTTTTGCTATTTATATTAGGTATATAGAGTACCTGCTTGATATTGGTCCTTGTTAATGACTAAGAATAAGTCCAGATTTAATAAACATTTCTTGTTCCTGAAGGAAAAATGATTACATGGAAGACATAAACATGAAGTGGTATATCTTAAGGGGTGATTAGCACTGTGAATAAAATAAGGTTCTGTAAGGGGTAGCACCTGAACAAGATTTCCACTGAATGCTCATGACAGGCATATGGAGACGGTGTCCTACAGGTTGAGAGACACTTGTTGTATTAGAGGAAGATATAAGACGATGCTGCATTAGAATACTCCCACCACCCATTAAACCTGTCACCAAGTTCATTTAGCATGTCCCTTGAAGGAAGCTTTTACCCATGGAACATATTTTGTATCTCAGGTCCTCTGCATCCATTACTAATAATTTCATTACTCTCTGAATGTTTTCTTTCAATATTTATTCATTTTCCACTAATACCCAAAATGAGATTTGGTCAGTGTTAGGTTATTTCTTTCCTTAGGCACACTGAAAATTGGATTTTTGTCTTTTGGTTTGATTGTACCTGTCCCAGCTAACTCCATAAAAGCTTGTGATTATTGACTATATGCTGCTTTGATAGACTTTGGAAACCAACATAATAGCGAGCAACATGATGCCCAGGCTCCAGTATATGGCACTCACAGTACTGTTTTCTCACATCCTTTTAAATCAAGGATCGTGTATCAAAATCTTCCCAGGGTTTATATATCACTCTGTCTTTCTGGAATATATCAGTGGACAAAACATTCAAGTATGCCCCCCTTTCATGGGATGTGAACATTGTTTAGGAGAAAGACAAACATAAGATGCTGTAATGGAAGGACTAGGCAGTGGTTCTCAACCTGTGGGTTGTGACCTCTTTGGGGGTTGCATATCAGATTTACTCAATATCATATATTTATATAGGATTCATAACAGTCTCAACATTACAGTTATGAAGCAGCAACAAAATAGTTTATGATTTTAGGTGTCACCACGACATGAGAAATTGTATTAAAGGGTTGCAGCATAAGGAATGTTGAGATCCACTGAGACAGAAGAAGACAAACAGAAATAGGAAAGACTTGCAACAGAAACCAGATCTTAGAGGCCAGTGTAAAGTCATTGGCTTTAAGCTGCAATGATTTACTCACCTTAGAATACAGCCCAGTCTGAGTAGATTGCTTCTTTCATATTCAAATAATCAGGGTTCATGGTCTTCATAACTGAAGGTCTCCATTAATTTGTACTTGGATGGTGTAATGTAGTGGAAGAGGAGGATGCTTTGAGAGATGCTCTCAGAAAGAAGACTGCTGCTGGTTCTGGTGGGCCACTGGATATCCTGACTACTGAGATTGGTATTTCCCCAAACAACCCTATGACACTATTCAATATCCCCTGCCCCTTCTAACCTTCCTTCTCTTCTACTCAGGGTCTTCTCGTGTACTGGGGGGGGGGGGGGCGTGGATTGCTTAGAATTGGTGATTGGCACTAAAGAATCCCAAATGAAAAACATGGTTTTAAGAAGCTAGAGCACTGAAGCAGGAGTGATCTACGAGCCAAATATCCACCATGAATCTCCTCAACAAACCGAAGAGTGAGATGACCCCAGAGGAGCTGCAGAAGCGGGAGGAGAAGGAATTCAACACAGGTCCCTGTCGGTGCTCACACAGTTGGTCAAAAACAACACACAAGATCTCATTAACTGTTGCAACAACAAGAAGCTCCTGGGCCGGGTGTAGGCCTTTGACAGGCACTGCAACATGGTGCTGGAGAACGTGAAGGAGATGTGGACTGAGGTCTCCAAGAGCGGCAAGGGCAAGAAGACGTCCAAGCCTGTCAACAAGGACAGCTACATCTCCAAGATGTTCCTGTGCGCAGGGACTCAGTGATCGTGATGCTGCAGAGCCCGCTCATAGCCGGCAAATAGAGTAGGGACCCTCCTGCCTGTAAGAGCCTGTTCACTAGCTGCCTTGTCGAGCCCTGAGAGTGGAAATAAAGCCCTGTGGGTTTTGATTCGTTTGTTTAAAAAAAAAGTTTTAAAAGATGCACAACAGCGTATCTTTCCATATATGTACTTACTTTTTCAAATATTTGATGTTATAATATTTATTTGTTTGTGGTATTTGTTGGTATAGGAATCAAACCCAGGGCACCGTGTATTCCACTCCATGGCAGTTTTATTTATTTATTTATTTATTTATTTATTTATTTATTTATTTATTTATTCATTCATTCATTCACCTTAGAGCCTGGTCCCAGCCCCTTCCTTCCTCTCCTCCCAGTCTTACCCTCGCACCCATCTCCCCTCATTACCCCATCTCCTTCTCAGAGAGGGGGAGGACCCAAAGCTATGCCAATCAATTCTGGCACCTCTGGTTGCAACAGGAGTAAGTGCTTCCTTTCTCACTGAGGCCTGACAAGGCAGCCCAGCTAAGGGAGAGAAATCCAAAGGCAGGCAAGAGAGTCAGAGACAGACCCCGTTCCAACTGTTATGAGACCCACATGCTGACTAAACTGTATGGGGGTCTAGGTCCAGCCCATGCATGCCCTTTGGTTGGTGGTTCAGTCTCTATGAACCCTCATAGGCTCAGGTTAGTTTACATTGTAGATCTTCTTGAGGTTTCCTTGACCCCTCTGGCTCTCTCTATCTTTCCCTCAAGACCCTGTGATACCACTCCTGGACTTATACCCAAAAGCTGCTCCAAGGACACTGACTCAACTATGTTTTTAGCAGCATTATTCATAATAGGCAGAAACTGGAAACAACCTAGATGTCCCTCAGCTGAAGAATGGATAAAGAAAATGCAGCACATTTACACAATGGAATACTACCTAGCTATTAAAAACAAAGACGTGCAATTTGCAGGCAAATAGATGGATCTAGAAAAGATCATCCTGAGTGAGGTGACCTAGACACAGAAAGACATGCATGGTATGTACTCATAAGTGGATATTAGCCATAAATTACAGGATAACCATGCTACAATCCATAAGAAGTCAAGGAGGGCCAAAAGGGGATGCTTGAATCTTATTCAGAAGAGGAAATAAAATAGACACCCATGGCAGTTTTAAAACCAAGAAAATGAGCCCCAACGGTGAAAAGAAATAGTCTTGATGTCTCTCTGAAGATGCAGAGGGTTTGCATGTGAACCATTTCCAGGGGCACTTTATTGGAACAAGCTCCAACCACCCTAACCCTGATCTTCCTACCTCCAGGACATCCTCTTCACATTGAGAATATGTCATCAGCCATCTAACTGAAGGATCCTGATCCATGCTTTGCTGTCAAGGTGAGATCACAGCTTGCTGGTTTCAAGGGTTCCTGGTCAAGGTTGGTTAGGAGGACTCTGAATGGATGGGACTCTGTGTCTCTCCATACCCGCATCTCCTCTTTAAGAAGCAACCATATTTTTGAAAAAACAAACAAACAAATAAGAGTCAGCCATGATTGTTCTCTTTAATTCAGTGCTGCTACAGATCTTTTACCCAAACTGTCTCTCATTTTCTCAGTTTGGAAGCTGCTAGCCTGAACTTCTTGTCTATTCAGCTAATTAATTTTATTCCTTCTCAAGTCTCTGATGGGGCTGAAGACCAGATAGTTTAGTTTTACAATTAAGCCTTTTGCAATTTAGTTTTATAATTCTTGCTTTTTTGAATCTTAGATTTAACATTTCCACTTAATACTCATTTATAATATCTTTGGGATCTCAAAATATATTTATCCATAAAATATGTGCTGGAGTCTCAATAAGTGTTGAATGCATGGGCATATATATGAGCACAAGCCCAGCACTAGCACACTCATCACTCCCCTATGGTTTCCACTATTCCCATACAAAAAGTATTTTTTTTTTTAACTTAATTGTTTTTCATTTCAAATAAAATCTTTACTAATGTGACAGAGTGACATTTTTATGAGGAAAAAGAATCTGTATTATCTTAGCCATTGTTATTTCCTGTCAGGAAACCTGGCCATTATCAAAAAGCCCCACGCTTTGTGCAAAATGGAAAACTCCATTTGTCTGTGAGGCTTCCTCTTTTCTGCCTGGTGGATCTCTGGACCCCACACCCTCTTCCTGAAGAATGTCATATGGTCCTTAGGGAAATTACAATTCCAGCTTCCTTTCTTCCAATAAGCACCCATTCAAAAAGCACCTGGGATTTCTAGAAGGCTGCTCCATGTTAATGAGTCATCTCTGTATCTTAGGCCTTCAGCAAGCTATTTTTTTTAAATTTAAATTTATTTTTAAAAATTTATTCACTTTACATCTCATTCGCAGCCCCCTCCCTGGTCTCTTCTTAGTCCCACCCTCCCTCCTCCTCCACTCCACTCCTCAACTAGTCCTCAGAGAGGAAGAGCCCTTCTCCTCTGTCAACTGACCCAAGCCAAGCAAAGTCTCATCAGGACTGCCTGTATCCTCTTCCCCTGTGGCCTGGTAAAGCACCCTGCAAGGGGGAAGTGATCAAAGAGCAGGCAACAGTGTCCATGGCAGGGACAATATGGGTGACCCTTATGGAGACTGAGCTGCTTATCAGCTACATCCAAGAAGGGAGCCTAGGCGCTCTTGATGCATGGTCTTCGGTTGGTGCATTAGTCTCTGCCAGCCACTCTGGGCCCAGATTTGTTGGCTAGGTTGGTCCTTTTGTGGAGCTGCTGTTCTCTCCAGGTCCTTCTCTCTCCTCACTCTTCCATAAGGCTCCTTGTGCTCCACACAAAGTTTAGCTGAGAGACTCAGCTTCTGCTTACAGCAAGCATTTTATGCAAATTCATTTTGTATGGCAACTAAGCAAAAAGGTAGACTTGCTAGCCATCCACAGAGCTATGCAAAAGTCAGTTACTACTTTGTTCACTATGTTGACAGATGTGTTAATTACAAACTCAACACATATTTTGCACATTTGTTCATTAAGGTAAAATTCACATTATGTTTTGGTAAGAGCAAATCCAGGGTTTGTTGTAGGTGTTTTATAGCCTCCATTGTGTGCTTAGGTACTTTGGCTCACTGAAAACTCTCTGTTGATGTGTCATATCCATGGCTCACTGAGTTAATTATGCTCCAACCATTGCTGTGGTACCTTACAATGATGTCACTTATGATTTGCTTGGGCAAGATCTTGACGCTATGCTACAATCATGAAATCACTTTGATTGATCATTTTCGATAATTGTTTTATTGTAGATTCTTGTTTTACTTTACAAAAAAAGAAAATTTAAGAAGAATGCCGGTGGCAAATGATAGATGAGTATGTGAGAAACTAATGGCTTCGGCTAAGGGCAAGGAGCAGCCTCTTGTGGCATTGTCTGATACAATGTTCATCTCCAGCTAGATGTCAAAAGGACAGCGAGAACTAGAACATATGAAAGAAAGCCAGTCAATATTTTATCAGCATTCTGTGACTAGCATATAGAAACCTGTGAAAACTTAAAATCTCTTTCTGACACACATCACAGTTACTTCTCTACCTTCCTATCCTTCGTGCCCAGCTCTCTTTCTAAGCCAGGTATTCCCGACATGGTCCCTTCTCTTCACACTGCAGTTCGGCTCTACACCCAAATTCCGGAAGAAAAATACAAATATGTCAAGTACAAGGTAACTTGGAAAGCAAGAGAGTGGCAGATTGGTTATGAGCTTGCACAGAACTCTCCTTTGGAGGACAGAGAGTGGGATTTTCTCAGTATTTTGGTAATCATAAGAATGGATATTTTTTTCTTTGTGCCCAGAAAAGGGTGTTTTATAAAAAATGGACCTCTTGAATCTGAGAGGACAGAGTTAGAAAGTGGATTTGATCAAAAGAATCATATGCATGCATGAAATCCTCAAGCACCACAGCAAACAAACAAACAACACACACACACACATGCAAAAACTAAAAAGTATGCAGTAAAATGATATTATTGAATTTTATCTTGTAGAATTTAGAAATATTCCTGAAATTAGGCTACCAGAAAGCTGGTACTTTCTTCTGTAGCTATTGTCAATATTTTCAAACAATCAGAATTAGAAAAAAATCAATATTTATATATTCTCTTTATCAATTTAAAATTGTGTCATTTATTTTAGGGTAGACATTTAATGGATACATAAAATATTCAAATAAAGTAAGAACCAATCTCTCCTTTTTCTTCCTTCCTCAAGCACCTTCAAGACAACTAAACACATCCCTCTTTACACAGTGCCTTCACTATGGTCTTTCAGAATACATTTTAAACTGGAGGTGGGGGTAGGCATAGTTCTCTCTTCAGGATACAGTGGAAGAAAACTCATTTGCCTTTGCTTTCCTGTAATGTAAACACCATGACTTCCTCATAGTAAAGTAGTAAAGAGCATCTGCTTGGATTTTCCTTTGACTTTTAACTTCTTCAATACCCAAAGTTCCTTCTCTTTGCTATCTTCCTCTTTGCACACAAGTGACCTCTTTTAGTCACCCAAGGACTCTCTGGTTTTTTATCTTGTTGCTGCTAGGTTAGTAGTACCAGCTTGTAACAGTCTATGGTCAAGAAAGAGCAGTGCTGTGTGTTAAGGCACCAGCCAAGGACAATACAGGCGGTAAACTTTAAACCCCTACCCTGATCTAGCCAATGGTCAGAACAGTCTCCACACTTGAGTGGAGAGTGGGATATGACTTTCTCATGTACTCTGGTGCCTCACATTTGACCATGTCCCCTGGAGGGGGAGACCTAGTGGCACTCAGAGGAAGGACAGCAGGTCACCAGGAAGAGACTTGATACCCTATGAGCATATACAGGGGGAGGTAATCCCTCTCAGGAACAGTCATAGGGGAGGGGAATAAGGGGAAAATGGGAGGGAGGGGAGAATGGGAGGATACAAGGGATGGGATAACCATTGAGATGTAACAAGAATAAATTAATAAAAAATAAAAAATAAAAACTCAAAGCTAGTGTCATAGGAAACTTGTTTTTGAACTCAGTATCAACTGCTTGCTAGCATAACCCAGTTAGCTCAGGAGTTTGTATCAGGGTCAAGACTTCAATTTGACCTTTCTTTCTTTAGTCACAGATTGTGGGTCTTATTCTCTCCCTCCTCCTTTCCTCTCAGTGCTCACCTCTATTTTCACAAGATAACCTCCCTAGTTACTTCCTAAATGGTGACACATGCTGAGAATCCTGGGTTTCCTTCCCTTGAAGGCACTTTTAGCTTTTTCTCATATGTGTGTAGGAAGGAAACTGCTTTACATGTATATGGAAGGAGTTGATTTTTAATTCAAATATAAATTGGATTTAGAAGTAAACATGAGCCTATCTGTAATGTATATCACATACTAGATTTGTTTTACTGTTCCCCAACCCCTTGCTTTCAAAATTAATCTCCTAAACTGACATCTAGCAAGTGTTAATTGTTTCCATGGTTGACATATTGATGTATAGCTATGCATCTTTGGGAAGGTCCAGCACAAGACATTCCACTTTAAGGACAATTTTATAATGGTTCTTCTATGTAGATTTAAAATATTCTGTCAGCAACTGGCCACATGTTGCTATTGAGCCCTTGAAATGTGGTAATATAACTGAAAAAAAGAAATCATGGGCTGGAGAGATGGCTCAGAGGGTAATGGCACTGACTGCTCTTCCAGAGGTCCTGAGTTCAATCCCCAGCAACCACATGGTGGCTCACAACCATCTACAGTGAGACCTGGTGCCCTCTTCTGGAGTGCAGGCACACATGCATCATTGTATACATAATAAATAATAATAAGACACATAATAAATAAATCCTAAAAAAAAGAAATCATTATTTTTATGTTAACCATTTAATATTAAATCTAAGTTGCTGTGAGTGGCTCAGGTCAACACCTAGCTGACACATTATTAGTTGATGATGTTTCAGATAAAGTTATCAATGTGACAGATGGCTTTCTGGCTACTCTAAGTAGTGGAAGAACTTATGCCTCCTCTATCTGTTACTCAGCTTACTATGATTGCATTCCGATAAAGCTACAAAATTGTATGTGGTTGAGAGTATATAAGGTTAGCATTTCTACCAATTTGTCTTCGTTACTTTCCAGTTTCCAGTTTGTTTTATTTTCTTTGTTCAAAAGAAAAGCTGCAGTGAACCCAGAGGTGAAGTTGATTTAGCGTCATCATTAATTTCATTTAGGAAGAGTCTCTTCAGCCTTCTGCTCTCCTCTCCATACAAATGCATTTTCATTCCTTCAGTTCTCTTGGGGTAGATTTAAGTCACTACTGATGGCCGGATCTCAGGCCTTTATTAAGCCCGAATCTTGCTATTTGAAAGCTTCCCCTGGTGGAACGTTTGCTTTCTGGTCAAGAGTCTTTGCATTTGTTTTACGTGGTTGGGGCATCCTTTAGTAAATCGCTCATTTAGACATCAGTTACAGGAAACTAAATAAAAACTGAAGTAATTTAAGGCAACTTCATTTCATTTTCTGTGGTTTAGTGTGGGTCACGAACAATTTGCCTCATAAGGCTATGAAATCAATTTCAAAGGGATTATCCAAGCAAAGGTGTGATGTCAAGATTCAGTGGTTTCAAAGATGCATCCTGACTATTAGTTCTTGGCATTTAAGTGAGTTTGACCTTCTGATGACAGAATATTTGGAAACATTCCTTGACTTCTTTTAGTTCTTGGCATTCATGTGAGTTGGACGTGTGATGATGGAATATTTCGAAACATCCCTTGACTTCTTGGATTTCATTTAGACTTAAGAATCTTCCCTGCGGTTATGTTTCTGTCTTAGTTGCTGTTTCATCTTTCTGCACCCATGTTATAGTTTCCTGGCTACCTTTAGGAGGCCGCCTTCCTCTGTTGTTGCCCTGGGGGTTGATTCCCTACAGTTCTCTGTACAGCTTCTTCCCTCTTATGCCATGTAGTCTCTGATCTCATCTGCCACCATGTGACACAGACATTAATGACCACCAGACACATCCCTCACCTATGCTCACAGTGAACTTGGACAGCTGCCTAGTATGTCGAATCCATGTGAATTCAGGCAACTCACATGAAGTATATCAGAAGATGAACTCATTTAGGTGGATGGTACGTCAATGCCACTTAAGCTCAGAACCTGAGACTTACGCTTGAATTTCTCCTGATCCCTTGGCCAAGATAAAGAACACCCAGTCTTGTGTACTCTCCTTTTCTTCAGGTTTTCCTCAAATATTTATCTGCTGCATACTATGGGTCATGTACTTTACTAGATCGTATGAGAAGAACAGTGGCCAGGACAGATATAATACTTTTCCAAATAAAATTTAGAATACTTTAGGGAGTGTCAACTTTTTTAATTTAATTTTTGATAGTTTGTTATATGAATACTGTAATTACTTCACTTCCACCTTTCCCTTTACCTTAAATCCTCCCATGCCCTTACTTTTTCGCAAATTCCTTAGTGTTTCTTCTTTAGTTATTCTTATTATACATACAAATACTTACACACACATATATATGCATGCATGTATATATATGTATATATAGACATACATGCATGTACATATATATGTGCACACATATATAATAACTGAACTGCTCCCCAGTTGAATTTATTACCTACCCTCACATACATATATATGCTTCCTTGTGTGTGTGTGTTTGTGTGTGTGTGTATGTGTGTGTGTGTGTGTGTAGCAATTGCTTTCCAGTTATATATGTGGCTTGTTCCCAAGGAGAGAATTTTGGCTTGGTACTATAAACCTGATTAAAATACTATGGCTAGAAAGATCATAGGCCTTAGGAAGGAACTTAACAATTTTTTTAAGGTTTAGAAGACATGGTACCAAACCATTTTCAATGTTTCTGTTTATATACCCTCTAGCAAATACTACTCTTAGCCTTAGAGAAGAGTAATGGCTCCTCAAGATGCTGAGACTATATAGTGCCTATTGAGTGGCCAGACTTACACAATACATTTATATACCCCTCCTAAGGCTTGAGGCATGTCATGTATGAGGGAGAAGAATGAAGAGGCCGAAAGATAGGGAGAAAAGCTGCAAAATACCATGCTCTGGGCATGACCCTGTCATTACAAGTGTGACATCACCTCTGCTGCACTGGTTTGCATTACGCTAGTGCAAGACTGGGCCAGTCACCAGTCACCACTCACACACAGATCTTGGTGGGGCACATAGGACACTATTTGCCTCTGCGGAGTTATTGGGTACTGTTATATTCCAGGGCTGATTGTCATTTTTTGCCAAATGTTATTGTCATTTACATAATCACTGCTGAGCCCACCAGGCTCCAGTGGCTAGACAGACAGCTCTGGTTAAACTCAGTGTGTCACAAAGCAAAACAAAAAGGCATGACTGTGCAGAGGGAGTCGCAGGGAGCAGAGAGGCCTGACAAGAGTGGGCCGCAGCTAAGTAGGAGAATGAGAATGATCAGGATGCACGATCAAGGAGCAAATTTAAGTAATAAAGCGAACAAAACCCTCCACTAATCAAGTGTTCCCCAGTAGCAGATTACATGAATAAATTATGGAAACACGTAGTAGGACACAGGATGACAGAGAAGATGGAGCAACCTTATATCCATGAGAATGAGTGAATTCCAACATTCTAGTGTTTAAAGAGTGCCACAGAAAAATATATAACTGATATTTCATCTATGCAAAGTTTAAAAAGGAATAGAATTTGATGTCAACTCTTTATCAGCATTCAGTTTCAAAAGCTGTAAAAGAAATCAAAAGGGGAGCGGATATGAAATTCAGCTCAGTGGTTACCTTTGGTACCTGAGGGTGGGCTATAATTAGGGCATGTGCTTTTTCTTGAACTGAGTGGCAGTCCTTTGGGCATTAATCATTGTTATTACAAGTGTTGCTATTATTATTATAATTTAAGCACTCTATAGATTCTTTCATGTGAATGATCTATTTTACAATAAAAGTCTAATTAGGGGAAGAAAAGTAAAAAAAAAAAAAAAAAAAAAAAAAAAGACTGTTTTGGTCTCTGCAAGGGCCTTTCTTCAGAGCCCTGTTAAAGTCATTGTGTAAAAAGTCATAAGATTTTTCAGAAATAAAAGCCAAGGAAATCCTACTTTGTCTCAAGTTTCTTTCTTTCTTTTGTGCTTGAAATTTCTCCCAATTCATCTTTCCTCTCTCACTGCCCATAACTAATGTAGAATTAATAAAATTCTAAGTCACACTCAACTTGGGCTGCAGTTCAGTTACCTACATCATCTAAACTTAGTACATCCTTACTGGGTACTTGATGTCCTCCAATGGAGCATCTTTAAAATGAAAACTATAGTTTTTATTGATATACTTGGGGAGCTAAGAGATGAAACACATTCACAAATTCATATACATTCATATAAATATATAGTTACACATGTAAAAATATACACATATATGCATGTATTAATTATTCCTCACAGTGTTGAGGAAATTACATTACATACTATGTATAATAGAAATATACAAAGTGTAAAATACAGGTGACACCCCTGATACTTATGGAGCCTAAGAAACTAATTACCAGCATAGACCTCAGAGTACACCTAAGATTAACATTGTTGAATTTTCGCCGTTGGGAAAACTAAACTTCCTAAATCTCAGATTGATACTTTTTCCAATGAATTTTACAAGCAAATTTGTTTGTGAGATAGAAGAATTAATTGTGACCATGTGTACTGAATGTTTTACACAAAGCCTGATACATGGTAAGCAGTCAGGAATGTGGTGGATATAATGTGGTGATTATCACCACAGTCATCTTAAGGACACTGGATAGGTGCTCTGAGGATACCATGCCCATGTTAAAATTGGAATGAGTCCATGATTGTGCTCTGTGTTCTCATTGGCCCTTGATAAACAGGTCTTCTTCTTCTTCTTTTTTTTTTAATTAATTTATTCAAATTACATCTCAATGGTTATCCCCTCCCTTGTATCCTCCCATTCCTCTCTCCCTCCCATTTTCCCCTTACTCCTCTCCCCTATGACTGTGACTGAGGGGGATTATCTCCACCTGTATATGCTCATAGGGTATCAAATCTCTTCTTGGTAGCCTGCTATCCTTCCTCTGAGTGCCCCCAGGTCTCCCCATTCAGGGGACGTGGTCAAATATGAGGCACCAGAGTATGTGTGAAAGTCAGTCCCCACTCTCCACTCAACTGTGGAGAATGTCCTGTCCATTGGCTAGATCTGGGTAGGGGTTTGAAGTTTACCGCCTGTCTTGTCCTTAGCTGGTGCCTTAGTTTGAGCAGGACCTTTGGGCCTAATCTGCCTATCATAATGTTCTACTTGTAGGTCCTAGGACCCTCTGGATCCTTCAACTTTGCCATTTTCCCATGCTTCTCTCATCTAGAGTCCCAGTAGGATGTCCTCCCTTCTGTCCCAGTTTCCTAGTTAGTGAAGACTTTCATGGGACATGCCCCTTGGGCTAGTGTGCAGATATAACAGGTCTTCCAAGGAAAAATTTTACAACAGTGGTGAAAATACTTTTTTCCTAATGTACTAGTTGTTACACAGAGTGCTCTGTGCACAGAGAGATTTTCAAACAGGTTTGAGGCATATAGCAACTTGGCTTGAAGTGAAATGTCACCGAAAGAGGTGTCAGGAGAGAGAACTACTGAAAGGACAAATGTGATACATAAGTGAGGTGAGGGTCAGGAAAACATAACTAGATGGCCCAGTATCCCTGAGATACTTTGACAACATGTCCACCATCCGCAGGTGAAGGCACTGTAACCCTGCATAAATCATGCAACTATAGGTAGAATTATACCAAGTATCTGAAGCAGGAATTGGTAAAAGTGGCATTTCAAAATTGTCCTGTCCATTGGCAGATCTGGGCCCAGGGGTCCTGCTCAAACTATGGCACCAGCCAAGGACAATACATGCAGTAAACTTTGAACCCCTACCCAGATCTAGCCATCATAATGTTCTTCTTGTAGGTTTCTAGGACCCTCTGGGTCTTTCTATTTCCCCATTCTCCTATATTTCTCTCACCTACAGTCCCAATAGGATGTCCTCCCCTCTGTCCCACTTTGCTGTTAAGTGAAGACTTTCATAGGACATGCTCCTTGGACTAGTGTCCAGAACTCTGGTGCCCCATATTTGACCACAAGGGATGGGATAACAATTGAGATGTAATATGAATAAATTAATAAAATATATTTAAAAAACCAAAAAAATGTTTTGTGAGGTCCCAAAGAGAGGATACAGAATTATCCTCTGACACATCATTGAGTAAGAACCAATGACACAGAAAAAGCAATTGAAAGGACTGATTGACCCAGGTTCCAGAGTGCAGCTTTAGATCTGGGTGGGGATAATCTCACTTGTGTTGATATTGACTCCCAGAATACTTGTATTTGCGAGTGTTTTTGAGTTTTTACTGCTGTGATAAAACACCATAACCAAAAGCAACTTGAAAAAAAAAGAATTTATTTTAGTTTACAACTTTCAGGTTGCACTGCATCACCAAGGGAAACCAGGGCAGAACCCTGGAGGTAGGAGCTGATGCAGAGGCCATGGAGGAGTGCTGCTCACTGGCTTGCTCCCCATGGCTTGATGAGCCTGCTTTTCTACAGAAGCCAGGACCTCTTGGTCTAGTGTTCTGTGCCTTCCTACATCAATAATTAATTTTAAAAAATACAACACACACTTGTCTACAGGGAGATCTTAGGAGGGCATTTTCTCAATTATGAGGCCTTATGCCCCAATGACTCTAACTTGTGTCAAGTTGACATAAAATTAACTAGCACAGAGGCAACACTGAAACTGTCCTGTCCAAAGTTCCATGTCCAGAACTTAGGAGAATATAGGTACAGGTGCAGGGATATATCATGAATTTTGCTGTTGTCTAATACCACTCACTCTGTCAGTTTTTTTTTTTCATTGTTTCTCAAGTCCTGACACTCAATGGACCTTGGTTTTTCAGTGTTTCGATGAGGTAACAGTCTCTTAGACACTATGAGATAAACAAAACCAAGATCATCAGAAAGATGCCTATTAAATTCCTTTCTTAAGTCTCACAAACAGTGGCTATTAAAGGATGCATGCAGAATCTTGTTATATGAATTCAATTTTGTTTAGCTCCATGAACTTGCCACATGTATTAGCAGCAAGGACAACAAATTAGGTCATGGATTTTGGAAAAGTATAATGGAATGATGCCTTTCTAGCTGACAAAATCTTACAGTCTTGGTAGCATCTCATAATTATATTTAAGTTTTAGCTAAAAGTACTTTTTAAATTCTTCTCTAAAGCTTTCTCCTGACCACAGCTACTCAAATGCTCAGGCAAAGCTACCTCATTTGGGAAGATTTTCATGGATGCTAATATAGTGAACATTCACTATGTAAGGCTTTTATATTTGTTCAGAACTATAAACCAGAGACCAGCTATAATTAAAGTCGGATCTTAGTGGATTTCAATAGGGTCATTATATAGCAGAAATATATATATATATATATATATATATGTATATATATATTATATAGTTCTAGTACATATATTATATATTTATTATATATTTATATATTATTATATATAATAGTCTGTTATTTATATTATATATATTTATGTATTATATGTTATAAATGTATACTTATTATATTTATTTATATTATATCAATATAAACATATGTATTTATTTTTATTTTTTATTTTTTTAGCAATTGAAAACCTCTTTATAATATGAGTAGCGCACTTTGAAAATACAAATGAAGACTGTGAAATACATAAGCAGAACGTCTTAATTTCAAATTGTTACCAATATAAATAAGAACAAATAACACTGTTCTACTCTTGTAGAATTGGATGACTCAGAGCATTCTTGTAAGCTTATTATATTCTATTTTACTTACTTCACAGAAATATTCATGACATTTTGGTATATACCCAGGAGTAGTATAGCTGGATTTTTAAATTACTTTTATTTTTTTTATTAATTCATTCATATTACATCTCAATAGTTATCCCATCCCTTGCATCCTCCCCTTCCTCCTTCCCACCCACTTTCCCCTTCCCTACTCCCCTCCCCTTTGACTGTGACTGAGGGGGACCTCCTCCCCCTGTATATGCTCATAGGGTATCAAGTCTCTTCTTGGTAGCCTGCTATCCTTCCTCTAACTGCCCCCAGGCCTCCCCAGCAAGGAGACATGGTCAAATACGGGGCACCAGAGTTCGTGTGAAAGTCAGACCCCATTCTCCACTCAGCGGTGGAGAATGTCCTGTCCATTGGCTAGATCTGAGTAGGGGTTCAGTGTTTACTGGACGTATAGTCCTTGGCTAGTGTGATGGTTTGAGCAGAACCCTTAGGCCCAGATCAGCCCGTCATAATGTTCTTCTTGTAGGTTTCTAGGACCCTCTGGATCCTTCTATTTCCCCATTCTCCCATATTTCTCTCACCTACAGTCCTAACAGGGTGTCCTCCCCTCTATCCCACTTTCCTGATAAGTAAAGATTTTCATGGGACATGCTCTTTGGGCTAGTGTCCAGATATAAGTGAGTATATACCATGTGAGTTTTTCTGCTTCTGGGTTAACTCACTCATTATGATCATTTCTAGTTCAATCCATTTGTCCACAAATTTTGGGAATTCCTTGTTTTTAATAGCTGAGTATTATTCCACAGTGTAAATGTACCACAGTTTCTTCATCCATTTTTCTACCGAGGGACACTTAGGCTGTTTCCATATAAGCCTGAACTGTAATGAATTTCAGAAAAATGGCCTAGAATTTTCCTGTGGGGTCTCAAAGCCTTTTTGTGCCAATCACCACCACTCATTAATGCTTCACCATCACAAATCAGCTATGCCCCAGAACCATGCTTCTTTCTTCTAGGAGCTGATATGCTCACAGAAGTGATGATTCCAAAGTGTCTTCTGTGTAAAGCAGTGGTTCTCAACCTGTGGGGTCATGACTCCTGTGGGTTGTCAAATGACTTCTTCACAGAGGTCGCTTAACAACATTAGGAAACAAGGATATTTACATTAAAATTCATAACAGTAGCAAAATTAAAGTTATGATGTGGCAATGAAAAAAATTTTATGATGTGTGTGGGGTCACTGCAAGAGGAAGAACTGTACTGCATGGTCATGACACTGGGAATGTGGAGAACCTCTGATCTGATGGATCTGCACCATGTACATGCCTTAACTAAAGTAGTGTCCAGACATGATTCCACTCTAACAACTCATGCCTGCAGTCATTTTTCATTTAATTTTTCTGTGTCAGTAGCTACTCGCCCTCACAGACTCATGTTTTTGAATTCTTGTTCGCAGTGGGAGGTACTATCTCGGAGCCTCATACATCGTTTAGGAAGGGTGCCTAATCAGTGGAAGCAGATTGCTAGGGCAGACCTTTGAGTGTTCGGTAGGGCTGAAACTTGCTTTTTTTTCTTTTACTTTTTCTTTTCTTTTTGATTCCTTCTCTGCAAGATGTGAACAAATTCCATTACATGCTCACTCCAGCACCAGCTGAGCTTCTTTGTTTCTGTTCTCCTTGCCATGGTTGGCTAAAACTGCAAGCGCACATTAAGTTTAAGTTGTTCCTGTGAGGTATTCTGTCCCAGAAGCAAAACCAGCTACTATACCATTGGTACATTTGCTTTCTTAGCAGGTCTCTATTGACATCAGGGCACTAACCAGATAACTCACCCATTAGACTCAGACTAATGTATGTGAAACAATATTGTTTTCCTTCCTTGACATAACTCATCAAACCTGGATTCTGACAGAAAGCACTGTGCACAGGGTGAGAAAGGAAAATAGAAGAGGCTGAAATCAGGACTAGAGTTTGAAATGTGCCAGGTAGCAGAGTGGCAAAGAGCAAGTCGACATAACCTGGCTGACTATTTCTTCAAATCTATCTGTGTTTTCAACATTGATATTGGCTTGCTGTCTTGATATATAAATGGATTAAGTTGATTTGTGACAGAACTATCTAAAATATACAATCAGAATGACTGCTGGTTCTCGGGAAACAAGATAAAATCCTCATATGAGGAATGATGCTAGAAGTAAAGTTACAAACATAATTTGGATTTTTTTGGGGAGGTGAGGTGGGTTCAAATGAAGATTCTGAGGCTTTCCATCTAATAGTATCTGATTTAGGAATTTTGTAGTGGGTCCCAGAGAGGTCTCAATAAAGACCTTATGTGGTTCTGATGTAAATGGTCCTTTAATCATATCACATTCTATAGTCATAAGAGATAGTGAGGGCTACAGCAATTTCACAGAGGTTGGGAAACAGAAAGAATCTGTCCATAGCTTTGTCAGTAGAAATCATAGACCATGTATTAAAGTGTGGTATATAAATGTGATGTGCTCTTAAAACTATAGGTATGTGAACTGAATCAAAATTTCTGAAGTGAGAATGAGAAATAAGCATATTTTCTAATCACTTATATAATTAGAATGTGTCATTAATTAAAAATAATTCTTATAAGGTAGAAGAGAGTTCAGTATGATTTTACTTAGAACTCTGAGTTCTGTTGGTTAATAATGGTCATTGATCCAATTTAATACATATGAGTTCTACCATTGATCATATATATTGTAATTAATGTACAAAATAAATTCAAGCCACTGAATAAAAACATAAGCTGCCTTACTATTTAACATACACATTCAAAAACAACGAAACCAAGCCAGTGATAGACTAAATAATAAAAGATTATTTTATACTCTGGTGGTAATATCAAATCTAATCAGTGGAGAATTACCTTGAGGACATTGTGAGATAGTCCCTGTAGTTTTAGGCTCAAGGAAAGACTTGGCAAATTACTGTAATGATAAAAGTTTGTAGTGATGTTCTCTTCCTTGAGTGTTTACAAATACGTCTTTCACTGTAGTGTTCGTTGACCTTACAAGGATATCTAAGAGAGCAGATTGTAATCATTGGGGGAACTTTTCATGCTCAGAAACAAAATGCAACACTTTATTTATTTATATACTAGAGAAAAAAAAGATTGTTACAGCAAACATTTGCTGGTGGTATTACAAACAAATTGAAAAAAGAAGTACAATTGTGCTTCAACATGGTGTTGTTTACTATGCCTATTAAAACCCCAGGTGAAATTCAGAGCCTTTATTCTACTCATTTTATTAAGACTGTTTTGTTTTCTATCAAAACCATAATGGTGCAACCAACTTCATCTGCCTCCTCCAATCCTGAACGTGCCTACATTAATCCAAGATGGTAGCTGTATGTAACATAAAGCTGATGTCATTTATGAACAAGCACCTTAGCATACTATTTTAACAACTTATTCTTCTCAGCTCGACAAATATAAACATTTATATTCCAAAGTAATTTACATTTAAAAACCTCATGCCAAGCTGATAGGGAAGGATGAAATATTGAGTTTCAGTACATAAATAAGCTTTTTTGAAACAACAAAGAAGCTTTTAGTAATGGCTTTCATTTAGATGGCATATTTTGCTCACTGGGAATTCTGTCTAGCATACTTCACATAAATATATGTGGAAAGTTTGTATTCTTTATAAATAAATAAGGTGATGGATGCACAGCACACACATACTTATTTTGTTTTGTAGGCCACTTACACATGGAATTTTAATTGGTTTATTTTCCAAGGTTCAGTTTTAGGAATGTGTGCAGAAAAGTAAAATTTCCAAGCTGTTTCTTACTGGAGCTCAAGAAGATAAAAAGAAACCTTGTTTTAAAAAGAGATAAATAAGAATAAATGAACATATTACTGCAGGACCACACCTGGGCTAGATTGTTTTTTAAAAAATGGTCAAATAGCTCCCCAAATGCCAACAAACGAACAAACAAAAATCCAAGCTGTCCATTTTGTAGGTTATGTGAACATTTACATTTTAATGAACGGAGGCAAGGGATTGTGAGAATTATCTATAAAATTAACATTTCAAACAATAAAACCTTTGTTTGTCCACCAGAACTTAGTGGTAAGACTCCATTGCTTAAGATACCACACACTTGAGTTACAGGACCTGGAGAAATAAGTCTAGAACTAGACTTGAGACATCCCTCTTGGCCAACTTTTATTGTTCTAGAAGACACGATGCAGGCCAATGGGGGAGAAAATTCATCCACAGTCTTCCCTAGCTCTAAGTTCTGAGAGCTACAAAAAATGGGCTCCTTGGCAATATGTGCCCTTTGCTGTAATAATGGCATAACAGTTTTGAGGATGGACAGTAATTTATTATTTGATTTGAGACCTGCTCCACATGTCAGAACTCATGACTGGTTTTATAAGCTTAGTTATGAACTCATGGCTTTATAAGTCATATGCCCTGCAGGTACCCAGTGTTTTGATAAATCGTTATGATGTGAAACTACCTTCTAAACACTCATATTTGCATTCATATATTAGTGCTTGGATCAGCCTTCATTAAAGAAGCTTTGTATTGCAACAAGAAGCAAAACAAACAAAAAAAGCACAAAAATTATAACTGTCAAAAATGTTGAAAATTAATGTTGATGGAGTATTAGGCCTAAATAAGGCCTCTGTGTTACTGGGTCAGAAAGAAAGACTTCGAAAATGAGAAGATATGAAACAAAAAGGCATCATATTCACATGACATGAATCCACTAGAGCTGTTTTGTTTGAACAAGATTGTGTCTCTCAACATTTCATCATGGATAAGAGAGGGGCCCATGAGGTCCCATCCCTCCATGAGAGACTGTTGGCCTGCCAGAGTTATTATGGAGTGTTTAATCATTTTCTTCATCAGTGTAGCCACTGATAAGTTTCTTATTTTCTAGTCAATGACATTCCACAAATGCTCCTGTAAAGAGCCCTTAGTACCTTGGAGCATCTTCTTCAAGGGTGAAGATTCTCCAACATTATAGAGAGTTTTGGGTGACTATTCAGGTAGCAAACTGTCTCTGTTACCTTCTCATTAGGAAAGCTACTAACCTTCACTCCTGGCATACTCAGGTAATCAAGTTTATTCCTTCTCAAGTCTCTGATGGAGTTGAAGACTGAGTAGCTTAGTTTTACAATGAAGCTTAGTTGTTTGGGGGTTAAGATGCTTTTAGGTCTAGATAGGTATTTTAAGTTGATAATGACAATATGTGTTGTAGATTGATTTACATTCAGAAATTTAAATGCACCAAGATAGGAAAGATGTTTTCTTCAAGGCTGTCAAATACAAATAGCCAAAACATTAAAACTGTAACACGTATGTAATTTCTGATTGTGTCATGGTTCTTCTTGCTATAGGTAATGTATTGTATATATGTTTAATAATATAAATGTATATGTAAAAAAATTTTAAAGAAAAAGAAAAAGAAAATCCCGGGGGGGGGGGGGGGGAAGAACTGTAGCATGCCCAGTGAATCACACGGTAAAAGAAAACAGAAAAGTAAGAGGTAAATTTTTTGGAAGGAAGGGTTTCAGTGGGAGGGATGCTGAATGACAGAAGGGCGGTAGAAATGAGTAAAATCCATTATATATTATTTACAAAACTGTAAAAGGTAAATAAATAAAAAGTCACAAGTCAAAAAAAAAAAGAAACAAAGAAAGAAAGAAAAAGGAGAATGAAAGAAAAGAAAGAAAAAGAAAAGAAGGCTGCATACCTTCTTGACTCTCAGATCCTCTCAAGTTGGAAAATCAGTATTAGCCATCACAGGATAGAGAGGTAAGTTAGAGCCATCTAGGTTTTTTGTTTTGTTTTGTTTTGGGTTTTTATATACAGAGTTTTTCTCTGTGTAGCCTTGGCTTCCCTGAACTTGCTTTATAGACTAGGATGGCCTCAAATTCACAGAGATCCACTTGCCTCTGCCTCCCTGAGTGCTGGGATTTACAGGCATGAGCCACCATACCCAGTGTCATTTGCTTTTTTATGCACCAGGAATGGACATTTGCAACTTGAAAATAAAGATGTAAAATAATTTACACAAACACCCTTAAGTAAAATATGTAGTTGAGACAAATATGTATAATATTATAAAAAAACATAAAATCCACAAAAAATATTGAGTATCAAATAATGGATAGTATCTCATGTTCATGGATGGAGAGATTCAATAAGCTTAGATTCAGTTCTTCTCAACTTGATTTAAGACATTATTAATCAAGCTTGTGTTGAATTACTTTTTAGATATCCAAATAGCTCTAAAGTTTATATAGAAGGACTAAAGATTTCAAGCAGTCAACATAATATTCAAGAAGAAAATTGCTGGATAATTGACTCTACTTAACTTCAAAGGGTCAACAGAAACTCTGTTATTCATTGCTGGTGAAAATGCAAAATGCTAACAGCCACTTTTCAAAATAAATATTTCTTTTTTTTAATTCCTTGAAAATTCTATACATGTATATAATGTATTTTGATCATGTCCACTTTTCTCTTCCTTCTTCCTATTACTCTGGGGCCACCATTAGTATGATCCCTTTCCTCTCAACTTCATGTTATCTTTCCTTAAAATAAAATAACCCACTAAGTCCAGTTAGTGCTACCCATATGTGCACCGATGTGGGATCATCCACTGGGGCATGGAAAACCTATAACTGATCATCTCTCAAAATGTGTGACTTTCTGGATCTCTGCTCTTTCCTGTTCCAGAGACAGCTGCATCTCTTTGTGCAGTCCCTTATACAAGATGATGGCAGAGTGAATGAATTTTGCCGTACTGGGCACCTGGTTACCATGGCTGCCTGCTCAGCTTGTAAAGTGGATATTGTTGCCGTCAATGACCACTCACTGACCTCAGCTACATTTCCAGTATGACTTTACCCATGGTAAGTTCAATGCCACAGTCAAGACTAAGAATGGGAAACTTGTCATCAACAGAAAACCCATCATCATCTTCCAGGAGTGAGATCGTGTTGACATCGAATGGGGTGATGCTGGTACTGAGTATGTTGTGGAGTCTACTGGTGTCTTCAGCACCATGGAGAAGGCCAGGGACCACTTGAAAGGTAGAGTTATTATCTTTGCCCCTTCTGCTGGTGTCCCTATGTTTGTGATGGGTGTGAACCACAAGAAGTATGATAACTCACTCAAGATTGTCAGCAATGCTTCCTTTACTACCAACTCCTTACCACTCTGACCAAGGTCATCCATGACAAATTTGGCATCCTGGAAGGACTCATGACTGTAGTCAATGCCAGTGCTGCTACCCAGAAAACTATGGATGGCCCCTCTGGAAAGGTATGCTGATAGCCATGAGGCTGCCCAGAAGATCATCCTTGCATCCACTGGTGCTGTCAAGGCTGTGGGAAAGGTCATCCCAGAGCTGAACTGGAAGCTCATTGGCATAGCCTTTTGTGTTCCTACCCCCAGTGTGTCTTCGTAGAGCTGACATACTGACTAGAGAAAGCTGCCAAGTATGATTACATCAAGAAGGTTGTAGAGCAGACATCTGAGGGCCCTCAGGATACTACTAAAGGGGAGCCTGGGTTACACCAAGGACAAGGTTGTCTACTCTGACTTGAACAGTGACTCCCACTCTTCCACCTTTGATGCTGGAGCTGACATTGTTCTCAATGACAAATTTGTAAAGCTCATTTCCTGGTATTATAAAGAATATGGCTACAGCAGCAAGGTGGTGAGCCTCACGCATGTATGGCCTCTAAAAGTAAGAAGCTCCACACTTCCAACCCCAGCAAGGACATGAAAGCAAGAGAGAGGCCCTAGTTGCTGATGAGTCCCTGTTCCAATTCGGCCCTTGACACTGAGCATCTTTCCTCACAATTTCTATTCTAGACAGCCTCCTCCCAACAGAATAAGAGGAGAGGCCCAGGGAGCCATATTCTCTTGAATACAATCAAGAAAGTTGACCGCACCCCCTATGTGACTTACCTTCACCCAGGCACTGTCAAATACCAGCTACCCTGCGGCTAGGGGTAGGGCCTCGTGAGACCCTTCTTCAGCTATGCTGGAAGTTTTGAGTAGGTTAATTTTGTGCAGGTCTTGTGCTGGTGACCACAGCTTCTCTTAGTTTGTATAAGGAAGATCCAGAGGACAATATTTCACAACACTCTTTCCCATCTGCTGGCTCTTAACAAAGTTATACAGTCTTATAGTGTAGTGCAGCAACCCTGCTCCTCGATGTTTTCCCAGATACGTTGAAAATTATTTCCTCATGAAAATCTGCAGCATTACTTTATAGTAGCTTTACTTATAAACCCTGAACTGTAACCCACCAAGATGACACGAGAGAGTGAATAAACAAACCAACCATGAATGGAGTATTTTTTCAGCAATAAAAAGAAATGGGGTTTGAAGCCAATAAACAAGGTTAATAGACCTTTCTTTCATATTTGTTAAAGAAGCCAGTCTGAAAAGGCTGTGCAGGGAGTTCTGTCTATATGACATTCTGAGGAAGGAAAACTCAGAGAAACAATCCAGTGGTTGCTGGTGGTATGGAAAAAAGAAGACAATAAATATTTGGAATACATATTTTGAGGTCAGTACAACTCTTCTGCATGGTATTGAGGTAGTAGATATGTGGCCTTATACATCTGTTAAATCCCATATAACTGTGTAATACAGAGAGTACACCTTACTGGAAATTATGGCCTTTAGTTAATAATTAAATTCCAATATTAGCTCATTGGGCAAAGGAAATTAATACAGGAGGGAGGGAAAGAATAGGTATGAACTCTTCATACACTCTACTGTCTATAAAAGTACTCCAACACTGTAAAGCATATGATAAAGAACAGCAATATTCATAATATCAGAGAGCACTAAATTATGAGAAATATGTTTGACAAAACACTGTTGTAAAACCTACAGCACTGAGAACTAAAAAGCTCTGATGAAATTAAAGACCTAAGGGATGTAAGATAAAAGATATTCATGCAATTAACACAAGACACATTGCACATGTAAACAGAAATGTTAGAGACATAAAATATACAAGAAATATACAAGACAATTATTATTCTAGAACACTTGACATGGGCAAGTATTACAAAGACATGGTATAAAAAATACCATCATTGGAAAAAATGATTATAAATTAAATTTATCAAAATTAAAATTTTCTATTTAGTAAAATGCATTATTACAAAACAAGCAGAAAATTCATGTAGCTGAAATAAATATTCATTAAACATAAGAATAAAAAGGAGATTTTGTTTAAAATATATAAATAAAATTTGGCAAATTATTATAAAACGGCTAAATAAAACAATATAAAGTAAGCAAAAATCCCCAAGAAGGTATATCATGAGAGAGTATATAGGTATGGTGAAAATAATAGAGAAATTATTATATATAATCATTATGTAGATGTATAACATATACAAAGAAATATTTTATGACTTCTAAATTTATTTTAAAAATTTAAAAGACAAACAAATGTGATGCCAATATCAGCAAGGGTTTGAGTTTATATTATCCTGTAGATGGAAACATTAATTTAGATCACTCTGGAATCTGGAATTTTCTTCAGAAGTTAAACATATATCCATTTTGGATTGAGCTAGAAATGATCATAATGAGTGAGTTAACCCAGAAGCAGAAAGACTCAAATGGTATATACTCACTTATATCTGCCTACTAGCCCAAGGGGCATGTCCCATGAAAGCCTTCACTTACCAGGAAACTGGGACAGAGGGAGGACATCCTAATGGGTCTCTAGATGAGAGAACCATGTGAGAATAGCAAAGTAGAAGGACCCAGTGGGTCCTAGAAACCTACAAGTAGAACATTATGATAGGCAGATTTGGGCCAAGGGGTCCCGCTCAAACTAAGGCACCAGCCAAGGACAATACAGGCGGTAAACTTTAAACCCCTACCCAGATCTAGCCAATGGTCAGAACAGTCTCCACACTTGAGTGGAGAGTGGGATATGACTTTCTCATGTACTCTGGTGCCTCACATTTGACTATGTCCCCTGGAGGGGGGGACCTGGTGGCACTCAGAGGAAGGACAGCAGGTCACTGAGAAGAGACTTGATACCCTATGAGCATATACAGGGGGAGGTAATCCCCCTCAGGAACAGTCATAGGGGAGGGGAATAAGGGGAAAATGGGAGGGAGGGAAGAATGGGAGGATACAAGGGATGGGATAACGATTGAGATGTAACAAGAGTAAATTAATAAAAAAAACACATATCCATTTTATGACCTATTGATCATACTCACAAGCATTTACCTGAGAAAAATGTAACCATTTTTCCACCAAAAATTAAGCCAAAAAAAAAACCTTCTTGCACAGCAGTGTTACAGCAAATTTATTCATAAGCATCTAACTGTAACAAATCAATTGTCTATCAACAGGAGGATGGGATGATATATTGAGCTAAACACAATAGAATAGTAATCAGCAGCAGAAAAGAGCAAATTGTGAATAAACAACAACTCAGGAACAGTGATGGAGATCCCACAGTCACACCAGAGGTTTCCTCTCTCTCCTTGTAGAAGAATGGGATTGACTCGGAAGAACTACGGTGGAACTTTTAGGCAGAATAGGAATATTCTACATTTCTAGTTAGTTAATAATTGGCCATACACAAAATTATCAAGATGCATTCAGAACACATTTAAAATCTGCATATTTTACTTTCCATGAAATTTCACCTATTTTGAGGTATAGCAGGAGGGACAGTCATAACAATCTCATTTGAAACCAAATTCCATGGAAATAAAAGCTGTATGACAAGACTCAAGGGTCTTTGATAGTGCTTCATGGAAACCATTGCATTTAGAATGTTTATGAAACCCCACCTCCTCCTTGGGTGAGGATGCTTGGCCTAACTTGTGAAAGTAGAGTGTGCTGAAACCTGCAAAGATGCTGGAAAGGCAGTGCCTTTATGAAAGGGGAAGAAGGGGACCGGAGAGCAGACAATGTACAGCTCTACAAAACAAGTACTTGCTTAACACTAATGATAACTAGAGGCCAGGGACAACCTTCAAGTAGGACTGTGACATGATTTTGTCTTTTGAAGAAACCACTCTGACTACAGAGGTAGTGTTGTAGATTGGTCTTCTATCAACAGGATAAAATACCATGGCCCAAAGTAACTTCGAGAAGAAAAGGATTCATTTCATCATCTTTTTTTTGAGGCTTTTTAAAATTAATTTTTATTATTTTTAAGTATACATTTATATTATTACACATACAGAATTCTGCCTGAAAAAAAGGCAAGCTTGGATGCAGGCAGAATCGATGGCTAAACTCATCCAAGACAGGGTAAGCAAGTTCTCAATAGTTCCTGCCTCACAAATATGTCTGTCAGATGTATTGGGCCAGAAGGCTAAAGATGATGCTCCAACATTATAGAGAGCTTTGAGTGACTGTTCAGGTAGAAAACTGACTCTGTCATGTTCATCTTATTCTTTCATGTCACAGAAAGCCTCGAGGGAAGTTGGAAAAGGAGCTCAAACAGGGTAAGTAGAGTGGAAACCATGGAAAAATTTCACTTGCTGGCTCACTCTCTGGCTCATGCTCAACAAGATTTCTTAGAAATCCCAGGCTCACCTGTCTAGAGATGGTGTTGTTTATAGTGGGCTGGGCCTACCCAAAGTAATAATTAATAATTAATCAACAATTTCTTACAGATATGACCAAAGGCCAACCTGATCTTGGCAGTTCCTCAGTTGAGGTTGCTGTGTCTCATGAGACATTAGGTGTATTGAGTTGACAATAAAATCTAACCAGAACAGGAAGCCATGGAAAATGGGCTTAGCTAACTTATTGAATTAAATTATTAATTGTTAAATTATTCAATATTATTAAACTAGAGATTCAGTGTCTAAGAGAAATTGGAAATACATAGTAAATTGTGTAAATAAGAACCTGGTTATTTTTTTAAGTGGCAAGAAAAAAGATAAGATCGTACTGAATAGTAGTATTATTTTCTGGAACATTTGGGAATGAACTAGATGTTGAAGACATTGCTAATGGAATTGCTCTTTAGGATGTTGTGTTTCAAGTAGTGTGTAAGAAGAGTAGCTAAGTTTGGGGTGCTTTGGTGAGCAAAGTATGAAAGAAGCTTATTAAAGGAGCTATCAAGGAGAGGGAACAAAAGTAGCAGAAGCCACTGTTTGAGGTTATATCACTGAAGAACTAGGAACTATTATGGAGTGATGGCTGGCACTGAGTGTGTGTTCTTGACTATGACTTGCCCAAGAAAGTAGTCTTACACTTTGGCTTTAAAGTGGAGGCAGAAGCTAATTGTGGCAGTTGAAGTCTGTCAGTTGACTTCATTTTGCAAGCAAGTGGCAAGGATGTTCTTTACATTTTCATCACATTTTATTTTTTAAAACCTTTTATTGACTCTCTATGAATTTCTCATCATGCATGCCAATTACACTCATCTTCCCGGCCCTTTGTATCTGCCCTTCCACCCTTGTAATCTAACCCCCAAAAGAAATAAAAACAAATGAACAAACAATGACAAAAAACATCACTGTGGAAGCTGCAGTGTATCACAGTGTGTCCCACACACTATGCTCTTTTGTCCACAGATCTTTACTTGCAAACGTTCATTGCAATGAGTCATTTGTCTAGTTTGAGGCCTGTGTTTTCTGCAACATTATCAGTACAGGATTCTCACAAAAAAATTCTCTCAGATATCTGATTGCCCTGTGTCATGGAGATACTGCAGCTTTGTTTCTGCAGGACTCCTCCATGCACTCCAGTGGCTCAAAAATGGGGTAGATATTGCAGTGGGCCAACTCAAAGCCCTGGATCTGGGTCTGGGTCTGGGTGTTATTTGAATTGGTCAGCCTTCCAGGGCTCTTGCACCTACACCACTGGGGCAAGCTCTCCTTGCACTGACCTAGCTAGCTCATCCAATGCATCAGCCAGCAAGGAACAGGGCTAGTCCTCCTGCTCCTTGGAGAAATATCTACTGCCCAGGCCAGGTGCACAGCTCACTCCTCTGAGTGCTATAGTGGGTGAGGAGCAAAAATAGCTCTCCTGCTGTCACATCCTCTGGGGCATCTCACCCACAATATCCAGGCTTGGGGTGGAGCCAACTCTCAGCCTGCTGCAAGTATCAAGAGGTGGGAAGAAAATAGGCATCTCTCCTGAGACCCCCCATACCACCACATGGCCAACAAGGGATGGGGCTGCCTCTCCTCCACTCACACCCTCAGGTCAGCTTACCCACAATCCCTGAAACCAGGGCCAGCGTTACTCTGCTTGCCTCGCGAGGTGCAGGGCCCGTGAGTGCTACAGCCAGTGAGAAGTAGGAACAGTTCTTCACAGCCCTCTGACATGTTTCAGGTGGCAGCCCAGGCCAGGGATGCCCACATGGCCTTTGGAACCCCTGTTCCCATAGGGCCATATACCCAGACATGGTGCTTGATGACAGCATGGGCAAGGACCTCACCGAGACCTCAGGTGGCATTGCCAGTTATTCACATCAGATTGTTCCTCACTACCCTCAAGTCTCCACTTTCACCTCTCTTCATTGTGAACATACTGTTCCGCTTCTCTTTCTCTTCCATATCTTCCCCACTTACTTGCTCATCTTCATGGCACCCATAGCCTGTGGGCATCTGGGGTCATCTTAGGAGTACTATGTCTTTCCACACCATGTGGCTCTGAGTATGGGTTGTCTCAGGCTTGCTCTGCCCATATATGGCATATGGTGCTGGGCTGGGGTCCTTTATTTTTACTTTGTGATGGAGTTCTTAGTAGACATCTTTAGAGGTGTCATCTTTGTCTCCTAATTCAGGGTCTTATTACTTTAGTTCCTAATTTTACATTCTAAACACATGTTTTCCAGCCCACATGGGGCAATCTTGTCAACATATATTTGTTTTGTCAAATAAGGTTTTCTCTGCCACAGTTAATCAGAAGAGTGGCCTTTGACTGGCTACTTCAATGCCTAATCATCTCACTGTGTTGTTAGTACAGCTTAAACAAGACCACTCTGTAACTAACACCAAAGAGCATTCATATTAGTTGTATGTGTCTATAAGTTTACTTTGAGTTTTATGTTCCCTTATTTAGCAACGAGCTATGATCTTGCTGATAACTGTATTTCAATGTAATATTTATCCTTGCAATATTCTTGAGAACATTTGATTATTATGTTTTTTTCTCAGAGTTTCTATTTGTGAATTTTTTGTTGGTCATAAAAATGGGAAAGATGATTCCAGTTTTTAAATTACCCCCACTTGTTCCTGCTTTTACATTTTCTATCGTTGAATAATTGGTATTAGATTTTAAATATCATTACTTTTTATTTTCTTTAAAGAAAACGTGAATGGGCTTCTATAAGTCAATCATAGATAAACTATCTTTACCCAGGACAACCAACAATCACAGATAGACAATACAAATATAAACAATAGTGATGATGCCTGACACATAAGGACTTCAGAAAGACCTTTTTTTGTTGTTACTTTAGAACATTTAGAATGTGATTATAATGTCATAGTATTTCATATAAGAGGTACAGGTATTTGTCCAGTTATTTCTAGGGTATTTTTGATAGTTATAGTACTGAGAAATAAGTTATGTCAAAACAGGTAGGGCACTGGCAAAGGCCAAACACTTGGCTTCAGCACGGAAGGAGGCATCCAACATGATTTTAGTTCTCATGTCCCCTTTCATATTGAAACTCTATCCTTTAGAGGGGTTCTGTTTGTTTTCTTGTTGTTGTTTGGTTGTGAGCATAGCCTTTAACAACGGAGCCATCTGTCTCACCCAGAAAAAAGTACAAAAGTACAAAAATCAGAGTGCTTAAATGATTTATTGTTTTGTAGTTTTATAGAAACGCATTCTCTGCATTGTATCATGTTTGCATACTGTTTGCTTTCTGTCCATGAAAGTAGAAAGAATTGTGTGTTCCTAACAGTAAAATGACAACCAAAGGGTATACTGGTTTAATTCATTTGTTTATTCCCTGTATTATTTGATCCAACCCTCCTTTGCCTGTTTTTGGTTTTCTCTGTGCTTCTAGGTTAGCCTTTATATCTTAATTCAGGAAACTGCAGACTTGCTTAAGTCATTTTCTCATCCTCTTCCCAGATCTTGGTGGGAATATGCAATAAAGATTCTTTTTAAAAATTGCATTACACCATAAACTTGAAAGTGACCCTAAACTAGAATCTAGACACTTCGATTCTAGAAATAGAACAAAGAGAAATTCCTTCAGTTTACAAATCAGAAGAGTTGTTTGGTATAGCTGCCAGCAGACATTTTCAGAAATGTTTGCAATGTTACACCACAAAGGCAACAAAGTAATTTCAGCTACATGAAGCAAACTAGATGAATGTTAGAACAAACAAACAAAAAAAGCAAACTCATAATACTGCATTCAAAATGAGTCTTCTTTAATGCACAGATAACAAAATTAAGGGAGAAACTGTTTTAGATTTAGTACAAGTTATTAAGAAACAGGAAGTTAAGGGAAAAATTCAAGGTTCTCTCCTGAGAACCCAAGACTGAAGTGAAGGGATAAGGGTTGCTTTTAAGTAGATTTATTAGCGTAGGTAACTAACACACTAAAATTACAGGAGCTATTCTATCAGCATTTCCATAACTCAAATATGAACTCAGTTTATACCTGGCATACTCAAATTCATCTTCCCAACTACTGTATAGGTTACGACCTGAGGCTAGAAAAAATGTTCCTCTAGAATTTACCAATATTTCTGGCTATTAATAGAAATGATTCAAAATGGGAATAGTGTGTTTAATATATTTAAGACATTGAAAATTGGGCTGGAGATGTAGCTCAGTTTGCAGAGTATTTGCCTAGCAAACATGAACCTTGGGTCAAATCCCCAGCACCATATGACCATAATCCCAGCATTCCAGAGGTACAGGAGGGTAGTTCATAAGTTTAAGGTCTTTCTTGGCTACATACGGAGTTTGAGGCCAGCCTGGGGACTTGACAACTTATCTCAAAAAGTGCCCCGACCCGCAGAGTCTTCAAACGGAACCTGGGAGGGGGTGCCGAAGTGAAAAGAAAGGACAGGAGACACGAAGAAATGAGGGCAAGTCTGAACACTGATCAAGCCCCGTTTATTGAAAATTCTTATAGGGTTTATACAGGCAATATCTAGGGCAAGGGCAGGGTTGCTGTGGGAACCTAACAGCAGATATCCAGCCATCCGTCCTTGGCAGGAAGAACTCCAAGATTAGGGATTGAGCTCTGAAGGAACGCAACTACAGAAGCAAGATAAGCAAGCAGCCTCCCAGGATCCGGAGGAGCCCACTACGTGTCAGGCAGCAGTTCCCAGGTACGAGTGGAGTGGCCTGGGCTGACCTCGGCCTGCTACGTGCCAGGCAGAAGTATAGAAAATGGAGTCTACAGATAAGGTGGAATTGTCCAGTGTTTTAAGTCAAGAGCCGCTAAGGGCAGCTCCCCACAAGAAAGAAAGAGCCAGGTTTCAGGGAGGGAAAAAGAGTAAAAGGAAAGAAGAACACAGCAAATTACAAAGCTTATTTGTGATCTCTTTTTGGTAAATGCTTCTGTATGCTAATATGCAATGTGATCATCGAAATGGGGAGCCCTGTACAGTTTCATGGCTGTCTTAGTTTTTGTTTCTATTTCTGTGAAGAGATTCTAAGCCATAGCAACTTTTTTTTAAAGGAAAGCATCTAATTGGGCAGAATTACAGATCAGAGGTTTAGTCTATTATCAACATGTCAAGAAGCATGGCAGCAGGCAAGAGGACATAGCACTGGAGAAGTAACCAAGAGTTCTCCACCTGGATTGTCAGGCGGCAGGTAGAGAGAAAGACACTGGGCCTGGCTCGAGCATTTGAAACTTCATAGCTCATCCACCAATGACATACTTCTTCCAACAAAACCGCATCTACTCCAACAAGGACACACTTTCTAGTAGTGCCATTCCTTACACGTGAGCCTATGGGAACCATTTTCATTCAAACCAACCACAATGACCTTAACTCATCATGAAGTATTTCAGGGTAGTGTATTGTAGAATGTGTTCACTGAATGCTTCTGATCATGACCCTCTTTCATTCTTAGCATTATACCAGCTGAGCAAGTTATATTTAGGAATATAATATATGCACACACAGATGTGTATGTATGTATGTGTATATACTTATATGCAATAAGAATGACAAAAGACATGGTAAATTTGAAAAAGAGCAAGAAGGGATGAATGAGAGGGCTTGGAGAGAGGATAGGAAGGGGAGAAATGTAATTATGTTATGATCTCAAAAAGTAAAAAGTTAAAAAAAAAAGAGTTATGCTTGTGATTTTCTCAAACAGAATATCTTAAAACACACAAAGCACAACTTTAGCTGTCTATGTACCCCTTTGCCCTCCAAATACCCTGTGATACTCATAATGTACTCTTATTAAATGTAACTTCTCTACACCAGAAAAAAAACTAACCCAAACAAAGTAAAAGAGTTTCAAATATTTCATTCAAGTTGGTTATTTGTATCCTGAATATATTGATTTTTTAAAAAAAACAGTAGTCACCATTCTTCTGCATTTTAGTGGAAATCTGTAAGAGGTCATTGATTTTGAGGAAATAGGCTTTTGTCAAAGGACTGTTGATTTATAATTTATAGAAGGTAATGTGCTATAAGTTTCAAACAAGTGACTTACAAATGACTTACAGGTGCATTTTGGAGAGATTCATCAATAAACTCGGGTCTGACTAATACTAAAGAATCTTAACAGATTAAGCCATTACCAATGATTAAACACCTTCACTGGTGTTACATTTGGACCTCATAGGCATAGGCAGCTACTACATAACAGTAGACATCTTAGAGCTTTATCCATAGTGAGAAACTTAAACAAGGAAGAAAGGGTACCAAGGACAGTTATTTCCTTCCCTTGTCCTTCCCTTATAGTTTTCATGTGTATTCCAAGTACTGTCAATTTAGGGCCAGTCGCTCAAATTTCATAAATATACCTTTAAGAATAATATATATTTTATTAATTCTATATGTCTTAGTTACTGTTCTATTGCTGTTAATAGTCACCATGACCAAGACATATCTTATTAAGGAGAGCATTTAACTGGGGGGCTTGCATTCAGTTTCTGAGAGTTAGACCATTATCATGGCAGGTAATGTGGCATCATGAAGACAGGCTCTGGAGCAGTACCCAAGTGCTATATCATGTTCTGTAAGCTAAGAGAGAGACTCTGGGCTTGGCATAGGCTTTTGATACCTCAAATACCCACCTTCATTGACACACTTCCTCAAGCAAATAGCATGTTCTAAGCCTTTACAAACAGGGCCACTCTCTGATGACTAAGCATTCAGCTGTGTGAGCCAGTGTGGGCCATTCTTATTCAAACCACCACACTACAAGACTTACAGAGCATATTTTGGTCATATTCACTTTCCAACTCCTATCCCCAATGCTCCTCAGATCCACCCCTTCCTTTCTAATCCTCCCCAGTTCATGTTTTCTGTTTTTAGAAGGCATAATCTAGCAACAGAAGTTTTGGTCTTCTGGTTATTGCAACCTTCATGCCCCATGATCTGACATGTTCTCCTAGATTTAGGTATAGAGTTGTGTTGTGAATGTATTAATTGACATAGGAACTCTATGATCTGTATTTTGGCCATGTGTGGCTTTCTCTAATTATCACTCTTTACTGAAAAAAAAAAAACCTGTCTTTGATGAAAAAGGAGAGCTACTCTTATCTGTGTGTATAATAACAAGTATTTAAAATGCAGTTAGAGATTCTACTGGATTATGAAAACATAAGCAGTAATTTCTCCTCAGGTTTCAGGCTTTCACTAGACATGGATAGCTAAGTTTACAGTGCCAGGCATGAATTCCCTTCTATTGAATGGGCCTAAGTCAAACTAGGTGGCTCTTGTAAAACCTTGGTACTAAGAGTCAACCAAGGGTCCTACCAGGGCACATAGACATTTTGTTTTCTGAAACTGTAAATGCCTATAAAAGCGATCCTCAGGACACAAGTGTCACTATTGTACCTTTTGGAATATCTTTCCATGATGGTCATTGTTGTATTTTGTGGACCTCACAGCTGGATAGCACTATTGATTGCTTTTCTCCATAGGAAACTTGCATAACATCTTCCAGGCTACATAATTTGAATACATATGAAGAATTCTGATTGGTCAGTGGGTTAAGTGAATGTGGGATAGCCCATCAGTGGCAAGAAAGGGAGTCTACCAAAAAAGTACAAAGAGGAGGCAGAACCAGGAACTAGTGGTTACCCAGCCTGTTGATGAGTCTGTATCTTTTAGATTCAGTTTCTGACCTCACCAGTTGGAAAGAGTTTATTATAAAACTTTGGTACTCTTAGAGCCAACTACTGGTCCCATCAGGATATAGATACATTTTGTTTTCCTAGAATCCTGACAACGTGTCTATAAAAGTTCACTGTCTTGTTTCTATCTGATGACTATAGTGCATATATGGTAGGTCAGAAGGCAACTGTGGGTGTCAATACTCACTCTACATTGTCTGAGACATGGCCTTCCTAATGCTACCTATACCAGGCTGTCTGGCCCACAACCTTTCAGGGCTTTCCTTTTATCTTCCTGGAATTACAGGTGTATATATTATATCTGACTTTCATGTACATTCTGGAACACAAGACCAAGCCCTCATGCTTACATGGCAAGTGGTTTTCACATTGAGCCATCTCCCCAGCTTCAGAGCTTGCAATTGTTCCTGAGAACTAACTGTATGCTTCTCTTTCTGAGTCTGACAGAAATCAGCCGTGTTAGAAATATTTACATCAAGAAAGTTGACAAATTTCAGGAATTCCTTGTTTTTAAAAGCTGAGTAGTATTCAATAGTGTAAATGTACCACAGTTTCTTTATCCATTCTTCTACTGAGGGACATTTAGGCTGTTTCCATGTTCTGGCTATTATGAATAAGGCTGCTATGAAGATGGTTGAGCATATGTCTCTGTGGCACCAACCAAGGACAATGAGTGCAGTCAAAATCAAACCTCTACCCAGACCTAGCCAAGGGAAAGAATATTCTCCACAGTTAAGTGGAGACTGGGGACTGACTTTCACATGAACTCTGGTGCCCCTTATTTGTCTATGTCCCCTTGATGGGGAAGCCCGATGGCACTCGGAGGAAGGATAACAGACTACCAAGAAGAAACTTGATACCCTAGCATCATATTCAAGGGGAGGAGGTCCCCGTCTGTCACAGTCATAGGGAAGGGGAATGAGGTGAAGGTGAGAGGGAAGGAGGAATGGGAGGATGCACAGGATGGGATAACAATTGAAATGTAATATGAATGATTTTATTTTCAATAAAAAAAAAGAAAATTGACAAATTTCATAAAATTCATAAATTGTTAAATCTGGGAACTGAATTGGTCATGTGAAAAATTAAGTGAAGAGAAAGAAACAGTTGTATCTACTATCCCAACTCTACCACCTACAGCATAAGTAAAGAACATCTTATCGTTGATGATTCCAGCATAAGATATGGAATGGGGTACAGAGAAAATCCTTCTGACTCAATTCCTACTCAGACTGCAGAGTTCTGAACAAATGGTTAACACAATTTTAAATTGCAAGTTTTGGGCTGGGTATGGTAGTGCATGCCTTTAATTCCAGCACTTGGCAGCCAGAGGCAGGTGGATCGGTGTGAGTTCGAGGCCAGCCTGATCTACATAGTTAGTTCAGGACAGACAAGGCTACACAGAGAAACCCCGTCTCAAAAAAAGAAACAAACAAATAGCAGAACAAAACCCTGCAAGTTTTGGGGTAGTGTGTTGTCAAAAGGTAGATAATCTAAGATGTAGCTTTAGACTTCCAAGATGGTGGCTGCCAGGATGTCCTGTATCTGAGTGGCAGAATATCAGAGATGCAGATCTGGTGAGTAACTTGGCAGCTGACTCAAAAACAACAGCATCAGTGTTTTCTGAATAGGAGGGGACAACCCAGAAGTTGGGGACACAGAGTTCTAGGTCTTGCATGGTCAGCAGTCTCCTGGGTCCACCAGTTGCAGCACTCAATGATTTCTGCCTATTTGAGCATTGGTCCTCAGTTACTAGGGTGCTTCCCTCCACCAATAAGACTCAGATTCCTCCTGCACTCCTAAGGGCAGCACCTGGATACTGGGGTCAGAATCCCAACCTCCAATACACAGTTCTTCTGGTCTCCCTTTCTAGACTGGCTAGCCAATAGGAGCATATAGGGTCCTGGTCCCAAGATGGCAGAGCCCAGCTCAATCTGAGTGCTCGTGCCATAGTGTCTCCTCAGAAGCAAGCTGATTGCACTGCTGCCTCTGTAGTGCCAGTGCCTGTTCCTGTTCCTCTGTACTTCCTTTCCATCCTGAAGACAACTCTGGACTCCAGAAACATGCTGATCCAAACTTTGGCTCAGCTCTACTAGCTATCTTGAGGAAACTCACAGGACTTCACTGGATCACATAAGCCTAAGAAAAAACAGCCAACATCAAGAATAATCATATGTCTAAAGGCCAGCATAAAAACACATTCAACAAAAACCAGGGCAATATGACTTATATGGAACCCACACACACACAAACACTGGATATTCTAACACAGCTGAAAGCAGAAAAATGACCATAAGTCTATGCTTATAAAGTTGTTAGAGGCATTTAAAGAGGAAACAAATAAATCCCTCAAAGAAATACAGGAAAATACAACCAAACAAATAGAGGCTATCAAAGACATAAAGGAAGATATAATCAAACAGGTTAAGGAAATAAACAAAATAATTCAATACAGAAAAATTAAAATATAATCAAAAGGAAAAAACACAAACTAAGAAAATCTTGAAGACAGAAAACCTAGAGAAGCAAACAGGCACCACAGAAATAACAGAATACAAGAGATGGAGGAGAGAATCTCAGGCATAAGAGATATAATTGAAGAAATTGATACATCTGTCAAGGAAAATATTAAATCACAAAAATTCCTGAAATAAAACATCCATGAAATCAAGGATGCCATGAAGAGACAAAATCTAAGAATAATAGTAATAGAAGAAAAGGAAGATATCAGCTCCAAGGATCAGAAAGTATTTTCAAAAAAATCATAGAAAAATTTCCTCCACATTCAAGAGGCTTACCAAGTAGAGTAGACCAGAAAAAAATTCCTCCCACCACATAATAAGCAAAACACTAAATCTAAGGAACAAAGAAAAATATTAAAAGTGTCAAGGGAAAAAGGCCATCTAACTTATAAAGGCAAACCTATCAGAATCACACCTGACTTTGCAAAGGAGACTATGAAAGCCAGAAGGACCTGAACAGAAGTCATGCAGAAACTAAGAGACCACAGATATAAAGTCAGACTACTATACTCAGCAAAGCTTTCACTCACCAACGAGTGAGAAAATAAAATATTTCATGAAAGAAATTTAAGAAAATATATGCACTAATCTAGCCCTACAGAAGATACTAGAAGGAAAACTTCAACCCAAAGATGTCAACAACACAAAAGAAAACAAAGAATATGGATAACTTCACAACAACAAAACCAAAAGAAGACAACACACAAACACACTGTCACCAACCGACAATCACTGATCACTAGTATCTATCAACATCAATGAACTTGATTTGACCCGACTCTCCAATAAAAAGGCACAGACTAACAGAATGGATATACAAACAGGATCCAACATTTTTTTTGCATACAAGAAACATACCTCAATAACAAATATAGAAATTTACTTCAGGGTAAATGGCTAGAAAAGAGTTTTCCAAGCAAACAGACCCAAGAAGCAAGCTGGAGTAGCCACCCCAATATCTAATAAAATAGGCTTCAACAAAAATTAATCAAAAGAGATGAGGAAAGACAATTCATTTTCATCAAAGGAAAACTACACCAAGAGAACATCTTAATCCTGAACATCTATGACCCAAAAGCACCCACATTTTTAAAAGAAATATTATTAAGGATTAAAATACATTTTGTTCATCACACATTAATAGTGGGAGACTTCAACACCCCTATTTTGCCAGTGGACAGATTATCAAAATAGAAACTAGAGAAATAATGAAACTAACAGAAGTCATGAATCAAATGGAACTAATAGATGTTCACCCAAACACAAAAAAATATATTTTATTCTCAGCAGTGCATGGAACCTTCTCCAAAATCAACCATATAGTCAGTCACAAAGCAAACCTCGATTGATACAAGAAAGTTTAATTAACCCACTGTTCTTTATCAGATCACCATGTATTAAATCTAGACCTCAACAACAACAGAAATGACAAAAAGCATACACACTCATGGAAACTGAACAACTCCCTACTCAATGACCACTGGATCAGGGAAGAAATAAAGAAATTAAAGACTTCCTAAAATTCAATGAAAATGAAGACACAACATACCCAAACTTATGGGAAACCATGAAAGCTGTGCTAAGAGGAAAAAGTTCATGTCACTAAGTGCCTTCATAAAGAAATTGGAGAGATCCTATATACCAACAAACCAACTCTTCTGAAGGATTTAGAAAAAAAGAAGTAAATATACCCAAGAGGAGAATATGACACGAAATAATCAAACTCAGGGATTAAATAATTAAATTAGAAATAAAGAGAACAACCCAAAGAATCAATAAAACCATGATGTGGTTCTTTGAGAAAATCAACAAAATAGGCAAACCACTAGCAAAATTAACTAATAGGCATAGAGACCGTACCCAATTTAACAAAATAAGAAATGAAAAGGGGACATAACAACAGAAACTGAGGAAGTCCAAAAAATCATTAGGTTCAGATGGTTTTAGATCAGAATTCTACCAGACTTTCAAAGAAGAGATAATATAAATATTGCTCAAAGTATTTCACAAATAGAATCTGAAGGAACATTGCCAGACTTATTCTATGAGACCACAGTCACTCTGATACCTAAGCCACACAAAAGACCCAGAAAGTGAATTTCAGACCAATTTCACCTGTGAACATTGATGCAAAAATAATAAAATACTTGCATACCAAGTCCAAGAACAAATTAAATACATCATCCACCATGTTCAAATATGCTTCACCTCAGGGATGCAGAGATGGTTCAACATAAAAAAATTCCATCAATGTAATCTACCATATAAACTAACTGAAAGAAATCACATGACCATCTCATTAGATGCAGAATAAGCCTTTGACAAAATCCAACAGCTTTTCATGAAAAAAGTATTGGAGAGATCAGGAATACCAGGCACATACCTAAGCATAAGAAAGATAGCCACTATCAAATTAAATGGAAACTCAAAGCAATCCCACTAAAGTCAGGGACAAGGCAAGACTGCCTACTTTCTCCATATATCTTTAATATAGTTCTAGCTAGAGAAATAAGACAACTAAAGGAGATCAGGGGGATACAAATTAAAAAGAAAGAAGTCAAAGTATCACTGTTTACAGATGATACAATAATATACAGAAGTGACCCTAAAAATTCCACTCGAGAACTCCTACAGCTGATAAACAACTTCAGCGAAATAACTGCATACAAGATTAATTAAAAAAAAAACAACAACAGTAACCCTTCTGTATACAAACAGGCTGAGAAATACTACTCCCTCCACAATAGCCACAAATAATATAAGATAACTGGGTCTAACTCTAATGAAACACATCAAAGACCTGAATGATAAGAACTTCAAGTCTTGAAAAAAGAAACTGAAGAACATACCAGAAGATATGAAAAGATCTCACATGCTAATGGATTGCTAAGATTAACATAGTAAAAATGATTATCTTACCAAAAGCAATCTACAATTTGAATGCAATTTCCATCAAAATACTAATACAATTTTTTAAAGACCTTGAAAGAATAATTGTAGAATTCACATGGACAAACTATAAACCCAGAATAGCTAAAACAATCCTATACAATAACAGAAGTTCTGGAAGTATCTCCACCCCTGGTTTCAAGGTATACTACAGAGCAATAGTAATAAAAAACTGCATGGTACTAGAACAAAATAGACAGGTTTACCAATGAAATTGAATCAAAGACCTAGAAATAAACTCACACATCTATGGATACTTGTTTTTTGACAAAGGAGCCAAAACTAACAGTGGAAAAAAGATAGCATCTTCAATAATGGTGCTGGTATAACTGGGTGTCTACATGTAGAAAAATGCAAATAAATGTATATATATTACCCTGCCCAAAACTCAAGTCCAAGTTGATCACCAACCTCAACATAAAACCAGATACACTAAATCTATTATAAGAGAAAGTGGGGAAGAGCTTTGATCTCCCTAGCGCAGGAGACAATTTCCTGAAAGCAGAACACCAACAGCTCAGGCTCTAAAATAAAAAAAAAAAAAAACCCTAATATATGGGACCTCTTGAAACTGAGAAGCTTCCATAAGGCAAAGGACACTGTCAACAGAACAAAATGGCAGCCTACAGATTTGGAAAAGATCTTCACTAGCACTGCATCTGATAAAGGGATAATATCCATAATATTTAAAGAACTCAAGAAATTAAACACAAACAAACCAAATAATCCAATAAAAAAGGGGGTCCAGAGCTAAACAGATAATTTCTGACAGAGGAATCTCAAATGGCTAAGAAGCACTTAAAGAAATGCTCACAGTCATTAATCATCAGGGAAATGCAAATCAAAATGACTCTGAGATTCCATGTTACACCTGTCATAATGGCTAAGATAAAAAATAGAAGTTACAGCACATGCTGGCTAGGATGCAGAGAAGGGAGAACACTCCTCCATTGCTGGTGGGAGTGCAAACTTGTAAAGCCATTGTAGAAATCAATTTGGCACTTTCTCAGAAAATTGAGAATAGCTTTACCTCCAGACTCAGCTATATCACTCTTGGGCATATACCCAAAATATACTTCACCATACAACAAGCACATTTGCGCAACTGTTTTCATAGGAACTTTATTTGTTATAACCAGAATCTGGAAACAACCTAGATGTCCCTCAACTGAAGAATGGATAATGGCACATTTATACAGTGGCATACTACTTAGCCATTAAAAACAAGGAAATCAGGAAAATTTCAGGCAAATGGATGGAACTAGAAAAGATTATCCTGAGTGGGGTAACCCAGACCTAGAAAAACACACATGGTATGTATTCACTTGTAAGTGGATTTTAGCCATTTTGTACATTGTACATTGACAAGTTGGAGACCTAAGTCAGAATAGACCTCTGGGAGGATATGAGAGAGATTATAGTTGAGATTCCTAGTAGAAGAGGCTATGGAGACTGAAGAGGACACCCTCTAACTAGATGAGACTTCTAGTAGAGGTAGGAGAACACCAACCCACCCACAAAAACTTTGATTGAAAACTTATCCTGTCTACAAATGTGCAGGGATAAAGATAGAACAGATAAAGCAGAGATTGAGGGAATTTCCAACCAATGCCTGGCCCAACCCAAGGCACACCCCATAGAATAAAGCCAACCCCTGACACTATTAATGATATTCTGCTGTGCTTGTAGACAGGAGTTGAGCAGAGTTGTCCTCTGAGAGGCTCTACCCAGCAATTGTTTGAAACAGATGTTGAGAAACACAGCCAAACATTGTGTGAAGCATAGGGAGTCTAGTGCAAAAGTAGGGAGAAGATTAAGAGGACCTAGGGGTGACAAGAGCTTCACAAGAAGACCAATAGAGCTAACTCACCAGGGCCCAGAGTGTCTCATGGACTCAAGTACCAACCAAGGACCACGCATGGACTGGACCTAAGTCCTCTATGTAGATGTAGCCGATGGGCAGCTTGGGCTACATGTTGGTCCATTAGTAAATGGAGTGGGGTCTGTCTCTGATATGGTCTCTGTTGCCTGCTTTTCGTCCAGTTCCTTGTGACTGGACTATCTTGCCAGGCCACAGGGGGGGGAGGACAGACTCAGTCCTGCCTTGACTTAATGATCTGGGGTGGATGGGGAGGGGCCTCCCCTTTTCTGAGGAATAGGGACTGGGAATGAAGAAGGGAGTTTGGAACTGGGAAGAAAGGATGGAGTGGGCTACCCCTGGGATGTAAAGTGAATAAATAAATAACTTAAAATGTATAGCTTCATTCCTATATTTTAACTACAGAAATGGATGCATTACACTTGTTTGTATGCCTTACACTTGTTTGCAATGTAAGAAAATGTTGGGTTTTGGCTAAAAGTATAGAATCTTCCTTTTGCTGATCTGAAAGGGGCTCAACTTCAGATCCCTCATTACTGACTAGATTTTCAGTGAAAATCTAAATATTGAATTCATTATATAATGTGCTTGGGGGTATATTCTTTCATTGTGGCCTTTCTAGGACTCTCAACAGGAGCTGCCTAACAGTGAACTCGGGGGAGACTAGATGATTTATTGGAAATAAAGAGACAGTGAGGACATTCTTGCCATTGCATTAGGGTTCTCTAAAGAAACAGACAAATGAGATGGTCACACACATGGTGGGGGTTACTTTTTCTCTCAGAGAGTTGGCTCACATGACTATGTAAGCAAGATCAAATTCTTCAGCCTAGGCTGTCTATCTACAAAACCAGGCATGAGCTAATACCTCAGCTTATGATCCAAATCCATGTGTTCTGGAATTCTTTTTCTGGCTCATGGAGGTCAGCCTTTTACTCTGTTTAAGCTTTTGCTGAGTGGATGAGGCTTAGCCACAGTATGGAGCACAGTCAGCTTTACTCAGTCTAAAACAATCTCATAGAAACACCCAGAATAAGCTCTATCCAAGTGTCTGAATACCACTGCTTACTCAAAGAGAACATGGAGTCACCTTCCAAGGCATCCCAGTTGTCATACACTAGCTGTGTACCCTGGGGCTAGTCTAAATTTTTGGAGATATGGCTTTCTTTTAGAATTATGTGCCTAATTGTGGTTCCTTATAGCTATGAGGATGCATAAATGGGATACAATGTGTAAGACACCCAGTAAATAGTGATGCACACCTCTGCCAGTTCCTTGGTGATGCTGGACTTTCAGAAACACGAGGAGCTTTACAGATTCCATTCAAGGTGGGAAAGAGCACTGTGAGGGATCTCCCCTGTGAACCTTCTGAGGCTCTTTTTAGATGGAGAAAGTACTCTCTGGACACCCACAAGTGCACAGAGCGTATTACAGTGCACTCCTACTTTGACCTTACTGCATAAAATAGGCTCAGTGCCACAGCTGCCCAATCACTTGTTCCCCTTTGAAAGTGTCTAAAAGGAAAAGAAGGAAAAGGCCACATAACTCATTCTAATGGCTTCCAACTCTAAAATATGTGTGACCACAAACCTTTGGCCCCATCATCTGCCTGCTGCGCACAGACTGTCTTGTATCCCGGTCACTTTTTCTGTTGCTGAAACCATCCTTCCACCAAGAAAATCTTACCTAGTATACCTTCCACAACAGTTTTATCCCCTCAAAAGTGAAAATCCACATGAGCTTTGGCAGAATGAAGGAATATGTGTGTGTGTGTGGTGTGCATATGTCTATGTGTATGTACATGTG
>OU015748.1:85736520-85762629 GCA_907169655.1 Acomys percivali | reverse complement strand
TGTGTGTGTGTGTGTGTGTGTGTGTGTGTGTGTGTGTGTGTGTGTGTTGGGGTTGGAGAGATAAAGAGGTAGAATTCCTGCATATGAAGGGAAACAAAATACAAAACAAAAAAGAAATTTCCACCGTTTAAAAATCTCACTTAAAATTGAGCCCTCTGTGAGCCTAAAGAGCTGAGAGCTCCTAGCTCTACAGAAAATTGTAGGAGGCAGCACTACCACACAGGAGACATAAAATTTATATTTTCTTTAAATATATAAGAGACAGGCTTAGAAGTGCTGCAAAAATGTTCATTACTGGGAGAACGCATTCTTTACTGAATAGGACTCCTGCTGGAGTTTTAGGCTGCATGTAGTCAAATCATTCACTTACTAAGCCAAACAAAATGTCACAGGGAATGTTATGGTCTCAGTCTCACCCTGAGCTCTTAGCTCCATGTGCTCTGGAACCTTTTTAGCTACAGATAGGAAACGTCTTCCAAGACATCCTCTGTGAGCAGCAAGAAATGTGTAATAAAAACAAATTAGCATAAGCCTCTAAATATTGCATAAGTAATAACACTCTGAGCCAATCTCTCAAGCAGGAGCACAGGAGAGTCGAGTCATTAACATTATTATTCTTTTTTTTTTTTTTTTTTTTTGTCTCTTGGATGAGGTACTAGACAGAAGGAAGGCAGGAGAGGAAAGGCTTCAGAAGTTTCTGAATCACAGTGGACAAGACTTGGTAGAAGTGCTGGGTGCAGCAGAGGCTGCAGCTTGTTCACAGGGACACAGACAAGAAGCACAGAGTTGGGGACACAGCCAGTGGAAAACATAACATTCGGGGCTCCGCTTCCACAAAACTCCATAGTCTTCAAAATGAGACCTCAGGCTGCGGAGCAAGCATTCAATATGAGCCTAGAGGGTACACTTTTGTTTCAAATTATGCTGGTTGATGATTTTTATATTTAGAGAGGGAAAATGCCATAACCAAATCAAGAAATACTAGACTCAGGATGTAAATGTCCTCTGTTTTTGTTGCTCTTCTTATTGTAATTGAGGCATGGGAGAGGGCTTGCAAATGGAAGCAAGCAAGCACTGCAAGGCCGAGCTCTGCATGAAGAAAGACAAACCTTGCAGGAACTCTGATCTTACTATGGGCATGCTGTCTATGACTTCACAGCACCCCAGGTTTAATATGGTGTTCTGATGGTTATATACTAACTGTGGGAACACCTTTCCTAACACACAGTTCCCTAGTTGGAAGACTTTAGTACTTTATAATGCACAATATTATTAAGAATGAGAAATAATAACTGTTATGCACTGTCAGGAAGGATGCAAATGAACATGAAGGCTTTGGAAACAAATGTGATGTCTTCGTTTGCTTCCTGTTGTTGTGATAAAGAATGTGACCAAAAGCAGCTTGGGAAGGAAAAGGGTTAATTTCACCTTAGAAGCTGAAATAATATGAAGGGAAGTCAGGCACTAGGAAGTCACCACAAGACACCAGAGGCAGAGGCTGAAGCAGAGGCAAGGAAGGACCACTATTTACTGACTTCATCTTCCTGGCTTTATCAGTTTACTTTGTTATACAGCTCAGGGCCCCACTTCTCCAAGGACACCACCGTCCACAGTGGGATATACCTTCCCACATCAATTATTAACCAATGAAGTGCTCCCATGGACTTGCCTTCAGGCCAGTTTTATGGAAGCAATTTTTTTTCAGCTGAAGTTCTCTATTCCAAGATGACCCTAGTTTATGTCAAGTTCACAAAAACCTAACAGCACACTTGGAAAACTAAAATAGAATTGAAGATGTATAATCTTATGACTTAGAACTTTTACTTCTAAGTGTTTTCTCAGAAAAGAAATGTGCCCATGTATGTACTGACATTTATAGGAGTAGTCACTATTGGTAGTAGTTTAAAATCATTCCTAAATTAGAACAAACCTATAAGATCATGTACTTACTAGTTTTTCTTTCATATACCTACACATATGTGTGCAGTCATGCCCCTGTCATATATATACATATAATCTAAGGCAAGCAGTATACTAGGAAATAGAAGCCGTCTGTGAGACAAATTTAAAATTTTGATCTTAATTTGTGTTTTGATATGAACAAGGTTTAAAAGAAAGAATCAAATAAAAAGTGCTGGGAAGCTGTATCCAGAAGTAACAAGTTTGAAGATATTACAGTTGCAGAAGGACAACATCTCAGTCTTTTGCTCTGGATTTCCTCTCGTCATCTAGGTCAGCATTTGGCCAACAGTGGCAGGAGGATGCACAGTAGAATAAGTAAGAAAGGAACACTAGAATACATGTCAGGGTGAATGTGGGGAGCATGCAAAGTGTTAGACAATAAACACCCCAGGAAATGGGACTCTGATGGAGGAATGTACTTGAATCTAGGGAAACTCCGATATATAAGGCTTATCCAGACATCAGGAGGTGAACAGAATAAAAACAAGAGAGCTTTTCATGGAAGCAAGGACTCACTTGGGAAAGCATTTAAGTCAGATCAATAAGTAACACAAGATACAGAAACGTGTCACCTGAACCTATGTAAGTATGGAAATTAACCTAAAATGTCAATAGCAATTGACATTTAATAAGTACTTAAAATGTATTAACTTTTATGCTGGTTCATCTATTTGATTGTTTATAAGGAATTAATTTTTGTGGACATTGTTGCTGGGAATTGAACTCAGAACCTCTGGAAGAGCAAACAGTGCTTTTAACCTCTGAGCCACCTCTCTAGCCCTTGCAGACATTGTTAATGTGAGCATTGGTACCTTTGATTTACAGGTGATGAGTTAAGAAAGCTTGGCATATGTAAAAAGCCTGAGTAAGCAGCAGACACAGGGTTCGGGTCAGTGCTTCACGTTTGCAGGCTTCATGTCCATTTCTGGAAGCCCTGGAGTGCTATTAGGAGGCTGAATGAAAAAAATAAATAGAAACAAAGGAAAGGAAGAAAGAAAGAAAGAAAGGAAAGGATGTGGCTGCTCTTAGGTATGGTGGAGGAGAAAGCTTCCTGTAGATAAAAGGGAGAACATAGTCAGAGGCAGAGACATCTGGGAGAGACCATAATAGACACTTCCCTGAGCCATATGTGAAGAGAGGGGAGGAAAAGGGAGAGAAACTAAGTGCTACAGCCAAGAGGACAAAAGGTAAAAGAGGGTAGGTAACTGAAATGTTCTCCATTATTTAGGGAAAGCCTGGCAGCGGGTAGGACAGCCCAACACCTGGGTTGGACAGTTCAGGGTAGAGGACAGGGTATGCTAGCTGTACCTTGCAACAGGTAGGGACTGAAGGATGCTAGGAGAACCTGGTGGCTAGGTCTGCTGTGATATATTAAATAGGTACCTCAACTATATGTCTCAGTGTTTGAGACATAGCAGAGACCTTGCTTTCTTCCTTGGCATAACAGAACATTATAAAGAAATAAAATAACTGCCATTTGGATAACATTCCTTTTGTCTTCTCTGGGTCATGTGTAGAGCTCATCTCATTAGCTGATGTTGGTGGGAGAAGGGTTGAATTTTTTAAAACAGAAAAGCAAATTTAGGATATAGAGCAGTATTCTTGGAGCCAGAAGTTTGAGGATGGGCATTCTGACCATCTCCCTTTTAATTTACTTTCTTGAAGATTAAGAGACTTTGTGAGAGATGCAAAGGAAGACATCTGCCCCTGATCTTCACGGTTCCCAGTATGGGGCAAGGAGAATGTAAAGAAAAATGGATGGATTTTGACATGCTTATCTCAAGAAGTTGGTAGCAACTGTCTAGTAAATCAATCTGAGATTCTTGAGAAGTACTGTGAACACACTTACTGAAGAGAAACCTTTGGAAACATAGTCAACTCTCTTGCAGGGTGAGAGTCGAAACCTTTGAAATAGAACTCAATTTGGTCCCAGTAGCGACCTAATCGACCCTTGTATCACAAATCTCTCAAATACCTCTTCAAAGATTCTTCCTGAGTAGATTTTGTCCAAATCATCTCTCCTGTTTCTTGATTATTCTTTTCTTTATTTGTTCATGGCTTCTCTTGTTAGAGTGTAACAGACAACAAGAGATCTGCTACCCAAGCAACCAGGTGTGATTTTTTTTCTTGGTCCATTTTATCTGGAACTTCTCTGCGCTCAGAAGGATTCTTGAAGTGCTCTTGATTCACTGCACCCTCGATCCTACAAGAAATAACAAAGGCTATTTCTTTTCTGTCCAACACACTGAAGTTATTTCATCAATCATCCCACATTTGTCATAGCTTCTAGTTTTATGGGTTTTGTTCTCAATCTCAATATCAAATATAGTAAAAATATAGTGCATTTAAACAGCAAATCTTTACAGAATTATTCATAGCATTGAATGTATCCAAGTATATATTTACCAGTTTGTCACTTCAGTTAAAATTTTAATGCATTATATTTATATTTCCTAAATCTGAAAGAACTCATTGTTTTTATGTCACAACTTTCCATTTTGTATTTGTATTTGTATTTGCAAACACATCATTAAAAATGCTTAACAGAGTGTGTCTTAATAATTTATAAAAACTACCAAATTCAGAGAGATCAGAGGTCAGAATTAGTTAATCTGCTTACTCTTTTAGTTCTGCTTACTCTTTTACCCTCCTCCAGGATCAGTTTAGTCAAAACCATCCAGAATCAGAATCAAGAATCAATCTAAGAGTCTTTGTGTCTTTCTGATTAGAGTGCAGGTTTACACACACCTAGAAACAAGTTAGATTCTGTTCTTTAGAAGGAGTCAAGAGTTGAGTCTTACTGGGTGAGTAGTTACATTAGATACTTTCTGATCCTTCTGATCTTGTCTAGAATAAAGTAGCATGAAGCTTAAAGGTAGTTCCAAGTTGTTTATCGAAGGCATGCTTCCATTAGTACTACACAGGAATCTTGAAATAATGGAAGGACCTGTGTGTGATGTTGGTGAATGATAGTTTCTAAGTATGGGGCCTATATGAAAGGGAAGAATCATGCCAGCATTCGGGAGGCAGAGGCAGGCAGATTGATGTGAGTTTGTGGCTAGCCTGGTCTACAGAGCAAGTCCAGGACAGCCAGGGCTACACAAAGAAACCCTGTCTCAAAAAACCAAAAAAGAAAAAAAAAAGAAAAAAGAAAGAAAGAAAGAAAAGAAAAAAGAAAAAAGAAAGGGAAGGATCTCTGCTGAATTTTTGGGGCCAAGATATGATCATTGTGGTTACTTTTGACCATTAAAAAAAAAATCTCTCAGATGTCTCTAATCTTTTGGTGCAAAATGTCCCCCCAAAGATTCATAGGGATGAACTCTTGGTTTTTAGCTGGTGACAGTGATTTGGAAGGTATTGAACCTTTGGAAAGTGAGGGTCAAACTGCAGGAAAAGAACCTCAGTGAGTAGGTGTAGAGTCACCTATTAGACAAGCCTCCAGGCTTGCCTCTGAAGGATTATTATTAGGTTTGCTTTTGGGCATGGCTGTGAAAGTCTATCTTGATTATGTTAAGGTGGCAAGATACACCCTACATGAGGACAGCATCGATGTTCCATGGACTGGAATCTTGAACAGAATAAAAAGAGAAAAGTGAGCTTCAGTTTCCTTTAGTGTCTAACTGTAGTAATGATACAGCCAGCTTCCTCAGCTTCTTAAGCATGATTCCCCTGCCATGATGGACAACACCTTGGAAATGTAAAACAGAAATAAATTCTTCCTCCCTTAAGTCACCCCCGCCTCCAGGTATTTTCTAACAGCAAGGGGGATTATAGGTAAGACAAATCACAAGCCATTTCTTGTCTTGTTTTTATTTCTACTGTCACAGCTGTAGCTGCTTCCGTTGCCACAGCTTTACTTCTCTGATGGAATGTGTCCTCTCAAATTGTGAGCTGAAATAAATCCTTCCCATGGGTTGCTTTGTCAGATGTTATTTCACAGCCATGAGAAAGGTGACTAGCAGACTCACTTCACCACTTCTCTCTCCCATCATCGATCATGAAAAGAAGAATGTTTTCAAAGATAAGCATTATCAGGAAAGGCCTAAATATTCAGTAGCCATAGTAACAAGTAGTTAGCAAACCTATTTTAATCCTGATTGTTTAATAAATTATAATTCTATAACCCTAGCAAAAGTCACCACAAGGACTAGGTAGAACTGTTTTTTTTTTTTTTACCACTTAATTGGCCAACAAATATTTCAGATAACAAGCTTCTTTAAGCCATGCTCCTGGAAGTCACTCAACTGCAAACAGGAACTTCCAATATACATCTAATTTATAGGAGTCTGTTCTGAGTACTCAGGTTTCCATAATGAACTTGAAATCACTCCACCTTGGGCAAAACCAACCAATCCCTAAACGTCATTCTTTCCCAAATGCAAAAGGACTCAGAGGCCTGCTTTGCTTATAGACACATACATGGATGAACACAACTGCTAAGTGACCCTGGCAAAGAGCTTTGTGCTTTTGTACTGGGTTATTCTACTGGATTTTGATCATTTAGGAACTTCATAATAGACCATTGCAAGCTTTCTAGACACCTTTGGTTTTCTCATGCAGAAATTTCATTTCCTTCTCAATAGTAATTTGAATTATAAACTGTTATATTAGGTTTTCATCAATGACCTCTTTTTGTTAGTCAAGGACTTGTAGCCAAGAACATATATAATCTGTAATAACTTTGGGCTTATTTTATACCTTTCAATTTGAAGAGGCATCATTCTGTAAATTCATCTCTATTCTCATTAATATGCTTATTCATCATTTACTTTAAGTGAAGGATATTTTTGCATTTTACCAGGCTTGTGTTACAATATGAAGGTGTAAGTTCCATGTGTCCATATATATATGTTTATGATTTGTGTGATGGCTTAGGTTGTTTGTCCTGGATTGGCCTACTTCAGCTGCTTGTAGAAGAGCATTTTCCATAGGAATGATGAACGCCTGGGCTTCATTATCCAGTGTATATTGCCATTTAAGGAATGATAATCATTTAGTTTGTCTCACAGTCCATCATCCTCTATACTTACATTATTGGCTGCACTGCTCATTCCTGAACTCTTTGGTTAAAGAGTATTGAGCATGCCTGTAAGTGCACACTTGACCCAGTATGAAGAACATTTCCTCATTTGCCATGAGTGTGTCACAGATGAACAGTGTCATTTTTGCTTATCTTGGCACATGCTTAGTTTATTTTCACTTTGAATAATAATAGCTTTATGTGAATTTTTTCTTATGTTGAAATTGAGAAGGCTTACAGAATGTAGGGAGAGCAGAAAGTAAAGAATTTAATATTCAGCATTTTCAACTTGTTTGCTCTTTTGAAAAGATAAACTGCTGACTCCAAAAAAAAACTCAAAAGAAGCTCATGCCCACTCCTGTTGGACAGGGCAAAGCTTGACTCCTCACCTATTTGTTACCTATCTTCTCTCAGTCTCTTATTACTTTTGCTACTCCTTCTGAGCTCCTAAATGAGGGACAAAATATCACATGGTAAAGATCTTCCAAATTCCTAAGTCAGAAAGGAATTGATAAGAGCATTTATATCTTAGTCTGGAAAAGTTGTTGGCTATAGTTTTTTTAATGTAAAATATATACAAGGATCATCCATAAAATTTGGGGAGTTTATTAAATTTTGTCTTAAGCAGAGTGAATGTAATTTGTTTACTAAATTGTTACCTTTTAGAAAACGTGTTAAAAGAGTAGAAATAAGAAAACAGAATATGTTAGAATTTAAATTATCTAGTGGGGAGTAATTTTAAGAAAGCATCAAAAAGGCAATAAAATATATGAGATGTGTTATATAAAAGCCATTTAAGAATCCTTTTCTGAAGAGTAAATTGGACAAGAATTCAAAATAGCCAAATAAAGATGAATCAAAAGTATAATGAAAATAGACTTTATGAATCTTTCAAGCAGTATTTGGAGTGGACATAGTACTTTAAGGTAAAGAAAGCTTTTTGTCTATTTTTATATATTATCTCAGAATTGCACAAGTGAACTCTATCAGAAAGAAATAATGAAATGTAGGTTGCAGGTACAGCTTAGTGCTATAAGAATGGCTTCCTGTGCATAAGGCCTTGGGTTTGATCTTAACACTACTAAATGAAAGTTAAAAGGCTTATTTTTATTGAAATATCCTGATCTAGGATATTGTTGATATATTACAGAATTATTTTTCTATTTTTTTATTTTTGAGATTTTAATGTATAATCTCAAAATAATAATAATTAAACAACATTTTCCCCTTCCCTTTCCTTTTTCCAAACTCTCTCATAAAGTTCTCTCTGTTCTACTTCCAATTCATGGCCTCTTTATTATTAATTTTTATTGTGTGCTGTGTATATTGATAAAAAAATACATATTGTGTCATGGTTCTTCTTGTTACAGGCAGTTTATTGTATATATGTGTAATAATATAAATTTATATGTAAAAAATAAAAAATGTTCTTAAAAAAGAAAGCAGGAGAGGCTATGGGAATGATGGTTAATTGTGGGAAAGACAAGGAGAGAGGAACAAGGAGTCATGTGGTGTAAATATAGTTAAATTGTATTATATGCTTAAAATAAATTATCTATGAAGGCCAAAAAACATATTCCTAGGTATAACCCATTCAGTTTGAGTAATGTTCCTCATATATGTGTTTTCATTTGAGAATTAGTACTAAAAGTTGTAGAAAAACTTTCCAGAAAATATCTTGTTGATTCTTATCTAGGCATAATGTCTGCATTATATATAATTGGAGAACTAATTTAATTATTTTACACTAATCCCTGAACCTTCATTGAGAAGACAGAGAATGAATAAGTAAAAAATGAATAGGAAAGAATCAGGTAAGAATCATCAGTGCATTTTCTGAGATTTCTATAAATTCTTTCGCATTTTACAGTGCTGTAAAAATGCCAGCCCAAGGCCCATAGGTCACACATGCCCAAGAACAGATACCAATACAGTGTAAGTAAAATCATAAACAGAATATTATGAGTTGTTTTGTAGCTCACTCATTCAGTTCTTGAATGTGAATTTTGTAGATGGAGTCATATCGCAACGTCTAATGTAATGTTAGACATATCTCTTAATGCTATAACATCATTATATTTCCATGAACAGCAGCCAACTGCATATTGTGCCTTGACCCAGTGTGTAAGGTTTATTGTCTTCTTTGCCCTAGAGTAATTTCAGTCCCAACCTAAATCACTATTCATCTTCTTATCTTATTAACTTTAAATCTAGTAATACATGTAAACAGTCTTTATTGGAAATAAAAAACAACTGACATCTTTGTCAGTCAAATGTCTATGAAACATCTGAAACATCTACCCTATCCTTCCCTCAACCTGAGAAATCTCTTACTGCCGGAGTCCAGCTCTGGATGAGGGTCGGGCCCTGAAGAAGGATGTATGTAAGCGTGAAGAGGGAAGGAAGAATCAGACGCGGGACACCATTCAATTCCTCTGAGAGACGGGACAGAGAGGAAGCCTTGATGGCTTTACCTACTCTGAGAACTTATGTCTCTTGTAAGATTTATTTATACACAAAACCATTTCCTTAAAAACTTTAGTCATTGATTACACAGCTTGAAATCTTTTTGGTTACATAAGTATATAGGAACAAAGAAAACAAAGTAGGCAAACAGCAAATTTCCTGAGAACTAAAAATTACCCTTGAAGATAAAAATCTAAAAAAACTTTCTTCCTTAAGCCTTGTGGTTACAAAAGGTACTAAACAAATCAACTCTGTTTGATTTTTGTTTTAAGTTGGCATATGATTAATAGATCAAAGATCAATCCCTCCACCTGGTACCCTAAACTTGTCTTCCTGACCCTTAATTAATCCTTTCTTTTCCTTATTTTAGCTATCTTTTAAAAATATTATGTGGCCCCCCCTTTTTTTTTACTTAAAAGCAGCTGGTCCCTTTGTCTTTCTAGAACATCAGGAAAGTCCTGGCCTGTCAAATTTACTCAGAATTGCAGGCAGTTCACTGAAACAACATGCCTGTCTCTGTGACTTTGTCTTGAACTTCTATATCAACCCAACTTCTATCTTTATTGTGGTTTTGTAAAGAATAGAAAACTATTAGAACTTTAGGACTGTTTCTAATGTCTTCCTTTAACCTCATCATAAACTTTTACTTCAATCAATTTCTATCTTTATTATAATCCTGTGAAGGAAATTCAGAATTTTAAAACTGTTTTCTTTTGCTTCTAGGTAGGCACCAAGGTCTGTTGATAATGACACGGTCAGGATCTCTTTTCTTTCTAAACTAGTTCCCTGTTTCCAAAGCTGAGCATGAAGACCTAATGATTTTTGATTATAGGTTGTCAGCCTTCAAAGTTTCCCTAAAATTTTCTTCTTTATTAATTCTTCTGAAATCCTCTAAATCACTTACCAGGGTTGTTTGTTGATAGTTTAATAATGAATTTGAACTCATATATTAATTTGCCAATAAATCTGAATAACTTTTATGAATGACTCAATTTTCTGTATAGCTGTATTTTCCCGGGGAATCATCAATGACTTTATTAGTTTTTATTAGTATCAGCTTTTACTAATGTTCAATTCTAGCCTTTGGTGAGAAGCCTCTAACAGGAACTTCTGTAGTCAGGATCAATCTGAGGCATCAAGGCACTGGAACTTTGTAAAGCAGGTCTTAAGGACACCTGGTTGTTGGGGCACTGGAACTTTGTCAAGCAGTGCCCCCAGACTTCTTGGCAGCACCATCTTACTATTACCTAGCATAAGAAAGTTTCTTAATTGTGTGTCCATGGTTCAAGAAGAGATACCTACAATAGGGTAACATATCTGCAGTGTGAAATACTGCTGAGAATTTCCTCAGATGTGTTCCTTGGTGCATCTGCAAATAAAACCTACAATCAGACCTAGGACCCTATAACATGTTGTAGTGGGTTTTATATAATTTCTTCCTGCTATAGTTATGAATATATGCTAATAACTGTGTGTTTATTTTCCAGAACACTCTATTCTTAAAACTCATGCTGCTCATAGCAGTTAAACAAAGTCATCATACTTTACAATGACAGGTATTGGTGAATTATATTTAACTTTTACCTTTAATATGAAACTCACACCCATCATTGGCCCCAAACTCCGCAAAGATGGAAAGGTCCTATAGCAACTTTAAATTCGCAACATCCATGACCTCTTCTGGGCACTTACCTTAAATAATTAGTCAATAGGAGTCATAGTCAAATTTCATAGTCAAGATGATCACAATCTGAAAACTCCATCACACCACTTCCAAATTAATAAGTGGAGGCCATTTCCTATGTATCTGAAATCCCCATCATGATGCCTGATTACATACTTTTTTACTCGTTATGGTTTGGCTCACATTTGTTCTTATAACAAAGAGTCAATCAAGGTAGAATTAATTCTCCAATCATGATGTTTGATAAACCTCTTAGCCCTAATTGATAGCTTTCACTCTGTGTTACACCTGTTTAAATCAACTTTTTTTTTTGTCTTATGGGTACCTATTTTCAATAGTCATGAGTTCTCCTTTGTATTTGCTTCCAACAATTCAATATCTAACAATAGAGAGAGGAGATAATTGTCATTATCACACTGTAATTAACATCTTTGTGAATAAAATCTCATTAAAATTAATAACAGTTCACATAGCTGCCCCTTGACTTACCCGATGATGTCTTGAAAACCAGCTTTTGTTTATCATGAGATTATGTCATGATAAAGGCATTTTGTTAAAAACATTATAAGTTTAATATGTATTCCATGTAATTAACCTTCCCAATTTCATAATGCAGTAGTAGGGTATACTGAAGTAGTGGTTGTTTGTCCCCAAGGTCAGGGATGACAGGCTGCTGCAGCATGTTGACACTGTCTTGCACTATAAGGATATTGTACTGTGCAGAAATGTCCTGGACAGAAAAAAAATTCAAAGCATGGACTTTACTGGGTGCAAGTAGGTTTTGCTTTTTTTTGTTTTGTTTTGTTTTATCATTGTGAAGTTGGAAGATTCTGAGTGGAAATACTGTAAGTCCAGATTTTGTGTACACAGAGGTGTCTCTCACAGTTTAGATTAATGGAAAAATACAATGGATGTCAAAGAATAAAAAAATAAGGTCACTACATTCCTGATATAAAAAAAGACATATTTTTAGTCAATACCCATTTGAACTCATTTTAAATCTACACCTATCAATCAATGACAATATTATTATTATAGGAAAACTAATCTTCAGAAATGGTCTGTACCTAATATACCAATCCACCAATCAATGTGCATCCTACTGAAAACTGACAATCAGACTCATCCTGTTTCATTTGTGAAAGTCGAGACACTAGCCCAAGGAGCATGTCCCATGAAAGTCTTCACTTACCAGGAAAATGGGTCAGAGGGGAGGATATCCTATTGAGACTTTAGGTGAAAGAAGCATGGGAGAATGGGGAAATAGAAGGACCCAGAGGGTCCTGGAAACCTACAAGAAGAACATTATTATGGGCAAATCTGGGTCCTGGGGTCCTGCTCAAACTATGGCACCAGCCAAGGAAAATATAGGTAGTAAACATCAAACCCCTACCCAGACCTAGCTGATGGACAGGACATGCTCCACCATTGAGTGGAGAGTGGGGTCTGACTTTCATATGAACTCTGGTGCCCCATTTTTGACCATGTCCCCTTGATGTGGAGGCCTGGTGGCACTCAGACGAAGGATAACAGGTCAGCAAGAAGAGACTTGATACCTTATAAGCATATACATGGGGAGGAGGCCCCCTTCAGTCACAGTCATAGGGGAGGGAGTAAGTAGGGGGAAAGCAGGAGGGAGGGAGGAATGGGTGGATACAAGGGATGGGATAACAATTGAGATGTAATATGAGTAAATTAATAAAATATTTTTAAAAAAAGAAAGTCAAACAATTGAAGATAGCCCCAATGCGTTAATATTTGTCTAGAAGTCATGCTTCTATAGATCATGCCACCCCTCGGGATTCTGAAAGTCACCCAGAGCCCTGTGCTTTCTGGACTTTTCATAATAAAAGAGTGCCCTTGGCAGAGTTATAAATAGTCTGTATCTGTCCTATTCAGAAAAAGCCATAAGTTGCATTTAAAGCAACACAATCCAGAAGTTTTACTTGGTATTTTGATTCATGACTTGCTCATTTATTCAGCGGCTGTTTATTAATTTACTATATGTAAATTAGTATGCTAAGGTCTAAATGCTTTAAGAAGCATGATCTGAAGTGATTCAGTTTCTTGGAAATAAAGGTCTCCATAGTGAGGATGGCTAAAAAAACTCACTCAGCAGTATCTAAAATAGTACCTGTGGCAATTTCACCTTATTTGTCACACTCAGGGAGTTTTTTTTTTTTTTTGTATGCTGTTATAGATGTATAGGAATTATTTTTGTGATCTGTATAGTATATGTATTTTGATATTAATCTTAATTATATCATGAATTAAAGTAATTCCTTAACTTTTAAAACAAATTTTCTACTTAGAAATTGTTGTTACTTAGCTAGGTAATATCCCTGCAGTCCTAAATCGGTTTAAGATAAATATATTTTATCTGTCTAATGATATTGTAAACTTAATATGGTCAAATGTTTATAGCCCATATTTATAGCAAGTGTTCAAAAATCATTTGTTCACATGATTTAACTTGGTAATATAATATTATATCTAAATCTCATTCAAGATCTGCATGAATAAGGACCAAAGTGTCCAGCTTAGTACATTATAGATGAGAAAAGACTGATGGAAACATCTACAAAGCAGCTTTTGGGGGACTCTTGTGAAATGTTAGTTGGTGGTGAAGAGTACAGAAAATGTATATGTCTTAGTTTAGGGGCTATTAGTAAAAACTCTAAGTTAAAGTGATTTTGCAGCTTTTGTATTATTTCTTGATGAAATAAATTTTTTGTTTTTGTTTTTGTTTTTTTGTTACTTTTTTTGGTTTTTGAGACAGGGTCTCTCTGTTTTAGGCTTGGCTTTCCTGGACTCTGTAGACCAGGCTGGCTTTGAACTCACAGTGGTCCACCTGCCTCTGCCTCCTGAGTGCTGGGATTAAAGGCAGTTGCCACCACACCCAGCTATAAAATTATTTTTTAAAGAAATTAAAATCAAGACTAGATCACAATGAAGTTTTTCCCCTAGTCCCTTCTTGATTACTCAGAAGTTTAAGAAGGTAGGGCAGTAACAACTGATAAGGTAGGGCAGTAACAACTGATATGGTACAGAGCAAGATCATGTGTGTTTAGATAAATCTAGGGCCAAGTTCTAGGCCTGCATTGAACCTGTTACTTGAGATTTCTGAGAACTGGGCATCTGATTCATGGAACAGGCCAAATAATACCTATTTCACTGACTTGGTATGAGGAGTCAATAAAATAAATTACACAAAGCAGAAAGAATATGGCTCAAGAAGTTACAGAGGCTTGTTGAATGTGTGTTCTTGGTTCTTTCCCTTTCTGAATAAGGGTAATTTTGTTTTGCACATAAAACGGGATACAGGAGAACCATCTCAGGCTGTGTCTGTGGTAGAAATCATCTTGGTAAGAGAATTAAGATGTCTTACAGAATGAGTTATTTAACCCAAAGAGCTTAAAGAGACTAGGGCATGGTGTCTATGGGACAAGTTCATTAAAGAGGGAAATGGGAAAATTGTACAGTCCTTGACTAGTGGATGTAAGACAATTTTATCTATCAGGTGCTTATTACATAACATTTGTTTTTCTCCCCAATTATAAGGCACCCAAAGTCATCAAATGGCTTAGTAGTCAGTTACTCCTTCACCTTCTTTGCAACTGGTTTTGAAAGCATATTTTTAGCACTGACAGAGCAACCTCTTTTGACCCATACCTTCTGGAGGAAGCAAGGAATTGAAGGAAATATATATTTGCTGTTGCTGGTGGCAAGAGGAAAATGCAAGACAAACGTCAGGTGCAGTAAAATGGTACTGAAGTAGGACAATCAGAAAATTAATTTTCTACTTCCAAGCATTATTGGATTGTAGCTCAATAATCCACCAGGGACACTCTAGATACTCACCATGAGATGCAGGTAAACTGAACAGATAGAAACACCAAATTACGGGTCACAGAAAGATGTTTGAACAAATGAAGATCTCAGCAGCCTCTATTGCTTAGTTGCTTTTTATACTGTGCAGGAAATGTTAATCTGCCTGTTGTCCCACTACCTCAATTGAGTCAATTTTTGGAGAAAACTGATTTGTGTTTTGATGAGTGACCTAGACATAAAGCCTCCAGCATCGAGTATCCCTCAAGGCTGGCTTAGGGCTGCCCTGGATGCTGGTTGTTGATATATCTAGTGTTTTATCATTCTCATCACATCAATAGAATTCACTGGAGTAAATATATTTCCAGGTGGACTTACAATTCAGGAAAATGCTATTCGTCTTCATCTCTTCTCTCAGACAAGAAACATATACTGGTGGATCTAAAATACTTTGTAAATAATCAACATGACATGCTGATATAACCATGATAACTTAAAAGCAATTTTCCAAAAGTTATTTATTTAGACGCACACAAAATCTTAGTAAATTAGGCATGGCATGCGTTAATAGTAATCTGCAGATGAGGACACTGAAGCTTGAAAAATTACTGATTTGTAATTCAACTTCCATATCCAAACATGATCTAAACAATAGCATCTTGTAGTCCTAGATTATTTCATTGTCTCCTGGATCTTTCTTTCTTGTGGCGTGTCACACTGACTGTGATGACATTACATTTTAAGAGCACTTTGGAAAGTGTGGTTGCAGCCAGCAAGAACTTAATTCTGGCTGGGAAATAGATTATATAGTAAGTGAATCTTTTATGAGTATCAGAGTGGTGTCTAAACATAGGTTGAAATGAGGGCTGAGACAATGCTAGTAGTAAAATGCCAAAGAATAGAATGGCACTATGACATAGAGTAGAAACAGACAGCTTTGTGGTGAAAGCCACTCACAAGCAAAGGCAGGGAGTGTTCAGGACTATTGATAGGAAGACATGCAGGGTCATTTCGTGAAGATAGAGTTCAAGCATACACAAGGAATGGGCCCTATGTTTTGCTGCATGAATATCATAGTGTAGATTGAAGAGGAGGTGCTCTGGCATCAGATTGGTGGAGTTTGTTTGTAATTTGCTCAGCCACTGATATAGCTGTTTCTCCATCTGCCAATGAAGATAATAGTAGTGTCAGTCTAAACGAGATTTTAAATTCAGAACAAGTCTCATGATAGAATACACCTATGGTTAGAAGACACGAGAAGAAATATGTGCTACAGCAGGTTACCGAGAAGACTTGATACCCTATGAGCATATACAGGGGGAGCTAATCCCCCTCAGGAACAATACAGGGGAGGAGAATAAGGGGAAAATGGGAGGGAGGGAAGAATGGGAAAATACAAGGGATGGGATAACCATTGAGATGTAATAAGAATAAATTAATTTTAAAAAAGTAAAAAAAAAACTGTTAGAATATACAGGTATGTTTGGAATCAGCATATGTAGTGGCCACACACTTTTTATTTATTAATTTATTTATTCACTTTACATCCTGGTCATAGCCCTACCCTCCTCTCCTCCCAGTCCTACCCTCCCTCCCCCATGACTCCCTCTCTATTACTCAGAAAAGGGGAGCCCTCCACCATCCCCAGCTCATCAAGTCACATCAGGACTGAGTTCAACCCCTGTTCCCATGTGGCCTGGCAAGGCAGTCCTGTCAGGGGAAGTGATAGAAAAGCAGGCAACAGAGTCCGTATCAGAGTCAGGCCCCATTCTAGTTACTAGTGGACCCATACATAGCCTGAGCTGCCCATTGGCTGCATCTATGTAGAGGACCTAGGTCTAGTCCATGCATGGTCCTTGGTTGGTGCTTCAGACTCCACAGGCTCCTCTGGGCTCTGGTGAGCTGGCTCTGTTGGTCTTCTTGTGGAGCTCTTATCACCTCTAGGTTCTTTTATCCTTCCTCTAGACTCCCTTTTCCACTAGACTCCCTGTTTCGCCCAATGTTTGCCTGTATCAGCATCTGTTTCAAATTGCTCTTGGGTGAAGCCTCTCAGAGGACAACTCTGACAGGTGCCTATCTGAAAACAGCAGAATGTTGTTAGCAGTGAGAGAAGTTGGCTCTCTTCCATGTGGTGGGTCTTGGGTTGGGCCAGGCATTGGTTGGATATTCCCTCAATCTCTGCTCTTCTGTTCTATCTTTATCCCTGCAAGTCTTGTAAGCAGAGTAAGTTTTTGATCAAGGTTTTTGTGGGTAGGTTGGTGTTCTCTAACCTCCACTAGGAGTCTTGTCTAGTTAGTGGGTGTCCTCTTCAGTCTCCATGGTACAGTCCCCCTCATACCCTCCCAGAGGCCTATTCTGACTTAGGTCTCCAGCTTGTTACAGAGATGTCCCTTTTCTCTTCAGGCCTTCTGTCTTTCTTCCCCGCTCTCCCAGGTCTTATCTTCACTCTTATTTCTCTGTTTTCTCCCTCTTCTACCTTGTTCCTTCCTGTCAACCACTACCTCTGTCTGCTGTATTTCCCCTTCTGAGTGAGATTAAGCACACTACTTTGGGTCCTCCTTGTTACTTATCCTCTTTGGGTCTGTTCATTGTAGAATTTATCCTGTACCAAATGGCTAAACTCCACTTATATATGAGTACATACCATGTGTCTTTCTGGGTGTGAGTTACCTCACTCAGGACATGAAATTTGCAGGTAAATGGATGGAACTAGAAAAGACCACACAATTTTTCAGTTAAAACATGAAATCTCCACTTGTAACTGGGGACTTACTGGATATTGATGGCTTCTAGGAGACAAAAATGTACTCTTTAATAGTATGGGTCTTATAAGTCTATTTTCCAGTGGACGGTTCCATACCTATGAATAAATAGTTATCACAAATCACACTTGGTAGATTATTTGGAAAAACAACAACAACAACAATTGTAATGGAATCTAATTACCTATTCTGGTGTGCATGAAAACAGAGAACTCATAATCATAAAATAAATAAATAAATAAGTCTTTAAGAAATTTCCAACAGTTCACCAACTACACAGATGGAGTCCTTGGGCAGCTTAATCCTCTAATGGGTCCCCGGTAAGAGGAGCAGTAGTTATCTCTGTCGTGGACAAAGCTGCCTACTTTTTGATCACTTCTCCCTGATGAGGCTGTCTTGCTGGGCCACAGGGGAAGAGGATGTACTCAGTTCTGATGTACTCAGGTGGGCTGAGGGCGAGAGGAGGGGAGATAGAGAGGAAAGGTGGGACTGAAGGAAATGAGGGAGGAGGATGTCATTGGAATGTGGAGTGAATTAATTAATTAATCAATTATAATAGTAGTAAAAAGAAAAATGATAGCTTTGATCACACAAATCTAAATCAGTAGTCTTCAAGCTTCCTAATGGTGCAACTCTTTAATATAGTTCCTTTTATTGTGAACTCCCCAACCATAAATTTATTTTTGTTGCTACTTTTGTGAATTATAATGTAAATATCTGTGTTTTCTGATGGTCTTAGGTGACCCCTGTGAAAGGATTGTTTGATTCCCAAAAGAGTTGGAACACCCAGATTAAGAACCAGAACCTCTGCTCTAAATGGTGGAAGGTGCCAATAGTAAGCTAGCAGTAATCTTCCTAGAACACTGTGAGGGACTGGGAAATGTCCCTTCATGGCCCTTGTAATTAGAACACCTGCATTTGGTAGGTGGTGCTTTTCTTGGGGCTTGTGGAGCACTGGGGATGGGAGACATTACCATGGGTCACTGCAGGCCTTTGAGGGTTAGATCCTGGCCAATGTCTAATCTCTTGCCTGCCACTGTGATGTGCCATGAGGCACTCCAGTTGCCATGCCTACTCTTCCATGACGAACTGAGACCATGAGCCAAAATAAACCTTTCTTCTCTGAAGAAGAGGAGAAAAAGAAAAGGAAAGAAAAAAACTCTATTACAAAATATAAGCTCTCATCTACTGTTCTAGCCCCATACCTACCTGTCTGCTGCCATGCTTCTTACCATGATGGTCTTGGACTGTAGCCCTCTAAAACTGTAATGCCCTAGTAAACACTTTCTTCTATAAAAAATATAAACAGTTAACAAAGTTACCCCATAATGGAGTAACAGTACCCTTACTGGACACCACAGGGTAACAAAAAGTCAAGTTCCAGCAAGGACCATCTTCTGAAGTTTTTGGCTGAGGATTAATGGACTCCCAAACATTATAGGCTATTGCCAGTGCTCTTGGTCACTCTCCAGAATGTGATGATAAGACCCTGAAGATGTTGAAGACAAAAAATACTTGCATTATAAAATGTGGATAAATCAGGCATAGTCATCTTTTAAGAATAACTACATTTTGATTTCCTCAGAATCTTTTAGGCCTATTCTTAGCCTGTGATTTTCTTTCATTGTTTTATGTTGATTTTATTGTTCCTGGTGTCATACATATATCATATGTGATATGATATATAGTTTAAGATATGTATATAATATCTTAAAATTTCAAACAGTTCAAAAATAAATAAAAGGATATGTTACTGATGTCTGTATCTAAGCACCATGCACCGTGTATACAAAAGAGATGGTTAGGAACAGCAAAATCATTGTGGTCCTAACCATAGGAAGCACCACTCTAACTCTGACTTGGCTATCATGATCAGATAACACTATAAAGGAAAGAACATTGTGTGCTATTTCCACAGCACAACACAGTGTGGACCTTTAGACTAAGAATAGTTAAAGTGGAAATGATCTTGGGGGTCACCCAATATCTATCTATATTATTAGATCTGGAAGGGATCTCAGCAGCATCAGATGGCATTAACGTGACCATGGCTTCACTAGACAGCACTTATGCAAACGACCCATGGGAGTACTGGGACAGCAATAGCCTTCATACTTTATTGGAAACCACTGTACCAATATATAGATGGTATGAAAGTCTGAGCACAACATGAAGGTGAGAAAGCTGATGCAGCATGGCCTTCTTTGGAACTCCCTGACACATGTGTTGTTGTATTTAACTCAACACCATTTCCTTAACTACATCCAATTACAACAGGAGCCCTGTGAGATGTTTTGTAGGGAGGAAGCAGGGTGTGGAAAGGCCAAAGTGGGTAAGTTTACATAACTGCTATATATTATATAATTATCTTTCTTTTATAGTCCTAAAATTGTAACATACAGACCTTGAGATAAAAATAATTTGTTTTAATTTGTTTTTCTATTTTATCACAAACTATTTTTTCATGTAATGAAAATGAACAACCCTGAGAATTAACTTCTGATATACATATGGTGTTCGAAGTCTGTAACACTTTCAGGATCGAGAAAAATTAAAAAATCAGTATGAACAAAATATAATTAGACTGTGAGAACATTTTTATTCCAAATAGATTTATATGCAGTCATAAAAAAGCAACATGTCTATATTGAAATTCCTTATTTTAGCTTCTTTAAGCCTCATGCTCAACCAAGCATTTTCTTTTATAAGCCACATTGGATAAGGAAGACAATTGGAGATGCCTGATTAGTTTTTTCCTCATTACTGAGGAAATTACAATTTAGTTTCCTTTGAGTTAACAACACTAACATAATAAAATACCTTTGGCTTCAGTTAGTATTGATAACCTCAAAAATATTTTTAAATAATTCAAATTGTACGGAGTGGGAGAAGTTTATAATTTTACAGAGCATTAGGAAAATACATTTTAAAGATTAATAGCATAAAATATTACAATTCCATGGATATAAAATAAAACCAACTGAATAAATATTAGAAGGGATTTGTGGCTAAGTAGGACAGAAAATACTACTTATGTTAAGTACAGAAATGGTTCACACAAATAGAAAGCAGCATACTGACTAATAGCACCACAGAAACCCTTAAGAGAGTGATGGGGGTTGGGGGGGGGGGAGACCAAGGACCTGAAAACAGGAAATAGAAATGCAAGAGTGAATAGAGGTGTTAATTGAGTTTGCTACCGCCAGCTTTGCCACAGGCCACTCTTTCTTCTGCATCCACCAACTCTGCAGAATCACTTTTTATAAGCCCATTTCCATCTTCTCACACCAGCTGCGTAATGGTTCTGAGTGATCTGAGACCTGGGGCTAGGCTACTCAGCAGTCATTATTAGTTATTTCATAATGGCTTTTGTCCTCTGTGAGGGCACTTGCCTTTACACATAAACGTCCATTTTTTTTTGAGCCCCAACATTCAGTTCGCAACACATATTTAAAGGGATATTACTAGTAAAAGTGGACTTCTGATAAGTCATGGCGAACTTACCCAAAGGTGTAGCCTTCCATGTTCCCAGGACCTCACTGAGGGAGTTGTTTTCAAAAAGAGACCAACCGTAGAGAACTTTGGTCCCAAGGTGTCATCTCTGTTCTCTGTTTTTGATTAACATGGGTTCTGGTCAGTATCTTGTCAAATCATGATAGTTCATCTTCTGAGAAGACAGAAACCCCTGCTAAGTCTGGGTACTCTAACATCTTTTGAGGCCCAGATATCAATCAGTCTTCTCCTGTGCTTTCCGTAGAGGAGGATTAAATTATTTTCTTGGCTATGTCTTTTATCATTTGACACACAATTACCCCCAAATTTAGTGTTTTAAAACCACAGTTTCTCTCTAGTGCACTGACTGTGTCTTACTTAGGTGGCTCTGCCTGGGTCTCTTATGGAACTTCAGGAGCTAGGGCCGGGGACTGGTGCCTCTCTCTTATGCAGGCAGCCAAGAAGGGGTATACATAAAGCCAGCACTCTGAGAGTTTGAACGGATATTTATACTCTAGTCTCCAAAGGCTAAAACATCAACTGAATTCTATTGGCCCCAAGTCACCAAGGCCACTAGGCATGTGCGAGTAGAGAAAGGATTGCTTGTATTCACCCTCAGAGGATGTGTACCACATTGGAACTCATTTCTTCCTCTTCTTCCTCCCAATTTCTTTCTTTTTTTTTTTTTTTTTTTTTGTGAAGGCAACAGTTCTCTTAGCTCCTCACCCCTCCATCTCTTTCCCCATGTTTCATAAGAATTGTTTTTAAAATATAGGGATGCTGTGTTTATTTGATGTAATCTAACTGTCCCTAGGGGTTCTAAGTTCTTCCCTGTCTCTCTTATTAAAGTGACTGATATGAACCTAAGCTGAGGAGCTTTTTCTTTGTACAGAACATTGGTTTGCATTCAGATTTCTAAAATGGGACAAAGAACTATTTCCAGGTAGAGAATCTGGTACTCTCTAGCCAGATTTGGGGCCTGTAAATGCAAAGAAGAAATTCAATTGCAATCTTCTGTTTGTACATGAAGTGTTCTCCCTTTGGATTTATCTTTGGGGATCTCATGATTTGAATTTCTTCTTTGCATTTACAGGCCCCAAATCTGGCTAGAGAGTACCAGATTCTCTACCTGGAAATAGTTCTTTGTCCCATTTTAGAAATCTGAATGCAAACCAATGTTCTGTACAAAGAATAAAGGGAATTATGTAGATCAATAGGCAGGACCACCTCAGTGTCCATGCCCCCATCAATGATTCATCTTTAGGACTCCTGTTTACACAATCAAGATGATTTTAAAATATATTATTAGATATACAGACGTGTAAAAATTATTGATTGGATATTGGTGAACTTTATTGTCTAATAAGTATACAAAGCTTCATTTGTTGTTATATCTAGGTACTCTCTTTCTGGTGCACATAGGAACCACATCTTCATGTTCTTGATTTATCAACTGCACCTTCCCATTAATTTCACATTCATTTCTATGAGAAATTGATGGTGTGGATGTTATTATTCATAAGGTGCTGGTGGTTTACAACTCTTATATGTAAATGTTATTCATCTTCTTCCCTCTACACTTCTCTATGTTATTCATTTAGTGATGGTTACCCAGAGTTTAAGATTCTTCAGCATCCATGGTGCTGCTCATGATTAATGGCTTCCAAGCAATAATACAATTTATGGTCTTCGTTAATAATGATGGCAGATAAAAGTGTTTCCAAAATAGTCAGGAAGTAATAAATTGTTAAAAGATTTATGATCACATTATGTTACCTTTAAGAATCTTTGATAGAAAGGCTGACTCACATATCTTTCAATCACATCCATTTGTGAACTCTTTAATCAGTAATTGTTGTGTATCTGAGAATGCCATTTTCTGCAAAGCTGGTCACATCTTCCATACACTGCTACCATAACGAGAAAGTTTAAGAAACTAAGTTCTCCTAAGGGACAAGAAACATAGGCCAGGTAATAGAAAGAATGACATAGATTGGGTAGTGGATTATGATAATAAATTTATCTAAAGCAAATAAGATTTTAATTAAAAAGCACCTATTGGCATTATCAAATCATAAGGAAAAACTGTTGTGGTTAATAATCTAATTCCTCAAGTGATTGCCTGACACATGATATTGAATATGCATAGTTGGGGTACACAAAATATAGGACAACTGCTGCTACACTTGTTACTCCCAAGTGACTTACAGAGGTTGCTTCATGGTAGGAATGCTGAAGAAGAACTGTCAATAATAGACACATACATGAAACTTGAGAGTAGATATTTAATAGTTGAAAACTATGAATTGACTTGCTAATTGAGAATTACTGCAAACCAATATTTGCACTATGTTGGCACCCAATCTTACATGCATGAAGAAAGACATAACATGGCAGCCAATGGAATCAGTCTACTAACTGCTCTGACCTCATGGAGCCAGGTCCTAAAATACTAAATGTCAGAGATTTCTCAGATATCTTCTCAACTGCCCTGACAGGGTGTAGCATTAAAGAACATCCTGAGGAGGAATGACAGAGGCTGGAGTCCATAGTATGTAGTCCTAGCTGCTTCCAGCAGTTAGTAACTTAGAATAACCAGAAGAAGCTGCTCCAGATTGTACGAAGTACCTGAGGAATGGCACCTTGAGTAGTGGCCTTACTTGACTGAATATAAAAAGCATCCTCAACTGTCATAGTATGCTGATTAGGCTCATGCATTAGTTAAGAAATTCAAACCCTCATTCCAAGTCTGCTTTGCCAGATGTTGAGTATGTAACCTGCCAGTGCTTAGCAGACTTTATTGAGCAAATGAATAGCCAGCAGGGTTTTTTAAAAAGGTGGCTCATTAAGGAATCTCTGACTAGAATAGACTGATTTCTTAAAGAGTGATGCTTATTAAGTCATGATGCATGGGCTTCTGCCAAAGACTTGTGTTAGTGGTAAAACAACACACTCTCTGATACTAGTTCACAAAAGACTCAAGCATATTATTTGTATTTTTAAGGGATGGACCATGGAAGGATCCTAAGGTCCTGAATGCCTCTGTGGACATAGCATGTTTTCATATCCCCTGAAAATAGCATTGCATCTTGAGTAAGAAATTAACATTTAGTATTTTATTGAGACAGTATACTTACACAAACTAAAACAGCTGTGAGTCACTAGGCTAAGTACCAGAATTTCACACTATTACTTCTGGAATAATTTTCAGTTTCATAGGGAGAAGTCAAGCAAAATGCGGACCTATAAAGATGGGCAAGTTCCAGTCCTGAGAACTAAAGAACATGAAGGCACAAACTTGGCCTATTTTAAGAAGAACCTCAGTTATCTTGTAGAGATACAGTAATAGAAACAGGAAGGCCCTGGCATTAAAAAACCCACATTGATCAATGGAATAGAACTGAGGACTCACATATAAACACATACTCTTATAGCCATTCAACTCTTGTCAACGAAACAAAAACTACATATTGAAGAGCAACAATGGTGCTAGTCAAGGTCAAAAGCTATATGTAGAAAAATGAAAGCGAACCCTTACCTCTCACTCTGAACAATACTCAACTTCAAATGCATGAAGAACTGCAATATAAGACCTGATACACTGAAACTGATGAGGATTAAAGTGAGGAATCTTTGGACTCATTGGCACAGGTAAGGGATTTCAAAGCAGGATCCTGGTAGTGTAGGCAGAAAGACTAACAGTTTATATATGGGGCCACATGAAACTAAAAGGTACATGTATAGCAGGGGACACTATGATTTGGGTGAAGGGGCATCCTACAAAGCAGGAAAAACTCTTTACCAGCTATACATCTGAAAGAGGGCTTATATCAAGAACAAAAATTCATAAACTGAAATAGAAAACAAATGAAAAAATTAGAAATAAACAGAGAACTTTCAAAAAATAAAGGAAGAATGGCTGAGAAATGACTTTAAAACTGTTCAGAAACCCCAGAAAGCAGGGAAATACAAATTGAGATTTCATCTTACCTTAATCAGAACAGCTGATATAAAATGAAATAATGACAAATGTTGACATAGACAAAGGGAAAGAGGAGCATTTATTCACTGCTGGCAGAAATGCAAACTAGTGTAGCCACTATGGACACCAATGTGAGTGTTCATCAGAAAGCTAGAAAGTTTTCTACTACATGATCTACAAACCAAAAGCATATACCCCAGGAACTCTATACCCTACTATAGAAATATCTGCTTATTCATATACATTGTTGCTCTAACTATAATATCCATGATCTGGAAACAACCTAGATGTACATCAGCTGACAAATGGATGATGAAATTGTGGTACATTTACACAATGAAATATTTTTTCACTGTTGAAAAACAAAATTATGAAATTCACACATAAATAGATGGAGATAGAAACAGTCATTCTTAGTGAAATGACTCAGACTCAGAAATAGTGTAAAAGTCAGGCATAGTAGATAACTGTGTGGAAACTGTTTTCCAGATACAACATATACAAAGCCACCATAAATGTGGCAGCATACGTAAGACTAAAGGACACAACATTAGATGGGTTAGAAAAAGGTGGGGGGGGGGAGATCTAGGAGGAGCTGAATGAAGGAGTGAGTATGATCAAATAGATTATATGACATTCTCAGATAAATTGTTTTAAAAGTGAAGGAGAGAAAAGAAGAGCTGACCTACCTGCCACTGTTCTGCATGTGGTACATTTTTATATAAATTGTCATTAGGCAGAAAGTGGTAAGAATTTAAAGATACAGATTTTGTTAGACGTTTGCCACACACACACACACACACACACACACACACACACACACATCTTGTCTATCATCTATCTCTATCTATCAATCTCTATCATCTATCTATCTATCTATCTATCTATCTATCTATCTATCTATCTATCTATC
>OU015748.1:85706488-85730098 GCA_907169655.1 Acomys percivali | reverse complement strand
TCTCTCTCTCTCTCTCTCTCTCTCTCTCTCTCTCTCTCTCTCTCTCTCTCTCTTTTGGCTTTGTTTTTGTTTGCTTGTTTGTCTGTTTTTTTTCCAAATAGAGAGAAAAGGAACAGGCATGGAGTTAGGTGGGTGGGAGGATAAGAAGGGTCAGGAGTAAGTTGAGGAAGGGGAACCCAAGATCAGACTATATTGTATAAAAATTTTTTATAATATAGTTATCTAAAAGTAAGTAAGTAAGTAAGTAAATTAATGAAATGAATATTTAATAAAGCCATCATCTAATCCTCAGTGAGAGGCTGATAGTTTGCTAATAGAGGTCTGTTAACTGCCTTGAGCAAGAAGAAAAGAACGGTTCTAATATATATAAAGTTTGTCACATAGGCATGAGGGATCAACCTGATTCATATCCCCAGAACAAATGGAAAGCTGGAGATAGTGATTCATGCCTGTTACCCAGTGTTTCTTCTATGGGAAAGGAGGAAAATCCCCAGAAATTCATGGGGGATTAGCCGGATGGATGCAGAACATCAGTGAATAAGTAAGCCTGTTTCAAACACAGTGGAAGGGGAGAACCAACCACCGTCTGAGGTTGTCCTGTTTACCATGTCCCTGCTATGCTATGTGTGTCCCTGTGTTCACACACAGAAACATGCAAATCACCACATACATATGCACACATACAAAGATAATAATAAAAATTATTCTCCAGGCTCAACCTGTATTTATTTTCTTTTATTCCTACAGTCAGACATCTATGTAGGGAGTCATGGCTTCTTTTACAAACAGTGGTATGGCATACCACTGCCTGGATAGGGTGTGCATATCACTGCTGTTTGATGCTAGGTTGTCTTCCCAACTTCCAGTAGAGTTGGGAAGTATGTACAGGTTATATATATCTATATCTATTGTCTATCTGGTAGAGTAAAAAAAAACAGATCCTTTATAAATGATAAATGAATAGACGAATAATAGACAAATAAATATGGGTAATAGATAGGCAACATAGACATTAACAAGAGTCCATTGTGATATGTCCAACTCTAATGCATCAGCAACTCAATAGCCTCGTTTCCCCATCTCCTCCTTTACCTATCGGTAACCCTTCTTTTCTGACAGTGAGGAATCTGGCTTCTGTTACCTGTAATATCCCTTTGTATTTAGCTCCACTGCAGCAGATTCAGAATCACAAAACTATACCCCAGTGGAAAATGCATCTTAAACTAGACTACAAAATTAGTGTATACTTTTCATCTTCAACTTTTCAAAGTCCAGTCACAATAATATTTCTAAAGTTGCTTAGTTCAGCTTATTTATTCCCTACCACTCTCTTCAGTGAGACAATCTCATTCATTTGTAATGCAATGTATTCATTTATCTTAGTATGTATTTGATCCTGGAATCCCATGATATCCCAGAGGAAATGTAATTAATTTTAATATAATTAAATTCTCTCTTTCTTGTATATTGTTCAATGGATTTTTACAAATGCACAGAATTGTGTATTTTCTTCTAAAAATAATGCATGCCATTGTCCTACAGTCCTAAAATTAATTAGTGTAACCCTTGTAGTCAAACCTTCACTCAGCACATGTCACCTTTTTTTTTTTTTTTTTTTTTTTTTTAGAGTTGTAATAGAAAACATTTATTTGGCTATAACGAATCATTCTAACATATGTTAGCATTTGTTGCCAATGTACTTCCTAATTAAGAACAACATAAAATAAAATTATAGGAAATCCTGTTTCCTGTCTTCCTGGACTCTTCATGTCTCTTTAGTGTCCTGGTTTTATTTCTGAAGTATAACTACCAAAAAAAAAAAAAAAAAAGATTGATTCAAAAGTTCTGTTTTGCCAACCATGAACTGCAGTGTTATTAACAAGATTAATGTACATTCCAGAAGACACCACCACCAAACATTTTTTTTCTCCTTAAACAAATGCTGCCATTAAAAACTAATTTTAAAAGAAAAATCTAAGAAGCACCCTTCCCAAAAATGAAAGGCCAGTGTCATCTCATTGGTGAGGTATTATCCATAACCAATATGAAACTGAAATAATTATGGAATACTCTTCTCCCTGGCAAAGCCTGGACTGTTGGTCACCTTCGCCTGTTTGGTCCCTTTCAGCAGGTTTCAGCAAGATTGACATGTCATCTCTTAAACTCTTACTGCCTTTATAGTCTCACCTTTTCCACAATCCCATAAAAACAGAACTATAGGCTATACAGAGTTTTTATTGGCCTTTCACCTAGACACAAAAGAAATGCATGGAGCATCCATTCATGGCATTATTTGAGACAATGAGTTCTTTCTTTTTTGTTGCTGAATGGTGTTCCACTATCAGGGTGTACCAGTGTTACTGTTATATTTATAAAATTGTGTTGGTTTCTCAGTTTCTTTCTTAACTTGGCCATCACACAAATAATTGAGACTCTCTTATATTTGTTTAATAATAAAGCTTCACAACACAATAACTGAGCAATTATTACTCTATTCTTAACCCTCTGAGCTAGTCTGGTTGCCTCCCAGCATACATCCCAAGGATATTTGCATTTTGTAGCTTTTCCTGCTCTAGCTCCTCACCTATGTCACTAGACCTCTCCTGTGGCTCAATGCTTTATTTCCTCCTCTGACTCCTCCTCCCTGGCTGGCAGAAATTCCATTCCTACTCTCTCTCCTGCTCAGAGATTGGATGTAGCTGTTTTATTGTCATATCAGGGAATAAGTTATACCCAACATTGAGTCAGGAGATTCTCAGAACAAAGACTACAACCATATATGGGGGATACAGAAATCTGTAATTGAATTATACAATAACGTTATGCATACATCACAGAATTTAGTCGTATCTTATCCATTCACCTGCTAAAGAATATCACTGATTCTGTTGGTTATATAAATGAAATTAATGTATATGCATAGATGTGTGTATGTATGTGTGTATGTATGTATGTTTGTATGTATGTATATGCAGGCTACTGCATAAGCAAATTTTTCCATTCATTTAGTCATATTTTGGGAAAGGGACCCTTATCATTCATACATGTATACATATTTATTAAGAAACTAACAGTTTTCTGAAGTGACAGTAACAGTTTCTAATTCAGACCATTAATCAATCATAACATTTATGCCTCCTTGCCAGTGCTTCATACTGTCGGGTCTCTCTTCCATCTGTCTTAACATGAACTTGTCATACCATTGTGGATCTGACCTGCATTCTTTATTGACTCATGCTGTTGTCTTTTCATTGGTGTATTTGTAAATAAACTTCTTTGGAGAAGTATGTATTCATGCCTTTGCTCATTTTTAATTGGGATGACTCCACCACTGAACTTGAGGAATTTTCTACATGTTCTAGTCAGGTCCTTTATCTATTATGCGATTTGAAAATAAGCTCACTCCAGCTGTATCTCAACTCTTGATTCTCTTGACAATCCTCTTTCATACATACATATTTTAATTGGGTGTTATATCTTAGAATATATTGTCAAGCTCAAGGTAACATAGATTTTTCCTCTTTCTTAATATCTGTGTCGTACCCGAGTCAATTCTATAGCTTGCTTTGACTCTTAAATTTTTTCTCGTCTTCTGTGTGTCTTATTAGTTTTGGTTGAAAACAGAGTATCACGTGAAGTCAAATGGCAAGTGAAAATAAGTAAGTTTATACATGAAAATTGTCAATATTAACTATCTTCCTTTCATTAGACATTAGTAGAAAGATATTAAATCAACTTGGATGACATCTGAGCTATATTGGGCAAGATTTGAACAAGATACTTATGCTCTTTGTTGTCAGCAATTGGGTGCCATTTTGTGTTTTCTTCTTCCTGCACTGCATGACATCAGGTGTCTGGCACAAGAATTTGCACCTGTACTCTGCACAGTGGTCTGTCTCTCGTGATATGTAGTAGTGAGTGTCCTACAATGTTATTTGTTTCTACAATTTTTTTAAAAGTTGTGACTTTACAAATTACTCAATATTTTTAGTTGCAAAGGTGATAAATAATGTGTTTTTCAACTTCTACATTTGAAATAGAAACTAGATATCTTCTACTTTATTTTGAGAAAATGAGAAAGTAAAAGTTTTTAGTCAGCGGAATGAGAAAAATCTTATTTAAGTTTTTAGAAGAAAACTGATTGCATCTTGACCAATGAATTAAGGAAACTTCAGTTCCAGGAGAATAGTAGGGAGCTCTGAAAAATAATCTGGACCAAAGATGAGCCAATTGCAAACACATCATGGCTGGGGCAAAAGTGTGAAGATATTTTGAGGGATTTACGATTGAGCAGGACTTCCTGACAGATTGTAGGGTTGGAAATATGTATGCATATTCATGCACTTAACTCTCAAGAGTGGTGTGAAAAGGAAAGAAGATTCCAAATCTGTGCCTATGTTTCTAGATGATGGCAAAGAATTTGTACAGACTAGCTTTGTTAACTTCAAACATAGAGATACCTGAGAAGAAGAAGTCTCAGTTGAGATTATGTTGGCCTATGAGTATGGCTGTAGAACATTTTCTTGACTAGTGATTGATCTAAGAGGATACAAGACATAGAAGGTAGTCTTGGGATGTATAAGCATGTAGAACAAGCAGTAGAGGGCAAGACTGTAAACAGCATTCATCCTTGGCCTATTTCACTTCCTGCTTCTTGGCTCCTGCCTTGAGTTTTTGCTCTAACTTCCATCAATGAAAGACTGTGACCTGTAAAAGGAAGCAAACACTCTCTTCCTCAAGTCACTTTTGATTAAAGTATTTAACATAGCAAGCAGCAAAAGAGCAAATTGTAAGAATAGTCAGGATAAGTCTAAAGATGTGAACTAAGTAGGGTGTACTTAGTTCATGGAATAGATAAGAAAAAGGACCTCCATTTTAATTGTGGACAACTCAAGGAAGGAAAGAGTGAATTGCAATTTTAATTTTCACCTGTTCCTACTACACAACACTGATTTATTTCATCATATCAGCAATGGTAGTAGGTTTTGTACGGTGAAGCTTGTAAGAATAAGGTGCATGAACTGAAATGCCCCTTAAATGTGGTATGTTGAGGGTCTGTCTTATGGCTTCTCCATCAAGAGAGTGTCCAGGTAGTGTGTGCTAATTGTTTGGGCTGATTAGGAGAAAATTCAATTACTTGTAATATGCCTAAGGCCGCTCAATAAACATACTATATGACTCTTGAATTTGGGGTCAATTAAGAAAAATCCATCTTGTGGAAGCTTCTAAGTGTCTGCTGGGAGCGATGAGAAATAGTTCATTCTCAAGTCCATATCCCATCTTTTGGGAACCAGAAAGGGATCCACAAAGGTGTTAACATAACAACGCTTGTTACAGGAAAAGAAGGCAAAGTGCTTTATTCCGAGACTTTCCTTTCCTCCTTTATCTATTCTGAAGACACAGCCCCACTGTATTAGGTCTTTGTCCTTAATATTTTCGGAGAAAAGACAAGAATCCTCTGCAGAGAGTTAGAGCCCACTGACAAGAAAGCCTAAGTAAGCATTGGCTAAAGTAAGGTGATGGGTGCTGATCTCAGGGGTTCAGGAAGAAGGAAGTAGAAACACTACTTGATTGGCCACTGTAGAGCTTATTCAGCAAGCTAAATATTTTTTAAAATAATCATTCCGAGGACATCATGTGCCTCTCCAGTGCATTCTAACTTCTTAAATTATTATAGGGACTTCATTCTTAGAGTTAGCTTCAGCAAATATTTGCAAGTTATGAAAATATTCAATGACTGTCTTTCATTTTTAACAATGTTTAGAAACCAGCTCATAGTTAAGTCTTTGAGAGGCACATACTTCTGTGGTTAATTACATACAATAAAATGTGCTCACTTTGCTCTTTTATTTGCTATACATAGTAGAATTAAGTTTTAAGAAGCCCAGTGATGTGTCTTACTTTGAAGACCAATGCTTCTCCAAACTTGATGCATTTAATCAAATCTACTAAAAGTTACACTAGTTTTATTTTAGAAAAAAAAAAACATGTATTGACCAACTTAGCTAAGACTCCATATTTTATTACCATTTGAAACATCTTTCCCTTTATACTTATTCAAAGAAATTCTTCAGGTTTGCTTAAGTGAGCATTGCGTCTTATAAGTGAGCCTCTACATATTTAATGAATCTCTAAAACTTCATAAATAGGCCTCAGATTCATCTGCATTTGTCTGGGAGTGGAAGAAACTCGTGCTGTGTCCGATTCTGTACTTGAACCACCAAGAGTATGAATGAAGGACCACATAGATGGCTTAGCACTAAAGAGTGCCTGGCACACAACCATGTCCAGCAGATTTCAGACTCCAGGGCCCACATAACAAGCTGGTGTCCTGCACATGCCAGAACCCCAGCTCCAAGGTGGACAGAGACAGGAAAATTATGGGGGTTTATGCCTCTATTCCAGTAGAGAAAATGAAAGCTTCAGATTCAGGGAGAGAACCAAGCTCAAAAAGATGAATGGAGAATGGCTGACAGGTACACAAAACACCCTCGTCTGGCCTCTGCACACGCTGTGGCATCCAAACTTACACAAACACAAATATGTACTTATACTTACACAGATGCACTGGTGTATACAGAAATCATAGACAAACAAAAATTTAAAAATAATACTAACTATAATGCTTTTAAGGCTATGTCTTCATATTGGCTGTGTCTGTGACTTTCATCTAAATCACCGAAACCTATTTTACAAGTACAGATGTATTTGGGCTGTAAAAGCAAGCAGATAAATACTGCTACTTTCTTGACAGCAATTTTAAAGTGCATTTTGATTTTATAGAGGATAAAATTTCAAAGAAAATAAAAGTGTGCTATGAAAGCAGTGTAAAGTATCAGACTCCCACTGAATTTCTGCTCGTTTATCCAGTATTTTTGATGAAAGACTCTGAGAAAGGTGGCATGCTCCACTTGACCAATGTCAGCCTTTATTTTGTGATTGCAAATCTTCTACAATGTAATTGAATAACCATATACATTACAGAAGCATTAAAGCCAGGGAGTCCTGAGTAAAAGTTCTGGAAAACAGTATATAAGAGTGGTTTTGAGTAGGGAATGTTGTTGCCTGGCTTCAGCTTGAATTTTTGCTTGGTCACTTGCAAGCACTCATCCTTGGGAAGAAAATCATATAGATTAAAAAGGGCCCTTCTCAGATAAAGTTATTCTGGAGCTTACACTGATAAACTAACAGTATGAAAATTCCTCAATGATGACATGGTCAATGTGTTTTTTAAATTGTTATTTTTCTGGCAGAGTCCTAACAAGCAATCATCTTTCTCAATATAGATTTGAAAGAATGTTGGGTGTCTTTGAAAATTAAAATGATCTTAGAGGATTTGTAATTGTTTCTGTGAAAAGATTCCAGCAATAGGTTATGGGTCTGATGAGGGCAGTTATGAAGACAATCTTAACAATGATAGCATCATCAAAGTAACCACATGAACTCACTGACTTCTGTGACAAATTAAATGGGATGTTCTTGCAAAAAGCAGAGCTTGCATTGTTTTATCCAATCCTTGTGCCCAGTATGAAAATTGGGTTAGAAATATGTCTTTCATTTTCTTTGCTGCAGCTCTTTTACTTTCCTGGACAAACATTATCAAAATCCTGCAGGAGACAACTTAACAAAATGGTAAAAAGAAAAATGTTTATTTTTAAAGTACATATGTGTTTTATTTCCAAAGCATGGGTGATTCTATGAACACCTCTGAAGCCTGCTTTATCTGTGATAGGGATATAGTACGGTGCACTTTGTTGGTTACTTGGCTCTTCTATAATATAACACCCATAATGCATTTCAGAATCATTTATTCAATAAATGCTAAGCATTTACATTGTTTTATTATTGTCACTTTCTCAATTAGCATCAACATCATGATCACTCCATGATTTCCCTTTGTGTAGAACAAATCACCATGTACATTATAACTTAGATGATACAAATATGCTGCATTAAAATGCTGGGTTTCATTCCTCTATAATAAACAGCATAATTGGACTTTTCCAGAATCTTTTTTATAGGCTTCTCATAGCCCCTAGCTGCCTGCACGCCATGGTTTGTCGTACCTTAAGACCAGCAGTACATTACTACTTATTTTTAACAGTGATTATATGCATCACTCTTTATTTTATAGGGATGCTGTGAACAGGTTGAGAGCAATGGGAACATTTCCACAAAACAACATATTCATTAAAGAGCCGAAAACTATAACATGGACATTATACTACCAAATAACATCACCTGCCATGTGTCTATTAAGTATTGCTGGAAGACACTTTCCTACCAGTCAATTTACACAATTTTGCTGTCAGAAATTTGGGTGAGTTAACTGGGCCTTCTGACTCAGTGTCTCTCATAAATTGCACCCTAGGTATCTGTCAAAAGGCAAAAATCACCAAGCCTTACAGGAGTGGGAGGGTTTATTGTAAGGCTCACTCCTCTGATTGTAGGTCAAAAGCATGGTTTATGATCTATGGGCCAGAAGCCTTTTTTATGGCTCCAGTATGGAGGCTCTCCATAAAAGGCTCATGTAAGGCAGGGCTAGAGAGATGGCTTAGCAGTTAAGAGCACTATCTGCTCTTCCAGGGCTCCTGAGTTCAATTCCCAACAACCACATGGTGGCTTATGACCATCTATAATGAGATCTGGTGAAGGCAGAACACTATATATGTTATAAATAAATAAATATTTTAAAAAAGTGTTTTAAAAAGGCTCATGTAAGGATGGGAATTGGAGAAGTAAATAGATCATGGGGACTCTCATTTAATCAGTAGATTAGTTTACTGATGGACTCATAGTTGAATGTATTATGGGGAAGATATCAACGCTGAAGAATGTGAGGCCTAGGTAGAGGAAGAAGACACATGGAGATAATTTCTTTGAAATAAATACATTTTCAGGTTGTGCTGGTGACACATGATCTAGACACAATCTAGAGCCTTGCACATGATAAGGACAGACTGTTAGTAATCCACACCCCAGCCCTGCAGAGGCACTACATTTTGTTCTTGGCTCGCCAACTTCTTCCTTTTGTAACTGTTCTGCTTCCTGGCTTCTCTGACATTAGCCACCGCTAACACATATTTCCACTACTGTGACATTGAATTTCCTCACATTCAGGGCAGTGCATCAGGTTGATAATATATTAAAACATTTGGAAATAACAGCCAAGCAAATCAGTCCTCTTTTTCCATTGTATAGGTAGGGTGTCTTGTTACAGTGATGGACAATTAACATGTTCCCTTAGTTCTTTACACACAATGGGTCTTTCTATAATACGAGTCTCTATGTAGGAGAAGAGTTGGTCAGAGTGTGCAAGGGTGAAGAAAGGAGAAAGGATGGATAAGAAGACAGTCTCTCAATGGGTGAGAGTCTCATACCTTCGTCATACATTATTCATCAAAAGAAAATTAACTGGTCCATCCCACACTGTAGAGTGTGAATGTCACAAGGCAAAAGTCAGACATCATCTTAGAAATAGGCTGTCTGTCATCACCATTGTAATTGTGCCTGTCTACTTTATCCTTTTATTGGTCGCATCTGGGCCAAATACCCTTTCCCGTGAATTCTATCGTTATATTTGAGCATCTAGAACAAAACCTAAGGGATCCCTGTATCAAGACCTCCCACCCTCTGGTTTATTGTGCATCCATTGTCAAGAAGCCCAGCTCTCCATTATGTTGCCACTGCAATAATTAACTTACAGTGAACCATGACTAAGCCATTCTCCATTCAAAAGTCACTCATGGCACTTATTTTTTTATCATTTGCTGCAGTAAGTGTAAGCGCCACACTTGCTTGAAAGGCTCTCTCTCCCTAAACCCTTCCTCTCCAACTTTGCATAATCTCCTCTTTCCTCATTCACCATGAGTGTCCCTTTAGTTCCTCTCTATACCCTTCCCAAGCATAGAGCAGTGTGACTATCCTGTGCCTTTACTGATGCTGTTCTTCCTATCTACCTGGTCTACACGACTCCAAGACATACTGACTCCTCCTTGTACGATGAATTTCAAACACGCTTTGATAAGAGTCAAAACTACTAATCACCGGGAAAATAATGGCCATGAGCATACCAGAAGTAATCTTTATGCGAATCGCCCAATTTGTTTCCTTGTAAGCCATCTTTCTCTCCTACTTGAAACTAATCTACCTCTCATGTTTTGTTTGCATCTCATTTGTTTAACATGTGTTGGTAATGTGTTTGTGCTCCTAAGCACTATTATTATCACTTAGGGATTCATGGTGTGTGAAATCCTGGCACTGACTGTTGTTTCTTAGAGTTGAAGGAAATTATCCCTAATTTTATAGTAAGAAGGTTTTTTTGTTTGTTTGTTTCTCAGAGGTGGTCTTATTATTTACTGCAAATTTACCCTCCAACTTGTAATCCTCATGCCTCAGCCTTCCAAGTGTTAGAACTGTAGGCATGGTTCATTGTGCCCATCCCATAGTAAGCAGTTTAACAAACCCATCTGAGTTTGTCTCTGGGATGCATGGATCTGAATATTGTCAGTACTATTTGCCACAACTGTCATTGCTGCTGAGGCGTTATTGACATTGTTTGCTGAGAGCATGTGAAGATGTTTCTGTGCAGTATTTGCCTAGGATGGGACACTTCACCAATTACAATTTATCACATCCTGCAAGAATTTTCTAATATGTTTTATACTGGTATGCATGCCCCTCACAGTGTATGAATGATCCTACAGCTGATTTAATATTGTTAGTCTTTTAACTTTTGCAAATAAATAAGTGTGCAGAGTGGATTGTCTTTCCACGTGTTTATTCACCATTCAGGCTTTCTTTTTTCCATTTCCCAGAGTGGCATTAGGTCTTTGATTATTTTATGCACTTTTTTTATTTTGGGGAGATTTTATGTATTTGGAATCTTAATTATGCATTTTGTGGTTTGCATCTTTATATCATTAATGTTTTTTAATCAACAGATGCTGTTATTTTATGGTAGTCAATTTAAGTTGTCTGTCAAATTTGACCTCATCCTCCTCTACTCAAGGTCAGAAAACTAGAAATCTCTTATGCTAATCTTCTAAAAGAGCAAACCTTAATTTTGATTAATTCCTTTTGGAACAGTGTTTCCTATAGGCTAGCTTGGCCTCAGACTCACTGTGTAACTAAAGCATACCTGAACTCAAGGTCATCCTGCCTCTGCCTCCCAGAGCTAGGTGCTGGAATCACTGGGTTGCACTACTGTGCTGGATGGAGCCTTACTCAAATTTTTAAAATCTATTTGAGATTAAATCTTATGTGTGGTATGAGGTAAATATTGTGTTTCAACATTCCTCTTATATATAATCAGCTTTCAGAGCATTCAATTTACTAGTTACATTTCTGCCATTTATATTTATAGACAGTTTCATAAATAATAATTAGTTTTCTTTATGAGCACACAATACTCTGTGTTTAACAAATTCCCCGTCTAAGCCCTGCATCTTTTGTGACCATTATTATACTTTCATAAAGTTTGCTTGATAAGACAAGTTCTTACTCTTTTTAATACAACATTTTTTTATGAATTCTTTGGGAATTGCAATGTATTTTGATAATATTCATCCTTAATTCCAAGATCCACCCCAATTTCCCTAACCCCCACTCCAATTAAGTCCAGTTTTGTGACCATAAACTCCTTGGGGAGGGGGGGTGCATGCATTCGAGCATGGTTGAACTTAGAAAACTAGCTGTCTTTCTGCCAGAACCCATCAGCTCTCCACAGTTCCTCAGCCAGGGATCAGGACTCCTAAGCCCCTCTCCTTCCATGACTGGCTGAGTCTTGTGAATGTCTATAGGCTCTTTTTTATTAATTTATTCATATTACATCTCAATGATTATCCCATCCCTTGTATCCTCCCATTTCTCCCTCCCTCCCATTTTTCCCTTACTCCCCTCCCCTATGACTGTGACTGAGGGGAACCTCCTCCCCCTGTATATGCTCATAGGGTATCAAGTCTCTTCTTGGTAACCTGCTATCATTCCTCTGAGTGCCACCAGGTCTCCCCCTCCAGAGATTGTTGTCAAATATGAGGCACCAGAGTACGTGTGAAAGTCATACCCCACTCTCCACTCAACTGTGAAGAATGTCATGTCTATTGGCTAGATCTGGGTAGGGGTTTGACATTTATGGCCTGTATTGTCCTTGGCCATAGTTTGAGCAGGACCCCTGGGCCCAAATCGTGTCCCTCAGTAGAAGAATGGATAAAGAAACTGTGGTACATATACACTCAGCTATTAAAAACAAGAATTTCCCAAAGTTTGTGGACAAATGGATAGAACTAGAAATGATCATAATGAGTGAGTTAACCCAGAAGCAGAAAGAGTCAAATGGTATATACTCACTTATATCAGCATACTAGCCAAAGGGGCATGTCCCATGAAAATCTTCACTTACCAGGAAACTGGGACAGAGGGGAGGACATCTTATGGGGACTCTAGATGAGAGAAACATGGGAGAATGGCAAAGTAGAAGGATCCAGAGGGTCCTAGAAACCTACAAGAAAAACATTATGATAGTCTGTAGGCTCTTGAATGCAAAGGTCTTCTTGGATACAGAAGACACTGCCACCATGTTGTACTTTTATAGTTTTTGTCTTATAAGACAAGTTGTTCTTTATAAAAATATTCTAACTAATCTCTGAAAATTTCCTAGTGTTAGAAGTAACAAGTCATAGATAGTGGTTAGATTGTGTTCTACTCTGAATGTTAACTAAAGTTCTATAATGTCAAAGCTTGGGTGGTGATGAGACATATTTCTGAAAATGCACATAGTGAAAATTTACATTCTCTTTTTATTAGCCAGAAGAAGAGAACCAATAGGATGCATATATGACTTTAAAGATCATTTTCCCCCACTGGCTTATATAAATGGGCTAGATAATCCAACAGTACCTGTCTGTATACTTGAGAAGCTGAGAACCCAGTGGCTGGTCAGTCCATGAGGATAAATGCAGTCTTTATCCGGTGCTCATGGTCTGGAGGATTCCTGCACAGCCACTGATCCACAGTCCATGTTGGAAGGTCAGAGAAGGATGGCAGCAGAAGCAACAGGATCCGTGCACCAGACAGCAAGAAGAGAAGGCAGAAAAACAAACAGTAGTTTCTTCCTTGGGCACCTTAAACCTGAGCTGTGACTAGAAAGTGCTGGCAATTCTGGAGAAGAGCCTACATCATCCAGTCAAACCTTCCAGGCTTGTCCTTACAGGCCTGTCCAGAGGAGCGTCTCTTATTTGAGTACAGACCAAATCAAGTTGGCAGTTGAGAGCAGCTTTTGAGATGCCCTTTACCACACCAGAAGGGGAGCTGACGAGTGGGTGTGGCAAAGTCTTCCATCATTATCTTAATGAGGTCAGTTGTGTCTCTGCCTCAAGGATACTGAATCCCAGCAAAGTTTTGGACTTATTCCTAACCAAATGTGCTTTTTGCAGAATGTGTAGGGGGCCCAAAATTGCCCTACAATCTGCATGTGGCTTTGGTCAGTCAATTCAGCCTTTCCTGAGAGATGCAGCAGGGCCTGCACATTAGCGCCTCAGAGCTCTTATGACAAAGTTTTAACAAGCCCTCTTGCAGCTGCAGAGGAGTGAATGGGCATCCTTTTCCTTCAAATCTTGTTTATGACTTTTTATGTTCAGGAACATATGTGTTATCGTTGATAAATTTTTCTCAGAAAGGCTCAAAACTTTTTACATTAGCATATAAATTATTTTTACAATTTGACAAAGCTTGGTGAAAAATGCTTTGTCAAAACTTAATTCTTGGGAGATGAAATTACAGTCTTACAAATATGTACTTAAAAAATATGTACACTGATTGGCATTATTCTGAGTTGATGGAAGTGTTTGGATCAAATTTAAAACATGGTGTTTTTTAGTTGTATTCATTGATAGTCTTAATAAAGTTTCATAATTTTGTCCTTAAAGATATTTTAAGTGTTTTACTAAATTCATTCCTAGGTACATTATATTTTCCACACTTTAATAAATGATATTTTTGAAATTTTATTTTCTAACTGGAACTGTTACATAGAGTTGCAATTGGTTTTATAATTGATTTTGTGTCTGGCAAACTTGCTGAATTCCCTTACAGTTGTAATAAATTTTCTATATATTATTTTATGTTTCCTATAGAGGCAATCCTGCAAGAATAATGATGGATTTATTTCTTCATCTGAGTTGTTATAATTTATAAATCATTTGTGCTGTACTGAATTGGTCAGAGTTTTCAGGAAAATATTAAATGCAAAAAGTAGTTAGAGCTATCCTTGTCTTATCCTTGATTTAAAGGAAATGACTTGAACTCTTCATTGTATGTTGTATTTTAAGTGTTCTTTTATATTTCATATATCAGTTTATCAAAGGCCTTTCAATTAATAAGATTTTTAAATGAATAAATGTTAAGTTATATCACAAGAGTTTTCTAGCCCTATTGATATGCTTTTAAAATGTAATTTTCTCCTGTACATTTCAAGTTTAGTTCAGCTTTTACTCCTGTGAATTAGCCAATTTTGAACATGATGTATTTTCTTTTTAATAGATTTCTGGATTCAGTTGCTAATGTTTTAAAATTTTGCACTTATGGTCAAGAGTTACACGGATTTACAATTTTCCTTCTTTTGGTACAGAGTTATAACCTCACTAGATTCACTAGGCAGTATTCCATTTCGATGCATTGGAGTAGTGTATATGTGACTGAAGTCTTTTTCATGAACATTTGGTAGATCTTTGCAGAAAACTTTTGACTATTTTTCAAAAATTTTAGTGGTTCTATCACTGTTCAAATTTCTCCTGTCTTTGTAAATAAGAGTAATAATCTTCTTAGGATTTCTACAATTGCAGTAAAGGTTTTGAACTTACTTTTACAAAGTTGCTTATATCTTTGAACTGCTTTTTTGACATTGACATCTCTCCAATCAATTCCTAGTCTATGCCATATTTTCTTCTCTTTTTAAAATTATCAATTTATTATGTCTTTCTGTTTCATCAGTTGTGGTAATAAGTCCTCATGTCTTCTGTGACAACATATGGAAAAATCTGGAAGCTTAAAATGACACAGATTTATTCAGCTTCAGTTCTAGGTGCCAGGATCTTGCAGCACATCTCCTAGGGACAAAAGTCATGTTGGCAATGAGGTGTCATTATTTTGGGGAACACACTAAGATAATTCATTTCTTTTTCTTTAATTCACTTTATATCCCTATCACTGCCCCTCCCTCCTCTCCTCTCAGTCCCACCCTCTCTAGCATCTTCTAGACGCTAGCATCTTCCCACATTTGGAATATAGCAATGTAGGTTCTATAGAGAAAGAACAAATGGGAGAAGGGATAAACATACATATGTAATTCTACTACACACATTAATTAACATATTATGCATTACATATTAATGTAAATATTAGTATAGCATATATGGAGTTGGCTCACATGACCATGTTCATCAAGTTGATCCATGATACAGTAATTGGAAAACCAAGAATGCTGAAACTGTAATTGTAACCACAGTTCAAAGCCCTGAAATCCAGGAAAGCCAATGAAAGCCAATAGTGGAATTTCTAGAACCAAGTCAGGAGAAGAGAGAACCAACAACATTTAATGTTTTAGTTCTAGTGTGAAAACATGAAAACATCTATGCGCCAATTGAAACAGAGAGAGAAAATGTTCCTCCATGCTGAGGTTTTGTTTTCTTGTTTTGTTTTTGTTTTTGTTTTGTTTTTTGTTGTTTTGTTTTGTTTTTATGGAGGGTCTTTTTGTCAATTGAGGTCCCTGCTTGAGTGGAAGAAGTTCTGCACTGTGGAGGTTGATTTGCTTTCTTCAGTCTACTGATTGGAATATTGATCTCATTCAAAACACCTTAATATGCACTCCTAGAATAACATTTGAGCAAATGTCTCTGGACATTTCATGCCCCCATCAAGTTGATTAAATTGACCATTGCACATGGCCCCTGACCACAACATGCCAGTTTCTCCCTTACCCTGCATTGTGGACTTTTTTTAAATGTTCTTATCTACTTACAGAGGCAGGTTTCATTTTCATTACCGCCAGATAGTCCAGGTTAATATCTTAGTCTCATAATTCTCAGTTTACTCACAACTGCAGGGTCCATTTTAACAATATTAGAGAAGTGTACATACCCAGGGTTTAGGACACGGGCAGAATTGCGGAGAAGATGGAACACTCTTTAATCTACCACATTTGAGAACCACATTTGGAGTAGATTGACTTTTTTTACATGTAGTCTTAGTTTTCATAATTTTTGGTACTATTTACTCATCTTGCTTTATTTGCATGTGAAGTTTCTTGTATTTGGTGGGTTTTTCCCGTTTATAATATTATACCTGAAAAATACACATTTTCCTCCAAACAATGTTTTTGCTCCACCCCGTAGGTTTCAGTAAATGTAATTTTCATTATCATATAATTCTAATGTTGTCTTTTGGTTCTGAGACTAACATAACTTGATCATATGATGTATAGGATACCAATGCAACTGGCTGTGAACTGATCTAGGGTTTAATGTGTGACCATTTTTGAATGACTAAACATATTGTTAAATAGCAGAATGGGGCTCAGTGTTCTCTACCCACAAAATCTAGGCATAGAACTTCACTCTTTCTTTTTGAGTTGGCTGAAATTCTATTTCTCCAAGAAGCTTATCCTGAGTGTAGGGCTGCATCGACTTCCATGCTCCCTTTGTGCCCCATGTACGACTTTTTACAATACTGCAGAATGGTCTCTTCACTTTCTGTTTGCTACATTTTTTAAAGCCTCAAGAACAAAGTACATTTTGTTTGTCTTTGTCTTTTCTTCTTTTTTTTTTTCCAACACTTTATCTGCTATAGAAGCACTAAGTAAATAATTATTGAACTGAAGAATTGCGTGAGGCTGTCTTTAAAAAGCCTTTCTGCCAACTGCCTTCTTCCATGTAAACAGTACTTACCGTGCTCCAGCATGAAATACCAGCCTAATAGATTTAAATTAATAGAGAGAAGGGTAAAGTTTCAGCTCTATTTAGAAAATTCTGAGGGAAGGCAGGTCTGGAGAGATGGCTCAGTGCTAAGAATGCTGATGACACTCCCAGAGGACCTGATCTGGGCTGACAGTACACACCTACAACTCTAGATCCAGGAAATCTGAGGCCCTCTTCCAGCCCCAGAAGGCACCTGCACATGTGTGGCAAACATACAGAGTGTGACTATAGACATAAATAAAAATGAATAATTTTGAAAATGGAAAGCAAAATGCAGGTTGAAAGCGGGTAGTTTATCTCTAGGCTTTATTTTCCTCAGGCAAGGTAGACTTACAAAATCAGATGTGGGTTGATGAATTTACAATATGTAGTTCCTGAGTTTGGCTTTTGACTCTTGATAGATGTTTGTGCCTTAGTTCTTCTGGAGTTACAAGGTTGCACAGGTAGAGGATGAACCATAATGAGCCCATGATTTCCCATTTATTAATTGTTAATCTTAAGGCCTGGGCCATTGGTGTTCTATTCAGGAAGTTGTCTCCTGTGCCAATGTGTTCCAGGCTCTTCCTCACTTTTTCTTCTAACTCTATAGCATGCTGAAGATTATTAGAATACAAAAAGGTTGAATTTTTTTTTTTTTTTTTTGGTTTTTTGAGACAGAGTTTCTCTGTGTAGACTCACTTTGTAGACCAGGTTGGAGTCGAACTCACAGTGATCCGCCTGCCTCTGGTCCCAAGTGCTGGGATTAAAGGAGTGTGCCACCACCGCCCAGCAAGGTTGATGTTTCTAAAGTGCATCTCATATTGACATATACTTGGAGTCAGAAAAAAAAAATATGTCTAGCCTGGAAATATTTTTATATCCTTCCTCTAAGAAACCAAGCAATACTGTAAAGTTTTCCTAGTTTGTACAGCTGATCCAGGCCCTGTGCTCACATATAAAGATTTGGAGCTGGAGAACCTGCACCCAGGAAATGTCAAAAATATAGTCACCTTAATAAGACCTACACAGCCTCATGACTTCCCATTTATTAATTGTTAACCTTAAGGCCTGGGCTGTTGGTGTTCTGTTCAGGAAGTTGTCTCCTGTGCCAATGTGTTCCAGGCTCTTCCTCACTTGTTCTTCTAACTGATTTAGTGTCTCTGGTTTTATGTTGAGGTCTTTAATCCACTTTGACTTGAGTTATGTGCATGGTGACAAATATGGGTCTAATTGTATTTTTTTAACATGTAGATATCCAGTTAGACCAGCACCATTTGTTGAAGATGCTATAGTTTTTCCATTGAATAGATTTGGCTTCTTTGTCAAAAATCAGGAGACTATATGTGTGTGGATTCATATCTGGGTCTTCAATTCGATTCCATTGATCCACCAGCCTACTGCTGTTCCAGTATCATGCCATTTCAATTACTGTTGCTCTATAGTACAGCTTGAGGTCGGATATGCAGATTCCTCTGGAGGATCATCGTGACTACTCCGGAGGGTAGATTGGGGCCCAGTGGCTCTGCTCAAACTGTTGCATTAACCAAGGACAATACAAGTAGTAAACATAGAACTCCTACTCTAATCTAGCCAATGGTCAAGACATTCTCCATAGTTATGTGGAGAGCATGGACTGACTCTGACATGAACTCTGGTGCCCCATATTTGACACCTCCCCTTGGTGGGGAGGCCTGGTGGCATTCAAAGAAAGAATAAGCAGGCTACCAAGATGAGACTTGATAGCCTATAATGGGGGAGGAGGTCCCCCTCGGTTTTAGACCTAGGAGAGGGAAATAGGGTGAAAGCAGGAGAGAGGGAGGAATGGGAGGATACAAGTGATGGGATAACAATTGAGTTGTAATCTGAATAAAGTAATTTTAAAAATCATACCTTCACAGTGATCCACCTGCTTCTGCCTCCTGAGTGCTGGGAATAAAGGCATGCACCACCATACCCGGAGATTCTTCCTTTCTCAGTAGCTATTAATTCCCTAGAGATCTTCTTCTAGGTATAGGGCCTAGTGAGATTTTCTCTACCCATATCAGCATATCAGCTGGTGTTGTCACTGTGAGTTAAGGCCAACCTGGTCTACAAAGTGAGTCCAGGACAGCCAAGGATAACACAGAGAGACCTTGTCTCAGGGTTTGGAAAAAAGAGAAAGGAAGAATCAGTCTTCTTCAAAGAGGAGTCCCACTGACAGGTCATTCAATCTCAAGTGGTCAGCCCTGAACATACATAAATACAAGCAACAATGAATTGACCCAGAAGGCAGTGTTTATATATGCATGAATGACTATTAAAGTAATAATTATAATTAAAGAAGAGGTTATAAATTTGAGATGGATTATGAAGGACACAGGATGAGTTCAAAGGGGGGCAAAAATGATGTAAATACAATTCTCACATGAAATTCTCAAAACCATTTAGAATTTAAGATCAAAATAACTGAAGTCTTTCAAATCTGAAAGTAATTTTTTTGCTCCTACCAAGAAATAAAAAATAAATAAAAGAATTTAGCTCGAACATCCGCAGTCTTCAAAGTTTATCTCATAGAGGCCCAGATAAACATCCAAACAACTACATTTGAACTGCTCAAATTTAAAAAGGGAGTTTTTGTACAAAACATACATTAAAGAATTCCTTGGCTAGATCCTTTGTAGAAAGTGAGAAGAATGCTTTTAAAACACACATAGAAATACTATTTCTGTATTTCACACACTAGAGTACCATTTGGAAAGGGGTTTTGAAGAAGGCAATTTCAGCAGAGTCACAATATTAAGTCAAATGTACTGCTTTTCAATTTTTGACGTTTTTCAAGTTGATTTTTGCCCACAGAGGTGTCTGTCTAGTTTCCCCTTGCTCATGTGAATGAACTGCTTTCCCAAAACAGTTTTCTGGAGAGTGTTTTTGAGTGCTCCTGTGTGCTTGGCTAAAGGTCAGCAAATATGTGGGTGCTGAGCTCTATGTGCTCTTCCATTGACTTTTTACTCCGTTTTTGGTGCCAGGACCACACCGTTTTGATTGGTGTGAGCTGGTGTCTGAGACCAGGTGACATGATGTTTTCTCATTTGATATACGCTACTTCTTGTTTCGTGAACTAAAATGTTTCCAGATTCGTTTATTACTTCTCTGATCAACTATTCACATTTTTAAGGAGCCATTGTGATACATAAAAGTGTCACAATAAACATCATTGGCTCAAGATTAGAAGGTAGCAAGGTTTTGGTTGGCATGATTTAGGGTTTTATTTATTTACCAGTGCAACTGTATTGTAAAAAACAGATTGTTTTGGAATACATGCACGTTCTGCAATGGCAAAATAGAACTAATTAAGAGAAAATAGCTTCTCTATTTGGATCTCAATCTCAGATCATGCTTCCTGTTACTTAAATTAATTTTCCTACACTCAAGCATGATAAATCCTCAGATGCAGACAGAGAAATTTGAAACCATGAGTGCTACAAACCCAGAACTGGTTGAGTCTAAGTATAGGTCAGTGTTCACAACTTAAAGAGTCCTAGGTACTATCTGATGGTCAAACACCTCCTGTTGGAGGGTTAATGTATTTTGATGCTAATTATTGGCTTCCAAGGTCAATTTGCTGCCTTGAGCATATTCTCACATACCCCAAATATTGCTGTGTAACCTTGCCTCATTGTTTGACTTCTTGCCTCCCAATAAAAATTGGTAATACTTTGGCAGGGCTGAAAGAAGGTAAGCATGGCAAAGGTTTGCGGGCTTAAGGAGAATACCATCTTGGAAAGAAAGGGGTTCAGATACTAGAGAAGGAAACGGAAAGAAGCAGCTGCCATGTGTTAGGTGGAGAAAGAAGCACATGGCCAGCATGGTTGGAGGATTTGGCCCAGATGAAGATCATTAGCAAGTAATTGGGATTATGGACGGGAGGTGGCTTGATAGACATTATTAGAAGCAGATGGCATGGGACTGGAGCAGGAGTACAAGGAAGGTAGTTTAGGGGATTAATATCTATCTGCCTTTCTCCAGGTGAAGCAAAACTATTTTAAAATATAATAGATGTCTGTGTTTTTAATTGATTGATAGCAAATTAGAAAATACCACTATAATTGTACGGCTAATGATAAACATCACTAGACTATCCCCTTACCCTACCCTGATCTAGCCCATGGACAGGACAGTCTCCACACTTGAGTGGAGAGAGGGATTTGACTTTCTCATGTACTCTGGTGCCTCACATTTGACTATGTCCCCTGGCAGGGGAGACCTAGTGGTACTCAGAGGAAGGACAGCAGATCACCGAGAAGATACTTGATACCCTATGAGCATATACAGAGGGAGGTAATCCCTCTGAGGAACAGTCATAGGGGAGGGGAATAAGGGGAAAATGGGAGGGAGGGGAGAATGGGAGGATACAAGGGATGGGATAACCATAGAGATGTAACAAGAATAAATTAATAAAAATAAAAAATAAAAAATAAATAAATAAATAAATAAATAAATAAATAAAAATACCACAATAATCTCCAAACACAAGTGGCATACTATGGGTTACAAATATAGGAGACCTAAGTTAATGGTGAAAATATTCTAGAAACATAATAAAATTAGTGATTAAGATGCTATTGAAGTCTAGAAATGCTTGATGTATGCCACAAGACTCATACACTTCTACTTTTTCCTCACTAAAAGATTGTTTTTGCATTTATGAGAGTTTCATTACAACTATGCAAAATGCATGTGTCCATATTTGTTGAAATACATAGACTTTGATGTGTGAGTTTACAGTATCCATGAACCACTCTATGATTTGAGAGATGTGGAGATCAGTTTTTGAAGATAACAAACAGCTGTCAAGAGGAACAAAGAATTTCTCACACCAAGGGTTGGCAATAGTGAGGTAAGGTGGAGATGAATACAGCCAGAATACTAGTATAAATGGCTCTTTGGATATAAACATCATTATACCTAATCCCATTTCCCCATCATGCCTAGAAGTAGAACCTAGGATGCCATCGCTCCCTCCATGTTCTCACTAACAACCCCAATCATAGGTATTCTCCATAATAATGAATTGATGTCTACAGAAAGGAACCATAACTATGAACAACAAAGACATTGAAGGGCAGGAGACTAGAGGACTTGTAAAAAAAAAACACAAAGGGAGTCGATGTATTATTAATGGGTTTGATTGTTTTATGTAGAGAAGGCTAAAGAGAAGCTCTAAGGCAGGACACTGCTGGTCTGATGTTCAAAGAAAACTGAAGAAACAAAAATATTGTATGGGAAAGGAAAGTAGACTGAACAGTGAACAACGTAAGTGGACAGTGTAAGTCCTAAATAAGGATTTGACAAAGTGCTAAGCCAGATTCTAGTGAAGGGAAAGGAAGATGCAAGGTGCATGTTGGCTGAAAATAATTGATGGTCCATGAGCACCAAGTCACAACTGAGAGACCAAGAAAGTTCTCAAGACCGAGGAAACATGTCAATGCTGGAACACTAACCTAATACGTATGGTGTCCTGAATTCCATCGCCAGCACAACACAAAATAATCGATCAAATAATTTTATTTAATGAGAATGTTTTAGAAAAAAGAGAGAACTTAAAATGCATATTATGTGTGTATAATGAAACAACTGCCAGAATAATTAATTAAAGGGGATAATACTTAAACCAACATACTAAAAAGCCATTCTAGTTGAAACAGAATAAATGGGCATGAAAGAAACTGAATTTTAAAGGTTAACACTAAAATGCTCAAAAAACAAGTAGAGACATTACCAAGAAGAGACTTGATACCCTATGAGCATATACAGGGGGAGGTAATCCCCCTTAGGAACAGTCATAGGGGAGGGGAATAAGGGGAAAATGGGAGGGAGAGAAGAATGGGAGGATACAAGGGATGGGATAACCATTGAGATGTAACAAGAATAAATAAATTTTAAAAAATTTTAAAAAACAGAAATAAGCAATTATGGAATGAAGTTAAAACAAGGAAATAACTGGGGAAATGTGAGGTAAAATCCTGAGTTCTTAAATAAAGAGCTAATAGATATTTCTCCAGCAATCATCACTTAACTTCAACCTCCAGCCAGTCACAGCAGCAATAGACCATCTTCTTTTAAGAACCTCTTGGACTCCCATAACCAATCACTCTGAGGGAGTTGGGAGGGGAGGAGAGAGAGAGAGAGAGAGAGAGAGAGAGAGAGAGAGAGAGAGAGAGACAGACAGACAGACAGACAGACAGACAGACAGACAGAGAAACAGAGACAAAGAGTGAGAGACAGAGAGAGACAGAAAGAGAAAGAGAGTTTGAGACTAAAATATGTGAAACTACAGCTGCTGAAAGCCCTAAAACATACAGTCTTTCTCACATTTAATTTTGCAGGCTTAGTCCTTGCTTGCATCAGAATCCTTGCTAAGTCACTTTTCAGGGATTCTGTCCTCTCAGATGAAGTGAACTGAACTCTGTGGCAACTATAGAAGAAAAAAAAGTGAAAACAAAAAAGTGAAAACTTCTCAGCCTGGAAGTCACTTGTCTGTGCATCTCTCATTGTCAATGTATACACATACACACACACACACACACACACACAAACACACACACACACAAACACACACACAAACACACACACAAACACACACACACACACACACACACACACACACACACACACACACACA
>OU015748.1:85681205-85699044 GCA_907169655.1 Acomys percivali | reverse complement strand
AGAGAGAGAGAGAGAGAGAGAGAGAGAGAGAGAGAGCTATGTTTTACTGGGATGTCTCTTTACTTGAAAGATATGTAAAGTAGCAAGAAGCATTCTGCAGAGTATACTATTGACTCCTGGGGTGTCACATCTGGAATGAGTGTCAGAGGTTGACCAGGACCTTTCTTTTCCTCTATTCATTGTAACCAATGAGAAACGGGTACCTCCAAGTGCTTGCTTTTGAAGAAGCTTCACACTAATGAAAACTAATGGATAAAGAATGAAATAATTTCCAAAATTAATTTTTCAGTAGGCCCTGAAACAAATGTAACTCACTGTTTGAAAAACACAATAAGTATTCAATTTTTTTACTTATTTATTTTTAATGTTGTTAACATATATATGACCATATACATATGAAATGAAGCAGAAGGCAACAATTTGTGTGTAGGAAAGAGGCCAAGAGGATGGGAGAGACCCACAAAAGAGGATAATGAGAATGATAGGAGAAAAGTACAATGATACATGTGCATGAAAACATCATAACGAAACCATAATTCCACATAGGAATGGGGGTGACAGTGGGCAGAAGTGAATATTTCTTGTGTAAATACAAAGTTTACAAAGTATGCAAAGTAAACAAAGGGAATCTGGAGAGAAGGCCTGCCCTGTTGTAAATAGCCAAGAGTCCCTCATTTTCTGCTTACTATTGATGAACAGTAGGGACTGGGAAAGGGGGTGACATTATCTTTAGACTACTTCCTGCTGATGGAGGTCCTTAGGGAGGGTTGGATCTTCTTCGCAGTCAGGATATAATCCGGACTTGCAGATTTCTTATCTTCTGAACTAGGGGCCAGTAACCCTGTAATCATAACTGGTTAAAAGTCTGGTTGGCCTTAGCATACTCAGGTAATCAAGTCTATTCCTCCTCTAGTCTCTCATGGAGTTGAAGACCAGGTAGCTTAGTTTTACAATGAAGCTTAGTTGTTTAGGGTTTAAGATGTTTTTAGGTCTAGATAGATGTTTTAAGCTGATAATGACAAGATGTGATGGAGATTGATTTACATTCAGAATTTTAGATGCATCAAGATAGGAAAGATGTTTTCTTCAAGGCTGTCAAATACAAATAGCCCAAACACTAAGAATGTAACATTTGTAAAATTTCTGATTGTGTCATGCTTATTCTTGCTATAGGTAGCTTATTGTATACGTGTGGAATAATATAAATGTATAAGTAAAAATTAAAAAAAATAATTAAAAAAAAGTCTGGTTAGAGATTGTTTGTATCAGTTGTTGAAGGAATCTAGACAGCAACTTTATGAGGCATGGCGCAATTAGTGGGATTAAGAAAAGAAGGAGAGACAAGAAAGATAGTATCCAGTTCCATATTGGACTGTCAATGGTCCATTGCCCAGAGGCATCAAGGTGTTGTCTATATGTTTTGGAGATCCATGTGGAGCTGTAGGACTTTATTTTTTTTTACTATCCCTGATTGGTTGATATAAAAGCAACATTCCTCACTAAGAAAGAGGCAGAGACCACCTCTGTCTGCTGTTAGCAAATGTAATAGTGATTTAGGTAGTGCTATGTTGGCCAATGAATCTGTTTGGCCTTGGAGAACAAGGAAAGCCTGAGCCACCTGTTGATTATGAAAGAACTGAGAGGAAAACAGATGGTAATTAGCTAGAGAAGTAGTGAGACCTGCTGTTCCAGTGGCAGCACTAGGAGTTATGGCCAGAATTGCAAGGAAAGGCTGGATCTGAACTGCTGGTTTGCTATGCCTGCTGCTTGCTATAAACCCTGGGGTGTTAACTGGCAAAGGTTCTTCACCGGGCAGCGTCTGGTTTTAGGGAAAGGAGCACCAGGGCACAAGCCCTAGACCATTCAGTGGGTAGGCAGTGGTAGATTTGGGTGCCACAAATGATCAAGGCATTGTGAACACTTGGGCATAGGGGCTGGGTGCTCGGCCTTGATGTCTTCTGGAACTTAATAGAGCAAGGTCCTGTTGGGGATGAAATGTCAAAAAGATGATTACATCTTGGGGTAATGGTATAAAGGGCTTGAGATGAGAAAGCTGAATCCAATGAGGGAAGCTATCAAGCTTAGCTGCCCCTGAAGGGGCCTGTCCTTTTAAGAGATAGAGGAGGGGGATTTTGACCAGGAGGAGAGAAGAGAACCAAGTCCTCAGTGTTGACTGAGGAGGAAAGGGTGTCAGGATGAGGCTAAGGCAAGCAGCAGTGGTGGGTGTAGTTCCAAAGGAGTGTATGAAGGTAGCATAATAAAGAAGTAAGGAGGTGATCAGGGAGAGGTGACAGTTGAGGTGACATGAGGCCAGCAGGAAGGACCAACCATCTGTACATGAGCTCAGAATAGGAGATAGAGCTTTCCTTGAGAGGGCTCTCAGTCTCAGGGGAGCCAATGCAAAAGTTTTATCCAAAGGGCATGAGGTTCTTGGGAGAGTTTGATGAGGATGTTCTTAAGAGAGTGGTTGGCTCCTTCGACCTTGCCTGAGGACTGGGGACGTAAGGGATGTGAAAACACAAAGGGATGTTAAAGGCTTTGGCTAGGCTTTGGGAGGTTTTCAAGGTAAACTCATGGCCATTATCTGATTGAAGGGAAGTTGGAGTTCCATAAGGGGGGATGATTCTATGAAAAGGAGATCAGAGACTGTCTGTGATCTTTTATTAGTAGTGGAGAATGCCCATACCCATCCTGGGAATGTGTCTACGAGGACCAAGAGGCATTTGAACCATCTCACTGTAGGCATGTGAGTGAAGTCACACTGCCAATATGATCTAGGGAGAGATCCCCTGTCTGAGGAGTGGGAAAGGGAAAATCTGATGTCTGGAGGTGAGATTAGAAATTTGACAAATTTTACAAGAAGCAGTAATATCTTTTAGAAAAGATCCTCAGGGATAGGTTGCAAAGTATTTTGGAGATGGTAGCAAGGAGGTGGGATGTAGAACAAGCTTGTCTTGGGATTGAAGGAGGAACATGGGCCTGTAAGAGCTGCAGGTCTAGCTGCCTCAGCTCTGCTATTTCTTTTAGAGATAATGGAATTGCTTGTTCGGTATGATCTACAATGGACAGTTCCTATGGCCTTGGGGAAGTGAGCAGCCTTCAGAAGGGCCACAATTTGGTCTGAATTAATTATGGATCTTCCTTTTGTTGTTAATAGTCCATGTCCCTTCCAAATAGATGCATGTGACAAGAGGATGTGGAAAGCATACTTGGAACCTGTATAAAGGTTTACGGATTCTCCTTTTGCTAGTTGGAAGACATGCTGCAAGGGCTATTAACTCAGCCTGTTGGTTTGCAGTTTGGGCTGGAAAGGCCTGTGCTTCACACCACCATGGTATCAGAGACAATAGGGTACCCTGCTTTTTGTGCTCCCTCATGTAAGAATGAGCTGCCATCTCTGTACCAAGTGTGGGTGGCTTGAGATAGTGCTCCCTCAGGTATGTGTGTGAGATGAAGTAGTAGTTCTTTTAGGTTTTCAATGCAGGAGTGACATGGGGAAGTATTCTGGGATCTGTAGGGATGAGGGGATGAAGAGGGGGAGAAGATTTAAAATGTTGAGAGGTGGGCATGGTTGAAAGGTAAGCATAGTGTCCTCCACCAATGGTACCTGGAGAGAGAACTTGAGGTGGGGGTAGTGTTTGGAGGCCTTTGTTTGTTAAAAGGTGGGCTGGGGGGTGAGAAGAGAGGACAATAATAGGTGACCCCCAAAAGTTAACTTCTTTGATTCACATATAAGGAGTTCTGCTGCAGCTAGAGCATACAAACAAGGTGCCCATCCCTGGATAGTATGATCTAATTTTTGATAGGTATGCATGAGTACAAAGGAATGTCCAAGTTGGTGACCCAGGATCCCTAGGGCATAACCCTCTTTCTCTGTAATGTAAACAAGAGGCAAGGCAAGTCTGAAGGATATAGGACTGAAGCCTAAAGGAGAGCCTGTTGAAGCCTCTGAAAGAGCTTGGTAATGGGGACAAGAAGTGGTTCATAAGAGGGGCCATCAGCTGCCACATATAAGGGGTGAGTGAGGAGAGTAAGAGGGAATCCAAGAGCATAAGAAGCCAGCAAATTCCAAAAAGGATAGGATTTCACCTTTGGTGGTTGGGACTGAGAGTGACTGGATTAGATGTCTTCTATCTAGGGTAATGACTTTGGGAGTCATTGCTTGGGAGTATTAGCTAATGCCAGATAAGTAATCTGAGAGATGGACAGTTGGACCTTAGAGGGTGAGACTATATCCTTGGCCAGACAGGAAGTTCAGCAAGGAAAAAGTGTCAGCCTACCTAATTTGTAGAGGAGAAGGTCATCTATATATTTTATGAGCTTAGAGTTTTGAAGGATAACTCAGAGGCCAAAGCCTGGCCCAATAGATAGGGGCTGTCCTGGAACCCCTGTGGTAGGACTGTCCAAGTGAGTTGGGTAGATAGAGGAGTATCTGGGTTGGTCCAGGTGAATACAAATATATCTTATGACTGTGCATCAAGAGGAATAGAGAAGAGGGCATCCTTAGAGAAATGAGTAGTCTCTGAGGGTAGAGAGAAGGGTATAGGGGTTTGGTACCACATGGTGAAGAAGAATCACTGTAGAGTTAATGTCAGAGACCCTGAGACAAGTGATAGACCCATTGAGCTTTTTTAATGACAAGTATGGGGGTATTAAAGGGAAAAGATAGGGGTTGTAGAAGTTTTTTTCTTTAAAGATCAGAAATAAGGGGCTTAAGTCACCTGACACTGTGAAGAAAGAGTGGGCACTGAGCACAGGTGATATGAGATATATCTGGTGGATTTTGTAATTGAATGATGAGGATAGTGCTTGGCTATGGAGGGGTTTTGAGTACCTTGTACCTGGGAAACTGGTAAAGGAAAATGTGTGTCAGGTTGTATGGTTTAGAGAAGAAGAAGGAAAAGAATGGCTGATGAGGTTGGAGTCAAGTGGATGTGGGGAGCAAAGAAAATAGTGGCTCCAAGTTTGGCTAAAATGTCCCCCCTTCCCAATAAAGAGACAGGAAAGGTTGGAGACTAGAAAGGGTTGAGTAAAGGGAACACTGTTTAAACTGCAGCTAAGTGGTGGGGTGATATGAGGTCAATAAAGCTATCCCCTTACTTTGGCAATAGGGGAACAAGAAGGAGAAGTGGGTCCCCAAAACTTTGTCAGGATGGAAAGAGTAGCCCCGGTGTTCAAAAGGAAGAGGATGGGTAACCCTGATACTGTGATGACTACCCTAGGTAAAACAGGAAATATACAGAGAAGGCTGTGAGCAGAGATAAGGGAAGGCTTGGGTGTAGAGGATCTCTTTTCATTTCCCCAATCATGCACAGTTTGTGTAAAGGTATCGAATAATATTTTGATCTAGGGTGCTCTTATGCTGCCATTTGGATTGGTTGTCTAAAGGGTAATGAGGCCAAATTTGATTGCAAAGACGAATACATTTGGAGCCCTTCAGGTCGGATGCCAGGTGGAGAGGCTGGAAGTTTTCTAAAAATGCATCCCAAAGGTGAATGAGAGGGTACATAGCACCTCATTCTCATGAATGAGAAAGGGGAGGAAGAACAACAGGCCATTCAGTGGGTTCTCATGCAACTCAACTGGGTCAGAGATTAGCTTGGCTTAGCCCAGAAAGACTCGGTGCCTGGCATCCAGTACCAGGACTTTTGATGGAGCTCCAAGGCAGAGTCTGAACGGGGAGGCCCTGAAGGCAGGAAGTGACACAAACCATTCAGTAGGTCATCACCCAACTGATGGGCATCAGAGCTTAGAAATTAATAAAGGTATTGGCTACCTACTAAGAACCTAGACATGCTACATTTGTTGGTTAAAATTATACTAGAAGCTTGCCACATGCTGCAACATAAGTGATATTGAATAAAATAAGCCACTTACAAAATGACAAATTAGATTCTATTTGCAAGAGATGTCGATGGTAATAAAATCAAGGAAGCAGAAAGAATTGTTGGGGTTTTGTTTGTTTTATTTTATTTTATTTTTTCGTATTTTAAAGCCAGCGTTTAAGTCGAACATTCCCCTTATTTCTACTATTAATGATAGCTTGGCCTTTGCCTTTTATTTTTCTTCCTTTTATAGGAGTTCTCTGAGAATTTTCTATGACTTTTTATCAAATCTAGTCTTCTCCCCCTGACCCACTTCTACTTCCCTACACACTCACTTTATGTCCTTTATTTTGAACCTCAATAAGAGTAATTTTTAAAAATAAGCTTATTGAAGTAAGTGGTTCTCAGAAGTAGAATTTCACAGAGAACAGCACTTATCAGTTTTTCTCTATGCAAATCATAAGCTGTGACTCCCTTACAACCACAGGCAATATGGTTAATACACATGTAGAGAGTGAAAGAAATTAATGTATATTAGGACTATGTAAATACATTGGGAATGGAGTATATATTGGACCTGGTACCACTTCGTATGTTCCAGACAGCTTTCAACATCTGAGTTTTCTAAATGCCACTCCTTACAGGAGCGAGGTATTTATGCCAGCATTTGTTAAGGAAGGCTTATTTGGTTCTGTCCAATTCACATAAGGACTATAAATTGAACCTAATAGAACACAACAGGTCACAGTAAATCCATTCATTTAAATCTGGCATTGATGGATGCGTTTTACAGTGTGAACAACACATTTTAAAAACCTGACAAAAATCAGCGTGATCAGGACGAACTGGACAGTAGCAATGACATTTTCTAACAATTTTATTTTGGACTCACACACAATTCTCTTCTTTTTTTCATCCTATTTTCCAAAATGCCATGATTACACTTGAACAAAATATGTTATTTTATATTCTCTTACAAAGCACAGAATAGCTAGAAGGAAAGGACCTGTACAGAAGCTCACACAAAGACATTTTCCCCAGGAGCCCCACCTCTTCAAGTGGAAAGGATTTGAGGAACCAAGGTCTTCTATCTTTCTTCACTTTGCACTAATCTTGGTAAGAAAAATTTCCTCTAGTTATCTCAGCTCCTTCAGCATTGTTAGTGCTGTCTAAGCACACTTCTTCCATCCGTGTTCTAGCCAGAACAACTCTGGTCCTCACAAGACTCCTTGCTTTTACTCCTAGTTTAGTAGATGAAGGGGGGGGGGGGAAATCAGGCAAAAAACAAAAACATAAAACAAAGCAAAAAACCACCACAACAAATCACGTTGAACCTTCTTTTTAAATGTTTTTGATCTGAGTACATTCCAGCCACGGTAGCAAAATAACACAGGCTAGTTAACTTGTAAATGAGTTTATTTCTCCCAGTGATGGAGGCTGAGAATTCACAGATCAGGGTGTTAGCTGGTTTAATGTCTGAGAAAAGGTCATCCTCACCATTTTATAAAGTGCTTTATTAACAAGCCCTCATGTTGCTGAGGAGGAAGACAGGTACTGGATCCTCACGCAGTGGAAGAGATGGAAGGACAAAAGACACTAGTGATGTCCCTTGGATTTCACTGAAGAGAAGTCCCAAATGTCTTTGCCTCTTGATAGGATCACACTTAGGTTTAAGTTCCAACACACGACTGTCTGTGGTTCATATGCATTTACACTATGGCCTAATCTTTCAACAATGTGTGATGTTTCAATGTTCCAATGATGGGTGAAATAGATAGATATTAATATTTGAATCCTTTTACTGAAACTTTTCATGGCTTGAAGGGATAATTGCCAGCTATGTAATTGGTGGATTTAGAACTTTGGACTCCTACCTCACCTCCAGGGAGGATAAAGTCAGACCTGCTTATTGTTTCTTTGAGTGCCATCAGGCCTCAGTCATAGACCTAAGGGAGGGGAATAGGGTGAAAGCAGGAAGGAGGGAGGAATGCGAGGATACAAGTGAAGGGATAACAATTGAGTTGTAATATGAATAAATTAATTAAATAATTTAAAAAATTTTAAAAAGGTCAGGTCTGCATGGCCAGTGACTTAGTCAACCATGCCTCTGTGATTAACTCCTCCCAAACCATCACAGGACAGAGATTGGAGAGCTGCAGCACTGGTTAACCTGTGGCATTTCTGAGAATGATATGCCTGGAGAGGGCCTCGACCTCTTCTGATAATGCTGTACTATATGCCTTGTATCTGGCTGCTCACTTATACATAGCCTTGTATAGCTTCATTACAAACCGATAAATAAAAGTCAGTATTGCTCCAAATCCCATGTGGGGCAGTCCAATAAGATCAATCCAAAGAGTGTGGAGGAACCATGGTTTTCTTAAAATAGATACCCTATGAGTCATGCATAAGGATGACAGCATATCATGGCGATACCTATGCAGGACAGAATCACATCCTCAGGGAACTCAGACTGCTGTTCTCTTCAAATGACATGCTGTGTAAACAGAAAAACAGTGTGGTCTACTGAAGCAAACTCTTCACTCTCATCTCATTAGTCTTTCCACCCTCCGAAGGCTATGATTGTGTTTGAACCAGTGTTAAAGAGTATCAATGAAATTAAGTAGAAGTTTAAAGCTTTCTAATTCTTCAGTCAAAATAATTAAGGGACAAAATCCAGCCCTTCCCCTAAACTTCCTTAAACATAAGCAGTGACAGACCCTTTTAGTGAAGTTATAAAATAAGTCTCTTTCACTCGCCTTCTCTCTTGTGAAGTCATTTCAGGAATTTTATTATCACTTTAAAGAGATTCTAGATGTACTTACCATCTAGTTAGCATTCTACTGGAATTTCCAGGCTGTGGGCCCCAGGCCTTTAGAGACTTGGGATATAGGGAATTTCTGAAGTGATTCTATTTACTTTAAAAACATTACTGAACAAATGCTATCAAAAGGCCCAGTGCTCGGTGGCTGTTTTTGTGTCCTCTTATCTGTCCATTGGGTACCTTCTGAGGAGAATCCTCAGTGACAGAATCAAACACCAAAGTGCCAACTTTTTCAGAACTGGGTAGAAATAGGAAACAGGAACAATACCCCTTTGTTTCTTTTCATATAAAGCAAGATGGTGAGTAGGCAGTGAAGGCGGAGAGGCCAAACCCCACAGTGCCCTGTTCCATTGTGCAGAAGGCTTTGAGTTGCATGTCTTTGTGTCACTGTGATTTTCATTTAAAATTGGGCAGTTTTTCTAATGTCTTAAAACACTGGAGTAACCCTTTAGAGAGAAGTGGAGGATTTTTCTCCTGGAGGGAACTAGAAAGTGCAACGAGTTGCTATCTCTTAGGACAAAGGCTGTTGTTTTCTAATGCCTATGACTTTCTTGTTATCTAAAATTTGATTTCAAAAGAAAAAAATGTTTAAAGTTTTTAAAATTTTTGTTACCTAACTTTTCCACTAAAAGTAAAACCCACCAACACCGTCCTGTAAGTTCTGTATCTGTATGTACTTCTTAGGATCTCCTCATGGCCAATTTGTAAGTTGACATAAAAATCAACTGTGTCTGGTACATACTGCCAAGGAGAAGATGATATGTATGAGGTACATGTGTTTTTACTGAAATATAATTTTCAAGGCAATTTGTGCACTAGTCTCTTTGTTTGTTTGTTTGATTTTTGAGATAGGATCTCACACTTTAGCTCTTTTCTATAACTATGTAGACCAGGCTGGCCTCAAACTCATAGACTTCTATCTGTTTCTGCTTCCAGAGTGCTGGACCCACAACCCCCAACTTTAAACTTTTTATCTTAATTTCGATGGGAACTTAGATATTGCTTTCAATTTTTTAAATCTACTGTACAATGGATATATTCTAATGTCCAGTATTTAAAAGTATAAGACTAAATTTGGTATAGCAATCTGGTCATATAAATAAGTAGGGTTGTGGTAGAGGGCAAGAAATAGAAACAGGGAAAATGGGCAAGGTGTGGGACTGTGCAGGATTCAGGTAGCAGGAACAACATCTATAAAAGTGCCAGCCAGTGTCTTTAAAAATTGTGTAGGTATTTTGATAGGGATTGCATTGAATCTGTAGATTGCATTTGGTAGGATGGCCATTTTTACTATGTTAATTCTCCCAATCCATGAGCAAGGAAGATCCTTCCATCTTCTCACATCATCTTCAATCTCCTTCTTCAGAGTTTTGAAATTTTTTTTCAAACAAGTCCTTCACTTGCTTAGTTAAAGTAACTCCTAGATATTTTATATTGCTTGTGGCTAATGTGAAAGGTATGGCTTTCCTAATTTCTTCCTCTGCAAGCTTGTCATTTGTGTATAGGAAGGCTACAGACTTTTTTGAGTTAATTTTGTATCCAGCCAATTTGCTGAAGGTGTTTATCAGCTGTAGGAGTTCTCTGGTGGAATTTTGAGGGTCACTTATGTACACTATCATATTATCTGCAAATAGGGATAGTTTGACTTCCTCCTTTCCCATTTGGATACCCTTGATCTCCTTTTGTTGTCTTATTGCTCTGGCTAGAACTTCGAGTACTATATTGAAGGGATATGGAGAGAGTGGGCAGCCTTGCCTTGTTCCCGATTTTAGAGGAATTTCCTTGAGTATCTCACCATTTATGGAAAAAAAAACCCAGAATAGCAAAAAAGATTTTGTACAATAAAAGGTGCCCCAGAGGAATCTCCATACCTGATCTCAAATTGTACTATAAAGCAATAGTAATTAAAACAGCATGGTACTGGCACAGCAACAGGCTGGTTGATCAGTGGACTCGAATTGAAGACCCAGATATGAATCCACACACATATGGTCACTTGATTTTTGACAAAGAAGCCAAATCCATTCAATGGAAAAAGGATAGCATCTTCAACAAATGGTGCTGATCTAAGTGAATGCCTACGTGTAAAAGAATGCAACTTGACCCGTATTTGTCACCTTGCACAAAACTCAAATCCAAGTGGATCAAAGACCTCAACCTAAAACCAGAGACACTAAGTCACTTAGAAGAAAAAGTGGGGAAGAGCCTGGAACATATTGGCACAGGAGACAACTTCCTGAACAGAACACCAACAGCCCAGGCCTTAAGGTCAACAATTAATAATTGGGGCCTCATGAGGCTGAGAAGCTTCTGTAAGGCTGGAGACCCTGTCAAGAGAACAAAGTGACAGCCTACAGACATGATCTGGCTGAGAAACACTTAAAGAAATGCTCAACCTCCTTATCATCAGGGAAATGCAAATCAAAACAACTCTGAGATTCCATCTTACACCCATCAGAATGGCTAAGATCAAAAACTCAAGTGACATCACATGCTGGCGAGGATGTAGGGAGAGAGGAACACTCTTTCATTGCTGGTGGGAATGCAAACTAGTACAGCCACTTTGGAAATCTATCTGGCACTTTCTCAGAAAACTGGGAATAGGGCTTCCTCAAGACCCAGCTATTCCACTCCTTGGAATATACCCAGAAGATGCTCCAGCACACAACAAGAAAATTTGCTCAACCATGTTCATAGCAGCCTTATTCATAATAGCCAGATCATGGAAACAGCCTAAATGTCCCTCAGTAGAAGAATGGGTAAAGAAACTGTGGTACAAATACACTATGGAATACTACTCAGCTATTAAAAACAAAGAATTCCCGAAATTTGTGGATAAATGGATTGAGCTAGAAATGATCATAATGAGTGAGTTAACCCAGAAGCAGAAAGACTCAAATGGTATATACTCACTTATATCTGCATACTAGCCCAAGGGGCATGTCCCACGAAAGCCTTTACTTACCAGGAAACTGAGACAGAGGGGAGGACACCCTATTGGGACTCTGGATGAGAGAACCATGTGAGAATAGCAAAGTAGAATGACCCAGTGGGTCCTAGAAACCTACAAGTAGAACATTATGATAGGCAGATTTGGGCCAAGGGGTCCCACTCAAACTAAGGCACCAGCCAAGGACAATACAGGCGGTAATCTTTAAACCCCTACCCAGATCTAGCCAATGATCAGAACAGTCTCCACACTTGAGTGGACAGTGGGATATGACTTTCTCACATACTCTGGTGCCTCACATTTGACCATAACCCCTGGACGGGGAGACCTGGTAGCACTCAGAGGAAGGACAGCAGGTCACCGAGAAGAGACTTGATACACTATGAGCATATACAGGGGGAGGTAATCCCTCTCAGGAACAGTCATAGGGGAGGAGAATAGGGGAAAATGGGAGGGAGGGAAGAATGGGAGGATACAAGGAATGGGATAACCATTGAGATGTAACAAGAATAAATTAATTAAATTTAAAAAAAGTGCCAGCCAGAGAGGCCACAGTGCAGGGAGTACAGACACTGCTAGGAAGCCGACACTGCTGGCTTAGATCTGGTCAGCCTCCTCCTGTCTCCAGGGGTTAAATTTTGTATCAGTTGCCCACAGAAGCAGTAGGAAGAAGAGAGTAATATGGAACATTCAGCCAAAAAGCCAATATGACTTACCTTGTTTGAGGGTTTTTTTCCCCATAAAATAGTTGATACCCATCAGAACCTTACTTTATCATGTTTCACTAAAATATGTGAAGTCTTGTGAGAAAATGGTTCATTCTGGTGTAAGGGAAGGGATGATGCAACACCAAACCAGGGAACAAGCAATAGTAAAGAGCAACATCTCCATGACAATTGATGCTGGAGCCAGCTGGAGGGGATAATTTTTTATTAAGTTTATTTGTTTATTTATTCACTTTACATCCTGACTGTGGCCCGCTCCCTACTCTTCTCTTGGTCCCATCCTCCTGCTGTTTTCTACTTCACCTGCCCTGTCCCTTTACCAGAAAAGGGGAGTGCCCCACACTCATATAAACCCACCCCAGCAGCAAATCAAGTCTTATCAGGACTGAGTATCATCTTCCACTAAGGCTAGGCAAGGCAGCCCCACTAAGGGGAAGTGATCTAATAGCAGGCAAAAGAGAGCATCAAATCCCCTAGAATTAGAGCTATCGATGGTTGTGAACCATAATGTGGATGCAAACATTGGTTTTCTGTAAGAGCAACAAGTGCTCTTAACCTCTAAGCCATCTTTCTAACAACTCCATCCATGTGTTTCTTATAATACACATTTAAGGTAAACTTTAATTTATAAAATAGGTATAGCAAAAATTTAGCAACAATCACTAATGTTAAAATTACAATATTCATAACAATGTCATATAATCATAGTCATGTAAATGCCATCACCTCCCTTATCTCTGTCCCTTGAAATATCTATTACACTTTACTTTTTTACCTAAAGATTTTGCTTGACATTTTAGAAATGTCAACACTTTTATGATGTAAGCAAAATACTTGTGCACAGTACTATGACACTGGCGTAGTGGTTCTGATCACTGGGCCCCTTACTAAGTGACTAATGTGCAACTAGCATACACAGTGTGAATTTGCTGTGAGCAAAGAAATGAGCTGTCCCATCATCAGGAAAGAATGCAGTTTAAAATAAAACTGAGAAACATGTCATTTGAAGCATTTGAGGAGTTTTTCACTTAGTCTTTTGATACCTCAGCTGACACAGAGGAAAGCAAACCTGAAGGTAAATGTAGAGTTTTGATAAAGAGAATGAATTTGAAGAACAAAATGTTGATACAGCATTCAAGGTACCACCCTACAGATGACTTATAATAGAAAGGTAAACCATCCCTTATGAGGGTATGGAAATTTTTACCAAGTGAAGATGAGTACCATGAGTGTGCAAAGGGAATCAGAGTTGGTTTTACCAAGCAAGAAGAGAAAGTGACCAACTGAACCTCTACACCAAGGGACAGACTTTGCATGCCTATAGGTGAAATTGGATGTGTTCCCTCCAGATTTTTGTGGCATGGCTCCCATTAAATCAGTGGAATAACCCAAAGAGAATTCTCTAGACACTGTTCTCCAATGAAGCACAAATTTTTAATTGGATGTAATATGAAATATACATCATTAATGATGAAGTATTTTAGCTAAAAGTATTTTGTCTGAACTTAACCACACATAACTAATACGTAGCACAATTGATAAAGAATCTCTCTGGACCACTTTGGAGAAGTCTGTATCTCAGTATGGGCATGGTAACATGGAGGTAGAGGGAGGAAGGTCTCTGGGTTCGAGGCCAGCATGGTGAGAACTACCTAGAGGAGTATAAAAAAGTTCCACTCTAGTCAGGGTCACATAGTAGGATCTTGTTTCAAAAACCCTAAAATTTAAAACAAAACAAAAAGCATTTGTATCTTTTATACCGAAATGAAAATCTCTTACAAGAGGGAGAGCATTTTAGAAAATAAAATAGGAGGAGAAAATGATGAAATGCAGTGTATCACTATGACTAGATCCTAGATTTGACAAAAGTTGTAAAGGATATTCTAGATTATTCATGAAAACTAATACTTGTAAGACACAGTAGTTGTGATTATAAAATCAGCATCAATCATCTTAGCTCTGATAATGGATCTATGTTTTTGTAACTAATGGAAGAATCTTTTTTCTCAGTAACAAATGCTGAAGTAGCTGATGTTGAAAATGCAATCATATCTACTTACATAAGATATATCCTTGTAAAGATTACACACAGAGAAAAAACAATCTGGTCAAAATTTTCAGTTAGCATTTTAGCACAGAAGCAGAAATGTAGCTAATGCCATGGGTATATAGCAACCCCAGTTTCTCTTTCTTCTCACTTCTTATTTAAGTCTTACCATTTGATGGGTTTGTGCATCTATTGTTATTTTATTACCTTATTGTTGCCATTTGAGAACTGGAGAGGTCATTTATCAAATTCTTTGGATTTTGGATTAAGTGATTTCTGTGACCTTTAGTAGATCATTCAATTTCATCACACCCCCAAATTTTCATCTACAGAACATCTGCCTTAGTGACAACAGTCAAATGAAACAGTATGCCTCCAAAGGTCTTCCTAATGCTGAAATGACACACTTGTAAGAGATAGCCACTCTATCAACAACACTGAGACAGGCAGGAGACCAGACAACATTGTATACTCAAGTCATCTTCAAAGTCACGCTTCTAAAATTGTACTATTTTAAAGTTGGAAGACGTGCTAGGTACTTGTGATAGTTACTTTTAACTCTCAACTGTGCACAGCCTAGAGTAACGTGGGAAGAACATCTCAGTTCAATTGACTATGGATCTCTGTCTGTGGGGTATCCTTAATTAAGTAAGTTGATGTACGAAGATCCAGCTTACTGTGAAAGGAATCATTACCCAGACATGAGGTCCTGCACTTTTAAGAGTAGAGAAACTAACCCAAGCATAAGCAAGCAAGTGAACATGTGTGCATTCATTTCTCATTCCATGGTTGAATCCAGAAAGGAAACAAAGGGAAAAAGCAATAGAGTAAAGGAAAACCATACTTCCTTTTGTTGAAAATCCATCTGCAGCTTTGGTGGTCCTCTGATTCTGAGGTCATCCTGGCTACATAGTGAGTTCCAGGACAGCCAGGGTTATGCAGACAAACTCTGTATCTACCAACCAAGCCAAATAAACAACAACAAAAAGGAAAACAAAGAAAACCCACTCTCTCAGAAATGAGTCCACTCTGACAATCACAACATTATTTCATTCCTGAGGGAAAATCCCCTTTACCTCTTAAAGGTCTTCCTGCTAAGTAAGTTTCCAACACCTGGGTTTTGAGAGATAGCCAAACTACAGGGCATTAGTATTGTTTCAGGATTCTAGTAAGGATGAAATATGATAGTGCACAGAGGTGTCATTCCAAGTCCCGAATGACAACAGGTGCCCAGTGGATGTAAATTCCATTCCTCTGTGAGCCTCAGGCCAATACCTGCCAGTAGTAAATTAAGCTTTCAGGAAGACAAATGGACTCATATGTGCCTCTGTGGGATACTTGAGTAGTTCAGAACAACAATGTGTGTTACTGATGGCCTGGCAGTTAGTGTCACACTGCAACATCACCATAAGTGACTTGGACCTTTAAGAGATGTTACAAAATTGAAATGCAATCACCTCTCATTTCCTTCAAGGAGACCGTGACACTGTAGTTTATAGCTAAAACTAATCTTCCTTGGGTAATGTTTATGGCTTGAGAGTTCCTCCTTAAGAAAACTGAATTTTCCTTGGTTCTGAATTGCTAGTGCAGCTGCGGGATTTTATCAAGAATCACTTCCAGTTCTTTTGACAATCTCAGCAGTTCCTTTAATCAGAAGCCTACAACCTTATTGACCATCTATAGGTCACTGACATTTGACTGATGACATGAAATACACTTACAGGCCAATGGAGTCTTGATGGATACTCGCTCAGGGACAGTCACAAATTAAAGTATCTGTCACACTGGGGAATCTGAAATGCAGTACCCTCTCCCACAGAGAGGAGAAAACAAGGGCTTTCTCCCTACCCCTATTTATAATGTTTAACTTTCATTTTGATAACACATAGACTGGCAATTGGACTAGTTATATCAGCTAGCTTTCCTCAGGAGCATGAGGACCTGAACTCTGTCTCCAGAGTCCATTGGATAAAAGCCTTGCACAGAAGCATGTGCTTTTAATCTCACCACTAAAAGGTTTACTCAGCCAATGGGTGAACTTCTATCAAAAACAGAGGTAGAGGTCTCTTAAGGCTTGATAGCAAGGGTTAATCTCTGACGTACACACAATCATTCCCAGGTACCTTGTTATGATCACCTGTTTTTACGACTACCTTGCTGTGCCCATGTCAGGACTAATTTGTTATGATTTTCTGCTCCTATAACCACATCTATTTTGTCCATCTGGAATCGCCCATTTGGAAACTCTGTGTAAGAAGGAACCAAACTGAAGCCATTTTGAATAAAACTTCTGTCTTGAATAGTTTAACTTCCCAAGATCTCCCTGGTTGAGAGACATCCTGGTTGGCAAGTTGAGACATAAATGCTGGGCAAGTTGCCCTGTCACAGTTGAACAAATCAACCAATGAGAAGAGGATAAGTGTACCTCAAAGAAATGTTTCTAGGAAAGTCTCCTATGCCTTAATCCTGATTGGTGGAAAATATAACAGTAACTTGACACAGATAATTATAGATTTTGTGATTTTTTTGTGCTTAAAAGCTCTATAGCATTCTAGCTTGGGGTTGCAGTTCAGCTCCCCAGTCTATTCTTTGTCCCTGAATGACCAGTAATAGCTTGATTACAATAAAATTTTCTTGTCTGCATTGACTTGGTATTTGAGTTGTGTTGGATTCAAGCATACTCTTTAATGCCTGTACTCCTGGCCTTCAAAAAGCCTTGTTTTCTCACATTCAGTGATGGCCTCTTCAATCTGCATTAGTGGAAGTAGCCTGAGTACATGAATAAAAACACTTGCCTCAATTCATTGTTTGCTTTAATTATTTTGGCTATGATAATTTGGATTGGTGGGCTTTCTCTTCACATCTTTGGGATTAACATTACACCTAAAAAGAGGCAATTTTGCTACCAAATCCCTTGCTGTCTCTATTATATAGGACTGCCACTGACAGAAAAAAGAAAGTAAGTTCCATCCTTTCATAGTTGCAGGCTTTGAAGTTTTTCAAACCTATGTTATTTGGGGCTCTTTAATGCTTATACCTCCCTTCCAACCCACCTACTCTAGATAGGAGAGAAATGAGGTTAAGGTAACAGGAGAAATAGACCTTTTTAGATTCAGTACCTTGGAGTGATTCCACTCTTTGTAATGAGGATTTTAGCAGACCCTTTAAACAGCAAACCACAGTTCAGAAAAGGTAACTGAAACCACAGCAGCCAGAACCTGGAGCAGCAGCTGGAACCCAGAGCAGCAGCCAGAACCTTAAAGTGTTCTCTGGGATGCTTCTCTCTTGGAGAGTCTTGGAGTGTCTTGAAGGGGAGCAATGGTCAGCCAAACAGTAAGAAATGATGCCAATACCAAAAATCCCAGTCTCTTGTTTTGGGCTCATATATATGTGAAATCTAGTCAAAATCTAAGAAGGCAAGAAGATATACGTGTGTGTGTGTGTGTGTGTGTGTGTGTGTGTGTGTGT
>OU015748.1:85668310-85681105 GCA_907169655.1 Acomys percivali | reverse complement strand
TATATATATATATATATATATATATATATATATATATCCTCTCATATATACATACGTATATCCTCAGAGGATATACATATATGTATATCCTTTCAGAGTCCATACTAATATGTTTATCAGCTGGCAAAGACCCCTACAAGAGGCAATACCTCTTCTAGTGGACAAATATCACGTGTTCTCTAACAAGTCTGTTTCCAATGGAAAAATACCACACATCCTCACACAAGTCTGTTTCACATCCCACACTAGGGATCAAAACAAAAACATGTTTATTCCACTATAGATAATCTTACACTCAACCCTTCATTTACCACCCACTCCTATGCATGTTTCACTATAGTTTATTTTGTTTGTGGCTCAGTTTATTTCTTTGTGCTTTGTTTTGGGACATAGTCTCACTCTTTCTTTCAGGTGAGCAGAGAACTCACTATGTAGCCAATATGACTTTACCTTTATGGCAATGCTCCTGCCTTACCCCACCAAATGAGATGCTGTGGCTGGCTTTACTATCATCCTTAAACATCCTTAGCTTTGGTTGGACGATGGTGACCACAGTTTACCTGACTGGAAATGTGATGATGCTGGGGTTCTACATCTTCCTTCAATCCCAAACTTCTTTGGAAAAAAAACTTATTTATTTTATTTTATGTGTATGACTTTTTGTCTGCATGTATGTATGAGCTCCATGTGTATATATAGTACCCAAGGAAGTTGGAAGAGGACTTCATTTTCTCTAGAACTAGAGTTACACGTGGCTTGGAGTCAACATGTAGGTTCTGGGAATTGAACCTAAGCCTTCCATAAGACACCATGATTTTAACTTTCCTAATGCTGTGACCCTTCAATGCAGTTTCCCTTGGTGTGGTGACCCCCAACCATAAATTATTTTTGTTGTTACTTTATAGCTATAATTTTGCACTGTAATGTATCTGTAGAGATGTTTATGTTTTCCAATGGTCTTTGGGGATTGCAAACCACAGGTGGAAGACCAATTCCCAAGAGCAGCAAGTAAACTGCTGAGTTACCTCTCCAGCCCAAGTCTGAACTTAAGAAAAGAAGATGCTTACATTGGCCATCTAGTTCTCTATCTATTACTTAGGTCCTGTTGGAAAAAATAAAGATTAAAAATTGTTTCTATTCTACACAGGAAAAGAAATAGGAAACCTAGTCAAAATCTAAGAAGGCAAGAGGATCAGATATACATTTAAGAATGGACAGAAACTCTAATTTGTAAAGAAGATGACATGAGAAATGTTGAAAGGTGAAGAATGACACCAAGAAAACATAGATGAAGATGGTTTAGAAGAAGAAACAGTAGAGAAGATTGGAACACAGCTTGCTATTTGAGGCTTATAAGAAATGATAGGACTGTTCACTAGTATTGAGAGAGGTAAGGAATGAGTTGAAGGAGATTGCAAGCAAAGTTCTAAGGCATAGAATCAGCTGTGTTGGCCAATACATACACACGAGGAGATGCATGAAGTACTCACTGGTTCATTCATTCACTCATTGTATGTGCCTCTGATGCGAAGGATAGAGTTAAGTGGATGAAGCTGGGGTGAACTGGTTTTCTAAACTTTCTAAGCTCTAAAAGTTGCTCTAAAAGTTTGTCTGTTGTTAATGTTTTCTATTAAGTGATCCTATATTTTGGGAGTAATGCTTTTATTGTTTTCCTTTTATTTTTAAACCTTCTCTGATTTTCTTTTATTTGAGTACTATGAAAGGCATCCAATACACGAGGAATGGAGGAAGCCTTGAGTGACGGTGTAAGGAGCAGATGAAGACTTGAGGGATCATGTTTAATTGACAAGGATCAACACTTCAGACCACAGGAACTGGCAGAGACTTTTCTAGATGAGTCCCACACTTGGCCAAGCCTTCCTCTGATGTGTTTGATGTGTGTGAAAATGTTTACAGAAAGCACAGAGAGCATCAACAACAGCCTTCTCTTCCTGTATATCTACACCTTTCTGTGTGTGTGTGTCTTCGTGTCTATTCAGGAGAGAATAAAAGGATAGTCAAATAGGCACACATCCAGAAAGTCTAAATCTGGGGAACTGTATGCCCTCTGATAAAACAGCACCAACTGCACAACAACATGGAACTTTAAACGGATTATGACGCATAGCAGGAGAAAGAGGAGTTAATTAAAATTGGCCTGTGAGGATCTCTGTAGGGAAGCAGACTCAGTCTGTTCTTTCTTTCCCTCCCTTGCTTCCTCCCTCCCTTCTTTCCTCCCTCACTTCTTACTTTCTCTCTTTCTTTTGTTCTTTCTTCATCTCTCCCTTTCTCTCGGTCTGTCTCTATGTCTCTGTCTCTGTCTCTGCATCTGTCTGCCCCCTCTCTCTTTCTGCCTGTCTTTCTGTCTCTCTTCCTTTCTTTCTTGCACCAGGATCTCACTGTATAAACCTGACTGGCCTAGAACTTATTATGTAGACTTGTCTGTCTTCAAACTTGTATTGATCTTTCTGTGTCTGCCTTTGCCGAACTGGAATTCTATGCATAAGGCACCATGCATCTTAGTTTTGTCAATTTTTATTCAACACTTCATTTGCATTTCATTTTCTCTTTGACCAATGTTGGCTAAACTTTACAAAGAGTCAGCTTTTTCATTTTCTTCTTCCTTTTCTTCTTCTCTCATACATTATATCCTGTCCAAAATTTCTCCTTCCTTCATTCCTCCCAGTCCCTTCCCCCATCTTCTCTGTCCCCCAGATCCACTCCTCTGCCATTTCCCTTCAGAAAAAAAAAAGCAGGCCCCCAAGGGAAAGCCATCAAACTAGGCTCAAAGCTTCATCTCAAGGCTGAATGAGGCAACACAATAGAAGGAAAAGGGTCCCAAGTGCAGGCAAAAGAGTCAGAAACAACTTTACTCCCACTGTTAAGAATCCCACAAAAACATCAAGCCACACAATCATAAGAGGAGAGACTGGAGCATGTAGTAGGAGAGATGACTTGATTTTTCTAATTTCTATAGTTTTTCTTGTTCTTGTCTTCCTCCCTGGCTTTTCTTTAGCTGTCCTTTCTTTCTATCTTGTTTAACTGAATGTTTAATTTGCTTGTTTTAAGTCTTAAATACATGCCTCATGCATGGTGCTAGAAACAAATTTTTTCCCATAGAATTAGTTTAGTTGCAACCCAGAGATACCAGCATGTAGCATATTGTTGGGGGAGGGGTGATATGTGCACACAAGTGTAGTCCTTGTAGAGTTCAGAGCGGTTATAAGCTATGCCTGAAAGTGTAGTTACAGGTGGTTGTAAGATGACAACATTTGGTTCTGGGAACCAAACTCCAGTTCTCTTAACCCCAATTTCTCTAGCCCATGAAAGACTATTTTGGCCTGGTTTTGAATTTATTGATTCATTCTTCAAGTTTTATTTGTTCACTTTTGAGACTCACTGTGTAGCTCAAACTGGGCAAAAACAGATACTCTGCTTGTCTAGGCCTCACAATTGCTGTGATATTACAAGCTATACTTCCATGACTGACTTCTTCAGCATTTGGTTACTTATAATTACCATAATAGATATTTTCATGTTCTTCTGATGGTTATAATATTTGCATTATGGCTTTAGATTATCTCTCACTTATTCATGTTTATTTTATTAGTGTTTGGACCTTCTGTCTAATCCTTCTTCTCTAACTGTGTTTTTATGAGTATGTATGTGTGTGTGCATGTGCCTGTATGTGAATATGTGTATGTGTGTGCTTGTGTATGTTATGATTATACTGTTCAAATGTACTCAGATGTGAGTTCTGTGCCACATCAAGGCCTTGGTCATCCTGCTTCACATGAGCCACATGGAGTTCAATGGTCTGGATGCTGTAGATGCGGGAGTAACTACTATATAAAGCTCTTCCTCATCCTCACACACAACTTCTCATAGCCTGCTGTTCTTAGTACATGCTCAGCCTCCCAAGCACCTTTACCAGAAAATTCTTTTCATTTTTCCCTTCAGTCTGTGCTTCTGTATTCCCTTCTGGTATTGGTGGTAGTGTTGTGGACGAGCAAGTGATGCTAATTTACCTTCCTGACCATGTCCACAATGCTAAGCTACCAGAGAATACTCTTTAGTCAAGCTCAGAGCTATCCCAAATTAGAGAAGTGTACCTGTGACTTATTCCTGTGGCATATGGATGGCCCTAAAAGCTGTAAATGCAGCTACATAAAGTGTATTTAACAACATGCAGAATTTCCAATATTCACGTGGAAGAAAAAGGCAGTTATTCTTGACCTCTTTGGTCCTGTCAACCCCATAACTGGCATCACCAATGAGAAGACTATTCTAAATGTCAAGCATAGGTTCCCTTCATTTTGCTATTTTCCCAAAAGATTTCTATTACAAACTTTTGAGAGGTCAGAATATTAGGTTCATTTGAATAATCTCGCAGTCAACATCTATCCAACAGGTGAAATTTCACTTTCAGTACACATTCCTGTCATTTCTCCAAGTAAACTTTTCCCCTGGGATCCTGTTAGGCCAACACTCTTCACCTGTCTCCATGGCCTGTGATTACTTTAGCACATTTCAAGCAGTTTGGAGATCATTTCTTATATAAATTCATGATCTGCATTATCATCTTTCTGGTAGGATGTTCACGTACTTTACTTTGTTCTCATGCTCAATTAGAAGAAGCAAAGGAAGAGCTGTTGAGTAATCATGTCTATATTACTGCTTTTTTAAAATAGCAATATCTTGTTATATAAATATATAAAATAAAACTAACAAGACAGAATATTTTTAATTAGAAGCCTCTACTGTATCTGGAAATGATATTCTAGAGGCTAAAGAGATAGCCCAGTTTGTAAAATACTTGACTCACAAACACAACAACCTGTGTTCAGTCCCTAGAACCTACAAAATTTAGCTGAATGTGGTAGCACACACTTGTAATCTCAGCACTGGGAAGTAGACACAGGTGGGTCCCTGAAATTCACTGGTCAACCAGCCTAGCCTATTTGATGACTTCCAAGAAAATAAGAAACCTCACTCAAAACCTACAACAGAATATACAAAAAGACAGGAATGGCACCCAAGAAACTATGCCAGAGATTGTTTTCTGACCTTCTCCATATACATGGGCACACATGTGCCCTTAGACATGTACTTTATGAGTACCTGCATGTGTGTGTGTGTGTGTGTGTGTGTGTGTGTGTGTGCATGCATGTATGTGCGTCTGCACACACACACACACACACTCACTCACACAGGCACGAACATGCACATATGCATGCACGAATGCAAGAGATGTCTTTTCTGAACCATTTAACTTTCTTAGAGGCACCGCAAGAGGCCTTGTAATTCCTAAATAGGGAGTTTGTAACTGTATCTTAATACTAGAAGGTTAGAACCATATGAGAGTCAATTACTTAGATCGGATGAAGTGAATTGAGGTGCTTAAGAAGGAAAAGTGAGTGGATGCTAAATTCCAACTCTTCAGTCTGTCAATCATCATAATGTGCTAACTCTTACTCTGTTTTTAAGGTGTGATTTCTAAGCTTATTTAAACTTGTTGTTGTTATTATTTGAGACAATCCCTCAAATAGATTTTTTTTAAAAGAGCGTATTTGTATAAAAGCATTATTTGTTATTGCCTCTTCCTTTCCAGAGTGAGTAAGGGCAATTTCACTTTCAAGAGAAAATAATCTTTTCCCCCTTAGTTGGCTCTCACCTCCACTGAAACCGTTAATACCCACAGGATCCACTGAGTGAGCATAAAGAAAGCAGGCTCCTGGGCCCACCGCCTGAAGGTTCAGGTTAATAAGCCATGGTTAAGGTTAATGCCTGTGCTTACATGGTCATCAATCCTCTTTAGAAAAGGCTGGCGCAATGGGATTTGCCACACCTGTCAGTCAGTTAGACTTCGGACATCAACAAGGGCCTAGAACAAAAGCTAGCAGGAGAGGGAAGATAAAGGTCAGAGCAGTTTGACAGGTTGATGTACATGAATCAGAATTCTGTATCAGCCCAAACTAAATCACTGCTGTTTTTCTTTCCAACTGTGTGTGCATGTCCAATGGATGTATACGTCCTCATGGCTTATATTATGCTATAAGGAAATTGCTGTTACTGAAAATCTGTGCTGCTACGCTTCTGAGGTATGTGTTAACACTAAATTAATACTAAAAACAGTCCACATGTTTTCATATATCCAAATCGTTCTATTCTCTATTCATCTTATCAACATAACAACCACTTTTTAAACACCATTAGCATCTACATGACTATCCCCATCTCCACATCAACCTCCATTGCCTGGGTCACTCACTTCATCTTCAGGGGGAGCCTGCTACTGTGCTCTATTAATTGCCTAGCACTATGTTAGACAATAAGGACCAGGTGCCAAGATTTGATGTCAGGGCAGTTAAATGAGTCGAAAGGGAGCCCTGCACATTATTCTTTTATTTGTGTTCTTTAACAATTTGATGAGCGCAGAATACTCCGAATGAACAGAACAATGTATGAAAGTCACATGAAGCATTGAAGTCATTTAAAAGATGTCTAGGTATTTTCAGCAGAAAGTAAGGCATAGGTCAAGCACACTCCCTAGGTTACTTCCATTGCCTCCATGTCATTTTATAACTGTCAGTTATTTATAACTGGTAGCAATGCTAATAGTGCTCTTCTATTCCCATGAAGCAATGTTTTTTCTAAGGGAAATACAATTAATTCTTAAATACATATCCTGTTGCCTGCCCTACAACCCTACTTACCAATCTCTCATTCCCACATTTCTTCACAAAAAAACTTGCTTTATAATATGATTTTAGAAGTTTTTTTCACCATTGTGTATGCCTCCTGTGTACATTTTCTAATTCCCCTTGTGTGCAACTTTTAACTATTTTACAGAACCTGTATTATTGTTATCTATTCTGTTTGTGCTCTGAATCATATAAACTGTTTCCATTTTATGCTTTAATATTTTTTTAGTTATCCAAGTAAATTAATTCAAAACCCACCATTTCTATACATGTCTACCTACTGCTTTACTCCAGATGAAATTTTTATTCCTCTGTTTTCCCTGACTGCTCAGTCACACTAGTCTATTGCCCATCACACTGATGTATAACTATGGCAGCTGTGTCTGGCATGTTAAATATGAAAGATAAGCGCCTGAAATACAAGACTTGCTCAATTTTGCATCTAAATCACTGCACTAGAGACTGACACGCAATAATATTCATGAATGTTTATGGGTTGAGTGGATGAATGAATGAACTGCTAGCATTTATACCACCATAGTAATATTTTAACCCTCTATAGTTCAGTGACCTTAACTAGTCGATTGTTACATATACTCTCTATTGCAAGGTGGACAACAGTAAGTTCAAGAGCATATCTATGAGTACTATCATGTAGAGTAGCAAGCAATATTAAAGGAAAAGACTTATATTAAAAAGTAAACATGAAATCCCAAGCTGATGAACGTGTTTTTGCTATATAGTTAATTTTTAAATAGATTGAGAAGAACTTCAAGTACTATTCATGGTAATAACATAATGGTATTCTTAATTTTCCAGCCCAGTCAATCAATGCTTCTTTAGTCTCTGACATATTTGAGAACAGATGTAGGTAGAGTGAAGTAGATCATAGGTGTAAGGAATACCAGCCAAGTGTCCTGTTCCTAACTCATTTAGACCATTCTAATAATTAACTTTTAAAAGAAATAGTTGTTAGTGGGCACATGACAGTAATCCCACCACTTGAAGTGTCGAAGTATGTGGATGGCATAAATTCAGGTGACTGGTCTATATAGAGAGTTTCTGGCCCTGTTGAGATCCTGTTGCAAACACACACACACACACACACATACACACACACACACACACACACACACACAAACACACACACCTAATTAACCTGTATTACCTTTACATTATTTTTACTATAAGTAGTTGAATGGAGATGATGGCTTTAGTCAAGTAAAGGGGTAGATTTAATTGATAACTTAGTGATTCTGAGGGTATGAACCTCTGAGTCTTAAGAAAATCTGATTCTCAACTACTTCCAAATCCATTTAGTAATTTATATTGCTGGGAATTATCCCCAATACAATTATATCTGTATTTTAAAGTTTTAGTTGATTTCTACAGTTTTAAAATTGTTTGAGTTAAGAGGATGTTGGATATTTCTAATTTTATTATAGTTGTCTAGGTTTATAAGAAAGGAAGACAGTGGCTTCTTTGCCACATTTGAAGCCATTTCCATAAGGAGATTCTTTAATACTCATCATCCTCTTTGAGATAGGCGGGGTGTTGCCAGGAGCTAACTTGTCTTATTGTCAATGAATCTTTAAAATAATAATAAAAAAACATTTTAAAATGCCATATTCTGTGTGTCTCTGAGGTTTTTGAAGACCTTATCTAACTATCCTACCCTATCTTTCTATAGAATCATATCTATATGCCACAGCTAAGATGTATATTCTTGTGATAAAAAGCAGACTAGTAATTGATATGATCACGATTTGATCAACTAACAATTAACTTGTATAACTTATTTATCCTCAACAGCCTGCAATAGCACTTTCAAAGTATTGGAAGTAAACTTTGTATTATAATTGAGTTATATGGGTACAATACCTCACATTAGAGTAGAAATATATAATATATAATGTGTGTGAAGAATACTCTTACATTTGAATTCTATACTACTGTATATAGAATTAAGCTTAATTTGTGTTTATATACAAAATTCTATACCAGTGAATTAAAAATAACCTTGTGAGTGACAATTGAGGGATTAAGTTGAGGAGTAGATTCACTAATCTACTTTTTGTTCTATCTTCCCTATATATTTCAATATTCCTCCTTCTTTCTTTTCAAGCCCTATCTCCAAACCTAAGAATGTAAGATAAAGGAAAAGAGAGACATTGTTGAGTCTAACCTTGTTTTCTCTGTAAATAAGACCAATAAAAACTTGTAACCACTCCCATAGATAATAATCCTCTGTAGTCCAGAAAGCAACCAAAAAAATCTACCTAATTCCCCTTAAAGAAAATGGAGCTTTCTTCTCTCTTTTTTTTTTTTTTTCAGATCTTATCTCTCTTTTTTCTTTTTATTTATTTATTTTTAATTAATTTATTCTTGTTACATCTCTATGGTTATCCCATCCCTTGTATCCTCCCATTCTCCCCTCCCTCCCATTTTCCCCTTATTCCCCTCCCCTATGACTGTTCCTCAGAGGGATTACCTCCCTCTGTATATGCTCATAGGGTATCAAGTCTCTTCTCAGTGACCTGCTGTCCTTCCTCTGAGTGCCACTAGGTCTCCCCCGCCAGGGGACATAGTCAAATGTGAGGCACCAGAGTACATGAGAAAGTCAAATCCCTCTCTCCACTCAAGTGTGGAGACTTTCTTCTCTTTAGGTTTCTTCTGACTGATTTGGTACAAATAATGCCTTTGTAGGGGCCCAAATAAAATTGGAGAAATGGTTGAACAAGAATCTCCTTATGGAGATGGCTTCAAATGTGGCAAACAAGCCACTGGGAAAAATATCCTCATTTCTACCACAGACAGAATTCTGCTTTAAAAAGGGCAAGCTTGGATGAAAGGCAGAGTTGACGGCCAAACTCTGCCAAGACAGGGTAAGCAAGTCCTCAGTAGTTCCTGCCTCACAAATATGTCTGTCAGATATTTTGGGCCAGAAGGCTGAAGAAGATTCTCTAACATTATAGAGAGTTTTGGGTGACTATTCAGGTAGCAAACTGTCTCTGTCATCTTCTCATTTGGAAAGCTACTAACCTGCACTCCCAGCATTCTCAGGTAAAGTTTGTTCCTTTTCAAGTCTCTGATGGAGTTGAAGACCAGGTAGCTTAGTTTTACAATGAAGCCTAGTTATTTATGTGTTAAGATGTTTTTAGGTCTAGATATATGTTTTAAGTTGATAATGACAAGATAGGATGGAGACTGATTTACATTCAGAATTTTAGATGCACCAAGATAGAAAAGATGTTTCTACAAGGCTGTCAAATACAAATAGCCAAAACACTAAGAATATAATTCCTGTTTGTGTCATGGTTTTTCTTGCTATAGGTAGTTTATTATATATATATATATATGTGTGTGTGTGTGTGTGTGTGTGTGTGTGTAATAATATAAATACATATGAAAAATAACAAAAAATATTTAATAAAAAAGAAATAAAGACAGGAAAAGTAAAGAAGAAACTAAAGAGGAGAATGAAAGTAATAACAACAGAAGGGGAAGAAACTAAAAAGCTCTTAAGAAGAAGGTGAGTGGAAGCAGAAGTTTGCATGCAGGCCATGACCATGTCAAGCCTCCATTGGCATTGCTTACCAACTTCCTTGGTGTACACCAGGGCTGATTTCACCTATCCAGGATAACATCACAGGTCACACAATTTGCAAAAGTAGGGTCTAGGTGGCATTTAAAATCTTCAAGAGCTTCTTTCTTGAGTTAGTTCCCAAACATTACTGAAAAAAATTAAAGAGAGAGGAAGAGAGAGGAAGGAGAGAACAAACAAAGGAAGAAGGAAGAGTAGGAGATGCAAAGATGACAGACTACAATAGGAAATTAAGAAAAGAATGAGTTAAGGTCTTGGATTGGGATGTGTATGCCTTGTTAATTTTCAGGCTAATGGAGGAACATCAGGGTTCTCTTTCTTGGAATCCAGGATTAGATCAAACTCCCTCCTGATTTGGTAGAAAGATTTTCAAGAAGGCTGTGGCTGATAGCTACCCTGCTCCCATGAGAAACTCAGTGAGTGTCACGTTGGGGCAGTCACTAAGCATTATGTAGATATTCCTCAAGAATACCCAGAGGAAAGAAATCCCTCCACATCAGGTCCTACCACATTTTAATTTAAATAAAAGTTACCCAAGGATCTTGACAAACTGAAGACTCTAACTCAGAAAGTCTGGCATAGGTCTGCAAATTTGTACTTTGAAAGCTCTCAGGTGGTCCTGATGCTGCAGGTGTATGGGCCATAATTTGAGATTCGAGGCTCTCTAGACAAGAATATAAGTCATGTGCTTCCCTATGTGACCAAATGCAAAGAGCAGGCCAGGTCTGTTGTTCTTTTCTTCTGTTCTAAAACTTACAACCTTGAGAGGCCCACAGGCTGCCAGGTGATGTGAGTGGGCAGAAGACACACAAAGGCTCACCTGTGGCTATACAGCTTAAAGGGGGTAGGTGGCACTGTGACAACTAAGTATGTAGTGGAGACAAGGGAGCAAAGAGAAGCAGAATGTTTCGTACACTATGAAGGGAGGTGGAACTGGAGATGTGAGGTAGTGAAGAGCAGCCTGATGTGAGTGGCCTGTGCTGTCACCAAGAGCCATGTCTGGGCCTGTGGCACTGTAGCTGCAGGAGTCTGTGTTGATGTCCATGAACTATGTTACAACCAAAGGCCATATGGACATCCTTGGTCTGCATGGGTCCATGCTGATGTCTGAGGGCAGCACAGAACTGGCTCTGACCCTTACCAGATGCAGCACAGTAGAGATTTCCTTGGTGGTGGTGGTGAGAGTATGAGAATGGGAGAGCTGGTACAACCCCTTGCTGACTGCTGCAGGCAGGAAGGAGAGCTGCCACCCACCCTGGACAAATCAGGAGAGCTGGTGGGCTGATCGACTCAGCCACCAGCCAGGTCCAGATCCAGGGCTTTGAGTGGTCCCACCCCAACATCTATTCCAATTATGATGTGCTTGAGCATATGAAGGGGCAGGTCCTGCAGAAACAAAACAGCAGCCTCTCCATGACACTAGGTGACAATGAGATACCTGAGAGAAGTCCCAGTGAGGATCCAGTATTGATAGTGTAGCAGAAGCCAGAGGCTTTGAACCAGACCAACAACTCATTGAATGAACATTTGCAGGCAACACTGCTGGGCAAGAGGGTACACTGTGTGCCACAGAGTGACACACTGCACCTTCTATGATGAGATAGGTTTTGATGTAGTTTGTTTGTCTGGGAAGAGAGGTTACATAGGCAAGGGGACAGATATGGAGGGACAGGGTGATGAATGGGATTGAGGTGCATGATGTGAAATTTACAAAGAATCAATAAAAAGTTTTTTAAAATAAAGCTTTATAATAATAGACTCTGATCAGACTGCAGATTGCAATAGTGATTTTCTTCTCTCCAAACTATCAGTCATGTGTCATTGGCATCTTCTCACTAGTAGTGAATGAAGCTCTTTTGCTTACACATTATTATAAATGCAAATCACTGCACAAAGAACTCATCTTTGTTATTATATTCTCTGACAGCTAGACTATTTACCCGATAAGTTCAGTTCAAATTTTTACTTTTCGTTCCTTAAAAAAAAAAAAAAATCACACTCTGAGGATTCTTACTCCCTTTTAGACCAGGAAATTGAAGAGGTATTAGGGGAAATCCTTCCTTCTAAAAAAAAAACTTGTTTGAGTTAGCTTTCTACCAGCCTCAGCCCATGACTGCTCTTGATTTTCAGTCCATTTAAAAATATTTTCTTCCTTTACTCTATTTTGTATTTCCCAACTGGAAGATCAGTAGCTCACTCTAATGAAGCCAAGCCATAGAAAGAGGCAAAACCACTCCAGGTGTCTTAGTTACCATTGTGTTGTGAAAACAAACCATGACCAAGGCAACTTATAAAGGCAGGTATTTAATTGGGAGGATTGCTTACAGTTTCAGAGGGTTAGTCCATGACAAGAATGCTGGGGAGCACAGTGGGAGGCATGCTGGCATGGTGCTGGAGCAGTAGCTCCATCCAGCTGATAAGTCATATCTGATCATTGCAGGCTGAGAGAGAGAGAGAGAGAGAGAGAGAGAGAGAGAGAGAGAGAGA
>OU015748.1:85646131-85665720 GCA_907169655.1 Acomys percivali | reverse complement strand
GTGTGTGTGTGTGTGTGTGTGTGTGTGTGTGTGTGTGTGTGTGTGTGAAGAAAGGCCTGCCTATCCAAGCCTTTCCCTGGGCAGGAACCTATTGCTGTTTTAATTAACAAACAAACAAAAACCAAAGTTCCATTTTCATATTTACTATTTCTTTCTATTATTGGCTTTTTAATTAGTAATGTCTTTACCTATTGCTCACTGTGTAACAATACCTTGATATTGCCCATGGATAAGGTCTTAGGTTTAGACTTTTTCTTTCCTTTAGACTCATAATAATCATAGCACAATACCAAATAAGATATCAGTATTTCCATTGCACATATGAGGAAATATAACCTACTTAAGTTTCCAAAGGTCATATAAAAACAGAATGACACCTGCTAAGGTAGTTAGTCCTTTGAGATATATTTAGTTATCCTTATGTGCAGAGGTAGACTGATTTTTGAAGAAGTCAGAAATCCTGTGCAGAACGTGATAGATGAGTGTGCCTGGACCCTGAATCCAGAGATGGCTCATCCTATACCTTATACTTGCTTCCTCTCTCACGGTATAAATTTTTGCCTAAAGGTGGCTTAACGAGGACCACACTTGACATCAGTGGTGCAGTTACATGTTACCTAGCTTAGAACATTACTCTTAGAGAAGTTCTTTGAAACAAGAAAAATGCTTCCCATTATAATCTTAATTTTAGAAATTCGAAAGTTTAGCAAACACATGGTAAAACGGAAATGTACACTGTAGTTGGAAGCCACAGTCGAGGGAGGAGAAGTCACTTGTATAGACTGTGAAGAACCTACATGTGTTAATGTTTTAAATATAATTCACAAGGCTGAGGAAATGATTATACTCCTCACACAGACCTCTTTTCAGAGATGCTGCTAACTTGGACCCTAAGCTCCTTGGGTCCTAGGACTGTGGTCAGGTGTTTAAACAGCCTCAACTTGTAGATCTAACTTACTTTCCTGGAAAAGTTCATTTTGTTTCTATATCTATATCTCTATATAGATGTAGATATACATACATACATACATACATACTTACATACATACATACATACATACATACATACATACATAGAAAATCGATATAAGATAAAAGATTATATTAACTGTGGTGTCTGTGAACCCTCACCTGCCTAAAACAGGCAGCTGTCAAATTATTCCCAATCGATTGCATTCCCAGGGAGAAAGAGAATAAAGAGACAATCAAGTCAACCCCCTACCCCTGTCTAGCCAGTGGGACACATCTTTCATGTCTCAAACTCAGTATGTGCTGTTTATAAATAGTGTTGGACCCCATGAGGCCAAATAAATCCTGTGCTATTTCTGTAGTGTGTGATGAGAACCAAGACAAGTTTCAAGCCTAAAGCCTGTATTTGTAGTTTCTAAAAATTCTCTGAGCATCAGTCTCAAGCCTCCTCCCTAGTGACCTTAAGATACTATTAGGGTATCCTGGACAAATGACAGTCCTCAGCTACAAGCAAACAGTGTAAGAATGCCTGGTGAGCAAAATGAATATATTAGGAGCAACTGATCATCCATATTCACAACTTCAGTGTTGTACCCCACAGCAGAATCCTTTGTTTGAAGCAGAGGTGAGGAGCATAGCCCTACCCAATAAGCTACCCATGTATTGTTATGCCTGAAATATCTACTCAGTACAGAACTTTATGTTCATTGGAGTCTATTCAGAGCAACAACAACAAAAAAGGACCACGCTAGGTACTTCAATAGAGGAAACTTAATATGGGATCCTTGGTTTTTACTGTATGGAGATGGATTAAAAAGTCAAACAATATGTTGCTCTGTCCACTTAGATCCTCCATAAAGCATATCAAAATGTAACTGGAGTGTTCAAAAGATGTAATGTGGAGAGATATGTGAAGAATATAGCAAAAGCATGGTGTTAAAGCCTTCTATGGTTCTGATGAGTATACGACCTATAAAGAGAAAAGTACTGGTCTCAATTCTGACTGATAAGAAGCACCCTGAATTAATCGGGTAGCGCCTCGATCTATTTTCCTCTGTCATACTGAGAGCAGCCTCAGGGAAACATGAGCTTTTCCATTCCCAAATGTGTCCATGGAGTTGTGAAGTATCTGGGACTATCAGCCACTGGTTATCCTTGTAATTAGAAAGCATCTCCTCAGCACTCTGCCATAGCTTCCACAGTGAGGAACCAGGAGATTAGAAACAGCAAGAAGCCACTACCATCCCCAGAGCCAGGGAGGCAAGGATGGGAATGAGACTGTGGTGGTCCAAATGCCATCGCCATGCAGGGTTTGGAGTAGCAGAGGGAGCATAAACGTTCCAGAAGAGGAGAGCAAATACCACAAAAAGAATCAAGCAAAGCAAGTGTGACTAGAATGTATGAAATAGATCTAGCCAGCTATACCTCTTTATTGAAATTTCTTTGAGCAGAGTAGCTTTTGAGGAGCTCAGATAAGGCTAGGGAAATGGCCCACAGAGTAGACTTGTCATGCAAACATGAGGCTAGGTGTTCATGTCCTGCAGAATCTGTGTTAAGGCTGAGCAAGCATGACAGCTGCTGGTAATTCCTACCCTCAGAGGACAGAAACACAGGTTCCCTGGGGCAAGCTGGTCAGATGGACTAGCCCAGAATGGTGATCATTCAGTCCAGCAAGAGACCAAATAAATTAACTTGAGAATGATCAAGGAGGAAACTACCAGACATTAACTTCAGGCCTCCATACATGTTCACTACCACCGGCCCCCAATGAATTTTAAGAAATTAACATCATAATGCTGATATATAAAATGCATTCAGTGAATATAACAACGCAGTCAACGTGTATGTAAAGGTGTTGTGGAGACACAGACTGGAATGCAAAAAGAGGAATGCAGAAAGATTGAAAAGGTATAGAAGTTTCTCAAGGAACTTAACATGTATATAATCAGCCCAAAAAGAAAAAGGAGGAACAGGACTTAGAAGAGACAGATTCTTGTATGTTTGAAAAAAAAAAAGAAAGAAAGAAAACTGTATGTTCCCTGGTTCTAGGATCTTAGCTTACCCCAAGCAAAGAGGACAGGAAGAAAACTACATGATAACATATCTTGATCAAATCTATTGAAGCGAGAGTAAGAGAAATATCTTAAGCCATAGAAGAAGATACATTATAAGCAGCAGAAGAGAAGTAACAATAACAACAAAGTTCTTGTAGGATGTAAAGGAAGGCACTAATCCGGTTCCGCACTGTGGAAGTGATGGCTGAATGCTGTGTAACTGTCCTTTAATTACAGTGCTAGCCAGTGACTGCCGGTCCCAGATGTTCTAGAGTGCCTCATACCTTTTACTCTTGTTGGTAACTATTGCATAAAGGCTATTTGTGGAAATAAGATGTAACACTAGACAACAGGATAGTTTTCAGCCAACATAGTCCTTAAGAAGTGATGAGAGGTAAGGGCCATTCGCTTACATCATTCTCAAGAGTTGAAACAATGTACCCTTTCTTCCTAAAGAGGAATCTTTGTGGTAGATCAATATATCTACTATAATATCCCAACCTAGGGATGCACATTTAAAATAATTCATTAAGATAAAGTCTATTTTCCCTAAAAAAAACTTTTTGAAAGGAGGATCATTGATTTCCAACTCTGCAAAGCCAAATGGCAAAGTTTACAGCTCACATTATCAGATTTAGGAGCAAATACGCTGTATGCAAGTGGAGGCCTTCAGTGGTGACCTCATCACTTCCCTGTATCTGACTTGTATGTCATTTCCAGGACATTGATGTCATTTGGGTTCTGCAGAGGAACAGTGGGAATGCACATGTCTGTGTGTTGGGGATCACGGGGAAACATTGCTTCAGAAATTTCTGAATTCTTGGAAGTCTTAGATCTGAAACTAACAAATGAGATGAAGACTCACAAGAGTTGGTGGTATAGGTGAGTCAGAGTCTGCACTTCTGGGGACCAGGAGAACCCCTAAAGTAACTTCTCACCAACTTCAGGTGTGTGTGAAAATAGGAAAAGACTAATGTTTCTACTCAACTATGGACAGAAAAATTTATCTTTTACACAATATTTTGTTATAGTTTCATTTCTGTTGTGATAAAAATCCTTCCCAAACCAACAGAGGAAAAACAAGTTCGTTTGGCTCATAATTCCAGGTTCTAGTCCATCCCTATGGTGAATTAAAGGCAGAAACCTCAAGCAGCTGGTCATATCACAACCATAGTCACTAGCAGAGAGAAGTGAATCCATATATGCTCACTTGCTTGAGCTCAGCTGCATTTCTCCACTCATACACAGTGTAAGACCATGTGCCTAGGGGATTATGCTGCCCACAGTTGCCTGAATCTTCCCACATCACGTATGCACAATGTCTCACAGATATAGAAAAGGCCAACAAAATATAGACAGTCACTCACTGAGACTCTCCTCCCAGGCAAAGCTAACACTTAAAGCTAACCAGTTTGCTTTATTTTATTTGAGACATTACTGGAATGAGAAGAGCCTAACTTCATTAGAGAAAGCTATCTTTTACCCTCTGTCTATTCTTTTTTAAATATTCATAGATCAAATATACAATTATAGATGTATCTCAAACTAATGTTTAACCAGTTATCTGGGTATCCCATGGCAAAATCAAATTGACAAATGAAATTAGCCTTCACAACATCCAGGAAGATGAAAACAACATCTGACTACTATAAACTTTGATCTTCAAGTTACCATCGGTGTTATGTTATATAAAGTTGGATCTGTGTAGTTAACATATTTTCACTTTTTTGTTATTGGCATCTTTAGAACCATTTTCTAACTCCCTCATCCTTGGTAATTTAGTCATTGATTCTTTACTGATGAAAAGGGCTTCTGGACCTCTACTTACTGACAAAATAAAATAGTATACAGACACATATTAAAACCTACCAAGTTTCAAGGAACTGGTGTGGGAGTAACAAACCATCCAAAGGCTCTGGAGAAGTCTTGGATACAGGCTGGAAAGTAGTCCTTTGCTACAGTGCTGGCCTTTGGAAGATGCTGAGTGCAATCCCCAATAGTATTGCCATAAATATTGGATTAAAAGAAACCGTCCTCAAGTATCCAGGAGCTTAGTTGAGGCTGCCCACATGTGCAAGAAATAAACAGGCAAGCTTTTGGTGTGATGTGAAGAGATGCTATCTCCCTCCACATACTCTGACCAGCACATGACTTCTACAAAGTAGATCAGAATATTTGCAAAGGACTGTTATTGGTTTTAATAGTTTACACTTTTACCTTTTGATAGTTTTGAAATTAAAACTTTTCTCCCTTTCCTTCATTCTTTTCAACCCCTCCTCTGTAACCCCCCTTACTCTCTATCTCAAATTTGTGACCTCTTTTTATTTAATTCTTATTACATATGTGTATGTCTGTATTCCTAAATATATAAATACAACCTGCTCAGTTTGTGTGTCCCCTGTGTGTGCATGACTTCTGGACTGACTACTTAATATTGGATGACCAATTGGGAATGTGGGCTCTTCCCTGAGGAAAACTACTTCTCTTGCTCAAAGCCTTCTTTAATTGTATAGAGTTCTTTTCTTGTGTTGAAGTTCTGTAAAATTCCTCCCTTCCATGTTAATATATCTGTTACTGTTGTCCTTGTTCAGGTCTGATTTAGGCAGGTATGTTGATGAGACTTCACAAGTGTAGCTCCTCTGACATTTCTAGAAGAAGCAGTTTCAAAGCTAACATTCTATTCCTTTGACTCTTATTACTTTTCTGGCTTCTTTCTGAAATGGCTCCTGAGCCTTAGATGTAGGATTTGTATTTTATATGTCTCATTGGGGCTAGGCACCATACAATCACTTGTTCTTTTTATTTGGTCTGGTTATGATTTTCTGTAATGGTCTCCATCTATTGCAAAAGTTTCTTTGGTGAGAGGTAAAACTTCATTGATCTGTGTATATAAAGATAATAATATAATGTGATGAGGATTTATGCTAGATTAGGACAGCGGTGGTTGTAGGTTCTCCTCCAAGATCCATGACTTCAGTATCTCAAGGTGATTGGCTAGACTTCCAGACTAGACATGGATTCCCTGTTCATTAGTAGACCTCGAGTCCAATTAGAGAGCTGTTGATGATCACCAAGGTATGCACCCTTAAAGTAATTGTAATAATTACTACTAATAATTCATAGGTGTTATGATGTTATAATTCATAAGTGTCTTAGCTGGCTAGGACTGTTGGTTGCTTCTTTCCCTTGGACGCTTCCATGGCACCTTGGAGTACCATAAAAGCTAGTCTCCAAGGAAGAGGCTTTCAGGTCAGATCTCACTTGGGTCCTCTGTCCAAAGTTCTTGGTGTTCTCAACAGTAGGGACTGGCATGCCACCTCTGGGGGGGGAGGGCAACCAAAGACAACAAGAGTAGCCTGTAATGTTTTACAAGTCTCTTAGACAAACTTTATTAGCAAACCAAAAGGGGATTCTGATCCTTTGTGATGGAGATTTTGTTATTCTTTATAAAGGCTTATTATCTCTGGGAATATCTCTGCAACTACCACTTTGTTTCTTGTCCACTGTTTTCAGGACACAAATCTCCCACTGATTATCCAGTATGAAATCTTTCAACACTATCCACTCCTTAGGAATAAAAGCTACTTTTCTTAGCCTTACAGGCAAGAATATTCATTTTAATCTATTGTTTTCCTTCTTTGAACTTCTAGGCACACCCAGGGAGCCACAATTGCTTAATATTCTACATCCATTTGTTTTTTGATACATTTTTCTCTTTGATTCCCTTCACCTACTTCAAATATAATATCAGATACCATCTCTTCTGGAAATCACTTTGAATTTCTTTAGCAATCTTGATATACAGAGTTTTTATATGAATTTTTATTTAAAGTAATACATTAGAACTCTGAAACAGTGGTTCAGAGAGAGAATGAGTGTGTGTGTGTGAACGTATGCGCACATGTGTGTGAGTGGGTGCATCAAGACCTGAAGCCATCTCTATCTCTGGGGTATCTAAATCCAAACCATTATCACTTAGAATGGCCCTAAGCCCACTAATTGCAGCTCATGTGTTTTCATCTTGGGATAGTTGCACATGTACGTATGTATATGTATTTCTCAACACATGTATATCTGTGTATTATCTGCTTATCTATCTGTATATATAAGACTATGCATAAGTTCTATGAATTACCATTGAAATGTATATAAAAATACATAAATGTGTATTTTGACATCTACAGATGCATGTTTAATGACACATACCAATTATTCTTAACTCTTACACAGCTCATTGTGTAGTGTGAGTATGCCCATATGATGCAGGTAGTTTGCCTCTTATGTCATCTGTGAACCCTCATTCTGCCTTCCTAGGGTCAAGAAAAAGCCATGGATACATTAGTGGCTTTGGTTTCCCTCGGATGCCCTGCAGTTCTCAATTTGATGTTAATTTAAATGAACTGAAATGGAGCATGAGATCAGGATAGGCTGACTGAGATCCTATCTCTACTCCCAGCTGGGCCACAAATGGAGCCTGGTAATTCATCCCTGCCTGCTCCCCAGGTCGGTTTCCAAGGTCTTTTTCTATTACTCTTTTTGGACACTCTTGCATCCGATTTTTTGAGGGCATGGCCTTACTTCTTGATGCTTTGCACAGCAATCACTTGACAAGTGCAATCTTTCAGCTCCCCTGCTGTATCCTTTGCATGAAGTAAGAAATGCATTCCTCTGGCTTCTACCCCTCAGAGGTTCTTCTGTATTTCCTTCTAATGGACTCTTTTAAGTGACAAGCTTCCAGCTGTTGTCATGGTTGGTCTGTTAATGTGGTTTGAGGCACTGGAGCGGACTTTGAACCCAGAGGTTGCACTATCCTGGTCTATAGATACATGAAGTGACCCCTGAGTTCCACTGCCAATGCCTGTGTAGAGAACACTGTTAATAGGCACACCACTGGAGGTCCTCTGAGGATTTAGCAGATGGATATTAAAACCACAGGGTGAGATCCAAGTCCCCACCCCACCCCTTTTTTTTTTTTTTTGTCTTCCTTGCAAGATAGGTGCTTAGGCTCTCTTACTGGGTATAATAGAGAAAAGTGAATCCAAGCTAAATGGTTCTTCTATTTGCCTTTAATTTCTGCCCCATCGAGATCCAGTTACTTTTCTCAGCTGAAAGGCTTTGTCTGTTACTGCTATGATCCCATTGAGTGACTCACAGCTAATTTAGCCAATGCTCCATGCTTTGTCATCTGTCACCTATGACAGCCTTCAGCAAAGCATGTTTCCAGGCTCCATTACTAGTACAATTTCTGTTTCTCCACACGCTACAGTCAGAGTGATGCATCAAAATTCAAATCCGATGGTGTCGCTTTGTACTGAAAACTATCCGTGTACTCTTATTGTTCTTTGAAGTAAAAATAAGAACTTCTCACTTGAGCTTTAAAAGGTTCTGTATACCGTCAAGACCATCTTCTCAGCCTCACCTCACCTCATATCACATACTCGCGGGACTCTTTTGCACAGGAATACACTGGCCCCTTTACACTTCCTAATTTACATTGCTGTCTTCCTCTCCCTGCTCTCTCTTGTTCCTTTGATTCAACGAACATATATGTGAATTATCAGGCCTCACTTCTGATGTCACTTCCTTCGTCTCAACCCATGCAGGTCAATCCTTTTGCCAACATCCTTCTTAGCCCCTTCACAGTTTATAACTGGAAGGATCTTTTGGTGGCTTCAGTATGGTTAGCACAACACATACGATAGCAATAGCAATAACAATAGCACAACAAATACAAAAAAAGTGTGCTGTACCATGTTCTCAGAACTGAATATTAGTAATTGGTACATACTGAGTGCTCAATAAAATCCTTGGATGAATAAAGTAAATCAAATACAGACACTTGCTTCACTGCAACTACAGCAATGCCAGGAATACACTGGTGTATATGCCATGTCCAGTTCTAATGCCACATGCTAAAAATAAGTACCTTCTAAGGACATATTTGTGGTGCTTGGCTGAGCAGCTTTCCTGGGAAGGAATAAAAATGCACCCATAGCATTCAAGCTGTCTTTCTGAGATAAGAGAACACTGCTTTAGAATCGTTCCTAAAGTTTGGCAATTTTCAATTTAAATATTTACCATGACTTCACTTATCATGTTTACCATGAATATGTAAATGCAAGGAATATGGTAATAAATATTATAATAGAATTCAAAGCACTATGAGAGCCACATAGATGAGTAATCTTTACTAAGGAAATCTGAACATAGTCATGTCCCACTGGGCTTTGGAGCTGAAATAGCTTGTTAGCCTGCTGTCAGTCCTGTTCACTTGACCAGCTGCTTTGCTAGCTCTCACCACCTCTGCAATTCAACTTAAAACTTCCTTCCTTTCGTAGACTTTCTCTGGATGTCTCCCAGCCAAGTCTCATGCTTTTAGTGCCCCTTCCCGACCACCCAACATGTGCCCAGCTACCTTGAAAACCTTTAAATGTCGTAGAAGGCAGCACCCATCCTGCTCTCCTCACCACTGACTGAACAGAACCTGGCGATGTTTCAGTAAGTATGCAATGATTGGTTGAGTGAATGGTGAAAAATCAGAGAACAGAAGTGGAAATGACTAAAACTACTCTCACAAAATAGAGTCTTTTAAAAAAATCTTTAAAAGAGAGGAAATAAAAAGTGGGTACAGCAACACAGGTAGAGTGAACCTCCATATGGATACAAAAGGGAAAAACCCCTGAGTGCACTGAGAGTACATAAGAACAGAGCGTTTGGTATAGTTAAGCCTGCATTACATATAGGGAGTGTGCAGTAAAAGGGAGGCTTGGAAGACTAGTGGGAGCCACATTTTCAGTGGCCTTGAATCATAATGGGGAGTTTGAACTTTTTTGTCATGAAGAGGAAATGCAAGGCAGTTAAGTCAGAAGCTTGTTGCTTTGGCTTTGTACTTTATAAAAATCACTCCCATTTCCAGATAATGGGGAGAAGGAAGGTACACAGAACTGTTTGGAAGTTACTTCAGTGGGTACCACTGACATTTAGGATGGGCACAGTTAATGTTAGAGGCTTTTTTGTGCATCAGAAAATGACTATAAGGATGACCTATTGTTAGTATGATAATAAGTCATCCACCAAGACACCAAAGGAAACGTGGATTGTGACAGGGAACAACTGTTTTTGTTTTTGTTTTGTTTTTCACTGTGCAACCATGGACTTGGGCTCTTCAGAAGAAATGCAGACATGTAAAACACTGTTGTTTTACATGTGTTGTTTCCTAAAAGCCATGAAGTAAACCACATATATTGTCATCCATCCAACTGGAATAACAGTCAAGATGCCATTATATGCCTTTTAATGGTTGAACTCTGATTCCCTTTGGGGAAATTTCTTCTGCTTATAGCCCATGAGACTATGGCTTCCAATGCAGAATAACTAAGGAATTTCTGAGTGCAGTAAACACAGCAGGTGTCAGCACAACATCTGGAGGGGAAATGCCTTTCAAGGAACAAAGCTGATGGAGATAAGACTGGAGAAGACCAAGAAGATTCAAAGAAGTACTCTGGGATTCTCCTGTGCCCAAAGCTGTACGCTTCTCAGACTCTTCATCTTAAGAAACCAGTGAGCTCATTTTTTTATTTAAGCCAGTTTGTTTTGTATTATTTGAAGAAGAATAGCACTCATCAGAAAAATACTTGAGAAGCAGTATTATACAACGTATAGGGAGCAGGTAGTGCAATGCTCCTTCTATGACCACAAAACTTTCTTTTATGCATTCATATATCACACTTTTCCAGTACTTTCATCACTGCTTCTTGTATACTGGGTAATAACTATACTGCCTCTGATGATTAAGAATATACTTGTCCCTCTGGATCCTTCTATTTCCCCATTTTCCAATGCTTCTCTCACCTAAAGTCCCAATAGGATGTCCTCCCCTCTGACCCACTTTCCTTGTAAGTAAAGACTTTCATGGGACATGCCCTTTGGGCTAGTGTCCTGATATAAGTGAATATATACCATTTGACTCTTTCTGCCTCTGGGTGAACTCACTCATTATGATCCTTTCTAGTTCAATCCATTTGTCCACAAATTTCTGGAATTCCTGTTTTTAATAGCTGAGTAGTATTCCATAGTGTAAATGTACCACAGTTTCTTTATCTATTCTTCTACTGAGGGACACTTGGGCTATTTCTACAAGAACATTATGATGGGCAGATCTGGGCCCAGGGGTCCTCCTCAAACTATGGCACCAGCCAAGGACAATATGGGCAGTAAACTTTGAACCCTTACCCAAATCTAGCCAATGAACAACTCATTTTCCACTGTTGAGTGGAGAGTGGGGATTGACTTTCACACGAACTCTGGTGCTGCATTTTTGACCACATCCCCTTGATGGGAAGGCCTGGTGGCACTCAGAGGAAGGATATCAGGCTACCAAGAAGAGACTTGATACCCTATGAGCATATACAGGGGGAGGAGGTCCCCCTCAGTCACAGTCATGAGGGAGGAGAGTAGAGGGAAAGCGGGAGGGAGGGAGGAATGGGAGGATACAAGGGATGGGCTAACAGTTTAGATGTAATATGAATAAATTAATAAAATATAAAAAATTTTAAAAGAAAGAATAAACTTGTCCATGATTGACATGTGCTAAAATGGTCAATTGATGCTTGCCGTTGTAGATTTCATATTACAGTGGTACTGGAAAATTAAAAAACAGCAACCCTAACAAAACAGCAACTCTTTCTTATGCCTTGTTCCTTCCAGACCAGTTAAATAAGCATTTATTAGAGATGATATTGGTCAGACATTTGTATTCATTGAGGTAATTTTAATGAATGGTTTCTCCAATTTTATAGAAAAAGACATTGAGACGCAATGAGATTACATAATGTAATCATACAGCTAAAGTACATGGTAACTTGGAAGCCACAGTAATATCCTGGTGAATTTAATGTGACACAGTTATAGATAAGCTGAGATTGGTTTTAGAATTCATGGGTTTTCTTTACCTTACTTCTTCCCATTTCATGAATTTAAAGCTCACAAATATGTTTTTCTCACGTATAGGACTAATAGATTTTTTTCTCTTTCTAATTCAGACCGTTCTTTACAGAAACCACCTGCCACCTCTCCTGTGTCTGTGTGTCCTTATCTGGTTGGAGTTACACTTGTATATTGCTGGGGACCAGTCTTTGTAAATCTCAGTGTGGTCACTTTAACTTAACTAGCTCTGCAGTGTGTCACAAATTACTTCTCTGATCCCCCAGAGTCTCATATCTAATGTGAAGATTGCAGTGTCTCCCTGTTAGGCAGTTGGGAAGATTAAATTAAAATCTACTTTCAGTTCCTAGAATAGCACCTCAAAGATAGAAGATGTTCAATTAGTGTTAACTATTGTTCTTGAGGTTTCCTTGCATCTATATTTTGCAATGTGGCCAAAGCAGTCAAAAATTATAACAATAATGAGAGTACTTGATATTTTCAGTTACTTACGATGCCCCTGGCTCCAGTGTTGTCTCATGCACTTTCTCACCCATTTATAAAAAAGTAATTGTCTGGTGTAAATACTTCAATTATTCTCATTTTGTGGATTTTTTTAAAAAGTAAAGATATACAGCATTCAGCACGGCAGAAGCAGGCTGATCACTGTGAGTTTGAGGCCAGCTTGGTCTACAAAGGGAGTCCAGAACAGCCAAGGCTACACAGAGAAACCCTGTTGTGAACTCCGCCCCCCCCAAAAAAAAGAAAAGAAAAAAAGAAAGAAATAGAAAAAGGTTTTAGATTTCCGAGTTCAAATCTGCTAACATCCTCTTTTGGGGACAAATGTTAGCCTTGTTTTTACCATATTCCTGACTTTTACAGACATGAATGATTGCATATATTATCTAATTTAATCTTTGTAATAATATCTCTTTACAAATAATGAAATCGAATTCTTATATTACATCAATTAAATGAATGTGAATAGAAGCCTAGTCTGGGGCTGGAAAGACAGCTCAGTGATTAAAAGCACTTGCCCCTGAAGAGGACCCAGGTGTGAGTCACATGGCTGCTCACAATCATTTGTAACTCCAGTTCTAGGAGATGAGACACCCTTTTCTGACCTCCTTGGGCACCAAGCATATAAGTGGTGTACTATATTTGAGGTGCTATGTGAGCAAAACACTCACATACATAAATTAAAGTAAGTACATATTAAAACCAAAACAAAAAGAAGAAAGGTATTTTGTAAAAAAAAGAAATCAAAGATAGTGTTTTGAGTTATTTTAGGAACAAAGTCTTAATTAAGACTGATTAATTAAAATAATATGTATTAAAGTAAAAAGTTTCATTTACAGATTCACAGAAACTAATCTAGAAGTGAAGCAGGAATCCAAGGAGTTCCCATTTCTGTGCTCACTGGGTTGTGAACCTCTTGGCCCCTCCCCCGTTTTGGCATGGCTGCACATGAATATTCCTTTTAGCCACAGGTCTCCCCACATCTTAGGGGGGGGTCTATTTTCATCTGCCTCCTGAGTCCAGTCCTCTTCCACAGTTATGCTCCTCTCATTTGGGTTGGAAAGAATTTTCTACATTTAATATTGGAAAACTCCAGCTTTACAAGAGGAATTCCGGAAATACATTCAAGCAGGGTTCTCGACTCAAGTCTATCTCATTAAGTTGGTGGCAAGAATGGTTTCCAGGACTTAATTAATTCTCCCATTATCAGCATTAGGCTCGCCAAGTACAGTTCATTTGCATATTCCTGCAGAGCATCATTATTTAAGTTTAAAGGCACTTAAACCCCAGTCACATAATGGTTATAGGGACTGGAATCAATATAGGCTATTCATAGGAGAGCCCTGACTGCAGTGAGTGGAAAGCACACGTTATTGATGCCTGCTTGATTTACGTCCATATTCCCATAGGAATGTGAGCTCCTACTGAGTGCGGGATACCAAATGGTGTTGCTGTCTGTGTTAAACATGGAAAACATATTGAAAGTAATGCTATGCACTGAGGTATTGATCATTGTGTGCATTTCCTCATCACAGGCAGATTTCATATAGTGACACCTGGATACAAATTAGAGAATTCAATTATTCAGAGCTAAGTGGGTATATCTTGTTTTCTGGTAGCTGAGTAATTGACTCATAGTTGGCAATGTACAGACACAGCCCGGGGCTATTTGAACAAAGAAAGAATGAAAAGATAGAAATGCTTTCAAGGTAAGAAAATGATCTTTGCAACCATGTTTGACACTATGCAGGGACCACTGAAATAATCAAATTCACAGGCGCAACTTGGTCACATTGTCATTGTATAAATGAGCTGATTAACACAGCAGTGTAAAAAGACACAATAAAACAACAACAACAACAACAAACTTCTACAAAAGTATTGGCATAATTTGATTGTGCTAAAAAGTTTGAGGCATTTGCCCACCTGTATGTAAAGGGGCTCTGGAAAGCTAATGATTGGCCCAGACTAAGGAGCATCACATGTGAATTTTATGTCTTTTAGTCCCAAATTTGAAATTGAGAACTTTTGTTGTAACGACTGTTAGCCTAATCACTGAAATCAAACAGTTGAAGTGAGTTAAAGATCAATTTGAATTTTAAAAACAATGGTATTTAATTTCACCTCAGCCTAAGACACAGAAGCAGAGAAAAGAGGACAAAGAAGAATCAACAGACACAGCTCTCATTACATTCCAAAGACATCCTATTGCATAGCATCACTCCTTCTGTTCCACGGTGCCCACATGAAACCCAACTGTACAGGCCAGGTGATGACATAGCTCAGAATGGGATGCAGTGGAGATGATCTCTGGTTTTGCTGGGATGAGAAATGGAACCTGGAACCATAAGTCTGTTAATAATTTTGCATGTGTCTTTTGCTCAGGTGATGGAAAAGGCCTTGTCAACTCTGAAGACATTCTACACAATCTCAAAACCTTCCACAGCTCTTGAGTGCTTTATATCATTTATTATGAGGTGGATTCTGTTAGACTGAGATTGAATTTTGCATTGCTTATAAGGTGCCTTATTGATAGTGGCTTGGGACCCACCCCCTAAAAACTCAGAATGACCAGTCTCACCCTCCAACCTCCTCAGCTGCATCTACCTGAAGCCATTTGCCCTAATGTGCACTGAGCCACAGGTTACCATGTTCTTTCTGCCTTTTCCAATACATTTCTATAAAACGTGCCCCTTTTTCTCCATCCATGTATCCACAGACAGAACATTGAAAGGGTTTCTGTTCTGTCACATTTCTCACCTCCTTTCTCGAGCATGTGTGCAATTCCTCCTTCCCTGTTCTTGCTGTTACCTTTGCAGGACACTGGGGCCAGTTGTGTCTGCCATGAAATGGAGTAGAAAGAGGCACCTTCCCCAGCCCAGCTTTCCCAGCAAGTGGCTTTAATGCTCTGACTCAGATCTTTGATTGAGAGTCTTCTCCTCCTCCTTTTTCACTTTCTCTCCTACCTCTACCCAGTAAGTTGTAATGAAGCCCTCAGGAAACATTTATTAATTCCACCTCATGATTAAAATCCAATGGACCACCTGGCCACTTTATTTTAACATGAGACAAAACCCAAACTGAGATAAATTTACGTCAACCACATATCAGTATTTATGTTGCATTGCTGTCCTTTCATAATTGGTAAAACTATGAGAGAATTTCCCTTCCTTGTTTCTTCCTTTTTTTTTTTGCCTTAAGCTTGTACATTCTGATTCAATTACACTGGTGTGCATAGCTGGCCTTACTACAGTGGTTCTTCTACACCTCAATCATGCATAATCCTGCAGTATTTCAGACATTTTCGTTTAATACTCTCAAGTACACTTCCCTAGAGGTTTGTTTTATAACATTTGTTTTGGGTCCCACGAATGTCATCAGACTCAAGAGCCTGTGGTGCCTACTACAGTTTTGTCTCCTAACCATTCACCCATTTTTCCCTTACCAGGACAGAGACCTGAACCTTCGATTCTCAAATCTCACCCGAGGGTGGTATTTTACACCACTTCTGTCTTACAGAGCAGACATGTGGTTTGACCATAGCCAATCAAAATGTCCAAGTTCTTTTGGCCACCCTAACTGGTTCTACATAGACAGGAGATCCATTCAGAGCTGAAAAAATACAATATGATACTGTGTGGGACTGTGTAGAACACTCTTTTCTCTTTAGATTTGAACCTCTGTGTTGGTCCGGGATGGGTGGCCACTATCTTGTTGTAAGTTCATTCCAGAGAACAAAGAGACAATGGAGGAAAGCAGAAGGACAGGGTAAAGGACAGCTGACACCAGAAGAAGAAATCAGCTGAACTTGAAGCCATGGGTCATTCTGGTCTTGACAGGTGATAAAAGAAGAAATTACTATTGGTTTATGATCACGTGTTTGAATTTCTATCACCTCTTACCAAAATATGTCTAATTGTCACTGGACAGGGATAACACACATTTGAGATCCAAATAATTGAGACTGCTGACTCTAAGGTCCGACTCATCTAGAGCTACATATTTATATGGCAAGTGTCCACCTCAAAGGGGAAAAGGTAGGAAGGAAAGAAGGGAGGGAGAGATCAAGTGAAGAAAAAAAAGTTCCTGTCTATCCTCTTGCTCATTCTTTTCAGCTAAGACTCTTCCTCCTTCAGATACTGAGAAACCACCCCAGGCTGAGTGTGAGAAGAATAACATGCAGCCATCTCTGTGCAGTGTGCTCACAAAACCAGCAACCTAGAAGACTTAGTCTAGTATCTCCCTTTCCTTGTCCATCTTTGCCCTTGCCAAGTCTTTCCCAAATCTCATGCCACTCAGTAAGGTAGATGCCTACACCTTATGTGTAAAGGCCAGGGCCACGTGGAAACCCTGTGATTCATATACAAGCCTCCCTTCTAGGAACAAGATGGCTTCCCCAGAGTCCTCACACCATCTTTGTAGTGTGGATAATTTGTCTTCTGTGGATGCTAGTTTTCTTCTCTGCAATGAAATAGTATACAGACAAATCTAATACCCACTTCAGCTCAAGCATACACCATGCCTCATTTACTGAATTGCTGCCTCCCTTCTTAGCAAGGATTTGAGATCTCCGCACTTGTGTTTGGAGCAACACTGGGATTGGGGTGAAGTGCCAGAGTGCCTAGGACAGAATATTTAAGGAGATACTTACTCTCAGATGCTAGCACTGCACTAGCATGAGATCCAGTGCCTCCTTAGTCCTCCTCCCTAGACATGGGACTTCATCACCTTGGTCTACTGCCTGAAGAGTTTTCCTTACAGAAGTGTTTTCCCTAGAATGATGGTGCTGAACAACACACCCACCATGGTAGTTTCTTCTCTTTTGTGATTAAACAAACAAACAAAACAAAACAAAACAAACAAACAAAAAACCACAGCCAAGGGCAACTTAGAGGAGAAAGAGGTCTATTTGAAGCTTACAGTTTCAGATGGACAGAGTCCATCATAGCAGGAAAGACAGAGAATCAGGAGCATGGGGCTGACCTAGTAGTCAGTAAGGAAAGGGCTCACCATTCACCAACTTGTAAGAAGCAGGGATGAGGGTGTTAAGAATAGGAAGCAATACCAGGCCATAAAACTGTAAAGCCTGCCCCAGTGAGAGACACTCTCCAGGAAGACTTCACTTCACATAAGTTGTAGTACCTCCTCAAAGAATGCCACTGACTAGAGACCAACTGTTCAATTTCATGAGCCTCTGGAGGATATTTCTTATTCAAAGCTACTCCCTCACTACAGTGGCTTAACTGGCTTCAACAACCTGACAGAGAGAGAAAGGGAGAGAGAGAGAGAATGAGTTTGTTAACACTAGACCACTTAAACGTGTTAACTAACACTTACAACAGATCAACACACGGCATCTTTCTTTTAGAGAGAAGTAAATTAAGACTTCCAGAGCCAAAGTAACTTTGCAAGATCACATGAATCAAATGTGTTAGATGAGTTACTGGTGAGGTTGATGGTCTCTCTGACTTTAAAGTTGGCAGAACCACCATGAGAGTCTGGCAAACTGTCCTCAGCATTTTGATTTTGATTGATTATGTGCCCTTTCTGCTCCCAATGATATCAGTGTTTCAGATAATAAACTAACTTATGAGAGGATGAGTTTTTAACTTCTGACCACCAAGGGACCAAGGGTTAACAGCCTACCTCAGCGCAGCATAGCTCTTTGAAGAGCCTATTCCAGTATATTCCTACAGCTCTGGTTGCAATGCTGTTTCCAGCACAGTTCTTATTATCAGAGTGCCCACAGCAGTGGCTTATTGACAGCAATAGGCATTAAGGCTATTTCTGCCCACACTCCATGCACACATCTCCCTGCCTGTCAATAACAAATGCCTGTCTGACAGCCTCAAATCTAACACTCTAGAAAAAAAAAAAAAAGAATTCCACATTTATTGCTCTTTACAGAAGGTTTATGAGGGAGCCTTAGTACAAGTTGCCTGCTTTGTTTCTACTCCAAAAATCACAACGTTTTCTGTTTCTCAAAAATTGCAAACAGCCTTCTTGCAGAATAATTCGGAAGATGGCTCTCAGAAAAAGCAGCATCCGTTGTGAGAAAAATGAGTGCTGTTTCCTTCTCCCAAACACACAGGAGTGAGGAAAAGTCACAAGAGGAGAAAGTGAACAGCCTTTAGAAGAGACTGGGCAGACTGGCTCATAAAGAGGGACAGAAGATGGTGGTCATATCAGCCCAGGAAAGATATTGATATTTCTCTGCCTTACAAAGACGTGTCTGTCCACAACAAAGCTGATGACTCAAAGGCATAAGGACCATTCCAGGATGAATGTTGTGTAATGTAGAAATATATAGTCTTCTTCTCATGTTACACTCCACATTAGATACAGTAACAAAGAAAATACTCAAAGAGAGTTGTTCACCTTCATCCAAAAAAATGGTTGAGATTAGGACTATTTCAGATGCTGGAGTTTTTCAGATCTTGGAATATTTTCACAAAATCATCTGTATGTGCATGTTTCTGGAATAAGTAACTAAATATCTTTTAAATATTGTTTATTGTTTGAGAAGTTTGTATATAAATATAATAATGTGTTTTTAATAAACCTACCCCTACTCCTTCTGCTCCATCTTCTCCCACACTTTCACCACAATTTACCCTTCGCCTTATGTACTCTTTTTAAAACCCAAAGTCCACTTAGTGCTCTTGTATGTTAATGGGTGCAGAATCATCACATGGACACCCTATCTGGAGCTGCATCCTAAGAAAGCTGAATTTCCTTTCACCAGCAGCCTCAACTGCCAATAGCTCTTCAGCTAGGATGGAAACTGTATGAGAGTCTCTTTGATCCATACTGGGATTTTGCCTGGTTTGATCTTGTTCAGGCCCTAGGGTGATATAACTCATTACTATTATTCTGACAAGTAGACACAGTATTAAATTTCCCCCTAAATATTGATCTTTATACCCACAGATCCATGTAGCTCTCAACAACACTCATTGGAGAAGATAGCAATTAATAGAGACTCAACTTATCACAGTGCCTACAATATGAGACTGTGAAAAGAGCTCAGCTCTAAATGGAATGTCTATACCACAAACCAGCACACACACACACACACAGAGAGAGAGAGAGAGAGAGAGAGAGAGAGAGAGAGAGAGAGAGAGA
>OU015748.1:85582819-85646121 GCA_907169655.1 Acomys percivali | reverse complement strand
AGAGAGAGAGAGAGAGAGAGAGAGAGAGAGAGAGAGAGAGAGAGAGAGAGAGAGAGAGAGAAGGGGCTTAGGATTATACAAAAGAAAAACAGAACAGAAAAACTCTAAGAGCCAGTGATTATGGAAAACTGATGTGTTTTCTGTCATGGCTGGACCACCACTCATATATAATATTACTTGTATGTAGTTTGGAGGGCTGACTATTCAGTATCAGATAGCCAATTGGTGTGCTCTTCCCTGGGGAAGACTATTTCTCCTTCTCTCAGTGTGTTCTTTTATAAATGAGACAGGGACATTTAGGTGTCTGTCCAGTGGTATATACAGCATTCTTCATAAGTATATTAACCTAGCTATGTATGGAACTAGCCATAGACAATGACCTATAATATAGAAAAATGTGGACATAAACATTAGGAAAAGTGTTAAGATTTGATGAAGTGTGAGACTACTTATGGAGTACCCTCATTAATAGAACTTATTAATGACTATTTTATAATAAAATGACAGTGAGATAATATAATGAGAAATTAGTTCAATGCATAAATTGCATGTAAATTGCAAGGCCTTCATAATACAGGTATGGCAATCGTAAAAGCTCAGACCACTAAATGTCTGAGGTGACCCTGTTGAATAGTCAGCTATATTCAAGATGGTGAATGTTTTACCAAAAAAAAAAAAAATGGTCAGACTAAAAACTAGCAATTTCAAACTTTCAGGTAAGATGGCATACTTTTCCCTTCAATTGTACATATAGACTCCGTCAGATGCTAGGCATAAATGTCCATTAAAAAACTATGAGTTAAGTCTGGCCAAGTTGACTTGTTACCCATTTCTTTTATGAATCAAAAACTCTTTCCAAAGTGCAGGCCATCTTACAGAAAGAGGTCAGTTAGCTGTACCAGTGACATGGGCAAAAGTGAGAGTGTAGTTGTGCTCACTCTGTTTGTACACTCCCCCATCAGAGGAGACACTCTTCCCCAGGGGCAGTGATGGCCTAAGCACCTCTCAAAAGAGAATTTCTAACACTGAAACAGAGGCACAGTGCAGCTGTTCCCCACTAACAAAGGATCCCCAATTCTGTCTTAGTCAGATAATTTATTCCCCCTAAAGACAATGGGAATATGCCATTGCTGGGTCTCGCTTGTGACCTTGGAAAGAGTTGTTAGACAATTTCTCTGTAACTGTGCCTCCTTCCAGCACCAAGGGACAGCAGTATGTTGCTTGCTGGTAGCTCTGTGAATGCTGATAGAAATGCAAAGAGTGTCCAGGGTAATAAATCCGTAAGTAGGTCTGGGCTTCAGTAGTCAGGGGCAGAGAGGAACATGAAATAGAGCTGCTTACAATTCTGCTGACTGGTCTGGGCAGAATCTGTGCTGGCAGATTATATACCCACTGTCACAGACTGAGAAGCTCAAATGGATTGTTCTGGAAAAATCTCAAAGTAGCTGTAAATTTATGGTCACAAGAATTCCATTGTCATTGTGCAATTCTGGCTGAAGTTTTAGAATTATACATTTCAATTTAATTAGAAAAAATGACAGTCTAAGAATGAACATTAATCTTTTAGGTTTAATTATATAGTCATTTCTGCCTTTGGTCTAGGACTCCCTAGTGATGCATGGACATTTATATTTTCCATCTGAGAATTTATGTAACTCTATAAACATATTACATGGTGTCAACTATTAGAGGCTTCTTACATGTGCATTGTCCAAGAAAGTATGTCTATTTATGTATCAAAGCTTCTTCAGTTCAATGAAGATTCTGAAGGAAAATGAACTGTTTCTTGTTTTCTTTTCATTCTTTTGAAAATAGGTGACTGCAGGATGAACTTGGGTTACTGAAATACTAAGAAAGGTCTCCTTCACTTGTAGTAGGCCAGGCTGTGTTTCTATATTCCGTTAAAATCTGTCATTAGATATTTTGAAGTTGTATTATGAAGTGCTTGGCTTTCAAATGTATAATTCAATAAGATATGATGGATGTTATACCTGTCATTCTCAAAGTGGCAAAACGTTCCCATATGTTCTTTACTTCCTCCATGGGCTGTACTCATTTTCATTTCATAGATTAAAGCAACCTTAATATAAATAAGATTAATGCCTGGTGAAAAGCCCATAGCTTAGGAGGTCATAATCCCTATGTGTGTGTGGGTTGGGTGGGGTGTACTACTGTTTTCCTAAATGGAAATGGTGTCGGTGAGACTTCTAAGTGTCTATGTTTATTCACTAAGACTAATCCTGCTCTCAGCCTTGATCAGAGAAGGTATTGGTTACGTTGAGTGATGGTTAATGCAGAGACCTGTAACCTGATCAAATTGCTGACAAAAAGGTAACCATTGAATACTCCACCCTAAAGAAAACACCCACATCGCCCACCCAATGTTTAGGGTACATCAGAGAAAAGGAGCCAGACAGAATATAAAAAGCATAGGATGGTTTAATTTCCAGCATCCACACTGCAGCTTGCAACTCTCTGTGACTCGTGTTCCTGGAGATCTGACACCTTCATATAGACATGTATACAGGCAAAATACCAATGAAACAAAATGCCAGGCATGTGAAATAAAATAAATAATTTCTAAAAATCAGTAGTCTCCCCCATAAGGATATGGTAACTGGACTGAGAAAGAAATCAGGGAAGCAACATCCTTCAAAAAATTCTCAAATTATCTTGGGATAACTCTAACAAAGTAGTTGAAAGATTTATATGATTAAAACTTCAAGTCTCTGAAGAAAAAAATTGAATAAAAATCAAAAGATAGAAAGATCCGTGTTCGTCATCAGTACAGTTAACATAGTAAAAATAACCAACCTACAAAAGCAGTCTACAGATTCAATGCAATCCTCATGAAAATTCTAAAACAATTTTTTACAGACCTTGAAAGACAATTCTCAACTTCATATAGATAAACAAAAAGCTAGGGTAGCTAAAATAATCTTGAACAAGAAAAGAACTGTTGGAGGTTTCAGAATCCCCAACTTCAAGTAGTATTACAGAACTATAGTAATAAAAGCAGCATAGTATTGGCATAAAACAGACACATTGATCAACTGAGTCAAATTTAAGACCCAGACATAAACCCCAAAGCATGGATACCTGTGTTTTGATAAAGATGCCAGAAATTCACTTTTAAAAAAATAGCGTCTTCAACAAATGGTGTTTGTCACTCTGGATGTCTGCATTTAGAAGAATGTAAATAGACCCATATTCATCACCCTGCACAAAACTCAAGTCCAAGTAGATCAAAGACTTCAACATAAAGCCAGATACATTGGATCTTATAGAATAGAAAGTGAATAGCCTTGAGCACATTGGCACAGAAGACAACTTCTTTAACAGAACACCAATTGCTCAGGCACTAAGAGCAACAATTAATAAATGGGACCTCATGAAACTGAAAAGCTTTTGTAAAGCAAAGGAAACTGTCAATATGACAAAAAGGCAGCACACAGAATAGGAAAAGATTCCCAGCACCTCCACATCCAACAGAGGGCTGATATCCAAAATATATCAAGAATTCAAGAAACTAGCCATCACCAAACCAAATAACCTAATTAAGAACTAGGGTAGAGACCTAAACAGAGAACTCTCAATATTCTCAAATGGCTGAGAAACATTTAAAGAAGTATTCAACATCTTTAGCCTTAAAGGAAATACAAATCAAAACCATCTTGAGATTCTGCCTTATACTGATCAGAATGGCTAAGACAAATTACACAAGTGACGGTTCATGCTGGTGAGGATGTGGAGCAGCAGGAACATTGCTCTGTTACTAGTGGGAGAGCAAAATTGTACAGCCATATACATATAGAAATTAATATGGTTGTTCCTTATAAACCTGGGAATCATTCTACTTCAAGACCCAGCTATACCATTCTTGGGTATATATCAAAAGGATCCTCTATCCTACCCCAAAGATATCTGCTCAACCTTGCTCATTGCTGCTTTATTTGTAATAACCAGAAACTATAAACAGCTTGGATGCCCTAAGCAGAAGAATGGATAAACAAAATGTCATGCATTTACACAGTGAAGTATTACTCAGCTTTTAAAAATAAATGATTTCATGGACGTCTAGTTCCATAGGCAAATGAAACCAGGGGAAAAACATCATCTTGTGTGAGGTAACCCAGACCCAGAAAAACAAATATGGCCTGTGTTCACCTATAAGTGGATATTAGCTGTTAAGCAAATGATAATCAACCTACAGTCCATAGACACAGAGAGGTTAGGCAAAGAGGAGAGGTCTAGGAAGGATGCATGGATCTCCCTGGAAAAAGAAAATAGAATAGATTTTTAAGGATGTACTGGTGCCAGAAGGGATCAGGTATGGGGAGGGAGATGGGATGGAGGGAAAGAGTGTAGGGAGAAATGGCTAGAATTGGAGGGCATTCGGGGAATGGTGTGGAAACCTAGTACAGTGGAAACTTCCTGGAATCCTAGTGAGGACTCCTGACAGTGAGAGATATGGAGTCTGAACTGGACATCTCTTGTTGCCAGACAACACTTCCAGTGGCAGGACTAGGGGGCATTTGTTTGAGTTGTTGGCTGAGGTGTTCTGACAGAGATCCCCAAACAACTCAGGCTGATGCTCAGATAGAAGGCTGCTCCTCAGAAGTGGACAGTGGGGCCCAATTGCCAAGGACAACATCTATACAGCTCATTAAACATGGAGAAGTCTAGTTGGTGCCTTCATCCCTATGTTCTAGGCTCTTTGATGCAGAAAGGTACTCTAGAGGCTGCTGAAAAAGAAACATGGAACACCAATGCAACCACAAAAACTTTGAGCTGTAATCTGCCCTGCCTTCAAAATATGCCTGGGCAGTGGTAGCACAAAACTTGTGGGAATATCCAATCAGTGTCTCATATGACTTAAGGCCCACTTCACAAGAAGGAAGCCATACTCAACACTGTTTGGGTAACCAAGAACAAGAGACCTACTGTAAAGACAAGTATTATTGATAAAGACAAAAACAAACAAAAAAACAAAAAACAATAAAAATGATAACTAATGATGTTCACCTATATTCATAGATCAGTGTCTCCTTTTTTTAAAGGTTTATTTTATTTATTGTTATGTAACAGTGCTCTGCCTGCATGTATACCTGTAGGCCAAAAGAGGGCATCAGATCACTTTGTAGATGGTTGTGAGGCACCATCACTTTGTAGAGGTTGTGGGTCTCTGGGAATTGAACTCAGGACCTCTGGAAGAGCAGTCAGTGCTCTTAACCTCTGAGCCATTTCTCTAGCCCTGATCAGTGTCTTATTAACCAGTCATTGTCAGAGACTTTTTCTCCAGCAGCAGATAGAAACAGGTGGAGAGACTCAGGGCGAGACATTATGCAAAGAGTGTCTCAATTAGCGGTCTCTATCACGTCCCTCCCCCTCAGAGATCAGGGAATCCCAGGGAAAAGGAGGCAGAAAGATTGTCAGCATCAGAGGACATGGAGGACACCAGAACACAGCCCTCTGAATCAACTAAACAGGGTGCATATTAGCTCAAAGAGACTGAAGCAGCAAGCACACACAGAGCCTCCATGGGCTTGCACCAGGTCTTCTGTATGTATATTATAAATATTAGCTTAGAGTTTTTTGTTTTTTGTTTTTTTTCTTTAATGTGTGTTTGGGAGGATGGGAAGGGAACTCCTGAATATAAGAACAAGTGGATCTATAACTCTTGTGCCTGCTCTTTGGACTCTTTTCGTCCTGTTAGGTTGCTGTTCCAACTTTAATATGGAAGTTTTTGTTTCATCATATGATATGATATTTGATCTTGTTTCCTTGTTATCTCTTGAAGTCTATTTTTTTCTTATGATACACAGAAAGTGAGTGGATTCAGAAGTGAGGGGAGGTGAGAAGGAATTGGGAGGACTGGATATTGTGTATGAGAAAAGAATATATATATATATATATATTATATAATATATATATATTAATAATAAAGAAATGAAACAGTACCCAGGAAGTAGGAGGAGGATTGTTCGCAATAAGAACAGGTTCAGTGGAAGTGGGAGGGAGTTGAGAAAGGACAATGGGGTATGAAACACCCCAAATATGGTGCTTCTGTGTTTTCTGCTAGGTTTGGCTGTTGTTGCACCAGAGCTATGTTTTGAAACCAGTATGACAATGACGTCACTGTTTGGAGCCCTCAGGGCAGGATTCATAAAATTGAATATGCAATGGAAGCTGTTGAACAAGGTTCAGCCGCAGATGGGCTAAAGTCAAAGACACATGCAGTGTTGGTTGCATTGAAGAGGGCACCGTCAGAACTTGCAGCTCACCGGAAGAAAATTTTCCACGTTGACAACCATATTGGTATCTCAACTGCAGGTCCAACTGCTGATGCTAGACGGTTATGAAATTGTATGCACTAGGAGTGTTTGAATTCCAGATTTGTATTTGACAGACTACTTCCTGTGTCTCAGCTTGGGTCTCTAATTGGAAGCAAGACCCAGATCCCAACACAACAGTATGGTCGGAGACCATATGGTGTTGAGCTTCTTATTGCTGGTTATGATGATATGGGCCCTTGTGTTTTCCAAACCTGTCCATCTGCTAACTGTTTTGACTACAGAGCTATGTCTATCAGAGCTCATTCTTAATCAGCTCATACTTACCTGGAAAGACATATGTCTGAATTTATGGAGTGCAATTTGGATGAACTGGTTAAACATGATCTGCATACCTTAAGAGAAACACTCCCTGCAGAGCAGGACCTGACCACAAAGAATGTTTCCATTGGAATTGTTGGTAAAGGCTTGGAGTTTACAATCTATGATGATGATGATGTGTCTCCGTTCCTGCCTGGATGGTCTTGAAGAAAGACCACAGAGAAGACCACAGCCTTCACAGGCTGCTGATGAACCTGCAGAAAAGGCTGATGAACCAATGGAGCATTAGGCATAAAGGACACAGGGACACGAGGGTGCAGGGGCAGACACTGGTGATAGCAATCTGTACTTCGAATCAGCAGCTGCACAGTATGGGGTGGTATGTTTTAGGAATCAGTCCAGATGTGAGTTTCCTCTGAGTAACTTCACAGAAAGCATATAATGGGGTGCAGTTTCTTTGAAAGGGTCTACATAATTATTTTCTAGAATGCATAGGTATCTTTACCAATGTTTTTACATGAAGAAAATAGTCTTTGCAGTTTTAAAGACAACTGTGAAATAAAATTGTTTCACCACCAAAAAAAAAGAAAAGGAGAGCCCCAAATACATTCTTATATAAATGTATAAAAATTTCAAAGAACAAAAGATAAAAAATAAATAAACAAGAAAATAAATAATAAATAAATAAATAAACAAGGTTAGTGGTACTTCTTTTTGTCTGGCTTCTTCTGGTCAATACAACATATTTGAGAGATGTCTGTGATGTTGTATTTCTGGCATTCTTTCTCTACTCCTCTTTAGAAGTCTATTTATAGAGTAAGCACAATATCTTCCATTATTTTATTGGTGGATATTTAGACTGTTTCCTTTTCTATGCAGTTGAAAAAAAAGCTATATTAAGTTACAAAATTTTGAACAAATATCTCAGAAAGCATGGGAAATACTCAAGTTCTGTGTCAAATCACTTGCAGAAATGGATGTACAATAGGTTATAATGATTGACATAGAAGCTAAAATCAAATGAGAGACTGTCCTTAGAATCTTAGATAAGCAAAGATTTTCCAGAAACTACATAAAAATGTACTAAATATAAAACAAAATTGATCAATTATATGCCACATAACTGAGAATTCATCTAAATGTATCATCAATAAAATGAAAGGTACTGAAAGGATGGCTCAGTTGTTAAAAGCACCTATAGAGAACCCGAGTTCAATTCCTGTCACCTACGTGGTTGCTCACAACTGCCTGTAACAATAGTTTCAGGGAATCTGATCACTTCTTCTGGTCTCTCGTGGGCACCAGGGGCACACATAGTATACAAACATACATGCAGACAAAACATTTATCAATATAAAACTTAAAAAAATTAACATAAAAAAGCAAGGCTATTCCCAGAGTATTGACATTGCCAATATATTGTAACGAAGTGGCTGAATACCAAAGGGCCAACCCATTAAACATATACAAACAAGTAACATAAAACAGACTGTGCCAGTTTTATTGAAATATTTAGATGTATATATGAGAATATAATATATATGAATATATACAGCAACAATTAAGTAAAATCAGGCCATGACTTTGAAGGAAAGCAAGGAGAGTTGGAAGGGAATGGGAGAATCCACTTTAAACGAGGACCTGAGTTCCTCTGAAATGTTTATAAATGAAGTGAAAAATATATATTTTGTCATGCCAGGAATGAAATGACCTGTAATCTCCAGTAAGTCTGAATTTAAAAGGCATGGCTTAGAAGTCAGTGTAAGAGACTCCTATTGGTCAAGGGCCATATAATTTAGGGGTCAGAAAATAACCAGAATAAATTAAAACATTTCAAATGTTGTTTCTGCTGTGAGAGCATAATGATATTTTGTGTGCTATTTTTGGGTTTTCTGTGACCAAATCTCTGAGAAAGCTAACAAAAAAGGCATTAGATCCTTTTGTGGTTTATGGCTTTGGAGGGCTCAGTCCATCATTGTTCAGCACCAAGTGCTTTGTATAAAACATCATGGTGACCAAAGTGTGTAGCAGAGTAGATTCTTCCCCTAATGTGGTACAAGGAAGAAGATGGAGGAAAAAAGGAAAAGAGGAAAGGGGAAGTAAGGAAGAAAGAAAAGGGACAAAGAAAAGAAAGGAGAGAGGGAGAAAGAAGGAAGTGTTAGGAAAGAAGAAACATGGATGGAAGATGAGAGCGGGAGAGAGAGAGGTGGGAGAAGGACAGTGAAGAACTCTCCTTCAGTGACCCATTTCTTCTAGCTAACCTCCCAAAGTTTCCACAGCCTCCCAGCTGAGGGAGAAGCAGTCAACCCATGAGCCCATCAGGCTGACTTCTTATTTAAATGCAACAGTTAGTAACAGGGAAACACTAAACCCCCTTCATTGTCCTTTGGGATGGATTATAGAGTTCTCATTTTGTTTTCTGAACTATAGTAATAATATTGAAGTAGAAACATTTATTCTTCTTTTCTACAAGTACTTACTTCAGAGACCTCAATGATTGAAAGGAGGAAGCTTCTCAAAGGATATATTTGAGAACATAAATGGGTGAATGGCAGGATTAGAAGTGGCCATTTAGCCACTCACAGCGGTGGATTCTCTGCAGAACATGTGCTGTCCTTGACAGTGGTTACCCCTGGCTGCTGACTTCTCTGACTACTCTGACTTGCTCACAGAAGTGTAAAACGCCGCCTCTGAGGAACTCTTACCAAAAATCAAATAATTCCAGAAAATAATACTCTAAATCCACTTTCTAATTTGAAGCTAACCCACAAAACTGAATGTGTTAAATATAAAAATCCAAATTGCAAGGAAGCCTATGGATTGCAAAACTGGTTTCTGTAAGAAAGTTCTGAGAACACACATCAGGGTGGGGAGATTCTGTTCAATTAATGGCATTGGGCAAAGTGGATCTCCACATTCAGAAGCAAGAAGCTAGAGTGTGGAAAAAAAAAAATCAAACAGGATAAAGATCTAAGCAGAGGACATGAACTTTTGGAACTACTTGACTAAAGCTGAGTGATGCTTCCAGATATGGATAAAGAGTTCTAGAGATGGTTCCCCAAGCACCAGAAACAAATGCAAAATTAGGACTAAGGGGATCATACTTCTGCCCAACAAAGACACAACAGAGTGAAGAGACAGCATACCATACAAATGAAGAATAGAAGAAGGATTCAAATCCTCACCACAGTGAAACTCTTGGAGGAGGTAGATAGGCTTTTCCCAGTTTCAACACTAAGTAATTAATGTATACGTGTATCAAAACACCATATCCTTCAGTGTGCATAGTGATGTGTCTTAAGTATCCTTAAACAAATTTAATTTTAAGCAAATAATTTGTGAAAAAGAAGAAAAAGTTAAAATTATGAGCTACAATGCATGAGAAAAGAAAAGAAAGGAAAAGAAAGCCACAGAGAATAGGCTATTGAGTAGGAATTTGTAGATTTAAACTGTTCAAGAGAAACACAATCTAGTTGCATTTGTGCATTGCTTATATTATTGTTATTTTTAATCTTCATTCAAACAATAGGGCAGAAGAGAAAGGGAAGGTGGGAATGGGAAGACACAAGTGAGGAGATAACAATATGATGTAATCTGAATAAATTATAATAAATAAATACAAATTTTTAAAGCTCAGATAAGGAAATCTGAACTGCTTAACTTTCTAACTTTTATTTTCATTCTAGGGATGACAGGAAAGATTATGTTCTTAGAAAGAGATTTTAGACTTGGAGGAAAAGTCTGTTAGGAAAACATAAGATCTCTGAGATTGGTCCTAAACTGACTGGGGGATAGCTACTTTGGGGCACAGATGCAACAAGCTTGGCATATGTTCAACACTGAGTGAAGGATAAGGCGGGTAATTATGCTCCTCTCTCGAGTTTGGCCATGTTAAAATCTGTCCATAGTAAAAGCTTACGAGTACCATCCAGCAAGAGAGGCGTGCCTTTGGTGGATGTAGGGCCTCTGAGACAGAATTCTCTGGACTCAGAGCAGTAGAGAAAAATCTTCAGAAAGGGATAAATGTCAAGGTCATCCTACAGAGAAACAGAATATGATGGAACAGATACAGCCCTAAGCCACACAGCCAGAAATGAACCAGGCAGACACTGACAGACATAAAAAGTATGCTTAAATTTAAGTAGATGTTTCAAAGGACAAAAATTAATCTATATTATATTGGGAGGTACATAAGTGTGACACAATGATAAAGAAAATATAAAGACTGGATTATTCAAAATGTTGGGACTTTGAATACTCTCTGTGGGGAAAGGAAAAGCTGGTGACAGATGAATGCAAAAAGCCATGTGCTATGATCATCCATCACTCAGCCACGAATATAATTTTTTTAAAAATCTAGCCATGTAAATGTTCTTGTGTCTAAGTACTGCATGCCACGTTATGTATGGGAGTCAGAGGACAATCTTGGATGTCCGTGCTCTCTTCTAAGTTATATGAGATAGCCTCTTTTGCTCATGGTTATGTAGTCAGGCTAGCAAACCAGCTGGCTTCCAGATTCTCCTGCCTCTGTCTCCTATGCAGCACAGGACCACTGGGATTAGTGTTTCAGGGATCCATGATCAGATCTCTATGACTGAAAATTTTAAAAAGTCTCCCACAGACTCATGTGTAAAGGACTTGTGTTATTTGGGGAAGTTGTAGAAAATGTAGGTGGTGGAGTCTTCTGGAGGTATGCCTGGGAAGGTTACACCTGAGCCACGTCTTTCTTTGTGTCTCTTGTCCACAATGTCAGCCGCTCTGTCATTCCCTCTGTACCATGATGGGATGCATCCTTTGAAGCCTGGAGTCCAAGTAAATCATTCCTCTCAGGCATTTTTACCATAGTACACACAAGTAATTAATACAACTCTCAATGTTTAAAGTAAGTCTAGGCACAAAGGAGCAAAGATTCATAAACAGTGACACAGAGTACAGAAGTCCCACACTCTGGGGCTCAGTTCTGGATTCTGTACAGAGGACTACATAGAGACAAAAGCATCAGCGCCATGGTGGGAGGCAAGTGGAAACAGTCCACAAGCAGGGATTCTAGCCAAGCGAGTTCTACACCAGTGAGAAATTCAGAAGTAGCTGTGGTCAAGGAGTAAACATTTTTTTCCCCGTGTTGGATGTTAGAAGGACAGAAAGAAGAAGTAGCTGTGTAGCAACCAATCTCTAAATTCTGAAAGGAATTTAACGACAAAAACTTTTGATGTCTAAATTAGCAGGGACATACTCATTTGTGTCAGTCCCATTTTTACCGACCTCTTCAATCAGGCTGAGAATGTGAGCTCTTGATGAGGTAAAGCCACCAAGGTTCTAACGGATCTAGCATCCACATATCCACATCTACCAGCTGCATTTGAGTGACCTGGGTCCATGTTTCTCCCCCTCTCTACTTATGATAAAATCTTCACAGCCATCAACACCCTTGTTGCCCCAGAACCCAATAAAGGCAACAGAGAAATCTTCTAAGTCTGACCCTCACTTAACAGAAGAAGAAATCAAGGGTCAAGAAAGTGAAGGGCATGACCAGAGTCCCACTGACAAAGGAGCCACTCACTACATGAGGTTCAGAAATACTTGCCATGGATTTGAGCAATCAACATGGCATGGCATGGCATGGCATGGCCTAGTAAGACTACGTTATCTCAATATGTCTTAATTATAAATTGTAGTAGTAACATCACAGATTGACCATGTTAAATAAAATATACTACTAAAATTAGAAGTACTCACGTACTGTGCCTGGTAGAAAAAAATTATTCTGTTGCAAAATTGAAGTATCACACAGAGCACCCTATTTTCTGAAATAAAATAGAACTCGGTAGAATTGGAGCAGGGCACAGATTCCTTTGATTTGCTGTTTACCTTAAGGGGTAAAAGGGACATTTCTGGGTCAAGAGTCAGCCAGAGACAAGGATGCTAGGTAGGTGATGCCAGTAGCATGTGATGGCTTTGAACACCATATTGTTTGCCTTCTGAAAAAGTTCCTGTCATGGTGCAGGATGGGACTCCTCTTCCACCCTCTCTTCCTCTTAGTGTCCAGTGACTTGACATTTGTTTTCTCATCCTGTGCTCAGTCCTCCTCATAAGTCCAATTTCCATCGCTTGCTTTTTATGCAGCTGTCTGTTTCCGCCCTCTCTGCGGCTCCTCACCTTCTAACATAAGCTCCTGCTGCTCCCCCACACAACACTCTGACCCGCAGAAGCAATTTTAGAGCATTTTACATTTTACTTTGAAAAAAAATCCTACAGCGAACTCTCACTAAAAGAATGAAAAGCTGTTTTCCACTCCCTGTCTTGTAATATTATAACCCCAGCTTCCCAAGTGGGGCTTCAAAAATAAATAAATAAAATCAGAGGAGTGTGTGGAATGAAACATCAGGCTGCTCGTGCAACACTGCTGAACATCAAGTGTGATTAAGCAGTCTGCTCACGGACGCTCTAGCTCTTCCCTGCATCCTTTCTGGAACACAGTATTTCAAAGTCTACACATGTGTGAGGAGCAATGGGAAGGGTGAATGAAAGAAAGTGCATTATTGCATGCATGCATAAAAATGTCAAAATGAGACCCATTACTTCATACAACTAGCATATGCTACATTGTCAAAGTTAGAATAAAATTATTTCTTCACTTAGGCATTCATTCTTTCGACACAGTGACTACTTACAACTGCCTTGACTTGTCAGACATTTCCAGCACACAGTTATTGGACTGTAGCTGTTCCTACCTTTCACTATGACTGTCTGCTCTAAAACTGCACTGCACAGGTCACTGGTCTCAAACTTGAAAGACTATAGAGTACTCACTTGTGTAGATCTCGGTGCTCTTGTCTCACAATAACAAGCATGACATAAATATATGTCTGGTCACAAAGGTCAAGTGTGTGACTGTATCTCAAAACTCGCCTTCGGGGTCTTCCTTCAGTCCATGGAGGCCAGAGAAGCACTTGATGAATTACAAGAGCCACCAGCTGCTATTAAGAAGGCTCCCAACCAGAAGTTTTATTAACAGGATGGCCAAAGACCTTACAAGCATTGAATATTAACAGTTTTCAGGTCCTTAAGAACCTAATGAAAATTAATTAACTGTAAGATAATCACATACAGGTCCACCTGGACCATACTTCCTGAATAGCCACGAAGCACTGGACAGGAAGACTTGTGCAACTACTCTGTACGGCACTCAACAAAGAAGCATGCACTGTCTCCATGGGTGAAACTATCTGTGTGAGGCTGGCCAATAGAATTCTGGAAGGAGAGTAAACACTGGAGAATGCTTCTGACAGTGGGCCTCGGCCAGAATGTCTGCTGGTTAACTGAAAGTTTAGGAAATAAAGAAGGCAGCAGCATTTCCAGTAAGACAAACATCAGAGAGGTCCAAGCTGAACCAACAATAATAACATGATCTAAATCAAGATGCCTTATCTCTGATTTGTTTACTCTTGCCTCACACTTCTATTTTATTGGGGGGGGGTCAGTTCCTTCTTTCCTCCCAGGTGGGACAGGAGATGTCAGGAAATTTCTGTAGAAATCCCCAAATTGGAGCCACACAGAGATAGCAGAGCTGGTGACATGTTTAAAAAGGAATCTCACATTCCACGTGGCAGCTGGGCGGAGAGTTGCAATGTGACAGACTCAGATTTCCACTAACCAAATGGAAGGAAACGAACAAGTTCCTTCTAAAGATTAATTTATTATTTTATAAATACATATGTGTGCCTGGGTATATGTACGGTGCAGCACATCATGAAGAGACTCATCACGTGCACAAGGAGACTAGAAAAGGGCATCAAATCCCTGAGAACTGGCGTTACAGGAGGTTGTACCTGATATGGAAATGGAGCCAAGTCTGGCCATGGGAACAGAAGCCATACCCTCCACTATTCAGCCATCTCTCCAGCCCTGAGGAAAATGGGAAGACAAATTTTCCATTTTCATCTCTGTAAGGAAGGAGACATCCAAGGGAAGAAAGCAGCTAGCTATTCCTCCATGAATCAAGGTCACAGGAAGGCCTGGAGGGCTGAGAGTTGACTTAGTCTTCTTGGTGGAGGGAGGGCTGAGGTTCAACAGAAGACAGTAGGAACCACACCAGGACAGAAGCATGGCAAAGCCAGGAAAACCAGGGTCCATGGATGGACTGAGGGTCCCATCAGGGACTCAGCAAAGGAGGTAGAGCTTTGTTCTGCTGTGCAGACCCCTCAGAGCATGAGGAGCTCCTCTTACCTGCCATGATGCTATGGGAATCAATAAGTGGGCCACACATACCCCATTCTGTTGGGAGTCCTATTCCTGCACTAACACTTTTACTCAGAGTTGCCTGAGAAAATGTAATCCTACCTGATGGCTATTCTGCTAGAGCAGGGGCTGTTCTGATGGCCTATGGCCCATTCAGTAGAGTGGCTTCAAGGTTGCTCAGCAGATTCTAGGACCAATGCATAGGCCGTCGTGCAAGTTCACTTGTGGGGTCAGGCCTAGGACCATCTCTCTGGAAGTTCTTCTAAGGAGGCTCCATTGTTCCCTGATGATCTGAGTAGCAAACACATCTGAACCTCTATAAACCACAGTCTGTTCTCAAACAGTAGGTTGCCTCCAGAACAAAGGGCAGAATGAGAAAGCCTGGAGGCAGTAGCTTTTTTTATCTCTAGTAACTGTTTACTTGTTAGGGATGAAGGAGGCTACTTTCTGGGCTCAAACATGGGCATTAAAGTAAGGCAGAGAAAAGAGACAGGAAATGTCCCAGCTCTAAACAAAGCAAATCTAAAGTTATCATCTAAACAGAGAGAGAATCCTTGGTGGGCTGCAATACTGCCCCCAAAACAATCCCTGGAGCCTGGCGGTGCTATTTGTTACAGAGAAGCTGAAAAGACTAGACCTAGCTCTGCCATTCTGGGACTATGCAGCTACAAAGCCAGAGAAAGACATGGATCTCTGTATAAAGTAAAAAAAAAAAACCTGCAAGCTAACAAGGAAGAACATGGATGTGGGAGGAAGGTGGTTCAGAGATGCAGAATTTTCCCTATGCTAAGTTTGGCTCAAGTTTCAGCTGTGAGTCCTGAAAACTTTCCTTAGCCATGCCGTGGGTTCAGAAGGGGGAGGCCCTGTGTCTCAGCTAGACCACCCACTGTGATCTCAGAACAAGCCTCTTTCAGAAGGTGAAAGATTTATTTGATCTGACCTGGAAAGAAAAGAGTGTAAAATAATTCTCTATCATATTATATCTATCTATCATCTATTTATCCATCATCTACCAACCTATTACCTGTATATCTAGTCTATTATCTATCACCTATCCTATTACCTATTGCCTATGTTTCTATTTATCTACCTACTTACAGACCATCTCTCTCTATATGATATATCTACTATGTAACATATACATATCATATATATGATACATAACATGGTATATGACATGCAATATGATATATTGCATTCAAGGCCACTGATACTGTTTGGTGTCTCCCTCTGTTGGTCTCCACCTTTTGAGACAGGCTTTTTCACTGAACCTAGAGTTCACTGATTTAGCTGGCTGGCCAGTTAACTCCCAGGATATTTGCTCTCTGCCTTCCTTTCTCTCACCACTGGGGTTTCAAATGCATGATACCACAGGACAAACGTATGTTCACACCTCTGTGTTCAGAAAGTGTGATATGCTCACTTCTCTCCTCTGTGCCTGGGTCAAATAGGTCCTTGTTTCACAGTGGCTTCCCATAGAAAGCACTTTCTTGCCCACATTCTCTTTACCGTGCATCTTCCCAGTGCTTACCTGGTTCAGAATGAATGGAATGAAAGAAGAGGAAAGGGGAAATGCCCTGCTCTGCATGACTTATGGATTGCCCTAACTGGGGTGACAGGAAATAAAGAAAAGATGCACACACAGGAAGAATGGTTATGATGGGCCTGGACATGTACTCAGGTGGTTACACAGCAAACACAAAAGGAATCATGAAATTCAGAGCATTTATTTTAAACATCTGAATTGAATATGTGGGTTTATCGTGTAAGTTTATTGTATAACCTGAACAAGGAATAGACGAGTTGGTAGGGCCCAGTAGCGGGATCTCATTAGGGGAGCATTCATCCTAGAAGAGGAAGGTATAGTTGATGCTTTCTGTACACTCCCTATTATAAGGACCAGGAGAGAATGATTTGTCATTTCCCTGAGCCTCACCCCCCCCTCAAAGGCTTTGCCATGTCCATGGGTGGAGGCATGGGGGTCTCCAGTGTGTCTGTGCTCATGTCAGCAACTCATTCGCACACTAGATATCACCCACTCCTTGTATACTCACTCATACCCTCTTCCCATGGGGTCAAAAGGAGGAGAAGGACGGCTGAACAAGAATCAGTTCAAGAGTGAAATCAATTCCAGTCACATCCGGGGACTGCACGTATGTTCTGAGGCAAGCACACTGGCCAGACACCATGTCACCTTTTCCAAGGCTCTTATTCTCTCTGTGTCCGTTTCCTCCTGAATAAATTAGGGGTTGTGGTGCCATCCACTTCTCAGGGTTCGTGAGCAGCAAATGCTCCAGTGTATGACTTTCTAAACACTGTGCCTACAACTTGTGGAAGCGAAGTCAATGTTGAAATAGCAACACGGCCATTATGTTTGATTTCAGATGGGGTACAAAGAATTCCCCCGCCCCAACCCCGCCAAAGATCTGGAACTTCTGCTTCCCTCCCATTGTGCAGAGATCTGTGCAACCAATGAGACCCAGAGAAAGCCCTCAAGTCCTGAGTTCAAACCTGGCATGCAGGGTTCACTAGGTGCATGCTGATGGCCCAGTGCTGCCTAACTTCATGCTCCATCCTCCCAACAGCTATCCCTTAGGTACATTTAATCTCTGAATTACAGACAAAGGCTGAAACTCAGCTAGCATGATTTTTCCCTTTCTTCTAAGCAGATGCCTGTTGAACACCTCCACTCCTAAAGTGCACAACAATTCATTGCTGGCCTTTGATGAAATGGGAAATGCCCTGACTTATACATCAAGAGAGAAATTTGACAAGACGGAGCCTCATTTGGACATGTGTGGTGGTTCTTTCATATTTGTGACAAACAGCCTTAAGCACCTGGGGTCTCATACAGCCAGACACATTACCCTGCTGCTAGCACTGGGGACAGATCACACTCTCATGGCATTGTCCCTTCCAGAGGTCAGATCTTTAGTAGATAGCAAAAAAAAAAAAAAAAAAAAAAAAAAAAAAAAAAAAAAAAAAAGAAAGAAAGAAAGAAAGAAAGAAAAGAAAATCAGGAAATATATGGCTTTCGAAATGATCCTATCAATTTTCAGACTGGTGTGTCCCAAGCTGTCTAAGAGGGCAAATGAAAAGGGAAAGAAAAGAAGGAGAAAAATGTAAAACCCATAAGTTCCTAACAGAATTTTATAAGTGAGTCAGAAATGACAGCCACGTCATTTGAAATAAGCTGGCAACTGATTGTATCGGGAAGTAAATTCCTGCACATGCTTTACAGGGCGATCTTAGCGTCTAGAGGGAGGAATGGGGCTTCCAGAGGCAGGAAACCACAGTTCAGATTTCCTGTTCCTGTCTTTCCCCTCCTCTAAGTAACTAGAAATGAAGATGAATTCTTTTTTATAAAATGAAGTGCAGAAAAAGAGAACTGGGAAAATGGAGAATATTCAATTCGCAGTGTTCAGCAGTAGCTTTCTTCTTCTTGCTAGTTAACTTTTCAATTAGAGAGTGTTTGAAACCTGTATAAAAACAGAAAACCTAATGAATTCATCCTCCTCTATCAAACACCAGTATCACTGTCAGCAATTATCTTGTCTATTTCCTTGTCTATTTTCACTTCTTTTCCTTCTATTCTAAGGAAAAATTCAGACCTTGTGTCATCCCACCTACAATATTATATTAGTGTCCCTTAGTGAGCACCTTCTGTGTTCACTTGCCAGTCAGTAGACACAAATAACTAAAGAAGGTTGCCTGTCCTCAGAGGCTCTTTGTCTTGAAAGTGGAAACAAATCTGAACAATAAAAAATTGATATTTATTGCAACAGATACTTAGAGAATAGAATGTGAACAGTTCTAGGCTTGTTCTCCATGCTTTGCAGTATTGTTCTACATAATGTTCTAAACATACAGTGAAGTGGGTAATATAATATCAGTTTTTAAAAATAATAATATTTTATCTTATGTTTATTGGTGTTTTGCCCTCTTGTATGTCTGTGTGAGCATGTCAGATCTTGGAGTTAGAGACAGTTGTGAGTTATCAAGTGGGTGCTGGGAATTGAACCTGGGTCTTATGGAAGGGCAATCAATGTTCTTAACTCATGGGCCATCTCTCTAGCCCCACAATCTCATTTTTACTAATGATAAAACTAAAATAATAAGAGCTTATTTTCTTCCAAGTTGCAAAGCTAGATGAGAGGTCACTGGGATGTACAATGTGTTATGAAGGCACAGGAATAAAGGAAGTGAGTCTATGCCAAGGGCTTTGAAAGACAAATAGAACACCCCTTTGTAGGCAAGAAGAACAAAGGTCCAGAGAATGAATCAAGAGTTTTAGATATAATGCAGGAAAGTCCAGAATGGATCTGAGAAAGCAGGTTAAAGAAGGCTCTGAGAGCTTTTATGAGCTAGCCTAGGGAACACAGACATTAATGGACATCAGCTTAACTAGGTAAGTAACAAGATCCAATGCTGAAAGAAACAATCTCTGGAGACTGGAAAAATAGAATATAAGTGGGAGTTACAGATGGTCTATGGATGTCTGAGTAAACTGAGGAGTAAGACTTCAGAAATATAGAAATAAGTATTCATTTCATGTACCTGAATTGGAGTACTTTATGAAGCAAAGAGTTGTATTTGCTCTTACTTCTGGTTGCTGGGTTGTCCAAATATTGTGGTACCAGTATCTTGGATAAGGTCTCTGACAACATGGAAGAGAAGCAGAAAAGATGCATGCCAATCACAGAATAACCCAACAAAGCGGGGGTGATGTTCTTGCAATAATTAGTAGTCACAAGACCTGACCCAATCTAATGAGAAAGATTTGCATTTAAAGATTTCATTGTCTTAACAAGAATAAATTAATAAAAAAAATTATGAATATAACATTTTTATAAAAAAAAAAAGATTTCACTGTCTTATTACTGACTGGGCTGAGGATTCTAAGCAGTGGGTTGCCAGGAGCATTCACTGGGAGTTAGACCTTATGTGTTTATTTAGTTAAAGTCTTGGAACGCAGCATGAGAGTCTCCTTGAATTGGTCAGGGTCTGTGTAGAGTCCATGGCACAGTAATGGCTGCTATGCTCTGAAAGCCTGACTTTAGAATACTGGCCATTACTGTCGTCAGAGACTGCCTTATGATGTTTTTCCACCATCCCTGGAACTGATAAGAATGAGGTCTCTTGTTTAATTTACATAAACTATATACATGATCTTTCATTGCTGCATTCCATCTGAGAATCTGGAATTTTGGTAAATACCAGGATGCAGCTGCCTTTGCATCAGCCTGTGAGAAAGCCTGAATCCTTCATCTCTCCTGAGCATCTCAAGGTGTCTGTATATCATACACGTTGCCACAAATTGTTGTTAGAAACTAATCACCTCCGGTGTGACTATGTGGGGAAGGATCCTTTGGTATTTGAGCCTGCTTCTCCTGAATTTTGTCCCACATGTCTCTTCTTTTTTATGCTTTTCTTCCATATCTTTTTGCTCTAAAAACTCATAGCTGTGAGTATCACCCCCTACACTGGAACTTGAGGTGCTCCAACAAGGCATCAGACCTTAGGTTGCCTGAGAAGAACCCGCCATCGCCACGCAGAGCGGCAGGGCAGCATTTGGGTGCCTGCCACATGGAGACAGCAGATGCAGCATCTGACAGAATCCATCATGTAAATCCATTTTTAGACTTTAATTTCTCAGGTTTTTTTTTTCTTCCCTAGAGCTGATCCTGGAGAAAGTAGACTGAGCCTTGGAGGGGGGGGGGGGGGAAGAAAGAGCAAATGGGGAAAAAAAAAAGAGAGAAGCAAACGATGGTGCCAAATGAAATATAAGCACTCCTACCACGTTGCAGATCAAGAAAGCGTGCCTCTGACCTGAACTGGCATGGGAGAAACACTGACCTGAGTCAGGTATGAAAGTTTGATCATTTTTGTTTCTCAATAGCAGAAAGTAGGAAGAAAAGGGCTAGAAAAGCCGCGTGGTCTGACAGACACACTCTCAAGTGTAGGGGAGTGTGTCTGAGGGAAACATGGAGTGCAACACCATTTCTGTTGAATGGCGTACATATTGAATGTATTGAAGTACACACAATTCAGGGAAACCAAGATTCTGACAGTCTAAACACAAACAGGAACGTGAAGCATGCAGGTTCCTATGTCCATCTGCAGTAAAAAGCATACTGACAGATGTTCAGCCAAGACTTTCTCTAGCCATGAGACTTTTTTTAAAAAAGGAAGCTCCCCAGCCTCACAAACTCAGGCTCTGCCTTCCTGAAATGTGGCCTTTAATATGAATCTCACTCCTGAGAATAACGGGAAGTGCCTGGCACACTCAAGGACCTCAGTGTAAGCTCATTTCGTGTCTGTTTCTTGGGCAATCACTGCAGCTTGCCCTCTTCAAAGTTAACTTTGACAAAGGTATAGCTTTATGGGAGTGTGTGCTTGCACAGCCTTTCTTAGTCTGTTTGAGGACTTGCTTAACTGCTCAGAATTTACAGTTCGTGTTATTTGATTTGGTTTTGGATTTTCCCTCTCTCATTATTTTTCAGTTCTTTGAACATTTCATATAATTCATTTTGATGATATCTGCTTCTTCTTCTAACTCCTCCCAGAGCCATCCCACTCAACTTGGTAACCTATTTTGTATTTAAACCCATGAAGTAAATATTGTGCTGCCCACATACTCTTGGATATGGGACCTTTGCTGGAGGATGGTCACCTGACCAAGATCACCAACACTAAAAGAAAATTGACTCTCTCTCTCTCCCAGAAGCGACCAATTTCTAAGAGTTCCTTGTCTCAGAGTGGAATTTCATGCTTACCTCCCTCTTGTCATACTGCAATATTGTCTGGCATGAGCACATGTGGGTCTTATCCATGGTGTCACACTGCTGTGAATTTGCATGTGCAACTGCCCCACTATACCCCCCCCCAACAGTGTTTCCTTGTCATCATCCACTGCTGGTGGTTCTTATAATGTTTCCATTCTCTCCTCAGAAAAGGGTCCTGAACCTTGGGAAGAAGGCTGTTATATGGATGGCCCACTTAGAGCTGACTACTCAGCAGTATTTTGTCTCTGCATCTGGTATGCATCTTTATATTAATCCTCATCTACTAGAAAACGATTATCTGATAGAGGCTTTATAGATTCGGTGATTTGAGACAGATGCTGTGACCAGTACAGTTTGGGATTGACCTGACTTTCCGAATGACAGGAAATGAAGAAGTCTCACACACACACACACACACACACACACACACACACACACACACCACATATGCACTGAAGTTTGGTTGTTTATGCATTTTTATGGAGTCATACATACCAACCAGAAGCTCAGTCATCTACTTATTATACACAGGGGGAATGAGCAGGTGGTACGCAGCTACTTTTAGTAGGTCTCTGTAGGCATTGCAGGGCTCCTGGAGGAGGAAGCTGCAGTTGAAACATTCTGAATATAATATCAACCTCAGTACTCACTTGAGGAAGGCTCTGTCTTTTCTAGGAGCCTTATGGGGGCAGGCTTAGATATTTTCATGGGCCTGAGGCATTGAGAGATCCTTGTCATGACCATGTAACTGTTAATAATACACTTGCACTCAGGACTTCCTCTGTTTCCAATAGACAGGGTCTTGTCTATGGAGTTCACTATGCATCTTAATCTGGCCTTGAACTCATGACAAGTCTCTTTTATCAGCCTCCCTGCTGCTGAGACTATAGGCATTAGCCTGCATGGCCAGCTTTGTCCTGAGGTTCAGATCCATGAGAGCCGACTTCTGTATTGTTTTCTGCAACTTGGCTGTGAGACCAGCAATCAGCTGTACTCATCTCCCGCCTCTAGCTTTAGTGTAATAGTAGGAAGCCCACCATATCTTCCACCACCCATTACCAACTATCACTTTTCTCAAAGAGAACTCAGTTTACATATGCTTTTCTATTAATTCCATGTATGATTACAGATTGAATTTTATTTTATTTTTTCAATGAGATCAGACATTTTCACATCCTTCTATGGCACAGTTCAACCCTGTCTTGCAAACTACAGATGTGGAAAATGTTCGATTCAAACAAAGCAAGCAGAAGGAGGTGTTTTCTCAAGTCAAGGCAGCAGCCCAAGCCACTTAAGAGAGGCACAGGATGTGTACGAGTGCTGGAGAGCTCAATGCAGCTACTTGGCTGCAAGACCCAAGAGTGCTTGCCCCCTCCCCCTCCCCAAGAACTGCCAGCCAGTCTTTCTGCCAGCAAAAGTTGGAAGCAATCCTTCTCGTCAGCTCTTGGGTTTCCCTCTTACATTTCCCAATGCATATGGAGTCTTAATTAGAGAGACTTCAAAGCCAGTAGAAAAACACAGTCAGAAAATACACTTTGAGTAAACTTTCATTTTCTCTTAGAATCATTTTTCTTCTCTCTACTGCGAGTGAGAAAGACAGACTTGATCAGAAGGCCTCTCATTCTTGGATGCACCTAAAGTCATCTGGGGGTGTTTAAAAATACATATGCCTAATTAATTCACAATCTCTGGTTAGTTTTCCAAAGCTCCCTGGGTGGCTCTAACAGGAAATTACTACCAAGTTAGATGATGCATGTGGTTTTCTCTACCTCCAACATTCAGTTAATGGCCCTTTATTTAAAGTGTGACCATAAAGCAATTAGGCTGGCTTCCCGTATCTCCCATCCTAAGCCAGTTAATCACAAGTGTTCCTCTTTGTGTAGTATCTAATATAGACTACACCAGCCATAGTGTGGTTTTAGGAATGTTTTTAATGTTAAAATATCTAGAAGGCAATGCACAAATCTAAGAGGATGAGGCACTGCAAATACGTTCAGGGCCATGTGAGGAAATGTCATGTGTATTAAAGGGTAGGTGTGGGGTTTGTGAGGTGAGAAGTGTGATCTCTGCTCACCAACAACCATATGTCTTCTTTCCTTCTCTTCCTCTTTTTCTTTTGTTCTTCCTTTGTTCTTTCATTACTGAACATTGGATTGGACAAATGAAAGAGTAACCTCTTGCTAAATTCACCCATTAGCCACCTGCTTGAGAGTCCTATGCAAAATATTCTGAATCCTAGATGTTCAAAAGATACCATCTCTTAAGGTAAGCCCCTATTGCTGAAGACACCATGTACTTAAGACACAGGACTTAGAGGAATCAAACTGGATCTAATCTGGAAGCTTCCTTTCTGAGGATTAGCTCGCACAATGCTGGAAGGTGCTATGCAAGCTGCCAATGGAGAAAAGCAATCAACAGTTTTATCCAGCTGGGATACCTAAGAATCAACAATGGCCAAATTGGCAAGATTATGGCCAAAGGTGCAGTAATAGCACTTATATCATGATCATCATGATCATGATCATGATCATGATCATCATCATCATCATCATCATTATTATTATTATTATTATTATTATTATTATTATTATTGTTATTATTCACTTCCCATCCTGATCATAGCCTCTCCCTCCTCTCCTTCCGGTTCTACCCTCCATCCTTCTTCATTTTATTCCCCCTTCCTCCACTTCTCAGAAAAGGGGAGCCCACCCCCCTACCAATCCACCAGACTACATCAAGTTGCATCAGAGCTGAGCAGATCCTCTCCCACTGTGGCCTGGCCAGACAGCCAGGCTAGGGGGAGTGATCAAAAAGCAGGCAACAGAGTCCATGTCAGAAAGAGCCATTGCTCCCCTTACTAGGGGACCCACATGAAGACTAAGCTGCCTATCAGCTTTATGTGTGTGGAGGGTCTAGGTCCAGTCCATGCATGGTCTTTGGTTGGTACTTCAGTCTCTGTAAGACTCTCTGGGCCTAGCTTAGTTCACTCTGTTGGTCTTCTTATGGAGTGGTTGTACCCTGCGTGTCTTTTTATCCTTCCGTCCACTCATCCACAAATCTCCCTGTGCTCCACCTAATGTTTGGCTATAAATCTCAGCATCTGTTTCTATCTGCTAATGTCATTAGTATCTTAGGATTAACAAACATCTATCTAATTGTACTTAAGATTCACTCAATAGGAGAGGATTCGTGCCTAGTATTGTAAAACTAGCCAATTATTACTGTAAACCAGCTAGTGAAGCCATAGACCTTAGAAGAGAATCTGCTATTGCCATTTTCCTAAACCACTATAACTCTACCTTAATTCTAAACACTTATTCTTATACCACAGGTAAGCTGCCCTTAATCAAAGAAATGTTTTTCCAACAAACAGAGATGATTAAAGAAGCACATCACTAGTTAAAATGCACAGCCACAGTAGATAGATCTATAACACCATCAATAGGACCAAACGGCAGCCTACAGAATGTGAAAAGATCCTGACCAACCTTACATTCCCAGAGGCTAATATCAAAAATATATAAAGAACTCAAGAAATTAAACATCAACAGATCAAATAACCCAACTAACAAAATGGGATACAGAGCTAAACAGACAATTCTCCACTGAGGAATTTTAATGCCAAGAAGCACTTAAATGTTCATTGTCCTTAGTCATTAGGGATATACAAATCTGAGATTCTACCTTTCACCCGTCAGAATGACTAAGATCAAAATCTCAAGTGACAGTCCATGCTGGCAAGAATGTGGAGAAAGGGGAATACTCCTTCATTGATGATAGCAGTGAAAACTCGTACAATCGCTTTGGAAATTTGATGGCTTCTCAGAAAATTGAAAATAGTTCTACCTCATGACCCAGCTGTAGCACTCCTGAGCATATAACCAAAAGCTGCTCCATCATACCACAAGTACACTTGCTCAACTGTGTTCATAGCAGCTTTATTCATAATAGCCAGAAACTGGAAAATAACCTAAATGTCCATAAACCAAAGACATTGTGGTACATATACCTAATGAAATTATTATTAAAAGTAAAGACATCATGAAACTGTCAGTCAAATGAATGGAACTAGAAAACATCATCCTGTTGTTTAGTAATCCCAGAGAGAGAGAGCAAAAGATGAATAAAGCAGTAAGATAAAGCCCAGAATTCCCATAGTTTGCTTTCTGAAAATGATAGAATGAATCATATATGAAATACTGCTCTTCTAACAGTTGTTAAGGTTGTTATCTATTAGCCTAGCCATGTGATTGGGGGTCCTATCAATAATTCACAGCTGCAGGGGGGCAGAGGAAGCTATGAGTGTGTTAATTCTCCAGTGAATGTGTGTTGTTGATTAGAACTGGCCATGACAAGGACCATAGCCTCAGATCCACGGGAAAATGCAAAGCTTTCATGGGAGAAGGGGTGAGGCTCAGAGGGGTTGCAGAGCCTTCCCTTGTTCAGTGTGTAGATGTTGAGAGTGTGGGCAGGAAATGTCTACCCTCCATGTTTACAATCTGAAGGCTGTTCCCTACAGCGATTGCTCCTACAAAGATTAGCTATATCTCCTAGATCTAGATGTGTAGTCCAAACCCTCCTGCAATGTTCAGACATATACCACAAACTCTGCATGCCTCCTTGTTTACCTATATGTAATAACTCTGCCTCTGTATTCAGCTGTATGTAATAATCCTTCCCCTCTGTTCAACTCTGTAATAAAACCCTGAGATTCAAGGGTGCTGAGGCATCTCTGTAAGAGAACCCAGTCTACTCAGATCCAGCTTATCCAAAAAAAGAAAAAAGAAAAAGAAAAGAACCCATCATCCTGAGTGAGGTAACCCAGACCAAGAAAGATAAACAAGGTATGTACTCACTTATGAGTGGATATTAGCCATAAAGTACAGGATAACCATGATACAATCCACAGACCCAAAGAAGTTAAGTAATAAGGAGGATTCAAAGGAGGATGCTTGAGTCTCACACAGAAGGGGAAATATAAAAAACATCTGAAGTAGATGGAAGGAAGGAACTAGGTAGTAGAGGGTGTGAAGGGGAATCTCTGGGATAAACGAGGCTCCCCGAAGTCTATGGGGGAGACCCTAGCTGACACTCCTAGAAATTGAGGATATGGAGCCCAAAGTCACCACCTGGGCCCAAGGGGTCTCACAGAGACTGAACCACCAGCCAAAAGGCATACATGGACTGGACCTAGACCCTCTACACATATGTAACAGATGATCAGCTTGTTCTTCGTGTGGGTCCCCTAACAACCGGAGCAAGAGCTGTCTCTAACTCTGCTGCCTGCCTTTGGATCCTTTTCCACATAGCTGGGCTGCCTTGTCAGCCCTCAGCAGAAGCAGATACTCTTGGTCCTGCTGTGACCCATGGTGGGGCCTCCCCTTCTCAGAGAACTGAAAGAGCATGTGAGCGTGAGACTAGGAGAAGAGGAAGAAGAGAAAACTCCAATCTGGATGTAACACATGTGATAAAAATAAATAAGTAAATACCCATCATCATAAACAAAAGCAGAAAGATACTATCTCTTCTACACTGCAGTGGGCAATGACATTGAAGGACAGAATAGAACAATGAGCAAATCCTCCTGCAAACCCACACAGCTCTTTCTTTCATACACCTCCATGATGCTACACATTTTTTGTATTCATATTCATTTTGTACTCTGTGTCTGCCTAACTGTTCTTTGATCTCTTTGCACTATTCTAACTTTCCTCTTGGGTTTACTGTGCACCTCTATCCCACACATAGTTTTGAATGGCAAGCTATTCTGTTAACAGTGCATCTTATAGCTTCAGGAAGAGATTTCATCACCTTCGTGTTAGAAGAAGCTCTCTCTCAAGCTGCTGACCCCCAGCTTAGCATGCTAACCCCCACATTATTGAGATTTTAGGATAGATAGTTATCTCAAAGCCAGGATCTGACCTGTACATTGTAAAAATATTTACAACATCTCTGAGGTCTGTTGCACATGTGCACATGCACACACATGCACACGCGCACGCACGCACACACACACACACACACACACACACACACACACACACGCACACACATTGTGACCATCTAAGTGTCTCCAAATACTGCCAGTTTTCTCCTGGGAGTCAAATCAGCCTGGCTGAAGCCCCATTGCTTTAATGAAATACAATGTCCCAGTGCCCACCAGAAGTGGCACAGTAAGCTCCATCAGTTTGGGGCCTAGCCAGCATCATACACAGTATCCAAAGGAGAAGCCCCAGCTGCAAGGAAGCAAGCTTTGGGAAGATCAGCTGTGTCAGTTCCATTTAATTGTAAATTTGGGCAGGCTCTGCTGAGTGAAGTACAGAGTGTTTCTTGCCTTGGGCACTGATATTGTATGAGAATAATAGCAACCTGAGAGGCATCTGGGTTTTGTGGCATGTGTGTGCATCAGCGAATCTCTGCTCATTGGATTGTTTTGAATTAATGTGGAAGCTATAAATAAAGCGTTCTCTCTTTGGAGGGGGGCTGTCTTTGATCTATTGTTACCCACTCTTTTTAGTATTCTTTAAAGGCAATTTTCATTCAGACCCTTCATCAGCAAAGCAGGCTGACTTCAATAATCCCACTCAAAAGCTTCCCTTACTTTCTGCACACAGCCCCATGTCAATCAACTGAGAGGCCCTCTCTCCTCAGGGGCTGTCCCTGAACGCCCCCAGAGAATAGAAGATTGTTGGACTATGCTGAGGTAAGCAGGTCCAACATGTAATTCAAGGAGAGTACGTTTGACTGACATTTCCCTCCCGTGTTGAGATTAGTTAAATAATTGTGGTAGAACAACTGCAATCACAATTCTTCAGTACCCTCGAGGAAATGGCCCAGCAGAGTTGTGTCTCCTGTTGTGGGAAGAAGCAAGATCCAGAATCCTTGCCTCTGCTTTGGTTATTAATAATAAACCTCCATGTCAGCAGCCTGATTTTTGCAATTGTTAAGATGTATACATGGGAGATAACATGAGCTTCCACTGTCACAGGCAGTCATGAATCCAAAAGTAATTGAGTACTAGTGCATCAGATGGTTATGGGAGCAAGAGAATGAGTGTTTCAAGAAATAATTCCAACCCTATCTCTTTCTTGTTTTAGAGAATGCATCCATCTAAGACTCAGTTTTCTCATAGATGCAATGAGAGTATTCATATTCTACCACAACATTACCAGAAGCTTTTAAAAATCTGCTATGGAGAGTGACTGTCATAATGCCATGCAAAATGCTTGTCTCTCCTTGTCCCTCCCTTGCTCCTCTTCCTTCTCCCCTCTTCCCTTACTGTCCTCCATTTTTTTTTCTTTTTTATACCGAGTTTTCGTAGGTAACCAGGCTGACCTTATACTTATAATCACCCACTTTTAGCCTCTGAAATTCTTGAATCACTCTTTGTTTAATCATCATGCTTGTCCTCCTCCTCCTCCTCCTCATCTTCCTCCTTTCCTTTCTTCTTGTCTTCCTTTGCAACAGCAGCAGCATTAGCATTTCCTAAAAAGACAAACAGATTAGTGGTTGTATAGTTTATCCCTCTTTGTGCATGTTAACAAGGGTTTTAGGGATCTTTCCCATCAGACATAGAAAGAAGAGACTCTTTTTAAGAGACCAGAGGAGAGTTCCCCAGTGGTCCAGTTTCTGGCAGCCTTTTCCATGGCTGAGTCACATGACTTAAACCAAAAGCTCTTGAAGAACAGTGAAGGCAAAGTAGACACTCCACTGCCTTTCTTTCCTTACAGAGCCTGAAATGCTAATTCATGGATGTTGAAAACTTGGGTGGGTTTCAAAAGCAGCCTGGACTTATGGGTAGGCTGTAGCCAGTGAATGAAGACACACACAGAATCCAACTCTGACTGCCAGCTAAGAACCCTGGGATGTGTAGCAGCCCTGAGCCTCAGGCTTTTACTCTGACCCCATGGACTGAATATTATAATGTAAGAGATACTTATAGTCTGGGTTAGTTTTCAGAAGGATTTGTGACACAGTCCTCAATCAAAAGGATGTATTTGTAGGAGGAGCCTATCATCTGGGAATGTTCTTCTAACTAGAGCTCTCAGATGCTGAGGGTCAAAAGAATCATCATCTCCCATTAGACAAGAGCAGGGCACCACTGATAGCCGGGGCCAGTTCCTTCTTTTATCTCAAGTGAGGCTGGGGTATGGGCAGACTGGAGGAAAGACTGCACTAAGGGTTTGAGTTAAAGATGGAGCTGCTTCTAGGCGGAAAGATCAAAGTCCCATAGGGATGTTGCATTCAGGAGGATGAACGTATTCAGGAAAGTCATTTCATGAATCACAATTCAGAAAATCCCTGGATGAGAAATTAGAAAGAAGATCTGTAATTCTGGTTTTGTTGGAAGGACAGAATACTGTGGTTGAACACTTAAACAGAAGTGAAGGGTTTTATTCAAAGATCTAGCCCTGCTTGAGCATGCTACCATGGGTCCTAGGCAAGTCTTGACCTATATAGCCCTCATTTATATAGTCGAGTTACTGATTCTGGTACTAAACCTGAGGTTGTTCCATCAGCAATTTGGGAATTCTGTGTCTGATGTTCTTACAATGTATTGAGGACTGCTGTCTTTCCATTAGTCATAATGCACCTAAGATGGAGGGCTGTCTTCCTATATCAAAACCAGTAATTAACCGAAAACACTCAAGGAATACATTTTATTTTATCACAAAATTTGGCACCTTTTGTCTGCTCAACCAAGTGCAGCTAGTGCCTCTGTTTTCCCTGGAGAAGCTAAAAGATACTGTAGGGAAATCCAATTTTAGCCCCAAAATGATCTGTTTGCCTTTCAATGCCATTCTTGCTCTACAGAAGGTGGTCTGCCTGCCCTATTATATACACTTGAGATGGTCAAGGAAGGATCTCAGGTACCCATGGGGAATTAATAGTAACAACAGCTTCACTTTTCAGAGACTTTGGAGGTCTTTCCTCATTTGGAGAAGATGTGGAGATGAATTTTAAACATAAATCTGTGCTTACTGAGTTTAAAGCAAGTTGGAATCTTGACCACTAGCAATGAAGGTGGCTAATCTAATTTGAAGACTGTGTGCAGACATATCAGAGAATGTGAGCTTCTGGAGACCCATGTTTTATGCTATCAAAACCCAAGGGAGAGGAATGATGAATTTACCTTCAGGGCAGGCCAGGTCTTCAAGAAATGCCAGCAGCTGTCTCCAGATTTATAATGATGTTACATAATGGGTTTGTAGTCTTGTAACCCTTAAAAATTATTTAATGAAAATATTAGTCCATGATAGCAGGTTCACAAACAATACCAATAGAAGTTATCTAAGCTAATGGTTTGATCAATAATTATAGGCTGAAACCAATCACTTCTCTCTCCTTCGTGTCTCTTCTGCTGTCTGTGTTCCTTCATCCTCTCTCTGTATAGCTATATCCACAAAATTTACACATAAAATGTTTGAGTCTAATATTATAATCACCATTTTAAGTGAGGTTACAGAAATTTTTAAAAGTTAAATCACATGACCTGAATTACTGTTAAAACATAAAAAGTTAGCATTAGTTTACAGTCAAAGACTTTTGTCCCATCTCATCCTTAAAGGCATTGATCCGCTATGGCATACCAGCAGAAACATAAAGTAATAACTGTCAAGGTAATTTTGAAGTCAAGGTCACTTTCTAAGACGTCGTAGTGATTTAACAAGGACACTGTGTGTTTAGTGGTCACTAGATACATCTTCAAAACAAAAGACAACTGGAGATGGTTTCCTGTGAAGAACAATAACAAGCCATCACTGTGTAATGTGTGATGTGTGGCTGGCCATTCCCTCCTTGAGTACTTTGCAGTCTTTCTGCCAGAGGCTGGTCCATGGATCTGTGGCATTGCCACCATGTGAGAGCTTGTGAGATAGTTTTTGGAGTATGTTCCTACTAAGTTTAGAACCCTCCTCACAAGGTCTCAGATGTGATTCTAATGTATCTTTAAACTTGCAGGCATAGCAGTTTGGTGTCTTAAAGTGTAAATGATGTGTCTTGTTTATAAGCCCACCAAAGACTACCACAAAGGCACTCTTAAGGCAGAAAAGAAAGTCTTATTGCCAGCCAGCAGCTGCATGGGGAACTTGTTGGAGGTTGGTCTGATGTGTCTGCTGCTAATTACTGCTTGCTGTCTCTGTGCCCCACCTATACCATGTCTAAGAGCATAACCTGTTTGACCAATAAAAGGTTATCACACCTGTGTAAGGTAAATGGGATAGGCATGACTAAGGTTCCTGGGCTTTGGGAGACAGGACATCTTTCAGGGAGAAGAGACAAGAGGAGAGGAGAGAAGGAAGAAGGCTACTGCACCATGGGTTAGTTGGAGGAGAAGCACATGGCCAGTGTGGATGGAGATTTGGCCCAAATGATGATAATTAGCAAGTATTTGGGGTTATAGATGGGAGGTAGCTTGAAAGAAATCATGAGAAGCAGATGGCATGGGACTGGGTCAGGTATCCCATACCTGCCCCACTATGGGAAGTATGGGACTAATATCTGCCCTGCTCCAGGATAACTAATGTTATTTTAAAATATAACAGGTGTCTGTCTCTTGATTGATTGATAGCGGGCTAGAAAATATGGCCATAATAATAGTTATAGGCCTAGTCATGTTTATTGTTAGGCCATACTGATAAAATAATCGCAACAGGAACTTGCCCAAATCATGCATCCCCAAGACTTACAGCCCTTCATATTTTATGCCCCTAACCACAACCTGCATCCTAGTTGTCACACAAAAAGCAAAGTTAGTGTATTTAGCAACTTTTACTTGGAGGCTTTCTTGGAACTGTGGACTAGGTCTTTGTTTCCATTTTGGCAGGTGTTGGGGCCAAAGTGCTGCGTTTCAAGGCAAGGATGGTGCCTATAACTTGGCATCAGTTGTGCTCAGGTCCTGGGACTTATTACATTCCCCACTGGTTCCATGGGAATGAGTCAAATCGTAGACTTATCTTGGGGCAAGCAGTTATAACATCACCTCAGCACTAACAGTTTAACCAAACTTACCCTCTGTTTTACATATCTCAGTAGATCAGTTGAGCAGACAGGGTCCTATAGTGAGGGCTAGAAGCAAAAGTATAAATGTCCCAGCAATGGCTCTAAGCATTTCACCAGGAGAAACAGGAGAACAAAGATTGCTACCCGTTGTCAGATTCTTGGTATTTCTTTTATCTTCCCTTAAAAGAGGTCTCCAATTACCCTTGAATGCTTGGTATAGAAGCAACAAGTTTCTCACAGTGTCTTCATGAAGAAGTCCAGTCCTTTGTGATTCCACTAAGCTCACAGACAGGAAATAGAAGTTTCCAGATATCTTAGGTCTATGTTTACTTGAGGGCTGAGTTCTTTAAAGTTTTATCCCCTATAATTAGGGCTGAAGTTCCAAGGTCATCAGAGCCCATGATGGCAGCTCCTACTAACAGGGTAATAACAATGGGTATGGCTTGCTACACATGGGGAAGCCCAGAATCCAGACTTAGGCAGGCCTTACCCTCTTCTCTATTGTAGATGAACACCTGTGGCATAACATGCCTAAGGATGCAAAGGAGTGGGCTCTCCTCCAGGGCCAATGACTCAGTAAGATGCCCACTTGCTTAAGCCTTTAGGGCAAGTGAGCCAGGTAGACTCTGGAGCCTGGACATTTTTCTTGACTGCCATTCTTGGCACTATGTATGGCTACAGGAATCTGCACACTCAAGGGAACTAACTAGGGAGCATCTTGGTGATGTCTAGCAGATACCCTTTCCTTGGTGATTGCCCAGGGCAAACTTATGGTGGTCCCATTTATACTTGGTCCCATTTATACAGCATTGGAGGTGGAGCTTATTGTTTGATTGATTCCAGTTCCAACATAATATGGGGGTCATGGGTCTTTCCCAAGGCTAGATAAGGAAGACACCTGGGCCACTCAACTCCAAAAGAAAGCAAACCAATTTCACAGAGGGCCTGGAGCTTTGCAGGAGAAAAATGAACACCTTGTGTTTTAATATGCATTCCTTTTTTATTTTATTAAATATTTTTATTTTTTACATATACATTTATATTAATACACATATATACAATAAACTACCAATAGCCAAAACACTATAAATGTAACATTTATATAATTCTGATTGTGTCATGGTTCTTCTTGCTATTGGTATTTGACGGCCTTGAAGAAAACATCTTTCCTATCTTGGTGCATCTATAATTCTGAATGTAAAGAATATCTATCATATCTTGTCATTATCAACTTAAAATATCTATCTAGACCCACCCAAAAATATCATAACCTCTAAACAACTAAGTTTAATTGTAAGACTGAACTATCTGGTCTTCAACCCCATCAGAGACTTGAGAAGGAATAAAATTGATTACCTGATTACCGGAGTACAACTTAGTAGCTTTCCAAATGAGAAAATGATATTTCAATGGACTCTTGGGACTCTTCAGTCTCCCTCCCATTTTGAATTTGTTTCCCCAACCAACAGAACTGTAAGAAACACACAGAAATACACAGACAAGCAAACAGTAAAGAAAACCATAGGCCACAACACAGACTTAAGCCAGGGGGTCTGATGACATCTCAGGTGGATCCCAAACACCAGGGTTGGGGCCACCTTCAGCTTTGTCCTATTCAGAAGACACCATAAACAGAGTTAATTCCTGAAGTGGCAGATTCAGGTGACTTTTCTGCATTTTCCTGCTTTAGGGTAGAGGTGTCAGGAGTGTCTGGGGTGCTAGGGCTAGAAGCAGGGGGAGTGGGGCCCTGGAATGCCTGAAGGTGCACAACTCCTTGAACTGTCCATTTTCCATGTCATCACTCCAGAAGGAATCTGAGACCTCCAGCATCCTGGAATGTCAATGTGTGGGGATCTTGCTGGAACCTCCAGAATTCTGTGAGGTAAGCCCACCAGAGACCACCATATAGACATCCTTAAAGCCAAAGAGAAAGTTTTAATGCCAGCCAGTGGCTGCATGGGAAACCTGCTCAGATCAGTAGTGCCAAGTCTTACTGCCCTTTGTCGTTTAAGCACAAGAACTTCAGTGAGCAAGAAACAGCTCTACAGAAGTCAAAATTCAAGGTTTATGCATTTAGGGACTTTCCTGGAACTATGGACTGTGTCTTTTTTTTCCCATTTTGTCAGGTGGTGGAACCTACATGCTGGGTTTTAAGGTCAGAATCAGAATGATGCTTCTAACATGGCATCAGTTGTATTAAGTTCTGGGGGCCTGTTAAACAGCAGCCCAGGAAACATTCATATGTACACACACAATGCTAGGTAACGCGTGTGCTGGGACTCACGGTGAGTTCCTTTGCTTATAAAGGGATGTGGTACCTAGGAAAATGACAGTGTTTATTGAAAACTGACTCTCAGACCCTGTATCAAGCCCATTACATTCATCATTTAATTTAAGTCATATAATAACTGAAAGTGGGTCAATCATTATTTATATTTTATAGAGGGAAAATAGAAGCTTGTGAAGATCAATGACAATCTCAAGATCACTCTGGTAATATGTTGCGAGTCTGGGGGGGTTAGCCTAAGTGGTACATTTTACTGCCTTTCTAGTCCCAATAAAATAATGATTCAGAAATTTCCATAGAGCCTTGTGTGGGAATCAGTGAGCTCCACAGTATTGAACAGCAGCCTCATGTCATACCATTGCATCCCTACTACCACTTACTGGCAAAGATAACTTATTACTAAATGTTTATAATATATATATATATATGAATTAACAAGTAAATGGAACCCAATAATTGAACAGTGTCAATAATAATAATAATAATACAAAATGACATTAGTTGAATCCTATCATAATATATGGACAAGTCAATTATCAATTTCAAATATTCTTGCTCCAATCACCCAGAAAAAAGCTCAACTTGGATCATATTTTTTAAAAAAAAATCTAGAAACACAAATTGAGAGTAGAACTTGCCTGTACTCCTCAAAATAGTCAGTGTCATAATAGAAAATAACAAGGCAGGAAAATCATGTACATTAAAGGAAACTAAATAGGTGGGCCAATACGTCATATAACGCTAGACTGGGTCCTAACTGGGGTCGTTGGGCATATAAATGATTATAAAAGTGTTTCCTAGAACCTTTGGGGATATCTGTATATGGACCCTGATTCTAAATTATAGAATTATGCTGAGGTGAAATCATCAATCCAGGTGAGGGTGACCATCTTATTTGGGATATACTTAGGAGATGCATGCTGAACAGTTTTGAGTCCACACATCATGTATATACAGAGCTCCTTCTCAAAAGGCTAGGAGAAAAAACAGAGAGCAAAATAAATCGGATATGGCTCAAGGTTAACTTATGAATCAGATCAAGTAAACATTGGTCCATTACACTACTCTTTCAATTTTTTTCTAAGTATGAAATTTCAAAATCAATGGGAAAAATCAGTTTGTATTGATCCAATGTTATTTCAGTACATACTTTTCTTTTTTTTTTTTTTTTTTCTTTTTTTTCAGAAGAGACACAGGGCAGTATGTGATGGGAAAAAGACATAGGCATGAAAGGATAAGAGCAAGAAGGGCTTTGAAGACAAAGAATTGACAACAGCCTCTAAGAAGGATGAGTATTTTTGAGTGTCACCTACATGCACTTCACAATGGGAGAGGGAAGGTGATATTGTAATTTATAGATTGTAAATAGTTACTTTCACGTGGGGTGTGCCTGTTCTGCTTTGCCTGTAAAGCAGGAGGTTGGCCTGAGCCCCGGAATGCCCAAATCCCATTGTTTAGAACCATCCATCTCTAGCAACCCCCTGCCTTCACCCAGAAATGTCTTGAGAGAGTTCTCAGTGCCTTTCTGCTACTTTACTTGTTGAGTAGCTGGTCTTCGGCATGTTTATCCCACTTCACTCTCACATTTATCAGTATGTGACTAGAAAGAGATTGGGTACATGAGAGGCTGGAGACATAGGTCACTGGGTCATCTGGCCACTTATATGTGAAGACCTGAACTCAGACCCTACAACGCATTTTTTTTTAAAATCCAAGCATGGAAGCATATGTCTGGGACCCCAGTACTCCTACAGCTAGATGGGAGATGGAGACAGAGGTGGTTTCAGAAGCTTGTGGAACAATTTGTCTTGGATCTACTGCTGTTTATTTAAAAATAAAAAAAATAAAATAAAATAAAAAACCAAACCAAAAAACTGTCTTAAACAAGATAGAAAGCTAAGTGACACTCAAGATTAACCTCTGACCTTGAATGTCACATGCATTAATGCATTCCCATGAAAACACAAACCCAGAGAGAGAGAGACAGAGACAGGGAAAGAGAGAGACAGAGAGAGAGAAACAGAGACAGAGACAGAGACAGAGAGAGAGACAGAGAGACAGAAAGACAGAGATAGAGACAGAGAGACGGAGACAGAGAAACACAGAAAGTATTAGACATGATTTATTTTCTCTCAGAAACCTGAAAGGTTGAAATGAATGAATTCAATCTGAAAAGGGGGTTATGTTGAAATTACATGTTTGACCAGAGTACATACAGTCTAAAGTCTAAAGCAAGCCCAGGCCTTGAAAGAGCTGAAGAGAATTTGCAAAGCCAAGTGGTTCTGGAGCAGATGTGCAAAGAAAAATAGAGGTGAGGTACATTTCTAGAATCAAAAGCAGAGCAGAATTGTTCCCTCAAAGCATCATTTTTTTTTTTTTTTTTTTTTTTGGTTTTTTGAGACAGGGTTTCTCTGTGTAACCTTGGCCATCCTGGACTCACTTTGTAGACCAGGCTGGCCTTGAACTCACAGCGATCTGCCTGCCTCTGCCTCCCGAGTGCTGGGACTAAAGGTGTGTGCCACCACGCCTGGCTCTCAAAGCATCATTTTTCACTTAATTAATTTATTCAGATTACATCTCAGTTGTTATCCCATCCCTTGTAACCTCCTGTTCCTCCCTCCCTCTTGTTTTTACCCTATTCCCCTCCCCTATGTCTGTGACTGAGGGGGACCTCCTCCCTCTCTATATGATCATAGGCTATCAAGTCTCATCTTGGTAGCCTGCTATCCTTCCTCTGAGTGCCACGGGACCTCCCCATCAAGAGGACATGGTCAAATATGGGGCATCAGAGTTCATGTGAGAGTCATTGCCCACTCTCCACTCAACTGTGGAGAATGCCCTGTCCATTGGCTAGATCTGAGTAGGGGTTCGATGTTTACTGCCCGTATTGTCCTTGGTTGGTGCAGTAGTTTGAGAAGAACCCCTGGGCCCAGGTCCGCCCATCATAATGTTCTTGTAGGTTTCTAGGACCCTCTGGATACTTCTATTTCTCAATTCTCCCATACTTCTCTCACCTAAAGTCCCAATAGGATGTCTTCTCATCTACCACAATTTCCTGGTAAGTGAGATCTTTCATGGGACATGCCCCTTGGGCTAGTGTCCAATTATAAGTGAGTATATACCATTTGAGACTTTCTGCTTCTGGGTTAACTCACTCATTATGATCCTTTCTAGTTCCATCCATTTGTCCACAAATTTCGGGATTTCCTTGTTTTTAATAGCTGAGTAGTGTTTCCCTACATTTGACAAAGGGCTAATATCCAAAATATATAAAGAACTCAAGAAACTAAACACCATCAAACCCAATAACCCAATTAAGAAATGGGGCTCAGAACTAAACAGAATTCTCAACAGAGGAATATCGAATGGCTGAGAAACACTTAAAGAAATGCTCAACATCTTTAGTCATCAGAGAAATGAAAATCAAAACAACTCTGAGATTCCATCTTACTCCCATCAGAATGGCTAAGATTAAAAAAAACTCAAGTGACAGCACATGCTAGCAAGGATGTGGAGAAAAGGGAACACCCCCTCAAAGCATCATTACCACCTCCACATAGTTCCCAACAGCCTGGCACCCCTGTGGGCATCCTCTCTTTCTCTGTTATTCAAATTAGTTAGGTAGGTTTCCATTCCTTGTACTTGCTCTTCATTTCTCTGCTGACTATGGCCTCTCTCTCTTCACTTTGACCAGATCTTATAGTCTAATCCACCTTCTCCTCCAGAATACTGGTTGTTGTATATCTAATCCTTCTCTGAATCAAGCGACTATTATGAGTCCAGCTCCATTAACTCATCTCTGGTTACTGGCCCCAACCTAATAGATGACAGCCCTTATGAAACTAAACCTCATTTGTAACCTCTGGGCATTAACTCACCAGTGGTTTCTATACCGAAGCTCTCATAACCACCCCCTGCTCCTTTTTACACCCATGATACTGTCAGCAGTGGTGTGAATTATTTTAGTGTTTCTTTGGTTATTGAATAGACTAATGGGATTGTTGTATTTTTGGTATATGGTTTGCCTGGTAGATCTGGAAGTCATGAACAGAGAATTTAATTATCACATTTTTTTCCCAAGGAATACATGTTTACAATACAGTTGGTGGATAGAAGAGAAGGAGGCTAAACAACTCAAAACAGTTCCAGAAACAAGTGCTATTAGTCTTTGGACTCCTTGCCATCATGCACCATAGGTGAACTATAACACTCACTTTTATTAATTGAAAATCATCTCACTGAATTTTAAAAGTTCTTTAAAATATTATATTTATATCTGTATGATATAAAACATTGTAGTTGTATAAATAGATGAATAGCTTTTATATTTGACTTTCACTGCTTGTTAATATAAATAACTCAGGAGTGAAAAATCTGTGTGTGTGTGTGTGTGTGTGTGTGTGTGTGTGTGTGTTAGATTCCTAATGCAAACTGACAAACTTGGCTTCACATATGCCTTTTTTATTTGCTTTGTGCTTCCTTTATTGTCAAGAAAGGTCCCCTCTTTTCTTGTACTGCTGTCAGTGTTATTTCAGTATAGATAAATTCAATCACAGAAAAACTAGAAGCTCCTATAGGTGTGTATGGAGACTAGTAAGGTTGTGACTATCACATGTGATTAAGAATTGAAGCAGGAGAATGTCCTGTCCATTGGCTAGATCTGGGTAGGGATTCGAAGTTTACTGCACATATTATCCTTGACTGGTGCCATAGTTTGAGCAGGACCCATGGGCTCAGATCTGCCCATCATAATGTTCTTCTTGTAGATTTCTAGGATCCTCTGGATCCTTCTATTTCCCCATTCTCCCATGTTTCTCTCACTTAGAGTCCCAATAGGATGTCCTCCCCTCTGACCCACTTTCCTGGTAAGTGAAGACTTTCATCAGACATATCCCTTGGGCTAGTGTCCAGATATAAGTGAGTACATACCATTTGACTCTTTCTGCTTCTGGGTTAACTCACTCATTATGATCATTTCTAGTTCAATCCATTTGTCCACAAATTTTGGGAATTCCTTGTTTTTAATAGCTAAGTAGTAGTCCATAGTGTAAATGTACCACAGTTTCTTTATCCATTCTTCTACTGAGGGACACTTAGGCTGTTCCCAGGTTCCACTATTATGAATAAGGCTCCTATGAACATGGTTGAGCAAATTTTCTTGTGTGCTGGAGCATCTTCTGGGTATATTCCAAGAAGTGGAATAGCTGGGTCTTGAGGAAGCCCTATTCCCAGTTTTCTGAGATAGCTCCAGATAGATTTCCAAAGTGGCTGTACTAGTTTGCATTCCCACAAGCAATAAAGGAGTGTTCCTCTCTCTCCACAATTGAGTGGAGAGTAGGGTCTGACTTTCACACAAACTCTGGTGCCCCATATTTGACCACGTCCCCTGGATGGGGAGGCCTGATGGCACTCAGAGGAAGGATAGCAGGCTACCAAGAAGAGACTTGATACCCTATGAGCTTATACAGGGGGAGAAGGTCCCCCTCAGTCACAGTCATAGGGGAAGGAAGTAAGGGGAAAATGGGAGGGAGGGAGGAATGGGAGGATACAAGGGATGGGATAACAATTGAGATGTAATATGAATAAATTAATAAATATATTTTTTAAAAAAAGAATTGAAGCAGGAAACTAAATGAGTATTGTGATTTATTTTGTTGAGTGATGGTCACTTGTGGATGTCTACATGGTGTCATATCTTCAACTAGCCACAGATTTATAATTCCAAATTAAACTCCACTCCTCAATGTAAGGCAAATGTGAGTGTTATACCTGGGGTGTTAGTATCTCAGAGTTTTTCCAACTCTGTCCAACTCATAGTGAAGCTTGAACAGTTTATAACTAAGTAGGGGAGGGGTGAATAACATACAAATGATGATCACAAATGAAGAGCAAAATAATTAGAATGTCTTTCATAATGTCTGGTGACTGATTGTATCTGCTTTCAATTAGGCACTGTTAGGACATGTAGATCTGAATTTGACAGGAAAAGAATTTTAATAGCTTGTGACTTAAAAGGTAGAAACCGGAATTTCTTAGACCATGTGGTAAAATTCTAATGATAAAAGAGGCACTCAAAGAAAGAATAAGCAGGCTACCAAGATGAGACTTGATAGCCTATGACCATCTAGTGGGGGAGGTGGTCCCTCTTGGTCTTAGACCTAGGGAAGAGGAATAGGGTGAAAGTGGGAAAGAGGGAGGAATGGGAGAATACAAGTGATGGGATAGCAATTGAGTTGTAATCTGAATAAATTAATGAAATTAAAATAAAAAAAAAGAGGCTCTAGTCCAAAAAGATTGGGTTCTATCTCAGCTTTGAAGGTATCCAGAAAGAGGAATGCAGAAGCAGCAGTGACTGCTAAGCATTATTGCACAGCCACCCTGTGACTTGCATTCACTAAATCCCTCTGGGTCTGGCTAGTCCCTGACCTGATGGACTCTCTTTTCCTCCAAGGCCTAACTCAGAAAACAATTCCAGTAGAGAGAGTGAAGACAAGGGGGTATCTAATGACTCCTTAAAAGTTGCTCTGCATTGCATATTTTCATTTTATCCCTTTCCATTGTTCAAGTGACCTTTACCTCTCTTTGAGGAATATTCTCAAATTTTAAGTCACTCTTAATCTTTCACTCCTAAATGTTCATTATAAGAGGCTATAACTTTGTTTTGTAATTGTTTGTAGAAGTCACTTTATGCATTTGTATTTCTTCCCTTCTCCCTCAGCACAAGATATTCCAGAGGTAGCTCATCTATGAGCTCAGAAAAGCCAGTTGTTGAGTGTTTATTGTAAGGCTCATTTTAAATGATATCAGGTTAATATACTAACTTTAATTGCAAAGGTTACGTATATTCCCAGCTCTTTGGGTCCTGGCTATTTTGTTGGTGTTTCCGTTCTTGCTGTTGTTTGTATGTATGATGGTTGCAAATGAAAGATTCTATATCATTATACACATGGCACATCTGTTTTTCACTTGTATCCAAACAAATTTCAGCTTGAAACTGGTTGTAGCTGGAATGTTTATGCGTCTAAGGTGGTAAATAGAACACATCAGAGCTTCCTGATCATTGTCCAACAAAAGGGAAAGCCTGTTAAACACAGGTGCAGCACGCAATGGCATAAAGGGTGTATTCATTAGTAGATCGGGGCTAAGTTTAGGCATCAGAAAAGCCTGTGTCTATTCCTGGCTTTGTCACTTTTCAGGTCCATAGCGCTCTCCCAGTAATTTAAGTTTCCAGAGTGGCACCTTTCTCATCCACAAAAGGGAAAAAGTATTTGTCGTTTTAGACTATTCTGTTTCAATGAGGTCACTGACAATCAAATACAAGTCAAGGTTTTCTAAGTGCTCTGTCATGTCAGAAAATGTTAAATAAATGCCAACCACATGATTTTTTACTATTATAGTATTACCGTTATTGTGAGTTTGACACATAACATGTAACACTGTCATTCCATTGTGTCTGATGAAGGAAGGAAAAAATAATGGTGAAAAGACTGAGAACCATCCATCCAAAGTTAACTAAATAATGAGGGGAGGAGGAATGAGATTACAATGAGAGCCAAGACCTTTGTGAAGACTGAAAACTGGAGCCAAATTCTCATACTAATTATCAAACATTGGATATTTTCAAACAAGAGACAGCTATAGTCAAGTTTGTAGTTTAGATACATAGTTCTGACATTCATATGCAAATGAAATGGAACCACCAAAGCTAATGAGGAAATCTAACTAGGAAGCAACCATGTGGTCCAAGGGAGAGATGACGATGGTTAAAACTAAGGTTGTGCACTGGGGGGGCGGGGTTGGTGCACTGGGGGAAGGGGAGGGGGGAACAACACTTGGTAAGAAGAGTGCCAGCAGAGAGGGCATGCAACCCCAGTCCCAAGCCTCAGTCCTCCAGAGAGAGTGGGTACAGAAAATTCTGGGAATATGCCAATATACTGTGGGACTTGAGAAGCAAATTCACTTTCTTGCTGAATTCTCGTTTAAAGTGACATTTATTGAGCAACACTGAGAGAGATACTAATATTAGAAACATTTTGTGCAGTAAAACTTTTAAGTAAAATTAGACTATAATGTCTGACTCTGTCTTCAACAGGAGTTGACTGACTCCTGTTCAGAATAAATGTTTGGGTCATTGAGTGTAATTACAGCTTGTCATGCAGCACAGTTTTGGATTTATTGTATGAAAGCAGACACTGATGATAGCTAGCCGAGGGAGAGTAAGTGTGTTCTAATAAACTTTAATTTGTGGATCTGGAAATTTAAATTTCACATTAGCTTTAACTTTTGAAAGCCTTTCCCCTTATCTTTTGTAACACATTTAAAAGTTGAAAGAAAAACAGCCGGGCGTGGTAGCGCACGCCTTTAATCCCAGCACTCGGGAGGTAGAGGCAGTCTGATCACTGTAAGTTCGAGGCCAGCCTGGTCTACAAAACGAGTCCAGGACAGCCAAGGCTAACACAGAGAGACCCTGTCTCGAAAACACCAAAAAATAAAAAAATAAAAAATAAAATAAATAAATAAATAAAAATTGAAAGAAAAAAAAAAACCCAATAACCTTTGTTCCCAGCACTACAAAGCCAGGTATTCCCAAGGCCTGTCACATGCTCTGTTTACCTATTATTCGGCTGCAGCATAAAAATCTGTGTAAGGACCAGAAAGTTACAGTTTCATGCAAGAGGTCACATAGAAGCATTGAAAGGACACCATATCTTAAAAAAGGGAGAGGCACAGAACAGACTCCAGTGAGGCTAGATGTCCGGAGAATCCATGGGACAAAATCCACACTCATAACTAGAGAAGTGAAGAAGACGGGGCCTGGGCAGTGTGTTACCCACAACTGCCTTTAGATTGCTCTTCAGTGGACAGCAATATTAGATCACTTCTGCATGTTCTATTCAGGAAGTTCTTGTTGAAATAAATATTAGTTGAAAAGAAAATATAATTGGGAATTGAAAACTATTGACAGGAAACATGTGAAAAATGAGACATTTGCTGAGCTGAGCTGAGTTGAGTTGAGCTCAATAGATTACACAGATTATAGCCCCATAGATCACAGCCTTGATGTGGGTGTTATGGTTCCAGTATGGTTTGAGAGTGACCCCAAAAGTTCATGCGCTGAAAGTCTGGATCTTAGTGAGGTGGGAAACTCAAAACTTGACTGTAGAAGGGCCACACTTGGAAGAAATTAATGTGGGTTCCACTGGACTTAATTTGGAAGAGAATGAGCTATTATAAAAAAGTGAGCCACTGTACCTTCTGTCTTTCCATGGGGTAGTCCATAACCTTGACCCTTCTATGTGATATCATCCACTAGGTTGTCATATACCCAGAAGGCCTGGGTCAGAGGGGGAATATGATGGGACTATTTAATCCTGGATTCTCAGCCTTAAAAGCCATATGATAAATAAACCTCTTTTTGTTATAAAGTCCCAGGTGTTTTGTTATGACAATACAAAATGCCTAAGACTTGGAAAACACATAGGAAAAATAATAAAAACCTTGCTGTTAGTCTTTGACGAATCAGCTGTAGGAGATTACAGCTAGTTCTACTATTAGCAATTTTACTTTTATTTTTAAAAAAAGTAATGTGTTTATATTATAAATGATATGTTTGTATTTTATAACTGATGGTTAGGAAATTTAATGATAGTCTGAATGGAAACCCATACGCTAATGACTTTGTGTCCAAGGAGGAATCCATTCCAAATAGAAAGCAAAGTGTAAAGCAACATCAGCTCAATTTCTCTATTGATTTTCCTCTGGAGTGGTTCAAGAAATTGCCAAAAGTAGATTAAGACAGGATTTGGGAATATGGAACCAGGTCTCTTGTTATTATTTAGATTCAGGGGATGAGGGAATATGGAATTGATGAAAATGCCTGTGTTGTTTTGGATAGAAATGGGGAGAGTAGTTTTTCTGGATACTCCTTGTTAAGTTTTATCGTCTCAGAAACACAAAAGGAAGTAGAAGATAAGGGAAAAGATGGATGGGAAGGAAAAAAAAGGAGAACACAGGTGTATCATTACTGGCAAAAAAGGTAGATACTTTTTGTCATTTATTGCTTGCTTGCTTTTTGCCTGTGAACACTCTAGACTTGGTAGGTACTGCTAATTGAGAGAATAGAAGTCCAGCATTATAACAGTTCTCATCTTCAAAGGGATGCCTCAGAGATGCAAGAATCAAGTGAGGACAGATGCTTAGAGGATGCTTTGATGAGTGATTTCAATTTTCCTTCTCAAGTTCCATCTCAAGTAGTAAAAGTGTTTGCATTCATAGAAAAGTATGATTTGTCTACACACCATGCTTTCTTCCCCCATCAGACTTGCTTAGTCTTTGATGGCTTGAGGAGAAGAAGAGGAGGAGAAGAGGAGGAGGCAGAAAATATGACACAAAGAGCTTGAATATTAGCTGTCTGGTCCTCACTAGATCAGTTTTATGGGTCTGAACAAATCACACCTCATCTTAGGATTTTTACATCTGTAAAATGGGAGGTTACAGTAAGTTACTACAAAAATATTTGGTGCCCACTTTGTTCCTGTGTTTCTCTCTGGCCTGTATTTTCATTGGCCTTCTTTTCTCTCCTACTTCTATTTTTTAATGGCTATCCCTCTACCTTGGTGTTTTGAACTGTCTCCTCATCACTTAGTAGCCTAGATTACCCATCACATCCAACTGTTAAGTTTCTTAGGCATACAGGTAGCTGGGCCAAGTGTATTTGCTTGATCAGAAATTTTTTTTTACTATGACATAAGATACTTTTAAATTTTTATTCAGATTCCATCCCAATTGTTGTCCCCTTGCTTGTGTCTTCCCATTCCCACCCTCCCTCCTTCTTCTGCCCTACTCCCCTCCCCTAGGCCTCCTCCCCCACCCATAACCACAGCCTATCTGGTGTCATCAGGATAGCTTGTTTCCACTTCCTCTGTGTGCCTGCTATGCCTCCCCACCAAGGGGAAGTGATGAAACTGGGGGCACCAGAGTTCATGTCAGAGGCAGTCTTCATTTTTGTTTCATTTTTCCTAAGCAGTGATATCCATTTCCAGACAGACTCTAGAGATTATTCATGGCTACTCAGTTGTTGAAATTTCAGTGCTGGAGTCCATGTCTACACTCCAAGGGGGTAAAGACCAATTTGTTTTTATTATTACTATAGTCCAAGAACGTAGAACAGAGGCGAGTACTCAAAGGACACCTGGTGTGCTTCTTGACAGAGTCAGTTATTAAAGTCATGAATGAACTCTGACTCATCATTGTGGTCCTGATCCTCATTGGAAATGTCCACCCATCCTCTCATTATCCTGCTAGATGCTAGAATTTGATCACGATGGCAGCTACTGAAATCTGGAAGGATCAAGTGGAATTCTAAAGACAGTTTCTTCCTGGAAGTCCCAGGGAGGGAAGGATTTCTGAACAGAAGAGGATTTGGTACCCTTGCCAGGTCACTGGAGAAATCTATATAATTCAGTGTCTAATGCTGCATCCCTAGATGCCTGTGGTTAGAGCTTAGTGGTTCTGGTTCTCTCCGTGAGTACCCAAAAGGCACCAAAGACCCATGTAGTATTCACTGGTACTGCCAAAACTTTTTCTGGGTTCACTCTGAACCAGGTGTCAACTTCCTTGCTTATGTTGTAGACAAACATTTTCTATATCTGAATTAAACCTTGACTGTTCATCTCAAGTTATTTTTAGGATTTTACTGTTTAAATTAATTTTAGATATCTTCCAGGTTTTATTTTTCAATTGATCTAAGCTCTTATCACTCTTCCTGCCACTATTTTGCTAAAGCCAGTGTTATTTATTCATTTATTGCTTATTTCTTCAACATATAGTGAAGATCTATAAGAGAGTTATACTGTAATAAGTGCTCACAGGGAAAGAAAAATGGTCATTGACACCTAAAAATTACACAATGCAATGGAGGAAAGGATTAATTGGGAGATTCTCTCATTTAAACAGAGGTGAGTGGGGATATAATAAAGGATAATTGAGGTCTTGTGAGATAGAAGAACCTTAACTTTCAGAGTGAGCTGCTGCACCCTCAGACATTTGCCCTTCCATTCTTTCCCAGCATTTACTGGCTGTCTGCTGCTATGGTTTAAATGCTCCTGTCTCACTGACATTCACACGGCTATATCTCATACTCAATGAGATGACAAGAAGGGTGTGTCATTTAAGAGGGGATTATATCATAAGGGTGAAGTTCTCACGAAATGCATCAGTGCTTGTGACAAAAAAAAGACCCGTTGTTCTTTCTACCATATGAAGATACAGTTAAAAGAGAGCTGACACTTGTTTCTTTTGTGTGTAAACCATCCAATGCTGAGGTATTTTGTTCTATCATCCCAGATGAGCTAAGACACCCATCAACTGACAAGAGCATCTTGGAATTTCTGGGAACATGGCCTTCAGCACTCTGAAATTTGAATGGGTCCTGTAAGTGGTCAAGAGAAAGAACTTAAAGGCTTTAGAAGCACCATGTAACAAAGACATAGAAACAAATGCTATGAGATCATTCACTGATAAGTAATCCCCCTTATCTAACTTTTAGTTGCTGTAACCAACCTCGGTCTAAAATATTACATAGAAAAGCCACGACAAACACAATCTGTGAGTTTTATATAACAAGTCATTCTAAGTAGCACAATGAAGCCTCGTGTCACCTGTGCTCTCTTCTGCCGGGACATGAGTGATTATTTTGTCCAGTGTACTCTCCTCCGATGCTTCCTGCCTATTAGTCCCACTGAACACCTATGTCTTGTTATCAGATTGAATGTCACAGAATGGACATACTTCTCTTCAGGAAACCATTAGTACACTGAAAAGTGGTGATAAAGCACAAAAATGGTGATTTGGACATGGCAAAGAAAATATTGAAGTGCTTTCTTTACGTCATGAGTTGAGCACATTTCACTTTATTTTATGTTCAGGGAATGAACATAGAAAATAGCCATATCTCCAACCAGATGAGTATTCTTGATGGAAAAGCTCATATTTCATTCTTGTGTATTATTATTGTTCTATTTCAATATAGTAACTTTTTGTTTTGTCTGGTTTATAAATTAAACTTTATACTACAAATGAATGTGTATTTTTTAAAGCATACATATGATTCTGTACTTTCAAACTAAACCCTCCATAGAGAAGTAAGGACAACTGTATTTCTTTCCTTTTCTTCCCCCATCTCATTTTTTCCCTAAAAACAGAAGCCTCTTTTCTGTGTGGCTTATCTCTGTTGCTTAAGAAACAACATAGTCTTTCTTTTGAAACTTCTAACATAGAGCTTCTCCAAGATTCCGAAACATTTAGACTCTAATGACTTTGCAAATGAAATCAAAGGCATTCAAGGTCTCCAGCAGGAAGCATAAATTTGTGCTGAGGTCACAGGACCACCAGCCCACCTGCCTAGGTTTTCTTGTTCTGCCTCACATTTTCACCTAGCTTTTCTTTTTACATGTTACTTTTGTTGAGCAGATTTATAGAGTCTGGTGCAATCATTTATTACATGCCTGTAATAGGCAATTTTTAAGTAACATAGTTACCATTACCATCTCTGTAGAAAATTTAAATTTTGGATTAATATGTTATATTATCTGTTTGTTTCATTGTGAGCAAAGTTAGCAAGAAGCAACTTAAGAGAGGAAGGGATTATTTGGGGATCGAGATTGAGGCAACGCAGCCTTCTAGGAGGAGGAAGTCATGTTGGTAACAGTGACAAGCAGCTGGTGGTCACAGGGTAGCCACAGTGGAAGAAGAAAGGATCAAGTCCATGCTAGTGCTTAGCTCACTTTCTCCTTGTTAGGAGGCCCAGGCGTGCAGCCCATGAGTGGGGGGGCACTCACATCCAGCATGGGCCCTTCTTCTGTTAAGCTTTTCCAGAAACATTGTCATAGACCTACACGGAAGTGTGTGTGTATGATGATTCTATACTTGGACTTAGCCAGAAGACCAAGAAGAGATCCGTGGACACTCTAATCCAGACAGCTTGACCACAGAGACTAGCTAACACATGTGAAGTAGCCATATAGAGGTAGAAGTAATAAGACCCGGGCTGCCTTTGAAAAGCACCATGGGGCTGCTCCCTGATGGAGAAGTCCTGAAATTTTCAGCCTTTGGGGAACCCATCTGGTCTCCCTAACACACTAGCAGGGCTATGAAACAGCTCAGTTCATTAGACATAAATGTGGTTCACTTTTTCAGATTCTCAGAAGAAGCGAATTTGCTCACATTCAGAAATGCCCCCCTTGCTGTTAGAAGTTTCCAGAACAGAAGAAGAGAGGGTAGATTAGATAGAGAGAAGTTTAACAGCAGAACAGATTGGCTGGGCTTTTAAAATCTTTCTGAGCTTCATTTGAGTGATTTAGACATGAAAGAGTGACTATGCTGCATTCCAATATGTGGTTTTCACCTTCCTGTCTAGAGAAAAGTCTCTCCCCTTCCTTCAGCCCCTTCTGACAATTTGTAGCTGGCGCTGAGCATTTGGAATGTGGCGTTTTGATTTGGATGATGACAAGATATTTCTTGAAGCTGATTTACTTTATGCCAAATACAAAATTGGATTTGCAATGGTTGGAGCAGATGGAAAAGCCATGGGGAAAAAAAAAAAAGCCGGAGCAGCCTCATCATAGGCCCAGGGGCTGTGAAATCCGGCGGCTTTCAAATGAGAATGGGATGAAGAACTGGGGCTCTCACTCAGGAGAAAATGAAAAGAATGTTAAATGCAAGGTGGCACATTAGCAAGGTGATGGAGAGATGCTCACCCTACCCCCATGTTACCCGCTTCTACATTCCTCAAGAAATACTCCAGAGTAGCTTTGTAAATACACTCAGGCTATTTCCGAGCAATAGATTCTCCATCTTGTCTTCCCCCAGGACTCAAAATTCCCTTAATTGTATGGTAAATATTTATTTATTTTTATCATAAAATCTTAACTGGAGAGTGCTGACACATGACTTTAACGCCAGCATTCCGGCTGGCCCAAATGGGGCTGAGAGTTTGAAACCATCCTAGTCTACACAGTGAACTTCAGCCCATCAAGGACTACACTGTGAGACTTTATGAGCGTGAAGGCTTGCCCCCCTCCTCTCCTGCCTGCCTATGATTTTTTTCTTCTCTTCTTTGCCTCTTCCTTTGCCCTCATCTTCTCTTCTTACATGCCCCTTCCCTTCTCCCCTTCCACCTCTTGTTGCAGTGTCTAGCATCTCCTTCAAGCTGACTGCTCTACTGCTAACAAGGAACAAATAAGTGTTGTTGATGACAACAGAGAAAGGATTTCTTATTACACTCTGTCTGCCTTTGAGGCAATTTGTTGATGGGAGGCAGGGTCATGAGAATCTTGATGCCATAGGTCTCCTGGAGAGTCTATAGCAGGTCAGCTCAGGATCTAGGTATGAGCAGCTTAACGCAATCCCCTCTGAGTTTTAATATTAATCTCCCATGGAAACACCATCCTACCTATCTGTGCTGATGTCCTGCAGACTACAGGCACACATCCTTCCCTATACACACATATATATCATACCCATGCAATGTATATCACACATATATAAAACAGTATACTCACATAAATCATGCAGAAGCTCCCCTATACATAAATTGACTTCTTTGGCCTATAGAAATGCTTTTGTATTATATATTTCAAGGTATGTATTTTCCCACTTTTACCTATGAATACATACTCATTTTCTTCTTTTTCTTTCTTTCTTTTTTTTTAATGCATAGTCATTTTCAAATATATGTGTTCTATGTTGCTCACCATAAAGCCCCAAATATTCCTTCTCTTTAGTAACAGGCACACTCAACAGTTCTGTTATATTGCACTTTTCTGATAAGCTATAGAACAGCTTGTCTCACCTTTTACTTGAGGAAGATGTGTGTTGCTCTTCCAAGGCCCCAGAAGCTTAGAGAGATTAATTAAAAGGCACCTAGAACAAACAGAATAAAGTTCTGTGGGGATCATTGACATCTTTAATGAGTCACTTGGTGTAAAGCTGAGTACGCCTCTATATCAATTTTCTTCAAGAGAACAAAGTGTTAAATGTCAGTGCCAATGGTGCCTCATGTGCAGGATGTAGACAATGCAATTTGATTCTACAGATATTGAGAATGAGTTCTGTACTAGGACTGTGGGCTTTCACACATACCATTCAAAGTTCCGTGGTGAATTATGACTCCCCACTGCATTTGGAGACAGGGTTTATAGGAAGGTATAGTCTTAATGAGATCAGAAAGATGGTGCCTGACTCCTGTAAGACAAGAAGTAAACTCCAGGGGTTTTTCCCTCTTTCTCTTTGCTGTATGAGAAAAATTGGTCCGATCAAATGGTAGACATCAACAACCTAAAAGGGGATGTCTCCCTGGAAACTACTCTTGAGGTACCTTGACCTTGGAGTGTAACTTCGCGAACTGTGTGAAACTAATCACTCCGTTTGTGTGTGTGTGTGTGTGTGTGTGTGTGTGTGTGTGTGTGTAGTACTTGAGTCTGAACAACAGGCTTTACACAAGCTAGACACTCCCTCTACCATGGAGCTATATGCTCTGCCCATTTTGTAGTTTTGGCTTTGAACTCTATCTTTGGGTTTCTATGGCTGTGAAGAGACACTATGGCCATGCCCACTCTTAGAAAGAAAAACATTAAGCCGGGCGGTGGTGGCGCACGCCTTTAATCCCAGCACTCGGGAGGCAGAGGTAGGCGGATCGCTGTGAGTTTGAAGCCAGCCTGGTCTACAAAGGGAGTCCAGGACAGCCAAGGCTACACAGAGAAACCCTGTCTCAAAAAACCAAAAAAAAAAAAAAAAAAGAAAAGAAAAGAAAGAAAAACATTAATTGGGGTTGGCCTAGAGTTCAGAAGTTTAGTCCGTTGTCATTGGGTGGGAAGCCCAGCAGCATACGAGTATACAGTGTACCGGAGAGGAAGTAGCTGAGAGTTCTACATCCAGATCCAAAGGCAACAGGAAGAGAACTGTCACACTGGGTATAGCTTGAGCATCTGAGACTTCAAGGCCCACACTCTAGTGGCACACTTCCTCCAAGAGCACCACACTAACTCCAAAAAGCCCATACCTCCTAACAATGCCATTCTCTATGAACCTGTTGGGGCCATTTTTATTTAAACTATAGCTCAGAATGAACTTGGACCTTTGATCCACCTTCTTTCACCTCTCAAGTGCTGGGGTGACAGGCCTTTGCCAATACACCCAGCTGGTTGTTTTCAGATAGATTATTTTAGTTGTGCTGTTTTTTAGCAGAAACCTAAACACACTGATACCTTAAAGCACATTATCCTAAACATAAAGAAAAGGACTGATATCAAATTAATTACGTCTTTCCTTAATTGCAAAGAATATTAGGGGACAAATGGGGGACATTTGTCCCCTCATTCCTCCTACCAAAGGATAATAGTGATTTTGTGGCTTTTCTGAAGGGCTAATTTCTGGATTCTTCATTCTTCTTTGGTCTTCATTCCCTGTACCATCCACTCTGTCTAGCTAATCTCTATTCAGAACACTTCAAACGTTTTCTGTTGCCCAGCTAGGCCTAGGTAATGAAGTCTGTTTTCCAATGTGATTTTTAAAGATCACAAAATAATTCTGATCACCACCTAAGACATGGATGCTGCTGAACTCCCTCTTGCTGCCTTACCATGCGCAGCAACAAAGCTTCCTCCCTTCCATAGCACACCTTGCTTTCTCTCAACCATCATAATCTTGCTCTGCAGATAATAGAGATAACAGTGCGGCTTAGACAAATGGAAACTATTACATTGGTAACTCACTGTCTCCGGACTTTAAAACCAAGTGAACATAAACCTATGCATGTGATGATGCACTCCCTGGAAGGCCACACTGCCTTCTGGCCTGCTTACTCTGGGTTCATAGTCTCATTGAGAGCATATGTGTGCAGGATGATCTTGTGTTCTGATCATTAGAGCCTTGTGGTTTTCCACATGGCAGTAGCAGCCGAGGGCCTCTGCAAATCATAAGCATCTTCTTAGAACTGTGCTTTTGGCCATACTGAACTTGAGCTCAGGAAAAACAATGATGAGTAATATTGAGTAGTCCTTTTCAAACACAAGTTGCCAGCTGGAGACCCCTGGGCTTATTGCAGTAAGCAGAAAGACTTTGTTTGGCTCACATATGCTTTTAAAAAAATCAGAATGTGTTACCAAAATAACAAAGTTAGACATTTTAGATTAAAAAACAAAGAAATTTTCAACTTCTCTTGTGTGTTATCTACTAAAAGATTGGGAGATGTGCACAGAGACACTGCCTGCCTCTTATATAATGAAACACCAGCTTTCTAATTTAGAATAAAGCATTTGCTCTCCAGGTTTCAAAAATTATACTCAGCCAATCACTTACTGTATCTGTTGAACCCTGTAGTCCATTTAGTTTGTGTGCGCTGTGACAGAATGTGATATCAGGAAGAAATACGTCTATAACCTTAAAAACACTGTTACTTTGTGGCTTATTTGTTACCACAGCTTAGCTAGTGTACCTGACCAATACACCTGAAAGTTCTGTTGTCAGTGCTACAATGTAGGTGGCAGTAAAATTTATTCTTGAAGTGTTCAGGTACCAGGTTGGGTTAGTCATGATTGTCCAGAGAAACAAACCAGTGGGAAAAAGATGTTGCAGGATATTTGATCACACTGTGAATCCCCGAATTGTGTTATTTACTGGGAAAACCTGTTTCTAGTTGTGGTGTGGCTCAGCCTTAGCACACACCTTTAATCTGAGAGCTTTCTGCTTATTGTAAACAGAATTAAATAAAGTAGGCCATAGATCAAGAAGAAGAATGAGCAACCAGTTGGCAGGAAGTGTACGTAAGAAAAAAAAAATCATAGAGTAATAGGGAGTCAAGAGGACAGATAGACACACAGGAAGTAGAAGGGAGGGACATTTCAGTTTGAGAGTTGTTTAGATTGAGTGTGGAGAAGGAAAACTTTCTTTTCCTTTTGGGACATGAGCTGAGGAGGAAGGTGAGCTGCTGTTTTCTCTGCAGCACTCTCTGAACTGGCAGGTTTTCACCCCAGCAACTAGCTTCCAAGTCTTTATTGGTAAAATCGAATGTTTGAGATTTTGTTAAAAACAACAGAAAGATTTTAAAGACTTGCCATAAATGTGATCCTTGTGAATCTAAAATCTAGTCTGTGGGGAAGGCCAACAAGATAGTTAGGTAAGGGTTGACATTGCAGGCTGGTGACTCAGGAGTAATTTTGACATTGTTAATCTGGAAGAGTCATTTGTGTTACACATGCATCTGAGGTGCCCCTCCCCCAGCCCCCAAGGCTTGTATTGGGTGTGCTTATTTTCAGCTGGTGGGATTAGTTTAGAAGGCTGCAGAGCCAATCAGAGGTGAGGATTGGTTGAATGATGCAGGACACTGGAGAAGAGCTGTTGAAGGTATACTTACCCGCTTCCCACTTCTGGCATACTTTGCATCCTGGTTGGCTACCATATGAGAGGTCTTCAGTAAAATGATCCTGCTGCTATGACTTCCACCATGGATTGAAATATCCCTGAAGGCATGGACCTAAAATAAGCCATTCCTCCTTTAAGCTGCTTCTGTTGGGCATTTGTCATAGCACAGTGACTTGTACATTTGACTCATTGGGAAATCTTTTCTTTGGTCTTAGATTTTTGGATGACTGCATGAGGAATGCTCATGTTATGGAGGCTAATATTGTTATTTGACTGACTGCTAATTGTAAAGCTTAACCACACTTTTAAAAATACCATTATGGAAGCACCTCAACTATTTACTGTCTGACTAAGCAATTGAGCACCAAAGCCTATCCACGGTGGCACTTGAAATTCAAGCAGTTTGTGTATGGTCTACACACTTTCCTGATCCATTAACATTTTTACTCCTTGATAAGATATTTAAACATCATATCCACGTTAAGGATTCTGAGGAAACCTTGAAAAATGTCTCTATCCTATTTCAGATTTTGACTGGTCATCAGTCAGTCCACCTAAGTGTATATTTTCTTTTTTTTTTTTTAATTAATTTATTCTTGTTACATCTCTATGGTTATCCCATCCCTTGTATCCTCCCATTCTCCCCTCCCTCCCATTTTCCCCTTATTCCCCTCCCCTATGACTGTTCCTCAGAGGGATTACCTCCCTCTGTATATGCTCATAGGGTATCTTTTTTAAAAATTAGTTAATTTCTTCAACTTTATCTTTTAATATGTAAAAGAAGAATCAAAATGGTCTTTTATTACTATAAAATATAGGCATGCACACACACATGCAAAACACACTTACATGCACTTATGTACTCATGCACACACACACACACACACACACACACACACACACACACACATATATAAATGGCACAGGAAGCTTTCAGAGATTATACATACATATAATACTTTGATTGTGGTGGCAGGTTCAGACAGAATCACACATGTCCAATTTCTTCAAGTAGTACACATTAAATATATAAAATTTATTCCAAGTCAATAACACCTTAATAATGCTACTTAAAATGTATTTCCTGGTAAAAATGTAACGAGGGAGAAAAGAGATTAGTCCATGAAATGTAAGTATGTCATACTAGATGACTCTTTGGAATCCTTTGTGTGTGTTCTTCCCTGGTCCTGGATGTCCTTTGCATATTTTCACTCCACGAGTTCTCTAAGTGACCAGATGAGGGAAGTCCCTGCTTTTGTTTCTTTCCCACTTGGAGCCTCCGTACAAAGCAGGAATTGTTTCTGTAGTTTTTCAAATCACTTTGTTTCCATGTACTGAAAAAATACTGTAATAGATCATTCATGAGGCTATATTGATACCTGCTGGGGATTTCTTATTTTGATTTTTTGTTGTCTGTAAAGATCAAACATGCATATAACGTTCAATCAAGTTCACCCCAATTCTCCCCTTATCCTCCACACCATAATTCCCTCCTGGTTTTACATGGTCTCTTTTCAAAATTCACTTGATGCTGCCAGGAGGTGAAGGTGTAAGGCCACCTGCTGGACCATGGGTTGCTTCTCAAGGGCTACATCCTTGGGAAAATAGTGCACTGGATAATTTTGATAATAAATATGCATATCTCTCCTACGTCTGGTATGAATGGTACACTCTTCATCTTCTTGCACTTCTGCACATGCCGATGTAGATGCCTCTGTTATCCTCATTGCATAGATGAGGAAATAAGTTCCAAGATTCTGAGAAACTTGACTGAAATTATACCAACAGGCATCACTGTGCTTAGAGCCAAAGCAGCAAATAGTGTCAAGAACACAGTGGGTTCCTATTAATTATTAATTCCAGCTATTTCTTCACTAGTATTGACTTAGACAGGTGAGGAACAGTTGCTAATGTTTTTTTTTTTCCTTAAGAGGGAGGGCATTGTAATGAATAAACAAGAAGAGAAAGATGTTTGTATACTACGTATAAATTGGCTCACTTTTTAATTGCATTGTGTATCATATTCCAGTTTTTGATGTTACAATCAAGCTTTTTATGTGATTAAGAGTTGCTAATTATTAAAAGCCTTGTATCTGTGACATACTTCACTCCCTTCAAAGGGTTCAACAATAGCTCCAGATTGGAAAGGACTCAGGATAGCATCCAAATTTCACAGGGTGAATGGAGAATTGCATGAAAACCTCTCTGTATTAATCCCTAGGCACTAAGCATTTTATCTTTTGCTCAGGAACATAAGACATCTTTAAGAATCTGGCCCTTGGCCTCAGGTCTCCACTGAGCCCTTCTGTCCTCAAGGCAGTAAGATCCCCAGTGATGGGAAGCTAAGGTAGTACCTACCTGGGAGATCCCACATTTATAGCTGATCCTCGGGCAATGCCTTGATGCTGCAGTGCATGCAGACAACCAGGAACGAGACATCCAAATCCCATTCACGCATTCACCACCTTATAGCCTTCCAGCAGTTACTCTAACTTCCAGTGTTTCATTTGTTTCATTGTAGATTTGTGTTTTGATTACACACCAAAAAGCTATGGGTACCAGATAAGTTTATATGTGTGGGCATTCATAGTAGCACTTGAGACTTGTACAAGTGACCCTATAGACATACTCATGCATTTCCTTCCTGAGGCCGTAATAATTATTTCTTCAGGGTCAGTCAGGAAACAGGGGTGGCTTGAGTGAGAAAGTGAATGTCCTTGAGAGTTTCCTCAAAATAGTTAAAGAAAATATTCCTTTGGAAAGAGCTCAGAGTGAGCATCACAACTCCCTTTCGGTGCACTTTTGTTGGTGTTTTATTTTTGCAGTAGTGAGAATTGAGAATGGAATTCAGAGCCGGGTGTGGTGGCGCATGCCTATAATCCCAGCACTCAGGAGGCAAGGGCAGGTGGATCGCTGTGAGTTCGAGGCCAGCCTGGTCTACAAAGTGGGTCCAGGATAGCCAAGGCTACACAGAGAAACCTTGTCTCGAAAAACCAAAAAAAAAAAAAAGAGAATGGAATTCAGAGTAGCACTCACACCAGGCAAGTTATCTACCATGGAGCCACACAACCCCAGTCTGAATTCATCACCATTTTTAAGCACTGGGAAGTTTCTATATATCAATGAAAGCTTTCAGGTGGCTAGCAGACACATTTAGAATTTTTGAAGATGTCTTTTGAAAACATGAAACATGCTTACCTCCTACTTAAACAGAGAATACAAATGTATTGCTTACCTTTTCCTCAATGACTCAGAATCCGCCTTTTACTCCCTTCACAATAGCCACTTAAGGGCTGAGATGGCCATCTCCTCCCTGACCCATGAAGTGGGAAGGAAAAGAGAGACATGATGCTCAACTTCTTATGGTCAGTTATGCCAACTCCATTTCCATATCCACGACCAGAAATGTGACTTCCAGGGAAGCTGGTCTTCACCTTGCTGCCTGCATGTGCATCCCAAGACCTGCAAATGTGTTAGTAGCACTGGTCTTGACAATGCTGAGATTTTGGACTTCAGGACCACATTATTACCTCTTAAGAAAAGATGCTGCCAACTGGAATACCAAGCTTATTCAGCTACTGTTGCTATCATGAAACACCATGACCAAAGCAACTTAGGGAAGAAAGGGTTTATTTGGCTTACTTTTCCACATCACAGTTCATCATAAACAAACAAACAAAAACAAAAACAAAAATCTCAGGATAGGAATTCAAGCAGGGTAGGGCCTTAGCGACAGGAGCTGGGCCAGAGGTCATAGAAGACTGCTGCTACTAGCTTGCTCTATATGGTTTGATCAGCCTGCTGTCTTTTAGAACCTGGGACCACCTACCCAGGAGTGGCTCCACCAACAATGAGCTTGTTTCCTCCTCCATCAATTTCTAGTGAAGAAAATGTCCTTCAGGCAGGCTTGCGTTCAGTCCAGTCTTATGGAAGCATTTTCTCATTTGAGTGCTCTTTCTCTAGCTTCTATCAAGTTGGCACAAATTAACCAGCACCCTGGCTGTAAAGCAAATATTCCTTTTAGTCATGTCACAGTATGGGAAGGACTTCTTCCAGTCACTGAAATACGGGACACTAAGTCCAAGGTGAACTGATTTGTTTATGAATTACCTTGGATCTGCTTTTCATGTCGTGTTTCTCTTCTCCACTTGCGTATAGCAATTTGTCACTTGAGCATCCTCATGATGGAAGGGTTTCTATTTCTTAGACAAATATGAGGAGATCATTCCATAAGGTCAAAAATCCCTGAAAATTTAGTGTGAGCCAGGATCTTTTTGTAACAGATCTTTTTGTAACTGGGGTCCAGGTAGGTGACTTTGTAAGGGCAAAATTAATGTCATATTCTATATGTAATGTATATTCCATAATAAATGATGGTCTTATGAGAACTTGTCCCTTAGGTGACCCTTCTCCCTGCATTCTCGGAATGACACCTGCCAGCAGTCCCCAGAAACTTCACCGAAGCGATTACATACAATTAGCTCCCAATGTTCCTCTGAGATAAAAAGACTTCCCTTCCAGACTCAGCCTCCACCCAACCCTCCTAAAGATCAACATTCCTGTGACCTATAACTTCCCTGAAGATCCAGCCTCCACCCAACTTGCCTAAAGATCCACATTCCTGGGACCCACAACCCCCCCCCTTCCCTTTTATAAGCCCATTGCCCTTGGAGTGTGGGGTCACTCTCCTATCCCGCTGCCTAAGAATTGTGATCTGAAGCTCTGAGCCCGTAATACAGGACCCTGTGTTTGCTGCATCGGTATCGAGTCCTGGTGGTCTTTTTGGGGATCTATGTGATCTCAGTGTTAGACTGAGCTTTCTTAGTATTACAACTTGACTTTTCCAAGTTAATACTCTTAATAATGAGAAGATAATTAAACAGTGTGGAATCTTGGAAGGATTAAAAAAAAAAAAAAAGACTCTAATGGGGTTGTCATTCTGCATTTGGCAGAAGCCTAGGCTTTGTCCGGAAGCTGGGGCCAGTTGATCATGAAACTGGAAGTGTGCAGTCTGGGCAGAAAAGGATAAAGCACAATGTCAAAGGAACTCAGGGCTCCAAAATGCATCCCAGGTGACAATGAAGCCGTGGGCATATCAGTGGCTGCTACCTAAGTAGCAGGTAAGAGAGCTTCCTCAGACATCCAAACTGGATCAAGGCAGAGTTGGGAGGTTGGTTTTTTTGTTTTGTTTTTGTTTGTTTGTGTGTTTGTTTGTTTGTTGGGGGATTGTTTTTTGTTTTTTTGTTTTTTGTTTTTGGCAGAAAAAAAATGGCTTCTTCATGAACAGTCAGCTCGGCTTGCTCCTACAGACAGGTACTGGGCACTAGAAAGATGGTGGCAGCGATCAGCTATGAGCTGACACCCCAGTGAATGCTGGAAGCTCTCAGGATGTAGGGTTCAGGAGTACATTCAGGGAGAAAGGCAGCCCTTTCTTCTCCAGAATAAGTGATGACTATTAGACATTTTTTAATAAAAACAAATGATGCTGGCCCATTTATTTATTTATTTTTGTACAGTTGACTTTTTCTTTCTTTTTTTAAATTTTTTTATTAATTTATTCATATTACATCTCAATTGTTAGCCCATCCCTTGTATCCTCTCTTTCTTTCCTCCCTCCTGCTTCCCCCTCTACTCCCTTCCCTTATGTCTGTGACTGAGGGGGACCTCCTCCCCCTGTATATGCTCCTAGGGTATCGAGTCTCTTCTTGGTGACTTATTATCTTTCCTCTGAGTGCCACCAGGCCTCCCCATCCAAGGGACATGGTCCGATATGGGGCACCAGAGTTTGTGTGAAAGTCAGATCTCCTTCTCCACTTAACGGTGAAGAATGTTCTGTCCATCGGCTAGCCTGGGTAGGGGTTCGAAGTTTACTGCCTATATTTTCCTTGGCTGGTGCCATAGTTTGAGCAGGACCCCAGGGCCCAGACCCGCCTGTAGTTTTCCAGGACCCTCTGGATCCTTCTATTTCCTCATTCTCCCAGGCTTCTCACACCTAAAGTCTCAATAGGATTTTCTCCCCTCTGACCCACTTTCCTGGCAGGTAAAGTTTTTCATGGGGGCGTACCCCTTGGACTAGTGTCTCGATATAAGTGAGTATATACCATTTGACTCTTTTTGCTTCTGGGTGAACTCACTCATTATGATAATTTCTAGTTCAATCCATTTGTCCACAAATTTCAGAAATTCCTTGTTTTTAATAGCTGAGTAGTATTCCATAGTGTAAATATACCACAGTTTCTTTATCCATTCTTCTACTGAGGGACACGTAGGTTGTTTCCATGTTCTGGCTATTATGAATAAGGCAGCTATGAACATGGTTGAGCATATGTCCCTGTTGTGTGGTAGTGCATCTTCTGGGTATATTCCAAGGAGTGGAATAGCTGGGTCTTGAGGAAGCCCTATTCCCATTTTTCTGAGAAAGCCTGGCCCATTTATTTTGTGTGAAAAATGGGACGTATAAACCTTGGGAAGCAGGAAGGGTTTTGAGGGCAAGTATGTTGGATTCGCTGGCTCTAGGGATATTTCATTTACAACACAGCTCTATTATAAGAGGGGGAAAGCAACACTTAATTATCCTATGGGTGGGGGAAAACTCCAGGCACAGTTAAAGGCCATTGGTTAAAAGACAAGACACCAAGATATCTCATTACCACAGATTGAGTAGTTCCAAGAATCCTCAGGTGTTTCTTATCAGGGAAGGGTTGGGTTTGTAATCTGCCTATGGCTAAGTGACAGTCCTTAGAAGATCTGGGATTCCCCAGATCAAGAGGAGGAGAGGGAACCCCGCTGAGAAAGGGAGTCTGTCATCTTATACCAAGCTCAGAGGCTATCTGGAAATGTCAGGCTTCAGCCTGAACTGCAGGGTACCACATGGGGTGATTAATGAACTTTTATTATGGTCTTTAGCTGACTATAAAAGCTACTTTTAATAAATGCACAGTAGTATGTAAAGTTTATACTAAAGAAAGCTGAGTAAATACTGAATAAGAACATTATACATTTTATATTATCTGCACAACTTTTGAGTGAATTCTAAAATTTTTTTAAAAGTGTTAAACATTACAAACTGTGATCTAACATTTATTGAGAGTTTTCTATGAAGCCTGTTCTGTACTTTGCTGGTGTTGTCTTAGCAAAATTTATTACATCTGCAAACTTGTGAGCAATTGCATCTCCCTTAACCATCACAAACTCCCCAAAATACAGATGATAAGTTATTGTTCATAGAAATTGAATACAAAGTGTATTTGGCTAAGCCTGTGTTCTCAATAAACAGACAATATTTGAAAATGGACCCTTGTTAGTCTGCACTGTGTTGCTCTAACATACCTTCTACAAGTGTTTCATTGGCTTGGAAAAGAAAATAACTTTTGCATTCTAGAGGCAGGCAGGCCCCAATATCAAGGTGGACATCTGTTCAAGGCCTTCCTACAGCACCATAGCAGGGTAGAGGGCATAATAAAATGATATTGGAAATGTGTAACCTCATGTTTCTCTTTCCACTCTTATAAATGGACTAACACAGTAATGGGATCCCTACTCTCTTAGTTTATGACAACTTGACCCAAGTTAGAGTCATCTAAAAGGAGGGAACCTCAATTGAGAAAATGTCTCCATATGATCCTGCTGTAGGACATTATCTTAATTAGTGATTGCTAGGGAAGTGCCTAGACCATTGTGGGTGGCTCCATCCCTGAACTGGTGGTCCTAGGTTCTATAAGAAAGCAGGCTGAGCAAGCCATAATGAGTAATCAAGTAAGCAGGACCCTTCCATGACCTCTGCATCAACTCCTGCTTCTGGGATCCTGTCCTGACTTCCTTCTGTGATAGATTACAATGTAGAGGTGTAAGTCAAATAAATCCTTTCCTCTTCAACTTGATTTTGGTCATGCTGTTTCATTACAGTAACAGAAACCCTGAGACACTAAGCTAACCATAAATAACCAAAAGTCCTACTTCTAAATACAATCCACACATGAATCTAGAGATTAAGTTTCTAAGTTGTGAATGGGGATGGGGGCCATATTCAAGCCATAGCTACATTTCACATTTCTCATACCTTTCAAGTCTGGATCCATCACAGTAAAAGAAATAAAGCTAATAAACCAATGCAGGCCTAGTCCCGATTTACCTGCCATCTCTACATGCCCCAGAAATGAGAGGACTTGCAGTTATCAGTTCCTTGCAAAACAATTTTGAGAACAACAACAGCATACTACACCACTCATGTGCACATGTGTAGTGCATGGGAGTGCACAATGTTTGTGTGGGAGTGCATAGTGTATGTGTGTGCACGCGCGCGCGTGTGCAAGCACACATCCATATGCATGTGTACAATTAGAAGCCAAAGGTTGACATCAAGCATCTTCCAGCATTATCTATATAAAATATGTAATATTTATTAGTTTGAGAAAATTTTACATATGTTCAGTGTAACTTGATTGATCATCCTTACTCCCTACTCTCCACCTCCAGTCCCTCTCAGACTACCGCAGACTCCCATATTTCACTCTTGACTTCATGAATTTTTTCTCTAAGAAAAAAAAAATTCTACCATATTGTGTGAGCTCTGATCCCTCACTGAACCCAGAGCTAGCTGGTTGTTTAGAATGGTTGGTCAGAGAGCTTCAGGGATTAATGTCCCTCCAGATGACAGAGTTACATATAGATATGTCTGACTGCCTCTGGCATCTATATGAGTACCTGGGATCTGCCTCAAATTCTCATGTTTTCTCCAGGCACTTTACTGATTAAGCTATCTCCTCTGTCCCACAACACCATTTGCTGGCTGCCTACCTAGCTACTTTTCTGATCACCCTCATTGTTTGATTTTGAGTAGTTCCCATAGCTTTTTTTCTCAGGAAGTGTCAAATCCTTAAGACATAATAACAGAGAGAGAGAGAGAAAGAAGAAGAAGAAGAAGAAGAAGAAGAAGAAGAAGAAGAAGAAGAAGAAGAA